>CM075983.1:55184800-55802302 GCA_038087875.1 Malacoraja senta | reverse complement strand
TATGGGGTGTAGGAGGTGTATGGGGTGTATGGGGTGTATGGGGGTGTGTGGGGGTGTATGGGGGTGTGTGGGGGTGTATGGGGTGTATGGGGTGTAGGAGGTGTATGGGGTGTATGGGGGGTGTATGGGGGTGTATGGGGTGTGTGGGGGTGTATGGGGGTGTATGGGGGTGTATGGGGGTGTGTGGGGGTGTATGGGTGTATGGGGTGTAGGAGGTGTATGGGGTGTATGGGGTGTATGGGGGTGTGTGGGGGTGTATGGGGTGTATGGGGTGTAGGAGGTGTATGGGGTGTATGGGTGTATGGGGTGTAGGAGGTGTATGGGGTGTATGGGGGTGTATGGGGGTGTGTGGGGGTGTTTTGGGGGTGTAAAGGGGCTGTCCCACTGCGGCGACCTAATTGGCGAGTTTAGAAGAGTTTGCCCTTGACTCGTACTCGCAGCATGGTCGACACAAGTTCCTAGGAGGTCTTTGTAACTCTCCTTCATGCTCGAGATTAGTCCCCGCGTACTTGAGGCCTCAGCAAGGTCGCGCCGTATTTTTCAACATGCTGAAAATGCCCGTAGGTTTAGTCGGTAGATCAGCATGTTAGTTGTAGGTAATCGAGGGAAGTTGAAGGTAGTCGTAGATAGTCTTCAACATAGTCGAAGGAGGTCTTCAACATGACACTTTTTCAAACTCTCCTAAACTCTTCTAAACATAGAAACATAGAAAATAGGTGCAGGAGTAAGCCATTCGCCCTTCGAGCCTGCACCGCCATTCAATATGATCATGGCTGATCATCCATGTACCTGCTTTCTGTACCTGCTTTCTGTATCCTGTACTGCTTTCTCTCCATAACCCCTGATCCCTTTAGCCACAAGGGCCACATCTAACTCCCTCTTAAATATAGTCAATGAACTGGCCTCAATTACATTCTGTGGCAGAGAGTTCCAGAGATTCACCACTCTCTGTGTAAAAAATGTTTTTCTCATCTCAGTCCTAAAAGATTTCCCCTTTATCCTTAAACTGTGACCCCTTGTCCTGGACTTCCCCAACATCGGGAACAATCTTCCTGCATCTAGCCTGTCCAACCCCTTAAGAATTTTGTAAGTTTCTATAAGATCCGCCCTCAATCTTCTAAATTCTAGCGAGTACAAGCCGAGTCTATCCAGTCTTTCTTCATATGAAAGTCCTGACATCCCAGGAATCAGTCTGGTGAACCTTCTCTGTACTCCCTCTATGGCAAGAATGTCCTTCCTCAGATTAGGAGACCAAAACGGTACGCAATACTCCAGGTGTGGTCTCACCAAGACCCTGTACAACTGCAGTAGAACCTCCCTGCTCCTGTACTCAAATCCTTTTGCTGTGATGCTAACATACCATTCGCTTTCTTCACTGCCTGCTGCACCTGCATGCCTACTTTCAATGAACTTGCCAATTAGGTCGTCGCTGTGGGACAGGCTCTTATGGGCGTGTATTCGCACTGTGTACTGGTGAAGGGTTCATCAAAGAAGCACTGGGAAATCTAAATGTCTGAGACTTGATGGATTAACCAAACTTCACTCCATATTTAAATAACAAGAGATATATTCTCGTTTCAGTTGGTAATAATTCTGCCCCTTCTGCCCCTCGTTAACTTCCACGATAACTACCTGGTTTGATTGAATAAAAAACAATGAAATACCTGAATAAAATTGTTTGACTGTTAGTCACAAATGCCCAATGACCTGTTGATACTGTAAGGAAGTTCCGAGGGAGCAAATTGTCCCGAGCTGCATCACAATGTGAAGACATTTGCTGACAATAACCGGAGGCAAATTCACTAACGTTTTATTTGTGAATTTTGCCCTGAAAGACTCCTCAGTTGATGTAAGGAGTCATTTAGGGTCAGCCAATGACATTTGCAAAGCAAAGGCACACATCGGAGCAACAACAACATAATCAGCAACTCTTGCACATTACACGGCAATAATTTCACATGCATATTGTTAGAAGTTACCTTTTTTCCAGGAATTCCAGGTGATCCATCTGCGCCTGAAAATCCCTGTGGTAAAACAAGAATGTGTCAGTATTAAATCTTTAGTTTGTATTCGCTTAAGTTCTAGGGCGGCACGGTGGCGCAGAGGTCGAATGCTGCCTTACAGCGCCAGAGACTGAGTTCGATCCTGGCGCTGTCTGCACGGAGTTTGTATGTTCTCTCCTTGACCTGCTTGGGTTTTCTCCGGAAAATTTGTTTTCCTCCCACACTCCAAAGACATGCAAGTTTATAGGTTATTTGGCTTGGTATAAAATTGTCCTTAGTGTAGGATATGTTAATGTTAGGGACCGCTGGTCGGTGCGGATTCGATGGGCTGAAGGGCCTGTTTCTACGCTGTATCTCTAAACTAAACTCAATTATATGCTGTGCCCTGGTGATGTCGTATTAATACACGGTTCACTCATTTTTTTAAAAAATAAAGGTGTTTAGAAATGTCCTATTCGTTTTGTTTTGAAATAATTTTAAGTTTTTGCCTTTTAAACATTTTTGAGCTTCACAAGACATTTAAAATACTCGGTGTATTTTTAGAATTCAAGTTGTTGGCAGCACTGGTCAAATTCAGGTTGTAACTTAGTGGACTTTCAATCATTTTAAATAATGGATGAAATTGGCTTTGGCTTTGCCTTTTATGAAGCACAGCACCTTATCACAGAAAGTCCTCTCAGCATTTTCCACATATTCCATGCTGGGAGCATCCTGCAGATCAGATCATTTTTTCCTTGGCAGTTAGGAAAATAAATAGAAGATATGAGAAAATAAAAAAAAACTGCTATGAAAGTGGAATGAGTGCAGAAAAGATTTACGAGGATGTTGCAGGGAGCGGTTGTCAGGATCGGACTGTATTCTGTGGAGGGTAGGAGACTGGGAAGTGATCTTATAGAGGTGTATAAAGTCATGAGGGCAGTGGATAGGGTCTTTTTCTCAGCGTAGAGGAATCATAAATTAGAGCACATATGTTTAATGAACGAGACACACAATTTAATGGGAAGGGCAAAGACTTTGCAGAGAGAATGGTACATATATGGGAGGAGCTGTCAGGGGAAGTAGTTGAGATGGGTACGATAACGACATTTAAAATACATTTGGATAGGAACATGGATAGAAAAGATCAGGAGGGCTATAGGTTAAACGTGGTTTAATGGGATTAACTCAGATTAGTTATCATGGATGAGTTGGGTCAAAGATATGCTTCTATAATAAGTGAAAAGGAAAACACCTATGTTGAGAGGTTCATCCTTGTTTGTCGCTACTAAATACTGGCAGAGCGATGCATTTATGCCTTCAAACATCAGGTGCATAAACATTGGCTCCTAAGGAAACTAAAGGTGTGGTGCCCAACTTGAGGCACGTCCCATGTATGCATGTCCCGTGTATGCATGTGCCGTGTATGCATGTGCCGTGTATGCATGTCCCGTGTACGCATGTCCCGTGTACGCATGTCCCGTGTATGCATGTCCCGTGTACGCATGTCCCGTGTATGCATGTCCTGTGTATGCATGTCCCGTGTATGCATGTCCCATGTATGCATGTGCTGTGTACGCATGTCCCGTGTACACATGTCCCGTGTACGCATGTCCCGTGTACGCATGTCCCATGTTGAGAGTTAATTGTTTGTTGCAAATGACCTAATGCTTCTCCATCTATTTACATCTGCTTCAGACCGATCAACTCCTCCCCACCGTCAAAGGGATTTACAGGAGTCACTGCCTCAACAAGGCAGCCAGCATCATCAGAGACCCACACTACCCTGGCCACTACACTCATTTCACCCCTGCCACTGGGAAGAAGGTACAGGAGCCTGAAAACTGTAACATCCAGGTTCAGGAACAGCATCTTCCCTGCAGCCATCAGGCTATTAAACACTACAACCTTAAATAAGCTCTGAGCTACAATAGGCTATTATTATTATTATTGCACTATTATTGTTTGTTTTTTATGCGTACGTATGTGTGCGTATGTACTGTATGTATGTATATATATATATGTATATGTGTAAGAAAGAACTGCAGATGCTGGTTTAAATCGAAGGTAGACACAAAATGCTGGAGCAACTCAGCGCAAATTGGAGGAACAGCATCTAATATTTTGTTTGGGAAGCTTACACCTCAGCGGTATGAATATTGACTTCTCTAACTTCAAGTAGCCCTTGCTTTTCCTCTCTCTCCATTCCTTCCCCGTCCTAGTTCTCCAACTAGTTTGACCATCCTAAATACATTTTACTTTGTAAGCCTCGTTGTCACCTACCCCTAGCTCACAATGATCTATTCTACATTTCCCTTGATTGTCATCCCCTTTGATCTCTCGTGTTCACACCTTACCCTTCCATATCTCTCGTTTCCCTCTCCCCTGACAAGTCTGAAGAAGGGTCTCAAAGCGAACGTCACCCATTCCTTCTACCGAGAGATGCTGCCTGTCCTGCTGAGTTACTCCAGCATTTTGTGCTATCTATCTATCACTTGCCAGCTCTTGTCCCACCTCTTGCCTCACCTTTCTACCAGCTACCGCCCCTCTAGTCCAGTCTTGAAGAAGGGTTCTGACCCAAAATATTGTCTGTCCGCTTCTCTCCACAGATGCTCTCCACTGACCCGCTGTGCTCCTGCAGTAGTTTGATTTCCAGCATCTGCAGCTGCTGAGACCCCATTGACACTGAATGGTTCATTTCTGATGAGTGACCTGCTGTGGCCCCTGTCATACATCTCCGGCAAGGGAGAGTCTATCCACCTACCTTTGATAGTCAATGATGTTGCAAGCATGGAGCCCACCACCACCATCAATAGCTGGGGAGGGAAGAGGGGGGTGGAGGGTGGCAGGTCACCTAGCCGGTCACATACAAATCATGGCTATGGAGTTGTTCAGAGGCTGGGTGGCCTGCTGTGAGTGACTCACCTCCTGACACTCCTGAAGAAGGGTCTCAATCCAAAACGTCACCTATTCCTTTTCTCCAGAGATACTGTCTAGCCCTCTGAGTTACTCCAGTTTTTTTGTGTCTATCTTCGGTTTAAACCAGCATCTGCAGTTAGTTCCTTCCTCAAAATCCTTTCCTCCATCCTCAAGACACAACATCAGCAGTGTATTGGAATATTCCTCACTGAAGCTCTCATTACTCTCAGGAAGCACAACGCCATCCGGGACAAGGCAGCCCCTTAGACTGAAATCCTGTCTGCAACCCTCATTCCCTCCAGCAGCTGTCATGTGTGCCATCCACAGAACACATTCTTTTTGCTCACCTAATGTACACCTTCTCTCTCTGCCTCTCCATTCCTTCCCCATCCTCCTCTTCAATCCGCACACCAACCAACCAACAGGACCCTCCAATTCTGCCACTTCCCTGCCTATCAACACAGTAGAGCACACCTTCACCAGGGTGGCTGTAAAGTTTCAAGAAAGATTCCTAGGAGGTGTGGGAGCTGCTACCATCTATCTGCAAGTTGCTATCAAGGCCAGCAGCATAATCAAGCATGAATTGCACCCTGGCCACTCCCTGTGCTCCTCTCTCCCATCAGGCAAAAGGTACAGAAGTGTGAAAACGCACACCTCCAGATTCAGGGACAGTTTCTTCCCAGCTGTTATCAGGCAACTGAATCATCCTACCACAACCAGAGAGCAGTGTTGAACTACTATCTACCTCATCGGTGACCCTCGGACTATCCTTTTTCAGTCTTTGCTGGCTTAACCCTGCACTGAAACTTATCCCCTTATCATGTATCTATACACTGTAAATGGCTCGATTGTAATCATGTATTGTATTTCCGCTGAATGGATAGCACGCAACAAAAGCTTTCAGTGTACCTAAGTACACGTGACATTTTACTTCGGAGTCACGTGAGTGACTACGTGAAGAAGGTATTCAGCCCGCATGCGCGTCATTACGTCTACCGCATTGCGCAACAACTGACTGGCAGGCGCGCTGCTCCTTCCAGCGGTAAGTTTAAACCTGCAGGTAAGATTTAAAACTTATTTCCAGGTTCTGTTTTTGTCTTGCAGGAAGCTCTGTTACAGAGTTTGCCTGCTGGATACGATTTTGGGGCGAAGTCCGGACGGGCCGCGGGGAAACCGATTATGGACCGTGGGGAGATCCCGGTCCGGACCGCGGAAGCTACCTAAGTCGCTGACAATGGGGTCAGCGGCTCCCAGACTGCTGTGGTTCCCCAGAAAGGGGGTAAAACCAGGAGTAAGTCGGTCTCGCCACCCGAGTCGCTGACAGTGCGGTCAGCGGCTCCCAGACCGCTATGGTGCCCCAGAAAGGGGGTAAAACCAGGAGTAAGTCGGTCAGGCCTATGGACTCGGACGAGTCAGGCCAGGAGGCTTCCCCTCCGACATACCTGGAAGAGTTGGTTCCAGCTGTTGGCAGAAAACCCGGAAGGGGCCAGAGTTCCCCTCACGCTACAAGTGCCGGCAGTGAACAGCGCTATCAGGGGTGACATTGGAGGGGTCATGAAATCCAGGAAATGAAACCAGCCACCGAATCTTCTCTTCAGGTAAGACTTATCCAACAGGTAATACCTGGATGAGGAAGCAAAAGCTGTCGGACTGATCAAGGTACCGACGACGAGCAAAGCTTCATCGTTTCGGCAATGACACCCCCCCCCCCGCCTCATCGGCAGTAAGCAGTTCACTGAAGCTGATGGCAGCTTGAAAGCTGGGCAGAGGTCTTTCAGGCTAAGGTCCAAGCCGGTCTCAGGAAAAATATGGAATCCACGCACCCTACCAGTCCTACTCTCCAATCAAGGACGGGAATAGAACCCGCATCAGGGGCCTTTGGGCTTACCATAAGCCCACCAGTAACCATGGAGGTAAGTGGGTCTGGTTCTTCCGAAACATGGGGTATGTGGACCATTTACAAGTTGGTAATATTTACAATTGTTTTTTATACAAATGACAATGATAACATGAGATTCAGATCCGTTTATAAACTAAAATGATAACATGTGATTGGTTTATTCTGCACAGTATACAAGAGTACGGCCAGGATTTCCTTCCGAGACAAGCTCGGAAATATGGCCAGAGTTGTCTTTCAAGGCAGGCTCAGAATTTTGGCCAGAGTTGTCTTTCGAGGCAGGCTCAGTATTATGGCCAGGATTACCTTTCGAGACAGGCTCGGGAATCTGGCCAGAGTTGTCGTTCGAGGCAGGCATTGAATTATGGCAAGCGTGGCCTGTTCATTGTGAAAGATGGAGGATGTCGGTTCATCCTTGATTTAACTCGCATGTGCAATATAGGCTCTTCAGAATATGGAACTTCGTTACTGTCTAACAGCTGATTTCCATAGGATCTTTATGGCATGCATCGATCTCAAAGATGCATTCTATTCAGGTCCCATTCACAGGGATCACCGGAGACATTTGAAATTTATCTGGATGGGGCAATGTAACAGTTAATGCGTTGCAAAATGGACTAACTTCAGTTCCCAGGTCATCTACCAAATTACTAAACTGGTGCTTGGGCTGTTCAGAGCTCAAAAACACTTGTTATGGCTTAACTGGATGATATCCTAAACGCTGTATTTTGCTAAAATCAACTTTCAGCCGCAAACTATATTTGAGAAATTGAGGTTCCTCATCCATCCAGTTAAATTTAAGTTGATACCAACCAGTTATTGATTATTCGGATGTACCTTTAACTATTAATTTGTCTGTGACTCCGCCCTGGGGCAAGAGATTGGAATTATTAGAAGCCTGTAACAACCTTGTTGTTATTAAGCAGCCTTCTATTCATCAAGTGTAATTGGCAATATAGTAGCTGTGTTTCAGCTGTGCAAATTGGGCCTTTGCATTATCAGAACTTAAAACGTGCAAAGTAGTAACCTCTCAAGTGCCATGTAGGTCATTGTTAACAGACCTATGCTATTACCAGCTGAAGCTACCAAAGTCACAATGGTGGACGAACAGTATTCAGCATTGCTTCAGTAGTTTTTGGTCAGTAAATCTTCAGTTATATTACAAAATGATGCTAATGCTCTAGATGGAAAATTACGAATGCCATCTCTAGTTACGGAGGCGGATGGGATTTGCATGAATTACCAATTCTTCAGTTATTGGTATCAACTACCTATAGACACTAGGTGCATTCTATGGGTTAAAGGGTTATTGTGCGAATATGCATAATCTGCATGCTCAATTCCAAGTTGATACACTGTGGTGGTGGCATATCTAAGTCACATGGGTGCAATCAAGTCAAAGTATCCTGTCATAATTTACCCAACCACATTTGGCGCTGGTGTATCATCACGTAAAATCAATGACAACACAGAATGGATGTTGGATCACAAAGTATTTTATGACATAATGGCTCGATGGAACACCGAATATCGATATGATTGCATCCAGGCTCATTCACCGGTTGCAAAAACATGTGGCATCACAGTGGCAAGAGATACATTCTCGCTACACGGGGGAGGAATGTTCTTTTATGTCTTTTCTCCATTTTGCCTCATCAGTCGGGTCTTACAACAAATTCAGCAAGATCCCGCTTGGTTTTTTTTCATACTGTCTGACTGGCCTATGCAGCCATGGTTCCCGCTTTATGTTGGGAATAATAATAGAACCTTATATGGGTATTCTAAACATAAATCTTTGCTGGTTCAGCCTGTGACTCGGGAAACCAGCCTCTGCATGATTAAATCAATTCATTGACTTGCAGACTCTGAGAAGACTGCTCCTGCGGCTCGGGTTGTCAGACCGATCCATGTATGTGCTCACTGCAGAGTGCAGGGATAGCACCAAAGAAGCAGTACATTTCCTCTTCAGGAGATGGGAAGCGTTTTGTTTAAATGCTATGTTACATTTAATACGGCACGGATACTGACGTCTTGGAGTTCATTTTCAAATGGGTCCTTGACAATAAATTAAGTTATAGTGCCATTAACTGTGCCCAACGTGCCTTCTCATCATATTTGCTGCAGCGAGCGGGACCCGCTCTGTCGTGTCTCACCCTCTGATATCCAGTTTATAAAGGATATCTTTAACACAAGTTCTCCCAGGCCCCAGTACACGGAAGTATGGGATATTGCCATTGTGTTAACGCTACTTCACCAGGGGGCTCCAGCTACATCCTTATCTTTGGCCCGGCTCTCATAAGGTAGTTATCCTCATGGCACTGTTCTCAGCGCAACGGGTCCAGTCATTACATAAATTGCGACTGGACAGGATGGTTACACCTACAAATAATATCATATTTTATGTTTATGATTTAGTTAAGCAGAGCAGGCCAGGGGCGTCAGGTCTCAAACTAGTTCTCATGGCATACCCCATGGACCCTCGGTTATGTGTGGTCACACATTTGCAACAATATGTCAAGGTCACCTAGAGCCTTAGAAGCTCTGATACTAGCAATGTTTGTTAGTTACAAAAAAACTCATAAGAAGGTATCAGTTCAGACCATCTCCAGGTGGTTAAAACGGGGTTTTGGCTTATGCAGGAGTAGATACTAATATTTTTAAATCTCACTCCACCAGGGCTGCTACAACATCGGCAGCAAGGGTTATGTACGGTCCGCTGGACCAGATTCTAGCGACTGCAGGATGGTCTAACGAACGAGTTTCCAAACATTTTATAATAACCCATTGCCAGGCCAGGGGTATTTGCCAACTATTTTAGGTTCTATTTTATAGTTTCCTCCCAGATGAGAGGGGTTACTATTATTATTATTTGTTCATTATAAAGCATCAGCATGTTTTAAATCTATGTCATGTCTGTATGCATTATGAATGTTTCACTTATCTGTGGTCAACTGATGCAGTTGTGCTTGTGTGGACTCGTTTCCACAGCATGAAATCTTCACGTAGTCACTCACGTGACTCCGAAGTAAAATAGTAAGATTAAACGAGCTTACCAGTTTGAAGTTTGATCTTTATTTTATGAGGAGTTACGATGAGCGATTACGTGCCCTCCACTCCCAACCAAGAGATGCAACACTTGTCCCTTCATCTCCCCCCTCGACTCCATTCAAGGACCCAAGCAGTCATTCCAGGTGCGAGAGTAGTTCACATGCATCTCCTCCAACCTCATCTATGGCATCCGCTGCTCTAGATGTCAGCTGATCTACATCGGTGAGACCAAGATCGTTTCGCCGAACATCTCCGCTCGGTCTGCAATAACCAACCTGACCTCCCGGTGGCTCAGCACTTCAACTCTCCCTCCCATTCCGTATCCGACCTCTCTGTCCTGGGTCTCCTCCATGGCCAGAGCGAGCAACACCAGAAATTGGAGGAACAGCACCTCATATTCCGCTTGTGTAGTCTGCATCCTGGGGGCATGAACATTGAATTCTCCCATTTTTGTTAGCCCTTTCTGCCTCCTCCCCTTCCTCAGCCCTTGGGCTGTCTCCTCCCATCCCTCAGCCCTCGGGCTCCTCCTCCACCTTTTTCCTTTCTTCTCCCCACCCCCCTTCAGTCTGAAGAAGGGTTTCGGTCCGAAACGTTACCTATTTCCTTCGCTCCATAGATGCTGCTGCACCCGCTGAGTTTCTCCAGCATTTTTGTGTACCCTCGTATCATAAAGGTCATCTGGTAGTTCTAGTCCTCTCTAATCATACTATGTTCAGTTCAAAAACTGTTATCTGTGATTTCACCCCGCTGCTTTGAAGATTGACGCGCATGCGGGCTGTCGGCCTTCATCACGTAATCGCTCATCGTAACTCCTCATAAAATAAAGATCAAACTTCAAACTGGTAAGTTCTCATTTAATCTTACTATTAAACTGAACTGAAACTCATCCAGCACCTTCCAAAGGCCAATGTGAGATGGAATATATATATATATATATTGGCTAGATTCTGAAAAATGAATAAATAATATAGATGTGGAAAAGATTAACTCTCCCATGTTATTTTGCTATTTTAATGCATTAATGACAGCTAGCAACTAATATAAATAGCCAGGGGGGAATTAAATGGGCCTTCTTGTCACGGAGGTGGACTGTTTGCTCTGAATGCTGTTCTTTCATCTTGTAGGAATGCAAGCGATTATTTTAATTTTTGAACTAAAAGATCAAAAGGTATAGCTTCTATCATGCAGGTACTCTGCCGTCCAAAGATTTGGAACTCTTTGGAGATGAACAAGAGGCAGAGGATTTTATAAATGGCTGGATTTGAAAGAAACAGATTATATGCATTGTTTGAAGGGTCTAAGGGAAAACATTACCATCCGTTCAGTATGGCAGGGTAGATCCTCTTACAGTGCACTTCATAATGTTTGGGACAAAGACCTATCATTTATTTATTTGCTTCTGTACTCCAAAATTTTAGACTTGTAATAGCAAGAAATCACATGTGGTTAAAGTGCAGATTGTCAGATTTGAATAAAGGCCATTTTAATACATTTTGGTTTCACCATGTAGAAATTACAGCAGTGTTTATACATTGTCCTCCCATTTCAGGGCACCATAATGTTTGGGACACATGGCTTCACAGGTGTTTGTAATTGCTTAGGTGTGTTTAATTGCCTCCTAAATGCAGGTATAAGAGAGCTCTCAGCACCTAGTCTTTCCTCCAGTCTTTCCATCACCTTTGGAAACTTTTATTGCTGTTTATCAACATGAGGACCAAAGTTGTGCCAATGAAAGTCAAAGAAGCCATTATGAGACTGAGAAACATGAATAAACTGTTAGAGACATCAGCCAAACCTTAGGCTTACCAAAATCAACTGTGTGGAACATCATTAAGAAGAAAGAGAGCACTGGTGAGCTTACTAATCGCAAAGGGACTGGCAGGTCAAGGAAGACCTACACAGCTGATGACAGAAGAATTATCTCTATAATAAAGAAAAATCCCCAAACACCTGTCTGACAGATAAGAAACACTCCTCAGGAGTCAGGTGTAAGATTAACTTATTTCAGAGTGATGGCAAGAGCAAAGTATGGAGGAGAGAAGGAACTGCCCAAGATCCAAAGCATACTACCTCATCTGTGAAACACGGTGGTGGGGGTGTTAGGCCTGGGCATGTATGGCTGCTGAAGGTACTGCCTCACTTATCTTCATTGATGATACAACTGCTGATGGTAGTAGCATAATGAATTCTGAAGTGTATAGACACATCCTATCTGCTCAAGTTCAAACAAATGCCTCAAAACTCATTGGCATGCGGTTCATTCTACAGCAAGACAATGATCACAAAATACTGCTAAAGCAACAAAGGAGTTTTTCAAAGCTAAAAAATTGTCAATTCTTGAGTGGCCAAGTCAATCACCCGATCTGAACCCAATTGAGCATGCCTTTTATATGCTGAAGAGAAAACTGAAGGGGACTAGCCCCCAAAACAAGCATAAGCTAAAGATGGCTGCAATACAGGCCTGGCAGAGCATCACCAGAGAAGACACCCAGCAACTGTTGATGTCCATGAATCACAGACTTCAAGCAGTCATTGCATGCAAAGGATATGCACCAAAATACTAAACATGACTACTTTCATGTACATGACAATGCTGTGTCCCAAACATTATGGTGCCCTGAAATGGGGGGACTATGTATAAACACTGCTGTAATTTCTACATGGTGAAACCAAAATGTATAAAAATGGCCTTTATTAAAATCTGACAATGAGAAACTTTTAGTTTAGAGATGACATGGAAAGGAAACACAACATTTCTGAGACACTGGGACCATTTCTGGGGCAGGTGGGTGTGGTCCAAATCAGATGTGTCAAGAGTGTTTTATTGTCATATGTTCCAGATAGAACAATGAAATTCTTACTTGCCGTGGGATCAGAACTAATATCTTGGCAAGAGGCAGTTTATGAAGCTGTTACGGAGAACTTAAACATAATTAGTAGGAGATAGACTCCAAAAGCTGGACTAACTCAGCGGGTCAGTAAAGGAATCTCTAAGGTGATGTTTCTTCGGTGACCTTTTTGTGGCTTACTTCGGTTGAAACTATCGTCTGCAATTTCTTCCTACAGAATTCAGAGCTGCCAAGTAGTATGGAATTTCCATATTTTGTACGGAAATGCGGGAAGAATACGGATGGATGGATTTCCTTTTATAACATACGGATTTGTTTTAAATCGGCCCAACTTCCTATTTCATCTTGCTGCTTAAAAAATGCAAGGATATAAAATGTCATACTGTAACTCTAAAAATTATAGCAGATTAAATCTACTAGTATTTTAAATTTAAAGATCTGGATGATTATTTTTGTAAGCTTTGATCTGCCTGTCCCGCTACAGGTTTAAACAGCGCTGTCAGTTTCGCATGTGGGAATTTAAACGAACAGCGTTATGGGTTCTAATTATAACGCTACCAGCTGGAGAACTATTGCCTTTGCACACAGCACTATGGGCTTTACACATAGCGCTAGGGCCACAGCGCTATGGGTCACAGTCTGTTAGGGGAGAGAGGGAGAAAAAATGGAAGGAGAGAGGGAGGAAGAGAGGGAGGGAAAGGGGGAGGGAGAGAGAGGGAGGGAGAGGGGGAGAGAAGGAGGGAGGGAGGGAAAGAGAGGAAGGAAGGAGTTGAGAGCGAGGGAGGGAGAGGGAGGCTTCAAAAATGGCTTCTACATCATCATCTGGTGCTAAAAGCAGGAAGCAGCCGTTCAAACAGAAGTATACAAAGAGAATGCACTGTCAAGTAAGGTGCGTAGAAAACATGTCAATTGGTAGCAAAATTATGCATTCTTGTACTCTTACATGGGTATGACCGCACATTAAAAAATGGCACCGCGTAAAAATACTGATTTCCTCAGCAAAATACTGATTTTCAGGTACTGCCAAGAAATGCTCTGACAAAACTTGGCAGCTCTGATAATTAGTTGGAGGATGGGAATCTTTAAGGTAAAATAGGAATAAGAGAAACAAAAAAATAAGTGGAAATTATGAAAGTGGTAATCAAAATAAACATGCAGAGGACACAAAAGCAAGTATGAAAAAATAATGAAAACAAAATGAAAGATGCCATATCTAAATACATAAAGTATTTGCAACAATGTTGATGAATTAAAAATGCAAAGGGAAGAAAGTATCTGTGATTTAATTGTCAGTTCAGCAACAGTTGCAGAGTGACCTAAATTGGAAGTTATTTGATTAAAACATACAAACTCCGTACAGCCAGCACCTGTAGTCAGGATCGAACTGGGGTCTCTAGCACTGTAAGGCAGCAAGTCTACAGCCACTCCACCGTGCCGCCCTCTGAGGGATTTCAATCTGGGCACGTTAAATTGGTGGTAAAAAGCCGAAAGGGAATTCATAGAATGGATTCAAGATTTTGATGAATCAGCCTAGGAGAAGTCCATTATAAATATAGAGCAATGAGAAAGGGTTAGTTTGTCATCTGGCTGTAAAAGGCATTTAGAGATAGATAATATGATAGAATTTTATGTTGAATTTGAAAGTGATGTAGTTCAATTTATAATTTATATCTAAACAAAGGAAAATAATGTGTGTAGCCATGCCTATGATTAATGATTTGGTAAAGCACCTATTCCAGTCAGAAACAAAGCTCAATTGGAACTGATCTCTCAGTGGCTGACATGAGAAATTAAATATGACATTAAATCAAAGTTGATTAAGTTGCCAAAAATAAAAGCACACTGATGATTTTGATAATTTTACAATTCAGCAAAGTGAGAATCAAAAAAAGGGAAGACTGAATATAGGAATAAACTGGTGAGGACCTTAAAAAAATGGCTTTTAGAACTTCTGGAGGATGTAAAACAGAGAAAGCAAACAAAGAAAATGATGAGTCCCTTTTAGCTAGCGATGAGGGAATTTAGAATGGGAAATAAGGACAGTTCAGAAGAATTAAACAATTAATTATGGCTGCGTTGATGGATAGGGCCCAAAAATCATGGCAGATATAGCAGACAACCAAGGGCCGAGCAATCAGGATTGAGATGACAAGAAACATCTTCACTCGGAAGGTTGTGAATCTTTGGAATTCTCTATCTTGGAGCATTATTGCCTTCATTCAAAACACAGATCGGTAGATCTCTGGATCAGAAAGGCATCTTGGAATCTGGGTAGAATGCAGGAAAATAGCTCTGAGATGGAAGATCAGCCATGAACTTGATGAGCGGTGAAGCAGACACGAGGGTTCAGGTGGCCAGCTCCTGCTTCGAATGCTTATGATTTTAATACAGTGGGGCAAGTTTACAATTTCACACAGCTGGTGTGGACTAAAGTCTTGTGGCTGTACATCATGGAATATTTCATGAAAGTAGACAAAAAGTTGGGCAGTGCACACTTTGTTCCCCAAATGAGGATGCTGGAAGGCAAATAGTTCCGACCAGGTAGCCTCCAGATGTTCCTGCCTTTGATCTTATTTGGAAGTAAAGAAACACAGATTTACGAAGCTGTGTGAAGCAAGGTGGACTTGTTGCAGATGTCCATGATTTATTGCAGAATAAAGAAAGGAATGATAACTTAGTAATTAAATTTGACTCCACAAAAGTTTAGAGGCATAGCGGGATATCAACTTGAAACAGTAAAATATATTTTTCAGCTAGCAAATATTTATGACCCTAATTACAGTAGATTCATGATCTACTGTTTACAATTGCTTTTGTTGCCAACGCAACCTTGCTTCTCACAGATACAAATACTTCCTCACATACCTCACTACTCAGTCCCACTTCCAGACCATAAACCTCAGTTACCCCTCACAAAGTACTCCAATCCAAGACAATCATAATGGCTCCAAACCTCTTAATTGTGGCCTCTGTGGCCATGATACATTCACACCTGCATTGGTGCAGGTACTTCCTTCGAGTCATAGAGTGATACAGTGTGGAAACAGGTCCTTCGGCCTAACTCACCCACACTGGCCAACATGTCCAAGCTACACTACTCCCACCTGCCCGCGTTTGGTCCATATCCTTCCAAACCTGTCCTATCCATGTACCTGCCTAACTGTTTCTTAAACGTTAGGATAGTCCCTGCCTCAGCTACCTCCTCTGTCCGCTTGATCTACACCCACCAACCTCTGTGTGAAAAAGTTACCCCTCAGATTCCTATCAAATCATTTCCCCTTCCTCTTTACCCATGTCCTCTGGTCCTCGATTCATCTACTCTGGGCAAGAGACTGTGCATCTATCTGATCTATTCCTCTCATAATTGTATACACCTTCTGTGATTTCCCCCTCCATCATAAAACTATCTTTCCTACTCTGGCCATTGCCACTGGGCAGGGCTCCTATCTTCACTCTGCTAACCTCTAGGATCAATGTTACTTTAGCACAAAAATGATTTAAGCCGTTTATCAGCTGGACTAACTCAACCATTTTTGTGATCTGCCCCTCTCCCCATTGTTGTTCACTGTTATCGGATTGTCCAGAAAGACAAAAATAATCTCTGACCTCGTGTCAGCAGTTTAAACCTCCCCAGTACACGAACAACGTATGAGAAGGTACCTCTGCCCCATCACAATCAGCTGCCAATTCCCAGCTCCACCTCATCATTGTTTTCATTTCCCCTGTAGGCCATTTCCCAGTATAGCTTATCCAAAGTTCTGCTACCTGAATCCCAAATTTACCAATTATCTATCTACCTGCTACCTGTAACCCACCAACACCTCAATTAAAAAAATCTCATCACTGCATTATTCAGAATTCCTTCAGGACCCTTCTCCACTTTTGTAACCTCTTCTAACCCTCCAAGATCTATGCATTCCTTCCCCTGTGGTTCCTATTATATTCCACCACATCATCATTAGCGACCAAGCATTGTGCCCCATGGACTGAAGCTCTCTCCTTAAACCTATCCAGTTCTTTGGCCCTTTTCAAGTGACATATGAAAACTTTACTAAACAGACCCAGAGTGCTGTAATAACTCAGTGAGGCAGGCAATGGAGAAACATGGATAGGCAATATTTCGGGACGGGACTCTTATTCAGACTCCCGACCCAACCCAAAACGTCTCCTATCCACATTCTGCAGAGGTGTTGTCTGACCTGCTGAACTAATCAAGCACTTTATGTCTTTTTTTTTTTTCTGTAAACCAGTATTTGCAGTTTCTTGCAAAAATATCCTCTATATATTTTCCTATTTCATCAAATGCATTCATGCTAACAGCCCATTTCTAAATTTCTATTCTCTGTTTAAGCTTGTCCCTGTATTGAAGATGCTAGATAAATGTTAGTTGGTTCCCATTGAATGACCTGCACTGCATTCATAACCCAACTTGATGCAAGTCCCCTTCTGATGCAAATCCAAGTGTCTGCTGAAAATGTCCTTTCTCTGGACACAAATGGGAGTGAGAACATCTAATGCCAGCTGGCTTGCCTCTTCTAGTGCAGTGGATGAGCATGCATCAAAGGATGTATTTGCTACTTGCTGGTTTCCAGTCTGCATCTTTGACTGGAGAAAGGACTCATTGCTGAAGGTAGCCACAAAAAGCTGGAGTAACTTAGCGGGTCAGACAGCATCTTTGGAGAAAAGGAAGGGTGACGTTTCTTGTCGAGCCCCCTCTTCAGAATCTGAAGCTGAACATAGAACATGAAGCTGCCTACCACGATGGAAGATACTGCGGTCGGCACCTACAATCTTCCAATTTGTTCTGATGGTTGTCCAAGGCTCCACATCTACTTATTCAGAATTGTCAGACCACCTATTTCAACAGTGCTCCTCTCACAGTTAGGCTTAATTAGGATTGTGGCAAGCCCTTCATGATGACTTGTCTAGTTTTGAAATTTTATTTTGAACAGGATACAAAATGTCACCTGGCCCATATTAAGTCAGCAGAAAGAGAATAAACAGTGTGAGTGGAAATAAAACATGCTCCCTTACCCTCGCGCCCGGAAGACCAGGAATTCCTTTCTCTCCTTTTGACACAAACACATTTGAAAAACCCTGGAAAAGAAGATCATGTAAGGCAGAGGTTGCACAGCCAGTGTATGCAAATGTTCATGCATCCCGTTAATAAAACAAAGAGATAAGATTGGTCCCGTTCTGTGCAGATCGCAATATATTATTGAGGAGGCACAGGCATCCTACCTCATGGGTGAACCTGGGACTATCCTTGATCGGACTTTGCTGGCTTAACCTTGTACTAAATATGATTCCTTTATCATGTATCTGTACACTGTAAATGGCTCGATTGTAATCATGTATTGTCTTTCCGCTGGCTGGTTAGCACACAACAAAAGCTTTTCACTGTATCTCGGTACATGTGACAATAAACTAAACTGAACTCTATACAATGAGGTAGAACATCCCTGATTGATCCACCCTTAAACAGTTGATCCACCTATGATCTGTTCATTCAGTGATTAACGGTCCACATTGTTGTGGTCATTCTGACAGTGCAGCTTAGTAGCAAACAGATGGCATTTCTTTCTATTGAGCCATTGCCCCCTTCCTCCTGCTGGCCTTCAATCAGTGAAACACCACTATTCACATACTGACAGACGTCGAGAAGAGTGCACATATCTCCTTTTTATAATACTGTAATTTATTAACCACACTTATTAATTACAGACTTGTTCAAAGCATTTAAAATGCTGCCATCTTAGTTTAGTTTATTGCCACGTGTAACAAGGTACAGTCAAAAGCTTTTGTTTGGGCAGCGTAAAGACAAGACATGATTACAGTCGAGCTGTCCATGGTGTGTAGGGAGATTTACAAGTGTGGAACGTGTATAACGTGTGATTGCAGCTCCACATCGGGGACTAGCACATAAAGTGTCGCCTGGGTTGGACGCCATCTTTAGCGCATGTGATGGCAATTTGTATTATATATAGAGTGGCATGGGGACATTAAAAATGTAATGCATTCAGCAGACATTTGTCTCTTCTATATCAATGGGGATAGACACAAAAAGCTGGAGTAACTCAACGGGTAAGACAGCATCTCTAGAGAGAAGGAATAGGTGATGTTTCGGGTCCAGACCCTCCTTCAGACCCTTCTTCTCCACCCAAAATGTCACCCATTCCTTTTCTCCAGAGATGCTGCCTGACCGGCTGAGTTACTCTTGCTTTTTGTGTCTATCTTTGGTTCAGACCTCATCTGCAGTTCCTTCCTTCAAATATTAATGAGGAAATGTACTCCTTTTAATATACAGTAGGCTCCTACTCTCTTCTGAAGCATCACATTTTGTTGCAATGCTGAACTTGAAAACGTTGTTTTAAACTTTCTGTCTTAAAACTAGGGAAAGAATCAGAGGTAATTCTGGCAAAGCAGAGATGAGACCCATCAGCACCAGCCCCATCAGCTGGGAGATGAGGGACATTCTCTGGTGTGGCTGCGGGGATGGGAAACTCAGGGAGGGCCATCATCTGAACTGTACCAAGCACTATTGGCCAGAAATTGAACGTAGAATGACTGATTGAGTTCTCCTTTTGAAACCTCTCATCAAAGACCAGAGAGCATAGCTTTAAGGTGAGAGGGACAAAGTGTAAAGGAGATGTAGAGGGCATGTTTTAACAGAGAGCGGTGGGTGTCTGGAGCATGCTGCCAGGGGTGGTAATGGAGATGGATACAATAGATACATCATTTAAGAGGCTTTTGGACAGGCACATGGATATGCAGGGAATGGGGAGATAGGGATCATGTTTCGGCAGAGGAGGTCAGTTTAACTTGACATCAAGTTCAGAATAGACATTGTGGGCCGAAGGGCCTGTATCTGTGCTTTACTGCTCGATGTTCAAATCTCATTTTGCTGACTGGGGAATAAAGGGTTGCTTGGATGAAGTGTCCAGCAGCTGCAACTGTGATCCAGGAGACCCCAGCAATGGAAGTCTAAATCAACCCAGCAGAGGTACTCCCAGCTCCCACTCTAAGAGCCACGTACTGACAGATATCAACGTTGCATGCCTCACTTCTAAGAAAAAGAAGCATTACCGGTGGGCCATGTAATCCGGGACTTCCAATGGGGCCAGGTAATCCTTTTTTGCCCTGTGAGGGAAGGGAACAAGGAGCCACATCACAAGGTGATCAGTTCGATCATCTCTAAAATACCATTGCCTGGTAAATCCGACGCAAAGAATGTTTTAGGAGATATTATACCACTAGCCCCTTTAAAAATAGATCTAAGGTCATCTATTGGTTATATTAAAGCATTGGTGCTAAAATGGCATTCAAAAGAACACATTTCATGCAGTAATGTTGTGTCACACATATTGTGTGCTGCCCTGGATTCACCATCTCAACATCTTCTCACTCCCACTACTACTGATGGACCTGTTACACTGAACATTATTTGATCTCAGGTATTCCACCATTTTGAAGAGACATCAAATATTGCGTGTCATTGAACAATGCACAAGGTTCCATGAGTTAACCATGGCTTGTGTGTCTCATTACAAATGTTAACACAATACTGATGAAGCTTCACCTTCCTCCTCTCTCTGTGAATTGGCGAGTTCACTGGTGATTGATTTCAGCTAATGCCAATGCATTTTCCCATCCAATGTAACCATTCTAATAGCAGAAAAATGATCACACATTTGGATCTGCGAGACTCACGCAAAAATGTGCCGCTGCCTTGGTAAAGTAATGGTATCTTATATCCTGCGTTTAGTTGCTATTTCTCAGCTTGTAAACATCTCTTTACACTTTAGGCTCCCTTATCTATAACTCCAACTGATCTCACACATACCTGACTCCTACTAATTTATATCGCTTTAATGTTCATAAGTTATAGCAGCACAATTAGGCCATTCGGCCCATCAAGTCTACTCCACCATTCAATCATGGTTGATCTGTCTCTCCCTCCTAAACCCATTCTTCTACTCATAACCCATAACCCCTGATACCCGTAATAATTAAGAATCTATCTATATCCACTGACTTTGCCTCCACAGCCTTCTGTGGCAAAGAATTCCACAGATTCACCACCCTCTGACTGAAGACATTTCTCCTCATCTCCTTCCTAAAGGAATGTCCTTTAATTCTGAGGCTACAACCTCTGATCCTAGACTCTCCCACTAGTGGATTCATCCTCTCCACATCCACTCTATCCAGGCCTTTCACTCTTTGATAAGTTTCTATGAGGTCCCCCCTCATTCTTCTATACCCCAGTGAGTACAGGCCCAATGCCTGTCATATTTCCATTGGTCATATTCGATCCAAATAGAAGCAAGGTTGGATGACCATGCATGGTCAAACCATGAGAAAGATTGAAAAGTACCCATGTCTGAACCCTTCACCTGCCATTCAGCGTCACCACTTCCTGCTGTCCAGGGTGCATTTACAAAAGTCACCCATTCCTAAGCTACCAGTTCCCTCTAGTCAGCAGCTTTGCAATCAACAATCATCAGGTCATGCAATAGAGTGGAATTACTGGCAGGAGCCAAGTCCACCAGGCTTTCACCATCATACCTGCAGATGTCTTTGTACTCACAGTGAAGATGTTCTGCTCAAATATCTTAAGAAGCCAAAGGCACCTGTGCGTCTGTCCATCTTCACATAGCTTCCCATTTGAGAGCCAAGCTGGAGTTCATTCCCTTTACTTTGATCAACCTCAATTATCAGTTTATTGCAGTGTTTCATTAAACTATTTTCCCAATAGACAAAGTGCCTCAGAGTGCTGGGTGAAACAGCATGGAGTTTTACAACTGTCGAGCAGCTCATTCAGCCCATCAGCTATCTGCATGTCACTGCCTGTACAAGTCTCTTTGCAAGTGACCTTACATCCCCCCTGCATCTCTCTCGCCCCTTCATACACTTGCTCAGTCTCCCCTTTGCGTAGAAACATAGAAAATAGGTGCAGGAGTAGGCCATTTGGCCCTTTGAGCCAGCACTGCCATTCAATATGATCATGGCTGATCATCCAAAATCAGTACCCCGTTCCTGCTTTCTCCCCATATCCCTTGATTCCGTTAGCCCTAAGAACTAAATCTAACTCTCACTTGTAAACAACCAGTGAATTGGCCTCCACTGCCTTCTGTGGCAGAGAATTCCATAGATTTACAACTCTCTGGGTGAAAAACGTTTTTCCTCATCTCAGTCCTAAATGGCCTATCCCTTATTCTTAAACTGTGTGACCCCTGGTTCTGGACTCCCCCAACATCGGGAACATTTTTCCTACATCTAGCCTGTCCAATCCCTTAAGAATTGTATATGTTTCTATAAGATCCTCTGTCATCCGTCTAAATTCCAGTGAATACAAGCCCAGTCGACCCATTCTTACATCAGAAGTCATGTGTGCTACCAGATGAAGGCTCTGGCAGGTGGGAAGGTTGCCAATTTTCAAGCATAGGAAAAATAAATTATCAGTCCGACAGCTCTGCTCAAACTGTGAAATACTATTTTTCTATTATTTTTTATGGCACCAGAGGGCCTTTGGTCTTCTACACTCTCCACCATGTGTGAGCCCCAAAGTGCCCTGGCTCTGACTTAGGTCAGAGAGCCTGTTCTGACTCATTTCCCAAGGAACCCATCATTACGTTGAAAGGAACTGCATTTGGCTCCCATTGTATTGCGCACAGACCTACCACAACTCTGATAGGAGTAGTAATTACAAAGTAATGAACCTAAATTACTTCAACGGAAGTTCATTTTCTCACACTGTGAAGGTAAATCTTTACAGAGTTCCTCAACGAAATGTGTTAGAGCAAGACTTAACAAGTGGACACCTCCATACCAAAAATCTTCGCTTAACTCAGCACCAACCTGTTGCTCTCACTCATAGATATCACCAGAGGATTGCCATTAGAAACTCAAAACAAGGCTCTCAATGTCAGCTGCCTCTCGCACTGCCGTAGCCCAATGGAAAGATTAGCACAAAAAAGATTTCAAGCCAACTTTTTGATGGGCATGACATTCCATCTATACTTGAATCCAAAGATGAATTCAGGCTGTGTGTCGGCCCAGCTTACCTCCGGAAGGAGGGCTTGATTTTATGGTGAGGTCTACTATCGTCCCGCACACCCAACCACCCTCCACCATTGTGTACACAAACCTGTTCACCTCTGTCCCCTTTGGGAAATCCGGCTGGTCTAGCAAACTCAAGCGTTCCGGTGGCAGGTGGCGGTCCTGGAGGACCCGGAAGACCCACGTCTCCCTGGAGTGCAGCAATTGGGATGGAAGCTTACATGTCTTTTCACATCATCGGACATAAACAGCGTTACCTGCGACAGTGGCTACCCTGGCAAGAAATGAGGCACTGGACTGTCTGTGTTAGGAGGAATGGTCAACCTAATCCCAACTCTTTACTGAACCGTCTCGTCCAAGAGGAGTGCTCACCCACCATTCACAGGGCCTTACTTCCCCTGGAAGGCTCCTAGATAGCTTTGTGGGGTCACGGCCCATCTCCGCTTGACACAGTTGACTGTTATAACACAATCCATTAAGATAATCAGTTCCTGTGTGAATGGTTGGGTGGGAAACAGTAAAGAGCACTTTTGGAACTCAAATCAGACCCCAAAATAGTGTTGGGCCAGGCAGGAATCATTCATTACTTTAAGATAGAAAGGACATATGATCATAACTCCTTGTTTCCAAAAGGAATAGCATCTAGCAGCCTCATTTCTTCCAGGATCACCACTGGCTCAGTTCACAGCTCGCTCCCAAGTGTTACCTTCTCTCCCATGATGGAGATGTTTAATCCAGGCTCTGAGACCAGAGGGATAATTCCTGGTGGGCCAGAGGGGCCAGGAAGGCCTACATCACCCTGAGGTCAGGTGCGGGTGGAGGGAAGAGGGGGAGGAAGGGGAGTGGAAAAGGTTAGTTAAGGTTAGTATCAGAAACAGTTCCAGTGCATTACAGACCAAAGTAACAATTCCCAAATTCACCTAACCACCACCGGAAGAGGAAAATAAACACAGTTGAAAGCAAACCCAGCGACAAGCCCAAAGGGTTAAGGAAGAGAAGCCAGACGTTAGAAGCTCAGAGGAAAGACCGACTTTGTGCCAGGTTGGTGTGCCCACGTACGTTGGCCCAGGATGGGAAAACCGTGGTCCACACCATGGCTCGTGGCACAATGTAGGGATTGGGTCTGTGTGATCGCAGGAAGGCCGAAGCACATGCACAGAGATTGGCGACAAAAGGAGTCGTGCGTTAAATGAGCCAGTAGTCATGGTCACATTGTGACATTGACCAGACACTACACTGCTGGCCTTCACCAGGGCATGAGGGGTGAGAAGAAACCCAAGGGAGAAAGAAGTACAAGTGAGCAATGGACACAAAAGTCAAGACATCCCAAGTGGAAAAAATATTGAGAAATGTCTCCTTGTCATATTCCCCCGAGAGAATTTCTCAAATGTTTCCACAAGTAACATTTGAAAAATTAAAGATTAGTAAACAGGTTCATTGTGTTCGTATAGGGATTGGCTTCATCACTTGAGCAGTTTTCAGTGGGTCACAGGCATTGGTGATCAGAAGAATGAGACCACCATCAAATAGGCACTGGGCAAAAGAAGGAAAGGGTAAAGTTCAAAGTGCAGGGTGCCACAAAGGTCAAGGGCAATAGGAGAGACATTGTAATACAATCAGGAATCAGTCTTTGGATGACGCATTGGCTGAGAGTTAGAATGTGTGCTGATTGCAGAGGTGAGCGGAATGAGGAAGAGATGAATGGGAGATAGGAACTAGAGTAGAACCATGAACTGTGGATGCTGGTTACATGAGGGCACAATGTGGTGGAGTAATTCCAAAGATCAGGTAGTGGGACCATTCTTCAGACCCATCTGTACAAGTGTCCTGACCCCAAGCATCACCTATCCACATTCTCCACAGATGCAGCCTGACCTGTTGAGTTACTCCAGCACTTTGCGTTTTTTTAGGAAACAGAATGGTGATTCAGGGTTTGCAGAGGTGAGCGTGCGGGAATGTGTGAGATATTGCCGGTTGCTTCAATAAAAGAAAAACTAAGGGATGACATGGAGGTGGGGATTTGCGTTCTGTCTCAGGAGGCCAAGTCCCGCGGCTGATGGATGCACATGGCATTGGGGATCGAGGCAGGATGAGCCAGCATAAGCCAAAGCTGCAGAAGCAGAGGCGGTGGGCTGCAGGAGGGACACTGGCGATTAGGCACACAGCATCTATCATGGAGGAAATAGCAACACACTTGGGCACGGAGCGTGTGATATCAATTAAAGCACAATGCACACTAAGGCAGCACGGGAATTACAGCTTGGCACCTATTGGTTGCTTGGTTCAATAAGCACCAACAAAGTGCTATTGTAATCCATCTACATCCCAATGTTATACCTTTGCCTTCCCCTTCCATCTCCTACAGCAGTGACCCGGAGGTGACCACAAACCATGTTAAGGATGTGTGTTAAGGATGTGGAGGGAGGCTGGGGCACCCAGAGGAAACCCACATGCTCATCAGGGAGAATGTGTTCATTCCACACAATCAACACCCAAGGTTAGCATTGAGCAAAGGTCTCTGGCACAGTGAGGCAGCAACTACACCAGCCGTACCACTCTGCCACCCCATCTGCTGGGAATGCGAGGAGAATAGGTGGTAGGGAAAAGGAGGGTGGAATGGGATTGCTTTATGAGCTGGCATGTGCTTGGTGGGCCAAATGACCTTCTATGATATCACGAGGAGATCTGCAAATTTCTAGCTCCTTGGTTGACTGCCAAGCACAAACAGGTATCAAAACGCAGGCTGTGCGTGTGGATCCTTTTACCCACTGGGCCTCTGAAATCTTCTTTTAAAACTGTCTCCTCAATTACTTTGGACACATCAACTCCTCCGAATGAAACCACTGCATGTCTACTGTGAGTGTGAGCGACACAGCTCACTGGCCTGTATATTGTCATTCCCCTCTCATATGGTGGGTCGGAATTCAAGACTCATGGAGTTGTACAGCATGGAAACAGGCTCTTTGGCCCAGCTTATCCATGCTGGTCAACAGGTCTATCCAACAGTCCCATTGCTAGCATTTGCCGGATATCTCCCTGAATTGTTTCTATCCATATACTTGTCCAAAAGTATTTTAAACATTGTAATCGTACCCACTTCCTTTGAGCCTCCAATAATTGAAGCTATTGTCATGGGCATTACCTTATATGTTTCATGTATTGAATACTAGAGGGATTGGGGGAAGGCAAAGTGGGAGTGGCTCACAACTGAATATAATGTAATTGAAAGAACCATCACTCCGCTGAGTATTTTGCTGGCAGTTTCAATTTAAGGAACACTTGGCTGCCCACTGCATTCATGATGTTGTGGTGCCTTAAGATGCTCCACAAGATTTCATTCCAGGAGGTGAGCCTGACATTCGGCAGAAATGAGTCACATTCGAAGCCAAGAGCTGCCAAGCCCAATCACACCAGGAGAACTGCTTTGTCAACAAGTGGTTCTAATCGCTGCGAGAGCTGGCTGCAACATAATTGCACAACCAGTGGAGCTCGGACACTCTCACACTCAACCTGTTTGAAAGCAAACGAGAATAACGTGGTCAGGAGCATCAGTGGTAGCAGTCCGTCGACCTACTGCCGACCACAGCTGTATATTAAAACATCTGCAATGTAACAAGGATCCAATTATTCATGCTCCTTAACAGATATCTGCATTTTCAGTATCTTGTGGTTTGAGAACATCGGCGGAAGAAGGAGCAAGAGTGGGCTCGATGGCCTCTTGATCTTGCTTGGTCATTCAGTGTGATCATGGCTCACCAGATCTTGGTCTCGGCTTCACCCTTCACTGTCATATAGACAAAAACGTTGTTTATCTTAGTATTGGATGCATTCAGGGCCTCAGCTTCTGTCTGTCAGGTAGAGAATTCCAAAGACTTATCTCTTTATCAAGGTAATAAATGGGTGCTTCTTATTCTGCCTCCATCATTCTAGATTCCCCCGTGAAGGGAAGTATCATTCAGCTGTTACTTTGTCAATGCTTTCCTCTGAATCTTATTTGTCTTAATGCAATCATCTCTCATTCTTCTAAACCCTATTTGTAATAGGCCCAACAAAAAATCAGTCTGAATCAAGACAAACTAATTAACTGATCCAATCACTAACACCTTCCTTCATCTTACATATTTATTATACAGAAAATGCATTACCTATCTAAAGTTTTGCATATAAGCAAAGATACCTGATTTAGCCAAAAAGTAACTACAAAGACGGAACCCAAATAAAACAGCAGTTTATCTGATTGTTCTGCGATGAATAACATTGAAGTCCTATTGGTGGCTGCAATGAGAATTAGCTGACAGCTTCACAGTGTCACCTGCTGGTGGTTTACAGTACTGCAAGTAGAGGAAGTGTTCAAATTCCTGGTCAGGTTTATCAAAGAAATGTGCAAATCTAACCCACGTCTTCGCAAGGAAAGAAATGCGGTTGAAATTGTCTTCATTGAAATTTGTCTAATGGACCAATCTGCGGATGAAGTGGGACAACTATTGCAGCCCATCACACAGGAGGGAGGTTCTGAGGGAGTCCAGAGATATGGAAGAGTAAGGTATTTCTAGATCTTTTTCCAGTGCGTATCTCTAGACTCCCTCACCCCTGAATCTCAGTCTGAAGAAGGGTCTCGACCCGAAACGTCGCCTATTCCTTCTCTACAGAGATGCTGTCTGTCCCGCTGAATTACTACAGCATTTTGTGTCTATCTTCAGGGTAAACCAGCATCTGCAGTTCCTTCCTACACAATAACAGGAGAGGCTGAGAAAGCCAATGGACAATAGGTGCAGGAGTAGGCCATTCGGCCCTTCAAGCCAGCACCGCCATTCTATGCGATCATGGCTAATCATCCACAATCAGTACCCCGTCCCTGCCTTCACCCCATATCCCCTGACTCCGCTATAGGTGGGATTAAAGAGGTGATTTCCTGAAATGTAGAAATGTCTGAAGAAGGGTCTCGACCCGAAACGTCGCCTATTCCTTCTCTACATAGGTGCTGCCTCACCTGCTGAGTTTCTCCAGCATTTTTTGTCTGTCCAGAAATGTAATTTGAGGAAGGACATTCTTGCTATTGAGGGAGTGCAGCGTAGGTTTACAAGGTTAATTCCCGGGATGGCGGGACTGTCATATGCTGAGAGAATGGAGCGGCTGGGCTTGTACACTGTGGAGTTTAGAAGGATGAGAGGGATTCTCATTGAAACATATAAGATTGTTAAGGGTTTGGACACGCTAGAGGCAGGAAACATGTTCCCGATGTTGGGGTAGTCCAGAACCAGGGGCCACAGTTTAAGAATAAGGAGTAAGCCATTTAGAACGGGGACGAAGAAACACTTTTTCTCACAAAGAGTTGTGAGTCTGTGGAATTCTCTTCCTCAGAGGGCGGTGGAGGCCGGTTCTCTGGATACTTTCAAGAGAGAGCTAGATAGGGCTCTTGAAGATAGCGGAGTCAGGGGATATGGGGAGAAGGCAGGAACGGGGTACTGATTGGGGAGGATCAGCCATGATCACATTGAATGGCGGTGCTGGCTCGAAGGGCCGAATGGCCTACTCCTGCACCTATTGTCTATTGTCTATTGTAACATCACATTATCCCAGATTCTTCTCTGGACACATCTTCCTACATTGATTGGTCCATATTTGAAGTAGTGTCCGCAGTAGAATCCACATTTGAAGATTACATACTGAAAATGCAGATATTTTATTTCCAATGAATAAAAATATATTTGCTTCAATACAAAATGTTAAACAGAGGAATTTGGCTGTAGTTTTCACCGCTGCCATATCCTTACCTTTCCTCCTTTCTGTCCTTGGAATCCCAATCCCATGTTACCCTGCAACACAATTGTTCTTAAATTTAGGATATACATTCAACGCCATTGCCTGTGGGATCTGTGTTCAGTCTCTGTGGCTCTAGTTGCTCATACACCATAGCCAAGTACATTATTTAATGCTCCATTTTGCAGTTGAGGCCTAAGGTCCTATCCACGGTTGTAAGGAGAGTAGAACAGTCCAGCAACTCTGCACAGGTGGCTCTGCTGCCTCTTGGAAGGAGATAACATATCTTAGAATCATACCACGCAGAACCAGGACCTGCAGCCCACCTTGTCCGCACTGGCCATCAAATACCACCGATACCAATCCCATTTACCAGCACTGGATCAATAGCCTTCTACGTCCAGGTGATCCAAGCACATATCTAGTTGACCTTTAAATGCTGTGAGAGTTTCTGCTTCCACCATCAACCCAGGTATTGTGTTCATGATTCCCAACACCAGTTGTGTTAAAAAGGTTATTTCTTAGATTTCCTGGACGTCTCACCTCGCACCCTATGGGGTATACGTTCCTACTATCTACCCTATCAATTTACCCCACCTCCCCCCCGCGACCTCCTGATAATTTTTCATATCTCTATTCTTTATCAGGTGTCCCTTCAGCTTTTTCTGGTCCAAGGACAGCATACCCAGCCTATCCAATCACTCCTTATAAATGAAATGCTCCAACCCAGGAAACAGCCTGGTGAATCTCCTCTGCACCTTCTCAGAGTAATCATATCCTTCCTAACTTGTGGCAACCAGAACTATACACAGTACAGTGCTCCGTGTAAGGCTTAAACAATGTTTTACAACACCACCCAGCATCCCCACTACTTTTGTATGCCAAGCCACAGCTAATATAAGCAAGTGTCATATGCCTACTTCATCACCTTATGCTGCCATTTTCAAGATCCCTTGGACTCGTACAACAAGGATTCTCTATCCCCCAATATTCCCTTGGGCCTCACCAGTCAATGACTACGTCTTCCCCTTATTAGTTATCCCAAAGTGCATCAGCTTGTAAGGTCTAAATTCCAAGTGCCATTGCTCTGCTTGTCTTGCCAAATGATTAACAACCAACAACTATGAGAGCCTACAATAACGTATGCCTATCTTCCTCACTTTCAACACCGCCACCAATGTGTGTGCATCTGCAGATTTATTAATCATACTTCTGACATTCAATCAAATCCTTAATGTGAGTGAGAAAGGACAAGGATTCAGCACTAATGGGCCTGTCCCACTTAGGCAATTTTTTCGGCGACTGCCGGCGACTGTCATAGCAGGTCGCCGAAAAAACGGCAACTGGACCCCCCTTACGACAATGTCTACGACAATGTTACGACAACCTACCACGTCAAACTATGGCAAGCTGCCGACAACCGGCGACCCATTAGGACGTCCACCTACGAACACACCGACAACAACCTATGTCCACCCGCGACAAGCTACAACAAGGTACGACAAAGTAAGACAATTCAGTCGCGGGTACCTGTCGCCGGTTGACGTAGGTAGTCGCCAGTGGGATTCACCGTAGTCTGCGCCCGGCGACAACCTACATCATCCCGGCGACAACCTATGACAAGCCAACTGTTGCCAAGAGTCGCCGAAATGTTTTGAACATTTCAAAATCCAGCGGTGACCAGAAAAACGCTACGACTCTTTAGGTGACTTGAGGAGACTACTCACAACCATACAGGCGACACCCGGCGACCGTGTGGCGACAGCCTAGTCGCCTGGAATAACCTAAAAAATCGCCTAAGTGGGACAGGGGCATAATCGCTGTGGTACACCACTGGGTGCAAGCTCCCAATCACTAAAACCTTCCATATCACTCCCTGCCTACGGGCGCCAGTGTGTAAGGCTGCCAATACATGATACGATAAGATACAACTTTATTTATCCCAGGACGGAAACTGATCTGCCAACTAGTTATAAAAAAAACAAATACATGAAACATGAAATTAATGTGATGAGTGGAAAGGATTGGGAATGTGCAAAGATTGGGGAGGGGTGGGGGGGTCAGTCTCAGTCTACCCCACGACAGAAGGGGGAGGAGTGGTACAGCTTGATCGCCACAGGGAAGAAGGATCTCCTGTGGCGTTCTGTCCTGCATCTTGGTGGAACCAGTCTGTTGCTGAAGGTGCTCCTCAGGTTGACCAGTGTGTCATGGAGGGGGTGAGCTGTATTGTCCAGGATGCTCTGCAGTTTGAGGAACATCCTCTCCTCCAAGATCACCTCCCATGAATCCAACTCCGCCCCCAGGACAGAGCCAACCTTCCAGTTTATTGATCCTGTTGACATCAGCGGCCTTCGCCCTGCTGCCCCAGCACGGGGCAGTGAAGAAGATGGCACTGGCCACCACCGATTGGTAGAACATCTGCAAGCAGCATCTTACTGCAGATGTTGAAGGAACGGTGCCTTCTCAAAAAGTACAGCTGGCTCTGTCCCTTCTTGTGCAGGGCTTCAGCATTCCTGGACCAGTTCAGCTTACTGTCCAGGTACACTCCAAGGTATCTGGTACTCCCTGGCACTTCCACACCATTGATGGAGACAGGGGACAGGGGTGTCTTTCCTAATAATGCTAAACAAACACCAGCAATCACATCGAGCCATCACTAACCTTCAGACCTCGAGGTCCCGGTAAACCCGGCCCCCCCTGTGGAGAGAGAACCAAAGATTAGTGGATTCAAATCATTGGAACTCAAGTATTTAACTTAAATGTTGGGCTTTCCCAATTCAGTTGATCGATGACTTCAGGAAATTTCCATCACTGACCCCACCGGGAATTGCCAAAATCGAGCAGGGAAAGGCCCAGAGCCACTGGGTTCACACATCTCCCAGAACTAAGAAAGAATACTCCTCGTACTCAATGCCTGGGCACTCCTCACTAACTCTGATATTACTGTGAGCTCTTCTTCCTGGACAGGGAGGAAACTGGTCCACTGATGATTCCTCCAGAACTGATGTTGCCACTAGGGGGAAGCATCATCACATTTTCATCACTCAGCAAGTGCAGTGCACAATCCTGTACACATCTGATTAAAGAGGTGACCTGCTGACTGGATCTGCACAGGTGAAGATGTAACACAGGGCTAAATCAACAGTGATTACAGTTAACTATGGGGTCCCAAATAAACATGGGGTCTGAAAGCACGGGAAGATCACACTGGATTGCAATACAGCTGGCATAGATATGTTATTAACTGTTATCAGAGGAAGAGCAAATGTAGGCCTTAAATCATCTTCATTCCAAATCATGACCTGGAGATGCTTGCAAACACTCAGGGTGATTTCTGTGAGCTTACTTACTGGAATTCCAGATGAACCTCTGACACCCTCAGGACCAGAGGGTCCAGGAAAACCCATCGGACCCTGCAAGAGAAAGCAAAGACAAGTGAGCCAGTTCATCCTGTAAAGAGATGATGGGCCCATACCCGCTGGAGGTCGGGAGGTGGTCCTCACTCAGATGGGCATAGCCTGGTAACTTAGGACAGAAATGTATTCACTCGTTGCATCGTGTATCTTGAAAATGTCTTCTTTACGTTTAGATTTAGATTTCTTATAATGAGACCACTTTCTTGTAATGAACCATTTCTATAATTTAGACCACTTGTAATGAGGTGTAATGAAACGCTTTGCTATCCAATCAGATCAAATAATATTGTACATTAATCAAGTCAAACTCAATTATATAGTTCTCAGCATTGTAGTGCATCAGTTTTATAGACAAAGTCCTATGTCTGCAATGGAATCAGACAGTACATTACCTTATGGAAGGACCATTCAGAAACCTGATAACAAATGGAAAGAAGTCTGGTGGTGCCCACTTCTAAACTCCTCTACCTTATGTTGGGTGAGAGTAGGGGGAAGAAGGAATGACCTGGGTAGCACTAGTCTTCGATTATGTTGGCTGCTTTTCTGAGGCAGCATGAATTGCCGATGGAGTCAATGGTGGGAAGTCTGGGTAATGGACTGGGCTGCAGTCTGTGAGAACTAGAGCGCGGACTGGACTTTGAAAATGGCGCCAAAATATGCCGCCTATATGATGCTCAGTGGACTATTTCTGTACACTTGCTAATCGGGGATGTGATTGGAATACAGTAGTGGACTGTATGTAAGAAAATAATCTGACTGTGCATCTGCACACGTGACTATAAAAACACCATTGAACCTTCTTTAAGAATGGACATAGCCCAGCATTGGAGACAGTCCAGAAGAGATTCACTAACTTAACTCCTGGGATGAGCGAGACATCCGTACAAAAAGTTAGATTTGTATTCTTTGGAGTTTAGAAGAATGAGTGATGCTTTTATTGAAACATATAATTCCAGATCCAGTTTGAAGGTGAACATCCGGTGTCCATCAACTTAAGTAAGGGTAATTACAAAGGTATGAAGGGAGGATTGTCTGGGCTGGCTAAATAGGCTAAGGTCAGGTTGTGGATGAGCAGTGGCAGATATTTAGAATTAAAGGACGTTCTTTTAGGAAGGAGATGAGGAGGAATTTCTTTAGTCAGAGACTGGTGAATCTGTGGAATTCTTTACCACAGAAGGGAGGCCAAATCAATGGATATTTTTAAGGCAGAGATAGATAGATTCTTGATTAGTACGGGTGTCAGAGGTTATGGGGAGAAGGCAGGAGAATGGGGTTACGAGGGAGATAGATCAGCCATGATTGAATGGCGGAGTAGACTTGATGGGCCGAATGGCCTAATTCTGAATTTTATACCAAGCCCAAGCATCAGGCACCTCCCACTATCAGACATGTAAAAGTGCCAAGCTGGGACTATCTAACACAGAGTTCATCGGTCCTGCCATCAGACACAACTTGTACAACTGAGATACTCACAGGAAACCCATCCAGACCTGGGAGGCCAGGATCACCCTGGGGGAGAGGAAAGAAAGATCAAAGCAAATTAAACCATGAATATATTTAACAAAGAAGTAATGACATTTGAGCCATGAATAAGTATCATTGATTTCACTTTCACAGACAGTCACGGCTCGGACGTATTGCGGCCATCACAGTCTGGCTCTCAGTGCCATGCCTGGCCCTGACGTTTCCCCTTCCTGTACTGTTTGTGTGCGAATGAGTACCTAAGAAGAAAACTATGCTGCAATGAAGCCTTCCTTCCACACAACCCAGTTCATTACCCACGGACAAAAGGTACCAATGGATTTGGTAGTGGTGCAGTAGGAAAATTACTGGAACTGTAAACCAAATATCTGTGTTCAAATCCCGCCATGGCTACAGACATTTTTTAATACATTTAATAATCTGCAATGTGGAAGAAATAAACCTCAACTAGTCTTATTAAAGAAGACTACAAAAAAACATCTGATTTGCCAAAGCCTTTCAGGGGAGTATGTCTTACCAGGCTCCATATGACTCTAAGCCCAAGGGCATATACGGAGCCACAATGAACGCCTTGCCAGTGATGACCAGATGCTGTGTAGTGAATTAAAACTATTATCAACCCTCGGGAAGCCAAGCAGTGGATGTGGGAGGCTCCGGCTTTGAAGCAAATGTAATATCAGATGCAGGAGAGTGTTCGATTACACAGGAGTTCAGAGGCACGCAATGGGAGTGTGCTATGTGCTGAAGTGGTAATGAGTCCAAAATACCTGCCTCCATTAGCAAAGCCTGAGGGCACGGACATTGCTGCATTATTGCACAGCTTCATCAGTTGCAACAGGCTTTTGGAATCTGTCGAAGTTATAGGGGATGTTGTATTAACACAATGTTTTCCTAATGTGCATTGAGAAGCAATAATTCACACTTTAATGGGGTGTCAACCCACAGAGATGAACATCAAATGGTTTGCTGAGTAAGTGCAATTCCTGAATAAGGAATAAACACTTCCCCATTGTCGGAGTGAGGCCAAACGCAAATTGGAGGAACAGCATCTCATATTTCGTTTGAGCAGCTTACAACACAGCGGTATGACTTTTGATTTCTCTAACTGCAAGTAACCCTTGCATACCCCTCTCTCTCCATCCCTCCCCCACCCAAGTCGTACCAGCTTCAAAGTTGTCTTGTTGAGTCTCATTGTCTGTAACTCGTTTTCACATATCCCACGGCTAACAATGGCCTGTTTCCTGAATTAGTCTGAAGAAGGGTCGCAACCCGAAACGTCACCCATTCCTTCTCTCCAGAGGTGCTGCCAGTCCTGCTGAGTTACTGCAGCATTTTGTGTCTGTCTTCGGTGTAAACCAGCATCTGCAGTTCATTCCTGCACAAGCTTAATTAAATGATTACCCAATAACACATCCAAGAATATTGATTTCTCTAACTTCAAGTAACCCCTGCATTCCCTCTCTCTCCATCCTTCGCCCCATTCAAGTCGTACCAGCTTCAAAGTTGTCTTGTTGAGTCTCATTGACTAGAACTCGTTTTCACCTAGCCCACAGCTAACAATGGCCTGTTTCCTTTATCATCGTTACTTTTTTGCATATCTTTCATTTATTTTTTCTGCAACTCTCTATATCACCGTTTATCTGTATATCTCTCGTTTCCCTTTCCCCGATTCTCAGTCTGAAGAAAGGTCTCAACCCAAAATGTCACCTACTCCTTTTCTCCAGAGATGCTGTCTGTCCCGCTGAGTTACTCCAGCATTTTGTGTCTATCTTCGGTTTAAACCAGCATCTGCAGTTCCTTCCTACACATTTCATCTACCTTCTCCTACTTTGCTGACGTTGGTTTTCCTGACACTCCATTTATTTTCTACAATCACATTGCTCTAGAAATGAGACCCAGTACCACAGCAGAGCCACTTGGGCCTTCTCACCCTCGATTCAATGGAGCCCCCGGAGAAGTAGATGGGCTCTCCTTTGGCTCCTTTACGACCAACTTCACCCTGCAGGAAAAAGCCAGAAATCACAAATTTGCAAAAAATTGGGTATTTACCAGGTTCTGCATTGGTCTGCGAAGATTTCTCAAAAGAGTGAAGTCCATAGTCCAGCAGAAATTAGCACATTCATATAACATCATGCCTTTAAGATATAGGTAGAGCTGTAGATGTTGTTTACATGGATTTCAGTAAGGTATTTGACAAGTTTCCGCATGGTAGGCTGCTATGGAAGGTTAGATCGTATGGGATCCAAGGAGAGATAGCTGAATAGATAGCAAATTGGCCCCATGAAAGGAAGCAGAGGGTGATGGTGGAAGGTTGCTTCTCGGACTGGAAGCCTATGACTAGTGGTGTGCCTCATGGTTCGGTGCTGGGCCCATTACTGTTTGTTATCTACATCAATGATTTGGATGAGAACATACAGGGCAAGGTTAGCAAGTTTGCTGATGATACAAAAGTGAGTGGTTTTACAGACAGTGAAGATGGTTGTGAAAGATTGCAGCAGGATCTGGATCGATTGGCCAGGTGGGCGGAGGAATGGTTGATGAAATTTAATACAGAAACGTGTGAGGTGTTGCATTTTGGGATGTCTAACAAGGGCAGGACCTACACAGTAAATGGTAATCCTCAGGGTAGTGTTGTAGAGCAGAGGGATCTAGGAGTACAGGTGCATGGTTCCTTGAAGGTCGAGTCACAGGTAGATAAGGTGGTCAAAAAGGCTTTTGGCACTTTGGCCTTCAGTCAGAGTATTGAGTATAGAAGTTGGGAGGTTATGTTGCAGTTGTATAAGACGTTGGTGAGATCGCATCTAGAATATTGTGTTCCGTTCAGGACACCATGTTATAGGATATTGTCAAGCTTGAAAGGGTTCAGAAAAGATTTACAAGGATGTTGCCAGGACTAGAGGGTGTGAGCTATAGGGAGAGGTTGAGTAGGCTGGGTCTCTATTCCTTGGAGCGCAGGAGGATGAGGGGTGATCTTATAAAGGTATACAAAATCATGAGAGGAATAGATTGGGTAGATGCAGAGTCTCTTGCCCAGAGTAGGGGAATAGAGGACCAGAGGACATAGGTTCAAGGTGAAGGGGAAAAGATTTAATAAGAATCCGAGGGGTAACCTTTTCACACAAAGGGTGGTGGGTGGATGGAACAAGAATGAGGCTGGGACTATCCCATTGTTTAAGAAACAGTTTGACGGTTATGATAGGACATGTTTGGAGGGATATGGACCAAGCGCAGGCAAGTGGGACTAGTGTAGCTGGGACATCATTGGCCGGTGTGGGCAAGTAGGGCCGAAGGGCCTGTTTCCACACTGTATCACTCTATGACTTCAGTCAGGATCGCCAAATATCCAAAATACAGTCCGTGGGACCAAAATTCAGAAGCAGAATGCAATGTTGGGGGCTATTATGATGCTTGTTTAACATTACCAGTGTGGATGAATATCTAGGCCAAAATCTGTAGTCTATGTCAGCTATTGTGAAACAATGAATGGGCAAATGAGGAGGCATTCAGTCATCCCACCCCATCACTGTACAGTATTCACCATTGACAGTCTTTAAAGATGGACAAGTTGAAGTTCAATCGAAATGCCGTCTGAGAAGGGACATTAAATTAATTGGTTTAATGCACTCTTCAGAGAAACAACCACAGCATCAACATCAAGTATCTTAATGACTGACAGAACCAGTTTTTATTTTACCAGTCTTAATAAGCTGTGGTCTAAAAAAAACAAATTCAAAATTACCTTTCTCTTCAAAATCTTTTGCCTGTAAAATCTCAAATTGTATCGATTACTCACCAGTAATCCCGGTATTCCTGGATATCCATCATAACCGCTGGGACCGTGTTCCCCTTTGGTGCCATTGCACCCATCCAGACCAGGAAGACCTCTTGATCCTTGTTGACCTGGATGACCCTTTAGAAAAATATCAGAGTATATGATGAACACAATATTTCAACAAATTAATAACCCAACCAATTCTTCATTATCATACTGATGGAGAAAACAATTTCCCATTCCCAGCGCAAGGGACCTCCTTTGCTATTGCGGGAGTTTATGATATAATTAAAGTTGTTTTTGGAGCTGGAGATCCTCATAAACAGGACTGCAATGGTTGAGAATCCATACTTACCGGGATGCCGTTTGTCCCGACAAATCCTGGAACACCAATCGGACCCTGTAAGAAGAGAGAAACACATCGCCGCATTGAGAGTGAATGTTACATTCATTATAACAATTAAAACCAATCATTTGAATGTACCCAGACAGGGTTGAGAAGGTTGTAAAATCAGCCTACAGATTTATCGTATCCTTGTGAGAGAGTTTTAAACAATGCCTAAACTTACAGGAAAGTCAGTACAAGAGGAACATTCTTATTATTGTTAAAGAAACTGTATTTTATTACAATATAATAATAAAAGGAGTTGATTGTTCAAGTTTTTATTGATAATACTCAAGAAAAATCTACAATGGACCCAATTTAACTATTCAGATTTAACTCTTGTCGGCAATATATTTGAAAATGCCAACTTTTGAAGAAGACTTTGTCTGAAAAAGGGTCTCGAGCCGAAACGTCACCCATTCCTTCGCTCCATAGATGCTGCCTCACTCGCTGAGTTTCTCCAGCTTTTTGTCTACCTTTGGTAAGAAGATAATACAGACATTTCGCCCATCCAAATGGATCGGTTTAATGGTTTTAAACATCATACAACCTGCAGAGGGTATTAACGCAACCTCAATCACTTTGATGCTAATCATTTGGATGGAGTGAATTATAGAAGGGAAACATACACATGATACATGAAGTTGTGGAGGAATTTCTAATCTGCCTTTCCCCTGCGCAGAATGTGAGTGACTTGATGTGCACTTGCAGTCATTGGTGTTTTTGCACTTGCTTCTATCTATATTACTAAAAGTCTGATCTTGACCACTTCCTGTTGCTCTGTATATTTATTTTAGAAAAAACGCTGCCACTTACGGCTGTGATTTTTGGCCATCTTACTCAGAGTCCCCCACCGCTGCGCAGGACAAAAGGATTTTTCACATCGATGAAAAATAAGAGTAATTAATGTTTAAAAAATGTTGAGATTCTCTCTCCTGAAGGCCACTCCCCTTCCGGAGGGACTATAAAACCCAGAAGTGTGGAGATGCCTCAGTTCTCTGCAAGATGGAGGGGAGCAAGAGGTCGCAATTCTTAGCCTGCTGTGAATAGCACTGAACACATGTCTACTGAACTGTCAGTGGTTTTACTGACCTGTCAGTGCCCTTAATGTGGTTTGAAAATGCAGTTTGAAAATGCAAAAGTGTGTTTTGGTTTGAAAATGCTAAAGCAAGCTGTGTTGCCTAATTAGAGCTGCCTTGCCTAATTAGAGCTGCCTTGCCTAATTAGAGCTGCCTTGCCTAATTAGAGCTGCCTTGCTTAATTAGAGCTGCCTTGCCTTCTATATAATTAAAAGTCTAATCTTGGCCACTTCCTGTTTGCGCTTTATATTGGTTTTAGTAAAAACGCTACTACGGACGGCTGTGAATTTTGGCCATGTGACTCAGAGTCCCCCTCCGCTCATCAGGTGCTGAGGATTTTTCCCAATGATGAAAAATAAAAGAGTTATTAGTGTTTAAAAAATGTTGATTCTCTCTCCTGTCAATCACGCCATGAAGGCCACGCCCCTTCTGGTGGGAGGGGGGAGGGACTATAAAACCCACAAGCGTGAGCGTGGCTCAGTCTCTGCAAGATGGAGGAGGGAGAGGTCACGACTCGCTGTCTTTAGTGGCCTTGCACCCTGCTTGAAATGGTATGAAACTGCACTTGAATTTGGTGGCCTTGCACCCTGCTTGAAATGGTAAGAAACTGCACTTGAATTTGATGGTCTTGCACCCGGCTTGAAATGGAATTTCAAGGAATAGTCGTGAGTCAACTGCCAGCCCACCAACCATGAGTGAGCTGCCAGCACAACAGGCTTTAGTGTGAGCCACCAGCCCAAGAATCCATTCAGCCCACAATGTCCATACTAGCCCTCTGGAAACCAGTCCCTTCAGCTCACAACACCCATACTAGCGATCCAGAAAGCCCCACCCACTGGCCATCAATATTGGAATTGCTGGAGAGGTGGAATATTGCGTTGGGGGACCAGCCCTCCCGTGTGATGCTGGGACCCAACGGGTCACACTTAGTCTAGTAAAGATTATAAATTGTTTCAGGGAGAGGGAAGGTGAACGATAGCTGGGATCGCTGGAACGAAGTTTGATACAAATGGAAACACTATAGTAGGAAGTGGCAAGAGCTGAGAGCCCTGCAGTGGTGAGGTCAACCTGTGGCTACTTTCACACCCATTCATTTAAACGATGAATGTACGGATTTATAAAATGAGCAACAGTGGTATTTGTGAGGCTTCATTACACTCACCTTATCTCCTTTCATTCCGCCAACCCCAGGTAGACCATGGTGGCCCTTCTCACCTTCGATCCCGTCACCCCCAATGGTCCTGGAAACCCTGGAGGTCCACTCCGTCCCTGGGGTCCGATCTGTCCCGGCGATCCCTACGTTGGGAAACACACAAGGAACACATTAGTTGAACAAGAAAGCACAAATCGGCTGCATCCCTCGTGACAATGTTATGACAGACTTTCTTCATTTTCACTTTTCCTTCCTGATACTGCTCCATCCGATCAGGGATCTCATCTGCCACATTAAGTAAGTGCTCCTTCTTCATGGGAGCTTTGGGCAGAGAGACTCGTTGGCATGGATAAGAGATCTAAGATTGGAAAAGATCTTATCAACATCAGAGAAAAAAGCCATTTCCACAGGAATGAACACTTCAAAGAATTCCTCCACCAAGGCACAGACTAACACAGTCTGGTCAACTCTCAGTAATCCCTTCAGACCAATGGGACAAAACATCACACACTAACAGAGATAAAACAAGGCTTCTGGAGAAGATATCAGGCTTCCTGAAGTTTTCAAAGCTTGGCAGAAAATAATTTCCGACAGGAATTCTCAGTCTCATCTCTGCCACGTGGAAAGAGGACCTCAAAGACCTGGAGATGAGCCCAAATGCAATAATCACAAATGCTTTCTGCCATTGGGAAAGTCTTCGTTGTCCTCCTGGTGGCCAAGGACCTGCTTCCCAAGTAACAATATGGATTTAATCTTTCGTAAGACACACTGGACATGATGGGGTGGAAGGCTGTGACTCTATTCCTCAGAGCACAGGAGGATGAGGGGTGATCTTATAGAGGTGTATAAAACCATGAGAGGAATAGATCGGGTAGACGCACGTAGTCTCTTGCCCAGAGTAGGGGACTCGAGAACCAGAGGATGTAGGTTAAAACCCCTGTCCCACGGTACGAGTTCATTCCAAGAGTTCTCCCGAGTTTGCCCTGATTTACTCGGAGATTTACGGTAATGGCCACTCGTCGGTACTTGGGGCTCTCGTGGACATTTTTCATCATGTTGAAAAATCTTCACGAGTCTTCCCGTGCTTACCTGTCGTTAGCGAGTCTTCCCGAGTACCTGCCGTTAGCGCTAAGAGACGTCCCCAAGCTCCGACATACCCGCTACGTTCATTCTCTGTGCTTACCACGAGTTTGATTTTTTTTTAACTCGGGAGAGCTCTTGGAATCAACTCGCACTGTGGGACAGGGCTATTAAGGTGGAGGAAAGATTTAATAGGAATCTGAGGGGTAATCTTGGTGGGTGTATGGAACAAGCTGCCAGAGGAGGTAGTTGAGGCAGGGACTATTGCAACAGTTAAGAAACAATTAGACAGGTACATGGATAGGACAGGTTTGGAGGGATAAGGCCAAACTCGGGCAGGTGGGACTCGTGTAGATGGGCCATGTTGGGGAAGTTGGGCCGAAGGACCTGTTTCCATGCTGTATCACACGATGACTCTATGATATTCATCGCACAATATCTCCAGGAGAAAAGCAGGGGGCAGCACCAGGCAATATCCATGACTTTTTTAAACCTTAGACAATAGGCTTTGACAGTGTCAACCGAGGGACTGCCCTTGGAAATTTGTTTCCACTCTAACCAGTGGATCTGCCACAGGTGAAGAAGGGTCTCCACCTGGAACGTCACCCATTCCTTCTCTCCAGAGATGCTGTCTGTCCCGCTGAGTTACTCCAGCATTTTGTGTCCATCTTCGGTGCCAAAGATGAAATCGCAGTGCCAGATTTCCATCAGTCACTGCAGCCCATCCAGTTCAGTATCTCTGCCTCCCATATCGGTCTCAGACCCATCGAGCGGGAGTGGAGGCAAGTCAACTCTAAAGGGCCTGTCCCACTTGGGCATAATTTACACGACATCACTTACGTGTCATGACACATGACGCACACGTCGTGACATGCACGTGATGCGCATTACGCGAGCATGGTGCGTGGTGACATAGGCAGTGACGCGCGGTCGCGTGCGGCGTCCCAGGATGTTGGGATGTACATAATCTTTGCGCGCCATCTGCGTTACACGCAAATGATGGCCAAGTGGACAAGCCCTTTACTCTGAGGGAGTGCCGCAGCAGAAGACACAACAAGCATCACATGAAGCATCAGAAGCTAAGTCCTCAAAGCATTTATCTGCTTGAACAAACTGGGTTTGGTGCTGGTTAACAAACTGTGAGTGTCGCACGTTGCCCAGAAGTGGAACTGCCCAATGATGCTGTCACCATGCTATTAATCAAACACATTTTGGAATCTATCACCACAAAATCATTCCGTGGTATATGGGTTGAGGCTGGTGATTTGCACTGAGCAAACATGATCAGTGATCATAAATAACTTCCATATGTCAATTCAAACACTGAGCAGGGTCCCAACCCGAATCATCACCTATTCATGTTCTCCAGAGATGCTGCCTGACCCGCTGAATTACTCCAGCATTTTGTGTGTTTTATTGAACAATCTTCTGCTCATGTCCACTTTAAACCCATGCCACCCATTTAAGATGATAGCATTGTTATCAATCCACACTTTTCATATGAATTCCTGGCTGTTACTGAAAACCGTGAGTCTCATACAAAACACACACCTTCTCATATATCGTTACTGTCACAGATAAAGTGGCAGACTTCTGACAACTTCTCCACAATGACACAGCCTTTCAGCTCAAATTAATTTATGAATTCATTTCTTCCTTTTCTTCTCGTTCCCTCCTTTTTGTCTTTGTTTTCTCGCTGTCTTTTGTTCGCACTCGTTTGTCTTCCCATTCAATAATACAACTCTTTGATCCCTCCACCTACCACCTCAGGGGCAATTTACGGTACACAATTAATTGAACAATAAGCATGTCCTTGTGATGTGGGAAGAAACCAGTGCTCCCAGGGAAACCCCCATGGCTTGGCAACTAAAATGGGTTAACTCCACACAGATAGCACGCGAGGTCACTAAGGCTAAGAGGCAGCAACACTACCCGCTGTGTCACCGTGCCCATATTTTTAACTTTCTTCTTCTCCCACTTTCCTTCCATTTATGTGAAGTAAAGCAATGGTTCTCAAAACATCAAGAGAGCATCCAGATACACTATGGTGTGAGTGTTGATCACAACAGCCAACCATGAATGTGCCACTGATCTAACTCATGAAGGCCCCTCATCAAATACAAATTAAACTGTTCCTTCACTTCCACAGTAACTCAAAGTTCTAAAAAAACTGCATACACTGGGAATCTGAAAAAAAAAAAAAAAATGCTGTAATCACTCAACAAGTCAGGCTCAACAAGTCAGGCAACATCTGTGGAAATTGGAACGGTTAATGTTTCAGATCTGTGCTCCCTCTCACAACTGAAGAGTTCTTCTTCAGTGGAGAGGGATGGATCATAAGGATGATCTTTGATAGAATGACCCGCTGAGTTACTCCAGCATTTTGTGTCTATCTTCGGTACAAACCAGCATCTGCAGTCCCTTCTTGCACATTCTGCAACCTGACGTTTGCTTCCGCACACCACAGAGACCATCGAGGATAATATGTTATTGATTTATGTTATTGATTCCGAACATGAGTACGATGAGAATGAGAATTGAGGAGGCTGAATCAACCTCACTGCATTCATTTCACCATCTGGTGCAAGTTGTTTCAAATAAACCAGGTAAAAATGCTGGAGAAACTCAGCGGGTGAGGCAGCATCTATGGAGCGAAGGAATAGGTGACCCGAAACGTCACCTATTCCTTCGCTCCATGGATGCTGCCTCACCCGCTGAGTTTCTCCAGCATTTTTGTCTACCCTCGATTTTTCCAGCATCTGCAGTTCCTTCTTCAAATAAAGCCAGCATATCCCTAAAAGATAACAACACCTTCATATTCAGTATATCTGGTTAGATGAGTTAACTCCAGGTGAGCAAAAAGCAGTTTGCATCTCGATATATCCCTAAGTGTGTGTACAGCTCTGGACCTCTTGTTATATGAAAGACAAATAATATATTAAAGCAACTGTAGCTTCATCTCTGAATGCAATAATGTTATTTGTGATTTTGCTTCGATTGTTCAGTGCATAAAACTGCGTCGAAACTTTTCAACCCAGTTTCTACAAAGGTTTAAAGAAGGAACTGCAGATGCTGGAAAATCGAAGGTACACAAAAATGCTGGAGAAACTCAGCGGGTGCAGCAGCATCTATGGAGCGAAGGAAATAGGTTACGTTTCGGGCCGAAACGTAACCTATTTCCTTCGCTCCATAGATGCTGCTGCACCCGCTGAGTTTCTCCAGCATTTTTGTGTACCTTCTACAAAGGTTTAAGGTTTTCAGAAATCCAATCCGAATTTGACAGAGGGCGCCCTCTAACAAGATACAAGTGACTGAACAGTCCTGACAGTTGGGTCATGCAACAGTTACAGTAAAAGTTACCCACTCTCTCCTTTTTGAAGGCACCGTGGCAATGTCATGAGATCAAGCCTGACCTGACCATCCGCTCAAGGAGACATGTTGTGTGCGCAAACCTCAGGGGACCGACCCGCAAGCCATAGGTGGTCATAGATTTGGCAGTGGTGGCTGCATCTCCAGCTACACAAGCAAAGTGCGGCAGACAGAGTGAACGTCAGTGTTTCAGAGGTGGCACAAGAGGTGCCTGCTAAATACACAGGGGATCAAGCCGTCACATTCCTTCATTTTTCTTTTAGAGCTGAATGGGTTGGAAGGAATATTTAAAATCAACCTATTTGGATCTCAACCCGAAACGTCACCCCTTCCATAGAAACATAGAAAATAGGTGCAGGGAGGCCATTCGGCCCTTCGAGCCAGCACCACCATTCATTGTGATCATGGCTGATCGTCCCCAATCAATAACCCGTGCCTGCCTTCTCCCCAGATCCCTTGACTCCACTAACCCCTAGAGCTCTATCTAACTCTCTCTTAAATCCATCCAGTGATTTGGCCTCCACTGCCCTCGCCAGAGATGCTGCCTGTCCCACTGAATTACTCCAGCTTTTTGTGTCCACCTTCTATTTTTGGCTGGGTGCTTCTACCGCGTTTGGACAGTTGCAGAGTGAAGCTCCCTCATGTACCCTCCAACTAAGTGCCCGTCCAGTAATGATATGGCAACCTCTCTTTGGCACAGCAAGCGATGTGGAGTGGCTGGGGTGACCAATAGTTTTGACTTGGAATGACAATGTAGAATGTCTGCCTTCACAACCCTCTGCAGCCTTGACCATCCTTATTTTCTGCAGCGAAGATAGACACAAAATGCTGGAGAAACTCAGCAGGTCAGGCAGCAGCTCTGGATAAAAGGAATGGGTGGTGGTTCAGGTCAAGACCCTTCTTCAGACGCCACAAAATGCTGGAGAAACTCAGTGGGACAGACAGAATCTCTGGATAGTAAGAATGGATGTCATTTTGGAGAAGTGTCTCGACCTGAAACATCACCCATTCCTTCTATGCAGAGACCCCACTGCTGTCTGTCCCGCTGAGTTACTCCAGCATTTCGTGTCTATCTTCGGTGTAAAACCAGCATCTGCAGTTCCTTCCCACTTATTACTGCAGTCTTTTACAACCTCAAGACTACAGTTCTTTTCCATTTCTGGCCCACATCCTGTGAACTTTCATTGGCAACATGCTTCCTCCATCTAGCATCTAAATTCTGGATTTTCTTTACCAAAATATTTCTACTTCCCTTCACTTTTATGATCCCTTCCCTGGGCCAATCCTTTAGTAAACTAATCTACTAAAGCAACCAGGAATCAGCTTGAGGCATTTTAAGTTGTTAACAGTAAACTTTTGTTATAAATGCATCCTGCTGTTCGAGAGTCACAGAGTCATAAAGCCTGGAAACAGCATGGAAACAGGCCCTTCAGCTCAATTTGCCCTCACCAGCCAACATGCCCCATCTACACTAGTCTCACCTGCCTGCTTTTGGCCCTTTGCCCTATGAACTTGCAACATATATTTGTAACTATCTAAAGGTTTCTTAAATGTTTATTGACCCCAATAAAAATGGTAAAACTCGGGTAAAGTTAAATGAGCAAAACACAAAGTGCTGGCGGGATTCAGTGTGTGAGGCAGCATCTGAGGAAGACTAGGGGTTAGATCTTTGGAGGCATTTAAAGAGGTAGACAAATTAGTCTATTATCCCACCTTCACCCCAATGCGGGTTTCTTCTCCCAGTATGAATTTCCGTGATGCATATTTCTCCAGAGGTCACATGAGTAGCATTAACTTAATGATACTTTATGAATGTAAAACACAGTGGGCGCAGCGGTAGAGTTGCTGCCTTACAGCGCCTGAGACCCGGGTTCGATTCCGACTACAGGGCTGTCTGTATGGAACTTGTACATTCTCCTGCATGGGTTTTCGCTGAGATCTTTGGTTTCCTCCCACACTCTCGAGACACACAGGTTTGGAGGCTAATTGGCTTCAATCAATCAAAGACTTTATTGTCATTCAAAAATTCACCAACAAATGCAAGTCTGAATGAAATGTCCTTGCATCTGGCTCACCGTGCAACATAAAATAACAAAAGGATCAAATAGATAATAGTGGTGGCACATTATATGGAATTCAAGAGTCTGATGGCTCGGGGGAGGTAGCTGTTGCAAAACCTGGCCGTTCTGCTCCTTATACTGCGATACATGTGTGGGGTCTTTTGTAATGCTGTTGGCCTTGGACAAGCAACCTTTGCACGCAATGTCCTGGATTGAAGGAAGAGAAGTCCCGATGATTTTTTCAGCCGTCCTCACCACTCTCTGCACGGACTTCCAGTCGGAGGCTTTGCAGTCCCCAAACCAGACAGAGATGCAGCTGGTCAAAATGTTAAAGAGCTGGACTCTGCACTGGGCCTGAAGCCTCCACGCTGCTCACTCCCACTCCTCTGGGTTTGACTGCACTGGGTCCTAGTGCTAGTCGGCCCAACCCTCGTAACCACAGTGGCTGTTCCACTGGGTCTTCCCCAGCCCCCTCAAACTATGTGACCCCTGATCTTCCCTACCCACACTACAGCCCTCATATCCCCCCACCCCCTGACCACCCTCCAACCCCCACCAAACATCGCCTCGTCCTCAGTCCACTCACCTGCCTTCCTCCGACCCCAACCCCCATCCCTGCCGGGTGTTCACCATCCCCCCCGACCTCCTCCTCTCCGACACCGAACGGTCTGTCCTCAGCAGAGGTCTTACCTTTGTCCCCCTCCGTCCCCACCTCAATGAGTTCTGCGCCCACCACGACTTGGAGCTCTTCTACCGTCGCCTCCGCCTCACAGCGTTCTTCCACGGGAAGGAGTCCTCGCCCCCATTGATGATCCCTTTTCCCGTCTCCAACGCACCCCCTCCTCATGGACCCCCCTCGTGGCCCTCCGGCTTTTAAACTTTTTATCCAAAACTGCCGTCGCGACATCAACCGCCTCAACTTCTCCACTCCCCTGTCTCACTCCAATATCTCCCCCTCTGAACCCACTGCCATCAACTCACTCCGCAACAACCCAGACTGGGTTATCAAACCCGCCGACAAGGGAGGTGCCGTGGTAGTCTGGCGCGTCGATCTCTACAAAGCTGAGGCCACGCGCCAACTCTCGGACACCTCCTCCTACTTACCCCTGGACCATGACCCCACTGACGAGCACCAGGCCACCATCTCTAGCACCATCACCGACTTCATCAACTCCGACGCCCTGCCCCCCCGAGCCTCCAACCTCATCGTTCCCCAGCCCCGCAAGGCCCGATTTTACCTTCTCCCCAAAATCCACAAACCTGACTGTCCCGGTAGACCCATTGTCTCTGCCTGTTCGTGCCCCACCGAACTCATCTCCACCTACCTCGACTCCATCCTATCCCCCTTGGTTAAATCCCTCCCTACCTATGTTCAAGACACCTCAGACACTCTCCGTCGTCTCCGCGCATTCCATTCTCTAGGCCCTCACCCCCTCATCTTCACCATGGACGTCCAGTCACTCTACACCTCCAGCCCCCAGCAGGATGGTCTCAAAGCCCTCCGGTTCTTCCTCGACCAGAGGAGCCACCTATACCCGTCCACTGATACTCTCCTCCGCTGGTCCTTACCCTCAATAACTTCTCGTTTGACTCCTCCCATTTCCTCCAAATACATGGTGTAGCTATGGGCACACGCATGGGCCCCAGCTACGCCTGCCTCTATGTCGGGTACGTAGAACAATCCTTGTTCAATACGTACCAGGGCCCCAACCCCGACCTCTACCTCCGCTACATTGACGACTGCTTTAGTGCCACCTCCTGCACCCACACACAACTGACTGACTTCATCCGCTTCACCACCAACTTCCATCCGGCACTCAAATACACCTGGACCATTTCCGACACTTCCCTACCATTCCTTGACCTCACTATCTCCATCGCAGGTGATAGACTTCTGACCGACATCCACTATAAACCTACTGACTCCCGCGGCTATCTTGACTACTTGTCCTCCCACCCTGCTTCCTGTAAGGACTCCATCCCCTACTCCCAATTACTCCGTCTGCGCCGCATCTGCTCCCAGGATGAGGTGTTCCACACCAGGGCATCAGAGATGTCCTCATTCTTCAGGGAACGGGGGTTCCCCTCCCCCACTATAGATGAGGCTCGCACCAGGGTCTCCTCCATACCCCGCAACACTGCTCTTTCTCCCCATGCCCCCCACTCGCAACAAGGGCAGAGTCCCCCTGGTCCTCACCTTTCACCCCACTAGCCGGCACATACAACAAATAGTCCTCCATCAGTTTCGCCACCTCCAACGTGACCCCACCACTCGCCACATCTTCCCATCTCCCCCCCCCCCCCCTGTCTGCCTTCCGCAAAGACCGCTCCCTCCGTAACTCCCTTGTCAATTCTTCCCTTCCCTCCCGCTCCACCCCTTCCCCGGGCACTTTCCCTTGCAACTGCAAGAGATGCTACACTTGTCACTTTACCTCCCCCCTCAACTCCATTCAAGGACCCAAGCAGTCGTTCCAGGTGTGACAGAGGTTCACCTGCATCTCCTCCAACCTCATCTATTGCATCCGCTGCTCTAGATGTCAGCTGATCTACATCGGTGAGACCAAGCGTAGGCTTGCCGATCGTTTCGCCAAACACCTCCGCTCGGTCCGCACTAACCAACCTGACCTCCCAGTGGCTCAGCACTTCAACTCCCCCTCCCATTCTGTATCCGACCTCTCTGTCCTGGGCCTCCTCCACGGCCAGAGTGAGCAACACCGGAAATTGGAGAAACAGCACCTCATATTCCGCTTGGGGAGTCTGCATCCTGGTGGCATGAACATTGAATTCTCACAATTCCGTTAACCCTTGCTGTCTCCTCCCCTTCCTACCTCTCCCACAGCCCTCGGGCTCCTCTTCCTCCTTTTTCCTTTCTTCTCCCCGCCTCCCCCCACCACCCTATCAGTCTGAAGAAGGGTTTCGGCCCGAAACATTGCCTATCTCCTTCGCTCCATAGATGCTGCTGCACCCGCTGAGTTTCTCCAGCATTTTTGTGTACCAGCTGGTCAAAATGCTCTCTATGGTGCCCCTGTAGAAACGGGATGGGGGAGGTGAGCTCTGCTCATCAGGCGCAGAAAGTGCAAACGCTGCTGGGCTCTCTTAACTAGTGATGCGATGTTTTGTGACCAGGTCAGACTGTTCGTGATCTGCACCCCCAGGAACGTAGTGCTACTGACCAACTCCACATCAATGTCATTAATGTGTAGTGGTGTGTGACTGTGCCGGTTTCTCTTGAAGTCAACGATGACCTCCTTTGTTTTGTCAAGTTTTGTTTTAGCTTAAAACAAGCTAATTCGCTTGGTATAAGCGTAAATTGTCCTTAGTGTGTGTAGGATAGTGTTAATGCGTGGGGATCACTGGTTGGTGCAGACTTGGTGGGCCGAAGGGCCTGTTTCCACGTTGTATCTCTAAACTAAATTAAATGAAACTAAAATGCAATCCATTCCCTATAAGGCCTATAATGTGCCTTTGCTGCCAGCTGCAGCTGGGACAGTAAAATGCCCCCTGCCAAAATGGCAACTCTTACATATAGAATTAGTGGGCTATTCTGTATACCGACACAGTAAAATGCCCCTGTCCCACTTAGGAAACCTGAACGGAAACCTCTGGAGACCTTGCGCCCCACCCAAGGTTTCCATGAGTCGACAGGGGTTTTGGTCACTCGCCTGGAAAGCCTCCACCGAAGCGTGAGCTGCATCTACTGACCAAAGATCCTACAGGAGCTTTGCTACCGACCGCACACACACACACACATCGCGAAGGTGGGGGCCAGGGACAGCGGAGGAGCGCTGTCTGCGCGATGAAGAGGAAGGTAAACGGCAGCCACAGAGCACGGTAAGTCCTTTAGAGAGCGTGGGAGGGAGAGAAGGGGAGAGAATAACAGAGAAGGGGAAGGGAAAGGGAGAGAAGGGGAGAGAGAAGGGGAGAGAGAAGGGGGAGAGAAGAGGAGAGAATGGGGGGAGAAGGAGTGGAGACAGTTTTAAGAAGTTTAATATAGTTAGTGGGCATTTTACCTTCCGGCAGATCTTCTAGGTCCTGAAAACCAAAGATCTGACAGGATATTTGTTGAAAACTCCAATGAGCCAATCAAAATGGCCAGTCAGCGAAGGAGATTGCCTTCGACTGCCTGTAAGTAAATAGCGACCCCACTCCACTGGTCGACCAAACGGCAACCTATTTTTAGTCGAGGCCGGTTTTGGTTTTGTTGAAATAATCGCAGGAACATAGAAGAAGCCTCGACTATGCGGAAACAACGTTCGACCATTAGGGAGAGTGACCAAAACCTCCGGGGACCTCACGGAAACCTTGGGTGGAGCGCAAGATCTCCAGAGGTTTCCGTTCAGGTTTTCTAAGTGGGACAGGGGCATTAACTCAACGGGACAGAGAAGGAATGGATGACGTTTTGGGTCGAGATCCTTCTTCAGACTGTTCTGTACATTCTGTACTAACTGGGTATTGTGCTTATTGTATGTGTGTGTTAGTCTTGCTGATCTGTAGGCAAAAAAGTATTCCACTGTACCCTGGCACACAGAGAAACCGTTGGCCCAGGAACAGTATCGTTGCCCATTTATCGTGGAATTCAAAACCTAGGGATATCTTTAGGTGTCTTCATGCGGTTTGGTACTGTTACGTATTTCTTATGTGTATTTCTCATTAATAAAGTTTATGATGAAAAGTTTTTTAAAATAGGCTTGGTTACAGCTGGGAGCCTGGGTACTGAACGTTTTCATCCATTTGCAGCCATCTCTGTTACAACTAAAACTCTGAAGAAGGGTCTCGACCCGAAACGTTACCCATTCCTTCTCTCCAGAGATGCTGCCTGTCCCGCTGAGTTACTCCAGCTTTTTGCGTCTATCCTCGATTTAAACCTGCATCTGCAGTTCCTTCATACACAACTAATGACTGATCCAAAGCATCAAAACTCCAGCACAGTAAACTTTATGTCAGGTGAGCAAATCTCCTGGGCCTTGTGAGATTTGGAGTAGTGTCCACTGGACTAAAAGTGGACATTTGCTTGTGGTCATGTCGCAGAGTTATAAATGATGTTGCCGTGTACTGTGCATACTGTACATCAGGTCTGCACTCCAGCTTTTCAAGAGGAAATGAAGATTACAAAAACAGCAGATGCAGGAAAATCTGAGATAAGAACAGAAAATTCTGGAAACACAACAGGCCAGACAGCGTCTGTGGGAGGAGAAACATAGTTAACCTTTCATCTCAGATGCTGCCTAACTTGCTGAGTGTTGCCCCATCACACATTGGAGGAACAACACCTCATATTTCACTTGGACAGCTTACAACCCAGCGGTATGAATATTGACTTCTCTAATTTGAAGTAACCCATGCTTTGCCTCTCTCTCCGTCCCTCCCCCATCCTAGTTCTCGGACCAGTCTGATTGTCCACCTGATTAAAATTATCTTTGTATGCTTCCTTGCCACCTTCCCCTAGCTAACAATGATCTATTCTACATTTTCCTTGGACTTTGTCCTCCTTGATGTCTCGATTTCACACCTTACCCTTCCATATCTCTGTCTCCCCCTCTCCTGACTCTCAGTCCGAAGAAGGGTCTTGACCTGAAACATCACCCATCCCTTCTCTCCAGAGATGCTGCCTGTCCCGCCTGGCTCCAGCACTTTGTGTCTATCTTCAGTTGTCAATTTCTCTTTATTGCCCCAGCCTTTGAACCTTGCAGTGATAAACCAATGACCTGTGTCCAACAAGAATGTGACAGTCATTTAGCTTGCAATAGATGACAGTACATTCCCTGTAAGAATAGTATCGTTGTCCACTTATAGTGGAGTTCAAAGCCTCGGAATAACTTAAAGTGCCTTCATGTGGGTTGGTTGCCAACAATCCCTGCCCTCAAGTGGAAGATGGTGGGTCAGAGACTCACTGCGGGTACTCAAGCATAAGAATTTAGGCCTACAGGGTGGCACGGTGGCACAGCGGTAGACTTGCTGCCATACAGCGCTTGCAGCACGGAGCCCCGGGTTCGATCCTGACTACGGGTGCTGTCTGTACGGAGTTTTACGTTCTCCCCGTGACCGCGTGGGTTTTCTCCGAGATCTTTGGTTTCCTCCCACACTCCAAAGACGTACAGGTTTGTAGGTTAATTGACTTGGTATAAATGTAAATTGTCACTAGTGGGTAGGATAATATTTATGTGCGGGGATCGCTGGTCGGTGCGGATTCGGTGGGCTAAACTCAACTAATGCTCCAGTGGACTTCTGTACACTTAAACTGTTCTTTAAAACAGAGTAATGTCTCTCATAAAGTACGAGAGAGAACAAAATCAAATTAACTGGCATGCCCACACACAGATCCTCAATGCCAAAATTAGTTCGAATGTTAGAATGCTTGCCTGGATTTTTGTGCTATCGCTCACATCTAAGCAAACATTTCATTTGTTAAATAGGTGTGGTTAGCTAATTTCATTGTTTACTTTTCTTTATCACTTTATCTTTCTAAATTAATTTATGATTGTGTATTTTATAGTTCACAAGATTTGTTAGCTATTTAGTTTTAATTGCCTTTTAATTCACCGTTGAAATTCTTTAAATCCATGTAGACTGTTTCTGGACGTTTAACTTCAGGGACATTGAAGAGCAATGAAGCATGGTTTTGACAATAGGCTGTCCAGGTGGTGTTAGGAACAGAGCCAAAGGTGGCACAGTGGAGCAGCTGGTGTCAGAAACCCAGGTTTGATCCTGACCCTGATTGTTGTCTGTGTCATTAAACATTTCTTCTTTCCACTGAAGATAGACACAAAAAGCTGGAGTAACTCAGAGGGTCTGAAGAAGGGTCTCCACCCAAAATGTCACCTATTCCTTCTCTCCAGAGATGCTGTCTGACCCTCTGAGGTACTCCAGTTTTTGGTGTCTACCACCAAGAAGGGCGTTGTTGAAACCTGCCTATAGCTCCTTTGCTAATTTTAATGCCATTTTGAAAGCCTCTCTCTTGATCTGGAGCAGCAGAGCTTGGCTGATGTCTTTAAAATGACCCTGTTGTCACTCCTTCAGCAGGCTGTTCAGATCATCTAAAATAAGCTCCTTAAAATAATAGCAACAGCATTCGAACAACATCCATTGCAAACCAGTCACGTACCATGTTAGGAATAACCAATCTGATCTGAATGTCAACGTGCCCTATTTAACTTGGACCCATAGGAATAGGCTTATCTGCCCTTCAACCAGATAGGAACAAAACAGAAGATAGACACAAAAAGCTGGAGTAACTCAGCGGGTCAGGCAGCATCTCTGGAGAAAAGGAATAGGTGACGTTTCGGGTCGAGACCCCTCTTCAGACTGAGAGTCAGAGGTGAAAGGGAAACTAGTGATATGAAGAGGTACAAATTAATTAAAGGTATGCAAAAGGACAAATCAATGCCTGCTGATTTTTTTCTGAATGGAAAACCCTGAATGGTGCCCAGGTTCAATCTTATGACATCCAAGAATGATTTACACTTTGTAGACTGCCTGGAAAATGGAGTTGCTGTGAGCTCATAGCACCATTGCACAAACAGAAAAGAATAACCTGCTAGTTCCACAACAAGTTGAAGTAAAATGTGTTGTTTCAAGGCTTTAAGCCTTCGATCACAATAATTTATATAGAACCATTTAGCAGGATTGCAGTCAAATGAAATAAGATGGATGTTAAGCCACATAAGAACATTTAACAGCAGTTCCGAGTCAGAGCTTGGGCAAAGAGATAATTTTACACAGTGGTTGAAAGAAAGTTATCAATGGAAAAGTTTTAGGTGGGAATTCCAAAGATTAAGAGTCATGCCAGTCGAAAGAATAGCCACCAATGGTGGAGTGATAACATTCAATGGGAAACTCTGACTGAGGGAGCCTAGCTCTTATACTGCCTGCAAGAGAGGTGGTTGTCATCAAAATGAGTTGACATGAGCGTTTTCTTGGGCCAATGAATCATAGCAACTAGTGTCACCTCTTTTGTTACATTGCTACAAAGTGAAGTGATCACATCGATGCTTAAGGAGGAGCATCTTTATAACAGAGACATGGAGAAGGATATACAAACCACAGGACTGAAAACACAGGCGGCACGATGGCACAGTGGTAGAGTTGCTGCCCTACAGCGCTTACAGCGCCAGAGACCCGGGTTCGATCCTGACTACGGGTGCTGTCTGTACGGAGTTTGTACGTTCTCCCCGTGACCTGCATGGATTTTCTCCAAGATCTTCATTGCCTCCCACACTCCAAAGACGTACAGGTTTGTAGGTTAATTGGCTTGGTATAAAATGTGAATTCTCCCTCATGTAGGATATTATTAATGTGCGGGGATCGCTGGTCAGTGCGGACTCGGTGGGCCGAAGGACCTGTTTCCGTGCTGTATCTCTAAAATGAACATCCAATGTTTCAAGGAAAGACCTTTCAAGGAAAGGGTGGGAGATTGAAACTGCTTCAACGAATGCAATCAACCTGTCGTGCACCATCAAATAGAACAAGTTGTCCTCCAACTTTAGGCTGTGCACGCCATACGCAAGAAGAAGGGAAGATGCTAGATTACATTGAGAAGCAATGGCAAGTGAATGGTCAAAACCAAACTGTTGGGGGAACACAGATGCTCAGACTGGGGGGGAAATGGACTCATGATGTTTGAAGTCAGGATCCTTCTTCAGTCTCTACTTTGTGTTTTACTCAAGATTCAGGCATCTGCATTCTCTTGTCGCTCCGTAAGTCTATGGTGAAATTTCAAAGCCCACTGTTAGCACCCAGAGAAGGAAATCAAAATAGAACCAAAATGGGGGAGGTAGTTTGAAGGTCAGGTAGCATTTGTGGATAGAGAAATAGAATCACTCTGTCTGATCAATTATGTTCCATCATGATTTGGTAGTTTTTTTAAATTTAGATTTCCAGTCTGTACAGAATTACACTTGCCATCATCAGCATTCATTTCTCAAACAGAGAGCAGCCAGGGGCAGGAACAGCGACCAAATACACACTCACCAGTTCTCAGAGATAAATAACAAGCAGTAAAATGGTGCTTCCGCAAACCACAGCAAATACACTTCTCATAATCCAGCCGCACCTCCACCTCATTAGCACAGAATTCATTCAACATGAATACAAACAAGCCTCATTTCTGAATTAGTCTGAAGAAGGGTCTCGACCTGAAAGGTCGCCCATTCCTCCTCTCCAGAGATGCTGCCTGTCCCTTTGAGTTACTGCAGCATTTTGTGTCTGTCTTCGGTGTAAACCAACAACTGCAATTCCTTCCTGCACTATCCCAATTAAGTGATCACCCAATAACACATCCAAGAATATTGATTTATCTAACTTTGTAACCTGTGCATTCCCTCTCTCTCCATCCCTCCCCCACCCAAGTCGTACCAGCTTCAAAGTCATCTCGTTGAGTCTCATTGTCGGTAACTCGTTTTCACCTAGCCCGCAGCTAACAATGGCCTGTTTCCTTTATCATCGTTACTTTTATGCATATCTTTCATTCAATGTTCTATATCTCTCTACATCACCGTCTATAGCTCTCATTTCCCTTTCCCCTGACTTTCAGTCTGAAGAAGGGTCTCGACCTTTTCTCCAGAGATGCTGTCTGGTCCACTGAATTACTCCAGCTCTTTCTGTCTATCTGGAAGAAAAAAGGAACCTGTAAACTCATAAAATGAAAGCAACTTTTTAGAAACAAGCTCACGTTTCTATGTTAAGCACCCATTTTCCTTTCTTGGACGACAGTAAGTTTACTAAAGTTGGTTTGTACTCCACGCCATGGTCTTAAATGCAAATAGTTCCCCAACAATAACGCCTTGCAACAATCAGGTAGTCTACACTAAAGCATTACACCCATCAGATAGTCTAACTGGTGAAGTAATGACGCACAGGAAGAAAGATGAATATCTTATCTGGATCTTTACGGGTACTGCAGTGTATTCCGCACATTGCCTGAATTATCTCAAGTGTCCGACACAATAAAGAAGTAAGGTTGAATTCTTTCACTGCAGTCACCTATCTGCGATTAGCCAATTCCAAGTCAAGCATTTCTATAATGACCGACATAAAGGTCTTTGTGAACACAAGCACATTTCCTGAGCTTGTTAGATACCAACCTACAGGCATTTCTCAAATAATGAAGTGATCCAGTATACGTGGGTAATTACAGGCACACATTATTGCAATAGCCTACGTGTAGGAAGGAACTGCAGATGCTGGTTTAACACAAAACGCTGGAGTAACTCAGTGGGCCAGGCAGCATCTCTGGAGTGAAGGAATGGGTGACGTTTTGGATTGAAACCCTTCTTCTGACTGACTTATTGCTGGCTAATAAATGGAGGCTTTCAACAATGACCAGCAACGAGTGAAATCTTTGATCCACCCTTACCAAGCTTTAGATGTTACAAATATCTGCATGGTTGGCTCATTACAACAGGCGTTTTATCTTTGATCATAATTTATTAAATGCCCTTCCCTCATCCATGGAATTGAAACCTTTAATTAATGTACACAGAGTTAATTTAAAGGGAGTAACGCTGAATATTAAGCTCAACTATCAATTTTCTCCGTTTCGTCCAAGATGTGCTGGCTCAGGATTAGGAACAGTTTTTCATGGGCAAGTTCAAACAAGTGTGAGCACTTTATTCAAACACGGGAAGTTGAAGGTTGACCTCTGTTGTTCTCAAAGCCCACACGAAGATGACCTTCTACTTTGTGAAGAGGATTGTTGGCAGGATAATTTCCTATCATGAAATCTGAGAACCACAATCACTTTATTCAGTGAATACCAGTCTGGTGCAGAAATCTTAAATGATCCCATTCCTTTCTAACCCATGAAATGAGTACATCTGTCTGAAATGAGAGAACTTGTTTTTTCTTCTGAGACAGTACCTCAGTATCGAGGACGGTTTACTTCCACTTCAGTTGTGTGGGTTCTGATGTGGCTGATGTGTGAGCTTCAGACTCTTCCACAGATGGGCCCGGTAATTGACCCTGTCGCAAGGGTCTTTATATCAGGAACCTAATCTGGGCCACTTCAAGGTGAGATCTGCTTCATCTAGACAGGAATTCGATCCTGACTACGGGTGCTGTCTATACGGAGTTTGTAAGTTCTCCCCGTGACCTGCGTGGGTTTTCCCAAAGATCTTTGCTTTCTTTCCCCTGTGATTATGGGAGATTCCTCCAGGCGCTCTGGTTTCCTCCCACAATCCAAAGGCCTCCAGGTTTGTAGTTTAATCAGTCTCTGTGAATTGCCTCTAATGTGTGAATGTAAAAGTGGGAAAACATAGAACTATTATGAGAGGGTGATCATTGGTCCGTGTGGACTTGATGGGTTGCAGGGCCATGATTGTACAAATGTAATTTGTCCCTCGTGTAGGATAGTGTTAATGTGCGGGGATCACTGGTCAGTGCGGACTCAGTGTGCCGAAGGCCCTGTTTCCGCGCTGTATCCCTAAACTAAACTAAAATAAACATCCCACATTTTCAAGTCCATCAGGTATATTTTGTTTAACATACTTTTTGGCCCTTAAACAATGGTTGCAAGGTTGCTGACATGAAAGACAATGCCTACCATATTCTGTTGTGCTGAAGCAAAGCAATAATTTCATTGTCCTTACTGGGACACATGACAATAAACTCTCTTGAATCTCTCTTGAATCTTGATTCACCTGACATATTGTCCACTGGGGCGGACAAATCACAGTCACATCACAGGGACAAGCAAAATTGTCAGCAAGTGTTGAATCACTTGTAGTGAGCAGTCACTCAATATTCTTCTTGCATTTGGGTTCTCAGAGTTTGCCGTTTCATCCATCTGCTCCACCAGCTAAAATGCACATTGATTTTATAACATGATTGAGAAAGCATGGCATAAAAAATATCCTTTCTTCTGTTGGTGATGTGTTGCCATGGTTCTGAATGTTACAGCGTGACAGGGGTTAGAATGGTCTTGACCCAAAACGTCACCCATTCCTTTTCTCCAGAGATGCTGTCTGTCCCGCTGAGTTACTCCAGCTTTTAGTGTCTATCTTCGGGGTCATTATCCTTGCAGTTAATAAAAGGTTATAATTGAAGCTACCCAGTCACATGCATAAGAATGGAGACCCATCTTATACTGGGATCTCGCAAGGCACACAAAGTGCTGGAGTAACTCAGCGGCTCAGGCAGCATTTCTGGAGGACAAGGATAGGTGACATTTCGGTTCTGATGAAGAGTCTGGACTCAAAACATCACCTATCCATGTCCACTTCAGAGCAAAGAACTGATTATTTAAACCTACTGGCCTTGTTTCTGTTCCTCCATCTAACATGTGGGTGACTGAGCTGCACAAGAGAAGTTGGCTTAAACGTCTGACCCACTGGGTTATTCCAACACTTTGTGTTCTTTCACATGCATAAGATACTAATCAGAGTAGGAAGGAACACAGAGTGCAAAAGTTTGGAATGCGTGCATAGAAATAGTGATTTTTTAAATGCTGTTGTTTGTTAAGTGGAAATATTCCTGGAACTCTTGTTTGGCAGTTCAACCTGTTGCAAAAGAAGATGATTTAGGCCAACTTTTTTTGCCCAGTTCAGCCACTCCACGTTAGGTGTGCAATTAGATAGAGGGACACAAGGCCAGAACATTAACCTAATCAGTTCTATGCTCGGAAAATTGGGAAGAGCCAAGTTTGATGCCAGACCAAATCTGCCTGCAGTTAAATGTCCCAGTGACACTTCACCATGGTCTAGATGGCAGGTCTCCATTGCTGCAACTACAGAGCACTTCTCTTAACCGTGCCATAAGCAGGCAGATGTTTTGGATGGACTCACCCAGTTTCACGCACAGAAGTCTAGTTTACATCCAAGCTGTCCTGAAATTTACAAACTTTGACCAAAGTTTGAAACAACATTCTCCGCTTCTGCATTACCATTCACGGAATTGTCATGAGAAGCAAGGAAAGCAGATTACACACATCCCTTCCTTGCTTTCCTGGCTCTGATATACGTTGGATGAGAAAAGTGTTGCAACAACTATGTATTGTGCCATGCATTTGGAAACAAACTTATGGAAATAGGAACCCCCTCTGCTCACAACTGTGGTGATGAAGTGCTTTGAGAGGTTGATCATGGCGCAGATCAACTCCTACCTCGACAAAAACCTGGACCCACTGCAGTTCGCTTACCGCCACAACAGATCAACGGTGGATGCGATCTCGCTGGCCCTCCACTCCGCTCTGGACCACTTGGATAACAAAAACTCATATGTCAGGCTGTTATTCATCGATTACAGCTCGGCATTTAATACACTCGTCCCCCCAAGCTGGTTACCAAACTCGCAGAACTGGGTCTCTGCGCATCCCTCTGTAATTGGATCCTCGACTTCCTCATTCTCAGACCACAGTCTGTTCGTATTGGTGGAAATGTGTCAGACTCGATAACAATTAGCACGGGAGCACCTCAAGGCTGCGTGCTCAGACCCCTGCTGTACTCACTCTATACTCATGACTGCGTAGCCGGTCATAGTGCGAACTCGATCATCAAGTTCTTTGACGACACCACTGTTGTGGGACGTATCACTGATGGGGATGAGTCAGAGTATAGAAGAGAGATCAAGCAACTGTCCATATAGTGCCAGCACAATAACCTGGCCCTCAACACCAGCAAAACCAAGGAACTGATTGTAGACTTTGGAAGGAGTAGGATGGGGACCCACAGTCCCGTCTATATCAATGGGTCGATGGTTGAAAGGGTCAAGACCTTTAAATTCCTAGGCTTGCACATCTCTGAAGATCTTTCCTGGTCCGAGAACACTGATGTTACTATTAAGAAAGCACATCAGTGCCTCTACTTCCTGAGAAGATTACGGAGAGTCGGTTTGTCAAGGAGGACTCTCTCTAACTTCTACAGGTGCACAGTAGAGAGCATGCTGACCGGTTGCATCGTGGCTTGGTTCGGCAACTTGAGCGCCCTGGAGAGGAAAAGACTACAAAAAGTAGTAAACACTGCCCAGTCCATCATCGGCTCTGACCTCCCTTCCATCGAGGGGATCTATCGCAGTCTCTGCCTCAAAAAGGCTGGCAGTATCATCAAGGACCCACACCATCCTGGCCACACACTCATCTCCCTGCTACCTTCAGGTAGAAGGTACGGGAGCCTGAAGACTGCAACGACCAGGTTCAGGAATAGCTACTTCCCCACAGCCATCAGGCTATTAAACTTGGCTCGGACAAAACTATGAACATTAATAGCCAATTATCTGTTATTTGCACTTTATCAGTTTATTTATTCATGTGTGTATATATTTATATAATGATATATGGACACACTGATCTGTTTTGTAGTCAATGCCTACTATGTTCTGTTGTGCTGAAGCAAAGCAAGAATTTCATTGTCCTATCAGGGACACATGACAATAAACTCTCTTGAACACTTGAACTTGAACTTGAGTGATGAGCAACGCCTACTGCCCGAGTTAAACTCAGCAACAGCAAAATGAATAATCTCTAGAGATGTCGTGAAATGGAGCGTGAGTATTTAAAACAAAAGTGACTTCTTCTTCTTCGAGTCCGTTGCAATCTCAGATGTCGTTCTGCCAGTATCTGACGCAGGTCACAGCAAAAGTGACGATAAGGCCCATTTCCTCATATCTCAAGTAATGGCAAGATATTTGGCATTTGCTTGAGTAATCGACATGGACTCCAAATGTAAGTCATTACATCCAAACATTAGAACCATTTCAACTGTGCAACATTGATCCAGGTAAAGGCACCAGGTCCTTTAACAGGTCAATATGGTACAGAACGTTGCACTCTCATCTGTCATTCATCAGGCTGCGTTTCGATTCCCTCTGGAAACACAAACACAAATGTTGTGGGAGACCCAGTAGAATGCACGGTGGCGCAGTGGTGGAGTTGCTGCCTCACGGTGCCAGAGACCCGGGTTCCATCCTGACTACGGGAGCTTATCTGTACAGAGTTATTACGTTGTCCCCATGACCCGCGTGGGTTTCCACCTACACTCCAATTGACACTAAATTGTCCTTAGTCTGTGTAGGGTAGTGTTAATGCGCGGGGATCGCTGGTCTGCGCGGGCTCGGTGGGCTGAAGGGCCTGTTTCCGGCTGTATCTCTAAACTAAACTAAACTAAATGCAGGTGTGAAAATGGTGAGGGAAAAAAGGAAAATTCACTGGATCAAAATGTAGGTATCTCTCCAGTGGAAGAATTGGGTATTTGGAGCACTGTTAGAGGGGGAGATTAAACCAAGGCTTTATCTATGCTCAATGGTTCTTTATTATCACGTGCAGATGTACAGTGTACATGTACAAATTATTTTTGTTGCGTACAGTGCAGCAAAGTGTTGCTAGACCTAAGCATGCCTAAGACCACCAGCATAGTCCCCTTGATCTGTCCTAGCATATTAGTATTCCCCACACTGATCTCACTATCCACCATGTCTTCCTGTTTGGGGAATGCTGATGCAGAGTATTCCTTTAGTACCTTACCTACATCCTTTGACTGATCCGCTGATTGGATAGCACGCAACAAAAGCTTTTCACTGTACCTCGGTACATGTGAGAATAAACTAAACTGTTACTGTAACAATCCCCGATTAGTACAAAGTGCATAGGGATAGTCCACTGAGTGCATACAACAGTTGACAGATTTTGGCATCATATGAAAAAAAATGTGAAGAGATGGACAGAATCCTCACCTGTGCTCTGGGCAATATTATTCACTTGTCGAGACCTATCTGGTGTGTGGGAAGGAACTGCAGATGCTGGTTTAAACCGAAGATAGACAGAAAAAGCTGGAGTAACTCAGTGGGACAGGCAGCATCTCTGGAGAGAAGGAATGGGGACATTTCGGGTCGAGACCCTTCTTCAGCAAGACCCATCCGATTTTCTGTGTCAATGGTGATTAAAACAGAAAAGCCAGTAACTGCCAATAACGTGACAATAGGCTAAGCTAAACTGAGCTGAGCATACGCTATGTGAGAAGCAAAACTGACATTTTATGCTGAATACTTTTTGTTGACACATTTAGCACCTGTGTAAGTGAGTTATCAGAAGCATGACTGTCAGTCGTAGGACAGCACCTCTCACAATACAGCTGTCCCTTGTGAAGGAGTTACTACACTGATACACTCAGAGTAGGGCTTGGACACTCAGCCTTGTGATCCAACTACTAGTGTGGTAATATTGAACCCAGCCTGATACATGATCACACAAACGCATTCCTGGACTATCAGAGATTGCAGAACATGCCCTACACAATGACACGAATACGTATCTCAGAGTAAATATACTGTGTAGTTATTCCAGTCTGTACATACTAATATAAGCAAACAAATCAAAAGGCTTGTTTGGAATGAAACAGCTACATAAGGTACTGTATGTTTGTGGTGAATGAGAGAATGCTGTCTATGTTAGGTTTATAAACATAGCTATAACATTCTCAGTTGCAGGCATGCAATAAACTGTTCCCACAAGATTTAATTTAGTTTAGTTTAGAGATACAGCATGGAAACAGGTTCTTTGGCCCACTGTCCATGCCGACCAGCAATTCCCATACATTAGCATTATCCTACACACACATTGCGCTGACTAGTTAGCACGCACAAAGGTTTTTCCCTGCACATCGGTACACGCAACAATAAACTAAACTCAAACTAAACTCAAACACTAGGGACAATTTACATCCACACGTCTTTGGAGTGTGGGAGGAAACTAGAGCTCCCAAAGAAAACCCACGCAAGTCACGAAGAGAATATACAAACTCCCTACAGACAGCACCCAGGTTAGGATCAAACCCGGGTCTCTGGCGCTATAAGGCAGCAACTCTACTGCTGCTCCACCGTGCTGCCCAATATTGCCCATTATTACCAATGCCCGGCATTGAGGCCTGTTGTGAATTTCACTTTACACACCCACCCACTTAAGCCCGTCAATGCAATGGAATCGCGGACCACAACCTGTCCTGGAAAGTCTACACTTCTTATTCTTACAGACAGCAAAGAAATGTAACCAACAATGTGACTGGGCACTTACAGTGTGTTTGCATGGGATGCCATGCTTGCTCTGTGCATGAGATGAGCTGATGTGCAAAAAATCTGCTCAAGACACATTAGCAGAAAGTCAGGCTGCAGATTCAGGGACAGTTTCTTCCCAGCTGTTATCAGGCAACTGAAATCCCAGAGAGCAGTGGTAGGATGATTCATTGGGGACCCTCGGACTATCCTTGATCGGACTTTGCTGGCTTTACCTTCCACTAAACGTTATTCCCTTATCATGTATCTATACACTGTAAATGGGTTGATTATAATCATGTATTGTCTTTCTGCTGACTGGATGGCACGTGACTAAAGCTTTTCACTGTACCTCAGTACACGGGGCAATAAACTAAACTGAGTCTCCAACCATGCTCTCCTCTTCCTCCTCCATTGTGTCCTGGATCTCCTTCAGACCCTCTACTGTCATTCATACACCACCACAACTATCCCAACACATCTCACCTTTGAGCCCATAACCCCAACTCCAACTTCCCTGCCCCACCTGGGGCCCCCATCACTTTCCTGACACCAAACTCCACCATCTCGCGGAGCTACAATCAATCTGATCACAGATTGTTACCACTAAACCCTAGATGACAGATTACACATTTGTGGACAAAAAAAAAAATTGGCTATCACCCACTCACATTAAATGGCATTAGCGTCAATGAATCTTCCACTGTCAATATCCTGGGGGTTACCACTGACCACAAATGGATCTGGAGTCGCCATCTACACAATGTCGCTGCAAGACCAGCTCACAGGCTAGGATTCCTGTGGCAACTTTCTCCAATGGACAATCTTGAGCACATGCACTCTAATGGTTTAGTAGCAAGAAATCTGCTGCTCACTCTTCGCCACCCCAACTGAGAAGAGCTGATTGAGCATCAATTGAGCCTAAAAGCAAACAGATCGTGGAACTGCAGATGCTGCTTTACACCGAAGATAAGACACAAAATGCTGGAGTAATTCAGCGGGACAGGCAGCATCTCTAGAGAGAAGGAATGGGTGACATTTCGGGTTGAGACCATTCTTCAGACTGAGAGTCAGGGGAGTCGGAGACACAGAGATAAGGAAGTGTAAGGTGTAAAAATGAAACATGGAGAGAGATGAGTGTTCAAGGAAAATGTAGAATAGATCATTGTTAGCTGGGAGAAGGTGAGAACAAAGCAAACAGAGATAAAATGTAATCGTGGACAGTCAGACTGGTCGGAAACCGGGAAAGGGAACGGATGGACCGAGAATGAAAGAACATGAATCTTTTCAAGTCTAATTGGCCAAGTTTGTACTTGCTTTTCAAGGGGCAATTGCTTAGTAACAGGCTCACAAGTGGAAAATCCCTACTTCACTTGACAGCAGTACAACTGAACCAGAGCCAAACACCAGTCTCCATCACTGCTAACTCCAGGAAGATGTCTATATCATATTATGTTCTTCTAAAAATGATTTTTTTCCTATACTTCATTTTTGACATTTTTTAACCCTTTACTCCTCAGGAAATTCCCATTGCACTAAAGAGTCAAGGAATGGGGGAAGATTCAATGACGATCTAAAGCAAAGACATTTGATGGGATCGTTGACATTTGCAAGGCTTTAGGGATTTCCCAGGGAAATAGGTTTAAATGAAGTAGATCAGTCATAGATTCAGCAAGGGCACAATGGAACAAGTGGTCATCTTTTATTCTATATGACCTTTTAACCCAGTGTAGTGGCCTTTCCGTGACTGAAGGTTGACCAAGAAGTATTTGTGCAAAGATATGCTAAGGAGTGCCAACTGGGAGTAATACAGCAATACATGGTATCAGCTTAATTATCACAGAAGATTAATGCAGCAGAACCTAGTGTCCAGGGAAACGAACCTCATCTTCTCTCCACATCGCGTGGCTCAAGCAGCCTGTTGTTATTGCGTTCTTGGCACCATTTGCAGACATGGGACTATAATGAAAGGGTATTAGTTCATCAAGTGCACATCACTGATCATCAGAAGGCAGCATTCGTGATCTAGACTAGAATGTTTCCTTCTAAATACTCATCAGTTCCTGATGAACACACTGTGTGACAAGAAAATTCTTCCCCTCAAATCGCAGACAATTCCAGACAAAGGGTTATTGCAAACCCTTGCCTAATGGCTAATTTGGGAATCTGTCTGACAATGAGATTGTGAAGCTGGCTGCCAGGAAATGAACCATGTGCAAGGTAATACTGGTAGACTCCTAAAGCTGGGCTGTCTTCACCCTTTTGTATGGAGGGATTTGAGTGATACAAAGGGTGTGTCTGCACCAGATGACACAGACTGGAAATATATTGCCCACTGAAAAACTAATGAAGTTCATTTAATGCAGGAACTTTGTTAAATGGCTGATGGAATCAATGCTCAGTTTCTAGATTGATGACACACCATTTTGGAAGCTTACTGCCATTATTATTATTATAGCACAATCTATTTTCTGACTTGCAAAGAGAAAAATAGACATGAGAATATAACAATAATTCATGGAGCACATGCTTGCCTCCAAATCCAAATGAGAATTAATTTGTATAACTGGACTGATAATTCCATCGTATTTTAGTTGCTCAAGATGCCAATTGTATTTTGGATGGGAGAAATCTCAGTTCTGAGTTCATAGACCCATGCCAGACTGAAAGATTTTAGACAGACACAAAGTGCAGGAGCAACTCAGCAGGTCAGGCAGCATCTACTAATTAGATGATTAGATTAGATTACTACTAATGCTCTACTAATTAGATTCCTTATCTGTCTAGTTTCTAGTCAGACGGTGGTGAATCTGTGGAATTCCGCCACAGAACGCTGTGGAGGCCAAGTCAGTGGATATATTTAAGGCAGAGATAGATAAGGGGCTGTCCCACTGTGGCTACCTAATCTGCGAGTTTAGAAGAGTTTGCCCTCGACTCAAACTCGCAGCATGGTCGACACGTGGTCCTAGAATGTCCTACTCTCCTTCATGCTCGAGGGAAGTTCCCGAATACTCGTGCCCTCAGCTAGGTCGCGGAAAAATGTTCAACATTTTGAAAAAATTTCCGCGAGTAAATATTGGTTGGCATGGTTCTTTTGAACTCATAGTGCAGTGGAGTTGGATCGCTATTTAGTTACAGGCAGTCGAGGGCAGCCGTAGGCAATCTCCTTCACTGACCGGGCATTTTAATTGACTCATTGGACTTTTCAGGACCAAGGAAAACCGACCGGTAGGTTAAATGCCCGCTAAACTTTATTATACCTCTTAAAAGTGTCTCCATTCCATCTCTCCACCCCCCCCCCCCCCACCCCTGCGCTCTCTAAAGGACTTGCCATACACTGTGCAGCCGTCTTCAACCTTCCTCTTCATCGCGGGTGTGAATTTCAGACAGCGCTCCCCCGCTTTCCCTGACCCCCCACCTTTGTTATGTGTTTGTGTGTGCGGTCGGTCGATCCAGCTCGCGGTTTCATCGCTGACGGTCGATCCAGCTCGAGGTTTTTCAGGCGAGTGCCCTCGAGCTTGAAGGTCGAAGACACTCTTCTGAACTCGCGGATTAGGTCGCCGCAGTGGGACAGCCCCTGTAGATTCTTGATTAGTACGGGTGTCAGAGGTTATGAGGAGAAAGCAGGATAATGGGGTTAGGAGAGAGACATCTCTCTACCAAGACATTCCTAGATACATGGAACCCTTTCTTGGAACTTGTTAACTCTCTCAACTAGTCCACGGACTCGGAAGAGGACTGAGTGTTCTCCACCATTGTTTTGCTCTACAGCAGATGCTTTCCCCTTAACACCCCCCCCCCCCCCACAATTATTTATTTAATTACTTACTTATTTACTGTTATTAGTGACCCCAAATATATATATTTTTATTTATTTATTTTTTAGTACTTTTTGTTTCGTTTATCTTACCATATGTGTGTGGATGTGTACGTATGTGAGTGTTGTTTGTCCCCGTTTGGTTCCGACCTGATTCGGGTGGGTTGAAGGTGGGTAAGGGTAAGGGTTTTGAGGGTCGCTTACATACTGTTGCACAATTATGCCTTGACTGTCACTGTCTGTTATCATAGTATGTATGCAAATTGCTGTGAAATTCAAATAAAAAGATTTAAACACATAGGAGAGAGAAATCGGTCAGCCATGACTGAAGGGCAGAGTAGACTTGATGAGCCGAATTCTGCTCTTATCACTTATGATTTTATAATGATCTCTGGAGAAAAAGGATGGGCAATGTTTCGGGTCCGGACACTTCTTATGTCACCCAAGGTAGACAAAAATGCTGGAGAAACTCAGCGGGTGAGGCAGCATCTATGGAGTGAAGGAAATAAGCAACGTTTCGGGTCGAAACCTCCAACTCTACGACCACATCCTAACCGATACCCGGTACCACAGTCACGTTTGCTTTCTCGGGCCTCCAACTCTTATGTCACCCATCCTTGTTCTCCAGAGATGCTGCCTGACCCACTGAGTTACTCCAGCATTTTGTGTCTATCTTTGGTATATACCGGCATCTGCAGTTCCTTTCTTTTTTCTTTTTTTTTAAAATTTTAATTAAAAGCATATGTACCAATGATAATAAATGACAAACTGGTTACAGAGTTCTTACATAGCTTCAATTTTTAAAGTTTTTTTTTAAGAAAAGAAATAGAGAAAGAGAGAAATAAAAGAGACTATAAACTAATAGAAGGGAGAAAGAATAAAGAAAAAAAAGGCAAGAAGGAAAGGAGATGACAAATATAAAGATTGTGGAGATAGATCAGGGAGATGTTGAGTATAGTTGTTCATCAAACCCTAAACTCAAGTTGTGACTTTAATTTTGTGTTAATAAATGGAGACCATATTTTAGAAAATAGTTCTGGTTTGTCAATTAATACAAATCTTATTTTTTCCAAATGCAAGGTCTCGGTCATTTCCGTAATCCACATTTTAATTGTGGGGGGTTGCTGGTGCTGTTCCTTCCTGCACACTTAAATATATAACCTGGTTTTGCTCTCCAGTGGGAGAGCTGTGTAATCAAAGGTGCTGTCTCTCAAATGCAATGTCAAAGGAAAATTCTGTTAGTTGAATTTAAAAGATCCTAGAACATGATTTCAGATAACCCTGGGAAATTCTTTGTTTTAGCCCACAATACAAACTGATTAACCAGTCATCTTGGTAGCCATGACCTTATGCTTGAAATTTGCATTCAATAGGCTTCAGAAGAAAAAAAACAGCAATCATTTAAAGTTTAGTTCAGAGATACAACATGGAAACAGGCTCTTCGGTCCATGCCAGCCATAGGTCACCCGCTCGCACCAGTTTTAAGTCATTTCACTTTCTTTTCCATTCCCTACACACAAGGGGCAATTTTACAAACCTACTAATGTGCACGTCTTTGGGTTGTATGAAAAAAACGGAGTACCCGTAGGAACCCATTTGGTCCCAAGGAGAATATGCAAACAGTTCACAGACACCACCCAAGGTCAGGATCGAACCCATGACTCTGGCACTGTGAAGCAGCAGCTCTACTGACTGTGCCACTGGGCCGCCCCTAATTATCTAATGCAGTACCAAGTGTGCACTGTGCTATCTCTTGGAACAATGTTAATACGGTAGATGCAAAAGATCGCATTCCACTGTTTCAAGAAAATGTAAGAGGCTTTTCCCTGGTGTCTAGCTCAAATGTTATCCCTCTAGCTACCACATTGCCTTTTTAGGGAACCTACTGGATTCAAATTCTCATCTGCATTTTGACATTCAAGCAACGCTCAATTGGTTTTCTCGTGCGTTGGATAATCCTGACACTCAAGACTTTACTAAACTGCAGATCAAGGAACCTTGCCATGTCTAAGTTGGCTGTTAAGATTCCTACCTTGCAACTGTGACTTTGTTTACTTGAATGCTAATTTAGTTGCAAAGAACCTTGGACGTGCCAAGATTGTGAAAGGAATGAATGCTTCCTTTTCAAGCAGGTGATGCAGCAAATGCTTGAAGAAAACCCCCCTCCACCCAATGAGCCAGGGAAAAGTGAGTCTTATGGGCCTGTCCCACTTACGCGATTTTTTTCGGCGACTCACTGGCACCCATCATAGTCGCAGCAGGTCTCCGAAAATTTTCAAAATGTTGAAAATCCAGCAGCGACCTGAAAAAGGTATTTTTCGCGGGGTGACACCTGTATGGTCGTGAGTCGTCGCCCGAAGAGTTGTACCTTTTTCTGGTCGCCGCTGGATTTTCAACATTTTGAAAATTTTCGGCAACCTGCTGCGACTATGACGGGTGCCGGCAAGTCGCCGAAAAAATCGCGTAAGTGGGACAGGCCCTTTAGACTCACCCAACAAAAATCCCAATTTCCAAAATGCCAAGACATGCCCTGAACAGTCTCAAGGGGGTGAAGTCTCCTTGACTCTCATTTAGATCTCCTTGCAGCTGGGTCACTAGAAGGAGGTCACAGCCAGTCTGTGACATTATAGGGAAAAATGGGATTAAGAAAAGGTGGGTAGAATGCAGCCCTATCATCAATTTCAGATTCTCTCTCTGCTTCTCCCAGGTGACCCTCGTGATAAACCTAGTGCTGAATATAAAACAAAGGCTTTCTCTGAAAGGGTTTCAATGCACCGTCTCATGAAGTGGATATGGAGAGGATGTTTCCACTAGTGGGAGAGTCTAGGACCATATAGTATGGTCCATTGAGACTATAGCCTCAGGATTAAAGGATGTTACTTTAGGAAGGTGATGAGAAGGAATTTTGTTAGTCAGAGGGTGGTGAATCTGTGGAATTCATAGCCACAGAAGACTGTGGAGGCCATCAATGGATATTTTAAAGGTAGAAAGAGATAGATTATTGATTAGTCTGGGGTTTTGGGAAGGCAGGAGAATGGGGTTAGGAGGGAGAGATCGATCGCCATGGCTGAATGGCGGAGTAGGCTTGATGGGCCGAATGGCCTGATTCTGCTCCTATCACTTATGAGCTTAGGAGCCGTCACTTAACGCAGTGATACACAGTGGTAGCATCAGAGCAGAGATATCACCGTTACTTTCAAGATAGGTTTATAGGAGCTCACACAGGAAATTCCATCCTCTCTGCTCCTATCACTTGTGAAAATAAGAAATTGAAATGAGAAAGACAAATCCAACAGAAACTTGGAGCAAGTGAGACTCCAAAAAATTAACACGTTGTTCAATAAAGCATGGAAATTGCATTTGAACAGAAAGAAATACAAGGACAGTCAAACAATTTGAGCGGGACCAAGGCTTTAACTCAGTCAGCCAACTCTGGTCAAATCTGGCTAAACTGATTGGATCTCATCCAATAAAGGCTTCCTTGGATAATGGTGGTTTAGTTTAGTTCAGAGAAACGACGCAGAAACAGGCCCTACAGCCCATCGAATCCGCGCTGATTAGCGATCCGCGCACACTAACACCAGCCCACACACACTAGGGGCAATATTACTTTCATACCAAGCCAATTAACCTACAAACTTGTAGGTCTTTGGAGCGTGAGAGGAATCCGAGGATCTTGGAGAAAACCCACGCAGGTCATGGGGAGAACGTACAAACTCCGTACAGACAAGCAACTGTAGTCAGGATGGATCCCGGGTCTCTGGCACTATAAGGAAGTAGCTCCACCACAGTGCCGCCTGGTTTGATCAGAAGTACTTGAAGAGAAGATGGTCGACTGGACTTGAGGTAGAGGTTGTTGTTATAGTGTCGAGCCATTTGCCATATTCTTGTCTTGGCTGTACAACAGTATTGTCGAAACACAAGGGACTGCAGATGCTGGAATCCTGAGCATTGGACCTACCATCACTGTCCATGTAATTAAAGCTCTGTTCATTTTTAATTAATTTTCTCCCCATTGTCTTCACAAGGAAATTCAATGATCGCCACACGTGCAATGCTTTGAACAAAGCAAATAATGCTTGATCACCATAACTAATTATTTTTAGTGTGCAGGGAAAAGAGAGTACAGACAAGGGCAATGCAATTATCCAGATTTCCTAGAGGATTTCGACTAGAAACTGTTAGATGAATGAGATCTGGTAAATGAATGAAATGAATCGGCACATGGAAAGGACAGGTTTGGAGGGGAATGAACCAAATGCGGGCAGGTGGGACTAGTGTAGCTGGGACATGTTGACCAGTGTTGGGCCAAAGGGCCTGTTTCCATGCTGTATCACGCTGTGACTCTACGAATGAGATCAGGACATGCTGAAGCAGGGAAGCACTAGAAGAACAAAGGGCTAGTTCAGGATAAGAGGCAGATGGGAGGTGGGAAGAGAAGCTGTTCGGAAACTCTGTCGGAGAAAAGTAGGGCCCCACAAGGATTAGTGCTGAGACCAAAGTTGTTCATAATTTACATTAATAATCTGGAACTGAAAATACTTGTGCTTAATATTTCATTATGGCAGCGGGAAAATGAGTAGTAGCAGGGAAGACTGCAATAGATCTTTAGTAACATGCAGAACAGGCATACAATTATTAAATTAATGTGAACACAGTGACACACAATGAAATTCATCTTAGTAAAAGAAGTAAGGAGATAATTCACTGGAGTTTAGAAGGATGAGGGGGATCTTATAGAAACATATAAAATTATAAAAGGACTGGACAAGCTAGATGCAGGAAAAATGTTCCCAATGTTGGGCGAGTCCAGAACCAGGGGCCACAGTCTTAGAATAAAGGGGAGGCCATTTAAGACTGAGGTGAGAAAAAACTTTTTCACCCAGAGTTGTGAATTTGTGGAATTCCTTGCCACAGAGGGCAGTGGAGGCCAAGTCATTGGATGGATTTAAGAGAGAGTTAGATAGAGCTCTAGGGGCTAGTGGAATCAAGAGATATGGGGAGAAGGCAGGCACGGGTTATTGATTGGGGACGGTCAGCCATGATCACAATGAATGGCGGTGCTGGCTCAAAGGGCCGAATGGCCTCCTCCTGCACCTATTTTCTGCGTTTCTATGTTTCTATAATATCTTACTCTGAAAAGACAATCTAACTAGGTTGGAAAAACAAACTCATACATATAAATAAATTAATTCCTTTAGGTATCAATGGATGAAACGGGGTCACTATAATAGGAAACAAAGCATAGGGCTGACTTCTAAAGTGGTAGGACCACTTGCAGCGCAATTCTTGATGTTCAATCGTACCAAAGTTTAGAGAGGTAATGAAGAAGTACAAAATAAATTTACAAAAAATAGCAGCGGAAGTATTAGGTTTGACTTATCATTGAAGAGATAAACAGACTGGTATCTTTCCCTTGAAAAGAGGGTTGAGGAGTGCAAAACTGAGGTCTGAACTATGGAGCGCATTGAAAGAATAAGCTACAAGGAGGATCTGTACATATAGAGAGAAGCAAAAGTGAAGAATGAAATGTGTCACTGGTAAAATTAGACGCGGAGACAGATGTGTCGTTATTTAGATGGGTCAGTACACAGCAGGTAGTCTGAGGAAAGGTCTCGACCTGAAACGTCACCTATTCCTTTTCTCCAAAGATGCTGTCTGTCCCGCTGAGTTACTCCAGCATTTGTGCCTTTCTTCGGTTTAAACCAGCATCTGCAGTTCCTTCCTACACAGTGGGTGGTAAACCTGCTGCAGAGCTTCAACCACTTGGGGTTGAACCCCACCTCAGTACTAGTTTGCACATTCTCCCTGTGACCCTTTGGCTTTCCCTGGATGCCCGTTTTCTCCTCTGCCCCAGGAATGTGCTGACAAATGTAAATTTCCCCTATTGTACGTGGCTGGCAGGAGAATGAAGGGGGTCTGATGGGCATGGGAAAGAGAATAGCTCACAGAGAAATGTGAGGGGATAGAGCTGACAGCAATGCACTGTAAACTGGCACAGACTCAAGGGGCTGAATGGCCTGCTTCTTTGTCGTAGGGAAATATGAGACAAATATAGATGGTGGGAATGATGCCACAGGGAATGGATGAGAGGAGTGTGACGTTCATGGGAGACCAGATAGTCAACAGAGGAGAATGGGAATAGTTTAGTTGGTCTTTGCTTAATTCTACATCCAGACAGGGTTAAGAGAGAAAGATGGAAGGCATTAATAGCAACATGGTCTACGAGTCAAATGGATCATATATGTCATGCATTTGTTATGCGATTGTATGATTCTAGGAATATACACCATTCCATGTTTCTGAAGTTGCTGTTAGCCCTGGCCTCTCCTGTTGGTGTATGCAGAGAGCCAGCAGCAGTTATTCTTTTCTTCCCTTGGGAGTGGCGCATGTGTTAATGGTAAATACTAATTCATCTTACACATGATGGCGCAGCAGAAGAGCTACTGCTTTACAGCGCCAGAGACCCTGGTTCGATTCTGACTACGGGTGCTGTCTGTACGGAGTTTGTACATTCACCTTGTGACCTGCGTGGGTTTTCTGGTGGGTTTTACTCCAAGATCTTTGGTTTTCTCCCACATTCCAAAGACGTAGGTTAATTGTCTTGGTATTAATGTGAAATTGTCCCAAGTGTATGTAAGGTAGTGTTAAACCCCTGTCCCACAGTACGAGTTCATTCCAAGAGTTCTCCCGAGTTTGCCCTGATTCGAACTCGGAGATTTACGGTAATGGCCACTCGTCGGTACTCGGGGCTCTCGTGGACATTTTTTATCATGTTGAAAAATCTTCACGAGTCTTCCCGTGCTTACCTGCCGTTAGCGCTAATAGACGTCCCCAAGCTCCGACGTACCCGCTACGTTCATTCTCCGTGCTTACCACGAGTTTGATTTGTTTTAAACTCGGGAGAGCTCTTGGAATGAACTCGCACCGTGGGACAGGGCTATTAGTGTGCGGGATTCGCTGGTCGGTGCGGACTCGGTAAGCCAAAGGTCCTGTTTCCGTGCTGTATCTCTAAACTAAACAACAAGCAGACTGAGACCGAGATAATTCCTTAATTTGTTGGTGTTATAGAATGTTGGTTATGTTGATATATAAGGTTCAAATGCAGTAACAAAATCGAATTGGAAAATGTATTTTACATTCCTCTCCCAACACCTCAAAGCAATTTACAAATTTACACCTAATGCGGTACTTTTAAGGTGAAGTCATTGCACATGTTAGTCATTTTGTGCACAATAGTGGTATAGCATCGTTGACATCCACTGATAGAGCAAATGGAGCCTCTGTCTATCTCCTCAACTGCCGACCCTTGTGCCACACTGCTTCATTATCACATTGCAAAGTCAGCCCAGATTTATCATCTGCTGGTGCAGCTTGGTACGTTTCTGATAGTGTTATCACTTCTCTAACAACTCTCCACATCCTAAAGATTTGCTCACCTTACATATTGTGTAGGAAGCAACTGCGGACGCTGGTTTACACTGAAGATAGACGCAAAATGCTGGAGTAACTCAGCGGGACAGACAGCATCTGAAGAAGGTCTGAAGAAAGATCTCGACCCAAAACGTCACCCATTCCTTCTATCCAGAGATGCTGCCTATCTCGCCAAGATACTCCAGCATTTTGTGCTCAGCTTACATATTGATTCTTGCAGTGATTCTTTAATGACATGATGGGGATAGTGCATGTCTATCTTTCACATGACTATGGTGGGCATCCATGGCCGTGTGCTGGAGATTCATCCACAACTCCTTCAGGGTTTGCAGTCCTACCTATAGCAGTGGTAGAGGGAGCTGGCAGCAGTCCAATGAAATACAAAATGTGAGAAACAGCAGAGATCACGGAGCCAAGAGCAATCCAGTCAATGATCGCATCTTTCCAGACTAATAACTGCCTCATCGCCCTCTATAACTTATCAGTAAAGGAAACAGTAAAGCCATTGAAATAACAGGTCGGAATCTAATCTTCTTATTTACATAAGGGCTGGAAACCTGGATTGACTCTTCAGTTACACGTGAGTAAATGTTATTTGATGAGGCCAGGGTTCACCTTGTTGATAAATAAAAGGAAGCATACAACACTTGCACGAGATCAGAGGCCATAGCCTCAGAATTAAAGGGCGTATCTTTAGAAAGGAGATGAGAAGGCATTTCTATAGTCAGTGGGTGGTGAATCTGTGGAATTCATTGCCACAGACGGCTGTGGAGGCCAAGTCATTGGGTAGTTTTAAAGCAGAGATTGACAGATTCTTGATTGGTACGGGTGTCAGGGGATACGGGGTGAAGGCAGGAGAATGGGGTTGAGAGGGAAAGATAGATCAGCCATGATTGAATGGCAGATTAGATGATGGGCCAAATGGCCTAATTCTGCTCCCAGAACTTATGAACATGAGATAATTCTGACTGGTGAAATAAAATTAAATAGTTTAATCAGGCAGAGTCATCAAGTGAAAGCAATGTTGGAATTTGTGGTCTCAAGATTGCAGAAGTAATGAATGACTTAGTGAGGTACAGACAATAGACAATAGACAATAGACAATAGGTGCAGGAGTAGGCCATTTGGCCCTTCGAGCCAACACCGCCATTTAATGTGATCATGGCTGATCATCCCCAATCAGTACCCCGTTCCTGCCTTCTCCCCATATCCCCTGACTCCGCTATTTTTAAGAGGCCTATCTAGCTCTCTCTTGAAAGTATCCAGAGAACCTGCCTCCACCACCCTCTGAGGCAGAGAATTCCACAGACTCACAACTCTCTGTGTGAAAAAGTGTTTCCTCGTCTCCGTTCTAAATGGCTTACTCGTTATTCTTAAACTGTGGCCCCTGGTTCTGGACTCCCCCAACATCGGGAACATGTTTCCTGCCTCTAGCCCTTAACAATCTTATATGTTTCAAGCCCTTAACAATCTTATATGTTTCAATATATGTTACAGCATTTCATAACTTGCAATTCTTGAATAAATTAACATTGTAGATAATAGACAATAGACAATATTAATAAAACTAAAAGATGAGAAATTATGTGTCGTGTAGCAACTTTCTACCTGGCAGGAACAAGCCATGAATGTTTAATGGCCAGCAAAGCCATCTTAATAACATAAAGAAAGGTAAAGAGAGCAGGGAAGATCAGATACAAAATGCTGGAGTAACTCAGCGGGACAGGCAGCGACCCTTTGGGTCGTGACCCTTCTTTGGTGTAAACCAGCATCTGCAGCACCTTCCTACACAAAAGAGAGCAGGGGATGGAAGTTAAACCTGAGAACAATCCTCTTCTTCTTTTGCACACTTACAATGTGTAGAAGATATTGAAAAACCCTTCTCAACATTGCAAATGGTACCATTTCTACAATGGATCTTAAAGAATACTATTGTTAACAGGAAAGAATCAGGAGATATTACTTTTTTTTAATGTAAGGCACGACTATTGTTTTTCCAGCCATTGTTTAGATGTGTATCAGCAATACAAGGAAATCATTCTATTGCTTTGAGTATTAGTTCTGATTATCTAAAAGCTGATCAGTAAACATAATCAGTAACTCTGGATGCATAGTCTGCTTCGAGGCATTGTGGAATGGTGCTCTGTGTACCCACAGTCCAGTGAATGTGGGTACAGGCAGAAACAACAGCAATTAACAATGAAGATCAAGGATCATTAGGGATCAGCAATGGTGTGTTTAATTTAGTTTAGTTTAGAAATACAGCGTGGAAACGGACCCTTCGGCTCACCAATTCCACGCCGACCAAGTGTGGGAGAAAACTGGAGCACCCAGGGAAAACCCACGCAGTCAATGTACAAACTCCATACAGGCAGCACCCGTAGTCAGGATCAAAACCGGGTCTCTGACACTGTAAAGCAGCAACTCCTTCACTGCGCCACCGTGCCACCCCAGGCCATCAAAGTCTTGAGGATTCTAAACTAAATTAATGGCTTACAGGATCTGGGTCCATAGTTTAGTTTAGAGATACAGCATGGAAACAGGACCTTCAGCCCACTGAGTCCACGCCGACCAGCGATTCCCATAGACTTGCACTATCCTACACACTCGGGACAATCTTTTCCAAAGCCAATTAACCTACAAGCCTGTACATCTTTGGAGTGTGGGAGGAAACTGGAGCAACCAGAGAAAACCAAACGGTCACGGGGAACGTTTGTACAGACGGCACCCGTAGTCAGGATCGAACCCAGGCCTCTGACATGAAAGCAGCAACTCCACCGTGCCATCCCAGCACTTCAAAGTCTTGTGGAAACCTTCTCTACATTTTATGCACAGATTAATTTTCAGCATATATTACTTTACAATAATGCTTATCTAGAATGATGGTGAAATAAAGCACATCGCAGTGAGCTCTACGGTTAAAATACAGCACTAGAAGTCGAAAACGCTGATGAACAAAAATCCAGCAAACATATCCCAGTTGCTTGGCCACATAAAGTTATGAAGATAATTTCACCTGCAACCTGGATTTCACCTTTTACTGGAAATATGTGGAGTACAGACCTAATGCATTATGTAAAACTGTGCAAAAATACACCACAAAAATCAGCACTGTGATTTGTACACAGAATCATGTGGAAACATGGGTGACACGGTGGCACAGTGGTCGAGCTACTGCCTTACAGCGCCAGAGACCCGGGTTCCATCCTGACTACGTGCTTTTCTGTACGGAGTTCGTATGTTCTCCCAGTGACCTGCGTGTGTTTTCCCCGGGATCTCCCACATTCCAATGGTGTACAGGTTGGCGTGGATTCGGTGGGCTGAAAGACATGTTTCCATGTTGTATCTCTAAACTAAACTAATGGCTTGCAGGATCTGGGTCCATAGTTTAGTTTAGATTAGAGATACAGCAGTAAAACAGGACCTTTGGCCCACTGAGTCAGCGCCAACCAGCGATCCCACAAATTAACATACTAGGGTGGTGGTGCCATTGAGTGTGGCAGCCTCGCCAGCAGTTGTCCCTTTCACCCTTTTTGTTATTATTAGTCTAGGGGCGGGGGGGGGGGGACTGTTTCCCAGTCACTTCCTGGCAAGGTTGCATCTTTTCTTCAAGACGCATCTTTGCCCCCCCCCCCCCTCGCGGCCTACCATCTGGATTGGCGTCGCCTTTCCTGCCGGAGACCGGCCAGAGCCTCAGCAGCGGCGCAGCACTGAATTCCATCGCGGAGCAGGACGCTGCCTTACCGGGGATCGCCGTGTTGGAGCTCCGGAGTGTTGGGCCTGCCGACTTTCACACCATGGAGCTGTGGTCTGCGGAGCTTCCAGCCGCGGGAGGCGCTGACTTTAACATCGCGGAGTCCTGGGATCTTTCGCCATGGATTGCCAGTGATGGAGCTCCGTCCAGCTCGGCCTGTGGACTTCGGGAGCCGGGGTCTCCGGTAGGAAGTGGCCCATTCCGAACTCCAAGCCGCTGAGAGTGTTCTTCCGTTCCGACGCCGGAGTTACGATCATCCTGGAGAGAGGGCCTGAAACATCGGGCCGCCCGTAGCGGCGACTACGGAGGGCTCAAAGGCCCCGACCAGGGCTGAACAAAGAGGAAGAGGACTGAACTTTATTGCCTTCCCTCACAGCGGGAAACGTTGATTCCGCTGTGTGGGGATGTTCATGTTAAACTCTATCGTGTTGAGTTTATTTTATTTTATTTGTATGGCTGTATGGTAACTCAAATTTCACTGCACCAATTGGTGTATGTGACAATAAATGTAACTTGCACTTGAACTTGAGACAATTTACAATTTTGCCGAAGCCAATTAACCTACAAACCTGTACGTCTTTGGCGTGTGGGAGGAAACCGGAAATCCCGTAGAAAACCAACGCGGTCATAGAAACATAGAAAATAGGTGTAGGAGGAGGCCATTCGGCCCTTCGAGCCAGTACCGCCATTCATTGTGATCATGGCTGATCGTCCCCAATCAATAACCTGTGCCTGCCTTCTCCCCATATCCCTTGATTCCACTAGCCCCTAGAGCTCTATCTAACTCTCTCTTAAATCCATCCAGTGATTTGGCCTCGGCTGTCCTCTGCGACAGGGAATTCCACAAATTCACCTCAGTCTTAAATGGCCTTCCCTTTATTCTAAGACTGTGGCCCCTGGTTCTGGACTCGCCCAACATTGGGAACATTTTTCCTGCATCTAGCTTGTCCAGTCCTTTTATAATTTTATATGTTTCTATAAGATCCCCACTCATCCTGGGATCCTTTGCCGGGGATCGCCAGTGTCGGTCACGGGGAGAAGGTAGAAACTTTGTACAGGCAGCACCCATAGTCAGGATCGAACCTGGGTCTCTGAGGGTCGAAGTTGCCATTCACGTGTACATGTGTTGATCTTGTGACTTCAAACTCAGCTGTTTCTACAACTGATCTCAATACACCAAACCAATGGCATCCCTGGACTGAATTGTGGACCACAGTTCACCAAGAGATGCGTGTTGAATAAATAGCTGAAGCAGATCGCTCCTCAGTGTTTTAAACATGCATGAAATTTGTTTATGCAATTCAAATTGTTTTATGTTCCTGAAACAAACATTCCTACCACAAACAACGTAAAGAAACATGCCTTTCTCATCAATTTGTTTGTCTGGTCTATAAGTCGGCCGTAATTCTTTGAAGTTCATTCTGCAATGTACGTATTGAAATACTTATCACGGAGGTTGATCAGTATTTCACCAGCAGACATCATGATGAGATTTGCCATCACATCCTATGCATCAGAACCGCCTTAGGTGAACCGAGCAACAGTGATCAAAGGCTCAGCCCTGGCACAAAGCTGAGAATCTACCATGCAGTAGTGATCGCCACCCTCCTGTACGCTTCAGAGGCACGGGAAGCTGACAGTAGGAAAGGCAACGCACTTCAAAGACACCACTAATACTGCCTCTGGAAAGACCGACTTCTACCACAGAGATAGGTGAACCTCTACTCTCCCAGCCCAGGTTCCTAGACAATTACTGCCACCGCTGTTCTAGGTGTGGACTCCTATATATCGGCGATTGTTTCGCCAAACACCTCCGCTCAGTCCACTCTAAACTTACCTGACCTCCCGGTTGCTAAACACTTTAACTCCCCTTCCCATTCCTACACTGACTCTTCTGTCCTGGGCCTCCTCCATTGTCAGATTGCAGCCCAGCCCAGAACAGCACCTCATATTTCACTTGGGTAGATTACACCCCAGCGGTATATTGACTTATCTAACTTCAAGTAACCCTTGCTTTCCCTCTCTCCATCCCTCCTCCATCCTTGTTCTCCGACCAGTCTAGCTGTCTTCTGGATTACATTTTATCTTTGTATGCTACGTGGTCATCTTCCCCCAGCTAACAATGATCTATTCTACATTTTCCTTGACCTTTGTCCCCTTTGATGTCCCGTTTTCACACCTTATCCTTCCTTATCTCTGTGTCTCCCTCTCCCTCTCCCCTGACTCTCAGTCTGAAGAAGGGTTTGACCCGAAACGTCACCCATCCCTTCTCTCCAGAGATGCTGTCTGTCCCGCTGAGTTACTCCAGCATTTAGTGTCTATCTTCAGTGTAAACCAACATCTGCAGTTCCATCCGACACGTTTCTAGGCATCGGTACACCATGGCTTCAGTGTGCAGAGGTTGAAGAGCAAACTGTCCAGTCTGTATCTCAATGGTGTGCTCAGGTAAGGGCTGTACCTAAAGATAGGGAGGGCTGGTCAGGTGCTTATCAGCGCTGCTCATCCACCATTTGTCCCCACCTGGTACTCAGCGCTCACAAGTGACCTGAGAATGTTTAGTCTTAGACTTTACTTTAGAGATACAGCATGGAAAAAGGCCCTTCACTCCATCAGGTCTGCGCCGACCTGTGATCACTCCGCAACCAGCATTATCCTACATGCAAGGCACAATTTACAATTTTACCCTAGCCAATGAACGTACAAATCTGTACGTCTTTGGAGTGTGGGAGGAAACCGGAGTACCTGGAGAAAACCCAGAGTGACAGGGAGAACGTACAAACTCCGTACAGACAGCACCAGTAGTCACGATTGTACCGGGGTTTCTGGAGCTGTAAGGCAGCAACTCTACCGCTGCGCCACCATGCCACCATATTGTCTGCTCCTGTCATCCTGGGAAATGGCTTTGATGCCAAGGATGAGGAGCTTTCTCATTACAATCACAACCTTAATAATCCATGTACTGAAGTAGCAATCACACTGCATTTCAGCAGGCCACTATGTTTCAATGCCTGGCACCAAACTCCCCAAACGCACACCTCCTCCAAGCTATTCTCAAGAACTCATGACTCAGAAACAGCTGGGCGGCTCAGTGGTGCAGTGGTAGAATTGCTGCCTTCCAGCACCAAAGACCCATGTTCCATCCTGACTACGGGTGCTGTCTGTATGGAGTTTGTACGTTCTCTGTGACCGCGTACATTTTCTCCGGGTGCTCCGGTTTCCTCCCACACTCCAAAGACGTACAAGTTTTAGGTTTAATTGGCTTTGGTAAAAATTGTAAAATTGTTGCTAGTGTGTAGGATAGTGCTAGTGTGCAGGACGTTCACTGGTCGATGTGGACTCGGTGAGCAGAAGGGCCTTTTTCCATGCTGTATCTCTAAGTCTAAAGTCTAATGGCCTGCCCCACTTAGGCGATTTTTCAGTGGACTGCCGGGGCAAGCGGGGGGAGCGCTGTCTAAAAAATTCACACGGTACAAAGCCAAGGTGAAACAGACACACACCGCGATGAACAGGAAGGTTCGCACTGTAAAAAGACGGCTAAAGCACAGTGTACGGTAAGTCCTTTAAAAGAGGGGAGGAGAAGTGGGGAGAGGGGGGAGAAGGGGGGAGAAGGAGTGGAGACAACTTTTAAGAAGCCAGAGATACACGGCTGTGAAGCTCGGCGGACATTTTACATTACCGGTCGGTTATCCTTGGTTCTGAAAACTATTGCTTACCTTTTTTTCCCCAATGAGCCAATAAAATTCACCGGTCAGCACCGTCTACAACCTACGAGAACCTTCAACCTCCTGGCAACCCACTAGGACTTCCAGAATGCGGGAACTCCTCACGACCATGAAGGCGACTCCCCGGCAACCACCCGCGAACATGTGGCGACTGACCATGTGGCGACCGCATATTCTCCTGCAGTCGCCTAAAAAGTCACCTAAGTGCGACAGGCCCATGAAGCTTCTTCCCCTCTGTAATCAGGCTTCTGATCAGTCCTTTCCTATACTAAAGACTGTCCTTTTCACCTCTACCTCATTGCGGACATTGGACTTTGTCTCTTGAACTGAAGCATCACAATGCTGAGAACTATATCTTGCACTCTGCATCTTCCCCTTTCCTCTGCCTATTGTGGGTAAGTTTGCCTTGATTGTATTTATATATAGTAATATCTGATCTGTTTGGGTTGCAGGCAAAATAATTTCACTGTACCTCAGTGCACATGATAATAATAAACCTAAACCTATAAACTTGTTAACCCTGGATTGATTTCATGGACAACTGTGCAACAAGTGGATGGAATGCAATCTTTGTTGAGTTCCTCACTCCAAGTGATTCCGTTTTATGATTCATTTGGTCTGTTGCACAAACCCAGAGCAGAGGTAAACCACAAATGGGACAATTATCCGTGCACATAAACAATTCCTGCCTGGGAAAACATTTTCTATGAATTGTTTATCTGGCGACAAAGCTGGTCGAGAGAGAAAAGTAAGCACCTTCAGCCCCGTCACCCACAAACCCTTCAAATTCCACACTGCTCTCGTCAGGATGATTGGACTGTAAGCAAATCATTTTCAATCTGGTTTGGTTGTCTAAAGAGAAGGAACAATTCATGAAGCAGGCAAATGTGGGAAAAGTCAATCAGATCAGCAGTCAGTATATTGCCAAGATATTTGTGGTTTATGGCACAAGCAACACCTGTCCTGTTGGGGATTCCACAGGAGCATCAGTAAGAGCTGCAGTGGGATGAGTCATTCTTGCCCCAGACGGGCTGACGAAGAGAATCAGCATTAGAGTCATAGACTGATACAGTGTTGGTACAGGCTCTTCCCCGCCCGACATGCCCCATCCACACTAGTCCCACCTGCCTACGTTTGACCACATCCCTCTAAACCTATACTGTCATGTACCTGTCTAAATGTTTCATAAATGTTGTGATAGTTCCTGCCTCAACTACCTCCTCTGGCAGCTTGTTCCATATACCTAACACCCTTTGTACAAAATAGTCACCCCCCAGATTCCTATAAAATTTGTCCCCCTCACCAGAAACCTATGTCGTCTAGTTCTCAATTCCCCAACTCTGGGTAAAAGACCCTATCTAATCATCTCATAATCTTGTACACCTCTATAAAATCACCCCTCATCCTCCTGCGCTCCAAGGAATAAGGTCCAAGCCTGCTCCACCTATCCCAATAGGTCAGGCCTCGAGTCCCTGCAACATCCTTGTAAATCGTTTTAGTTTAGTTTAGAGATACAGCGCAGAAACAAGCCCTTCAGCCCACCGAGTCCACCACCAACCTCACCAGCGATCCCCGCACACTAATGGGCCTGTCCCACTTAGGCGACTTTTTAGGCGACAGCTGGAGACTAAGCAGTCGCCACATGTTCGTGGGTGGTTGCCGGGAGACGCCTTCATGGTCGTGAGGAGTTCCCGCATTCTGGGAACCAGTCAAAACATGTTGAAAAATTAGCGGCGACCAGAATGAAGCCGCCATGGAGAGCAGCGAGAATTCTCGTGCCGTAGGTGGGTCGCCAGCAGGTCCTAGTGGGCTGTCAGGAGGTCGAAGGTTCTCGTAGGTTCTCGTAGGTTGTAGCCAGTGCTGACCGGTGAATTTCATTGGCTTATTGGGAAAAACCAGGGATGACCGACCGGTAATGTTATAGTCCTTTTTTCTTTTTTTATTGTATCGCTGCTGACAACCCAATCCATTGCCGGGTCGCTGCTCATGCGGTCGACCGGTCGGTGCAGATTAAATGTATTGTTTGTTTAAATTGCCCCTCGGGGACAAATAAAGTGCTTGGTAATTGGTAATTGGTAATTGGTAAGTCCGCCGAGCTTCACAGTCGTGTATCTCTGGCTTCTTAAAAGTTGTCTCCACTCCTTCTCCCCCCCTCCCCCCTCTTTTAAAGGACTTACCGTACACTGTGCTTTAGCCGTCTTTTTACAGCGCCAACCTTCCTGTTCATCGCGGTGTGTGTCTGCTTCACCTTGGCTTTGCACCCTGTGAATGTTTTAGACAGCGCTCCCCCCGCTTGCCCTGTGCCCTGCCTGCATAACGGGCTGGTGAAGGAAGTGATGTGTGTGTGTGTTCCACTCTGACAGTCGCCGTTCCAGTTGTCGTTTTTTCAGGCGACTGCTGAAAAAGCGCCTAATTGGGACAGGCCTATAACACTATCCTACAAACATGAGGGACAATTTACACATACATCAAGCCAATTAACCTACAAACCTGTACGTCTTTGGAGTGTGGGAGGAAACCGATGATCTCGGAGAAAACCCACGCAGGTCACGGGGAGAAAGTACAAACTCTGCACAGACAACTCCTGTAGTCAGGATCAAACCCGGGTCTCTGGTACTGCAAGCGCTGTAAGGTAACAACTCTACCACTGTGCCACCACCAGCTTAATAACATATTTTCTATAACAGGGTGACGGAAACTGAACACAATACTCCAAATGTGGCCTCTCCAATGGCTTGTACAACTGCAACAAGACTTCCCAACTTTTCTACTCAAAAGTAGAGAAACAGTAAATTGAATTTTTTTAAACTACAGATGCTGCAAATCTGATATAAAGACAAAATGCTGGAGTCACACAGCAAGCCAGGCACCATTGCTACAACTGTGACTACTTTTCAAAGCATCCCCTCATTCATCTGATGCACATGAACTAATTTGAAGAAGTAACTCAGTGGGACAGGCAGCATCTCGGGAGAGAAGGAATGGGTGACGTTTCGGGTTGAGGCCCTTTTTCAGACCCGACCCGAAATGTCACCCATTCCTTCTCTCCAGATATGTTGCCTGAGTTACTCTAGCATTTTGTGTCTATCTTCAGTTTAAACTAGCATCTACAATTACTTCCGACTAATTTCAAGGAATATTGTGTAACAAGGCACGGAAAGATTTTGATCTTTGTTGAGTTCCTTCATCCAAGTGATTCAGCTTTGTGATTCCATTAGTCTGAAGCATAAACCCTGTCAAGTATCCGTGTACATAAACAACTCCAGCCTGGGGAAACATTTTGTTTCAATTGTTTATCTGGGAAAAAGTTGCTGGAGAGAGAAAAAAGAAATAAAATTGCATTTATATTGCACCTCAAGAACTACCAAGGCACCTCAAAGGTATTGACAAATATTTATATTGAAATGAACAGTTGGTGGAATTATTTTAGGATGCACGCATAGGAAATACATTGCATATTTCCAATCATGCGTAAGATGTAACCATTCATGATCATTGCATATAAATTGCCTGCAGACTGATGACTTGACAACGGGAAAAATGTTGCTTTCAAACTGTTATGCCAAGCACTCATTCACAATCTCCCCCCATTAAGATCCCTCACCTCAAACCTACAAAGATGTGAGAGCCTTTGTCTGGCAAACACATTCACTCAGATGCTTTGTAAGCTCAATCCTTTAATGAAGGTTTGCTGGAATTGCACGTAAACCTTTGCTCTACTTAACTTCAGCCAGGTCTAGAATTGTAGAAACTTGTTGCAATTACAAAAAGACTGGGTGGGAGTGGCAGGCATATACTGAACACAGCTCCCAGCCATCTGCTTCATATGTCAATACTGTAGCCCACAGCAACTAGTTTGTTCAATGCTTGCTTATTTTGCACATAACTTCATAAGCAGAACACGTGCAGGTATCCAAGTCCATTGGAGAAGGATCATGAAGAGGATAACTGAAGCAAATAACAAGATACTGGCAATATAAACCATGGTAGGATGGTTTTACCAAAGCATGAAGCTTCCCACAATGTGTTGGGGGGGAGATCAGGGCACTGGGCATAGGGAGCAGAGAATCAAATCTGATTTTGATAGTGGTCATTGTAATGGATGAAACGTCACGATATAACGATGATATAATGGGAAACGAGGAAATGGCAGAAGTTAAATGAGTGTTATGATTCTGTCTTCACTTCTTATCGAGTCCACACACAAGATTAGAAGTTGTGCTGAACACACTTCTCGGCATCTGCATGCAATGGTGTCTGTCTTGTCGCTTCTTGTGCGTGGTGGTGGAAAGATTGGTGGAAACAGGGCCGTGACGTGAACACTGTTTCCTTGACCGCTTGTCTTCACTAAGGAAGACACAATCTCCCAGAAATACTAGGGACTGAGGATCTAGTGGGAGGGAGGAACTGAAAGGAATGCACATTAGTCAAAAAATGGTGTTAGGTAAACTGTTGGGACTGAAGGCTGATAAATTCCCTGGGCCTGATGGCCTGCATCCCAGAGTACTCAAGGAGGTGGCCCTAGAAATCGTGGATGCATTGGAGATCATTTTCCAATGTTCTCTCGACTCTGGAGGGAGAGAGAAAATGGGGAACTATAGACCAGTAAGCCTTACATCGGTAGTGGGGAAGATGCTGGAGTTGATTATGAAAGATGCAGCACATTTGGAAAGCAGTGATGGGATCGGTCAAAGTCAGCATGGATTTATGAAAGGGAAATCATGCTTGACTAATCTTCTGGAATGTTTTGAGGATGTAACAAGTAGAATGGATAAGGGAGAGCCAGTGGATGTGGTGTATCTGAACTTTCAAAAAGCCTTAGACAAGGTCCCACACAAGAGATTAGTGTGCAAAATTAGAGCACATGGTATTGGGAGTAGGGTATTGACATGGATAGAGAACTGGTTGGCAGACAGGAAGCAAAGAGTAGGAATTAACGGGTCATTTTCAGAATGGCAGGCAGTGACTAGTGGGCTGCCGCAAGGCTCAGTGCTGGGACCCCAGTTGTTTACAATATATATTAACCATTTTGACGAGGGAATTAAATGTAACATCTCTAAATTTGCGGTTGACACAAAGCTGGGTGATAGTGTAAACTGCGAGGAGGATGCTATGAGGCTGCAGGGTGACTTGGATATGTTGGGTGAGTGGACAGATGCATGGCAGATGCAGTATAATGTGGATACATGCGAGGTTATCCACTTTGGTGGCAAGAACAGGAAGGCAGATTATTATCTGAATGGTGTCAGATTAGGAGAAGGAGAGGTGCAATGAGACCTGGGTATGCTTGTACATCAGTCACTGAAAGTAAGCATGCAGGTACAGCAGGTGTGAAGAAAGCAAATGGCATGTTGGCCTTCATTGCGAGAGGATTTGAGTTTAGGAGCAAGGAGGTTCTACTGCGGTTGTACAGGGCGCTGGTGAGACCACACCTGGAGTATTGTGTGCAGTTTTGGTTTAATTTTTGAGGAAGGACATTATTGCTATTGAGGAAGTGCAGCGTAGGTTCACCAGGTTAATTCCTAGGATGGCGGGACTGACATATGATGAAAGAAAGGGTCGACTGGGCTTGTATTCACTTGAATTTAGAAGGATGAGAGGGCATCTTATAAAAACATATAAAATTCTTAGTAGATTGGACAGTATAGATGCAGGAAAAATGTTCCCGATATTGTGGGAGTCCAGAAACAGGGGGTCACTGTTTAAGAATAAGGGGTAGGCCATTTAGGACTGAGATGAGGAAAAGCGTTTTCACCCAGAGAGTTGTGAGTCTGTGGAGTTTTCTGCCACAGAAGGCAGTGGAGGCCAATTCACTGGATGTTTTCAAGAGAGAGTTAGATTTAGCTCTTGGGGCTAAGGGAATCAAGGGATATGGGGAAAAAACAGAACGGGGTACTGTTTTTGGATGATCAGCCATGATCATATTGATTGGTGGTGCTGGCTCAAAGGGCTGAATGGCCTATTCCTGCACCTGTTTTCTATGTGTCTATGTCTATGTTTCTATGACTGGGCTCTCAATTCACCCTGCTTAAAGGTGGATGTAACGGAGGACGTATATATGCCTAGAAATTGGGTTACTCCTACTTTTAGTGTATTAATGTCAAAGCGTAGGTAATAAGTCATAACCTTTTGATTCAGTTCAGTTTAATTTAGTTTAGTTTAGTTTAAATATCTCGTGTACCGAGGTACAGTGAAAAGCTTTTGTTGCGTGCGATCCAGTCAGCGGGAAGACAATACATGATTACAATCGAGCCATTTACACTCTCTAGATACATGATAAGGGAATAACGCTAGGTATTATAATGCGAGGTATATAATTAGTGCGAGGTGTAGCCAGTGAATTCTGATCAAAGACAGTCTGTCACAAGTGGCTGTAGGTGGGTGGGACATTACCATGGGTGGGGAATACAATGGGAAAATGAAATTGGCATTTTACGGAATCATGGTGAGAACTCCTGAATCCTGAAATTTCCATTTCGGAAATAGAAAGGACTTCCAAATAATGCTTTTCATGCATGATTTAGTTTAGTTTAGTTTAGTTTAGTTTAGTTTAGATCACAGCGACCACTGATCCCCGCACATTGACACTAACCTACACAAACTGGGAACAATTTTGCATTTACACCAAGCCAATTAACCTACACACCTGTACATCTTTAGAGTGTGGGAGGAAACCGAAGATCACGGAGAAAACCCTCGCGGTCACGGGGAGAATGTACGAACTCCGTACAGACAAGCATCAATAGTTGGGATTGAACCTGGGTATCTGGTGCTGTAAGGCTCTACCACTGTGCCACCGTGCCGCCCAGCGATTTATGCAAAAAGGACACTAATGGACAATACATTTCTAAATTACCAAACTGTCCTGCTATTTGGAGGGATTTAAACCACTCAATGCTCTATTTACAAATTTCTCCTCTACGCTGAAGTAAGTAATGACACACAGCTACCAAGAATTTCCTGCCACCTTATTTGTGTTTCGTATTTGAGACCAAAAAAGCAACCACCAATGGTCTGACAGATTATTTGATGAGAACAGAGATGTATCTCTACGATTTCCATTGGGTCAACATTGGCTCTTTGGACCCAATAAGGAGAATTTAATCGAAATACACAAGGCTGTTACATAAACAGAATAAGCTAAAAGCCAAAGATTATTTAGGCGTAAGTTAGAAATGCAAAGCTGGGCAAAAGAGTGGTCAACACGCAGGAAGATAGACACACAAAGCTGGAGTAACTCAGCGGGTCAGGCAGCATCTTGGAGAGAAAGGAATAGAAGACATTTCGGGTCGAGACCCTTCTTCAGACTGGGTGAACTCAAGGATGGAAACAGACAACTGGATACTGTGAAAAGGGTGCCTTAGGTTGATGAGCTAAGATGGTCCCTTTCATCTGCAAAGAGTTTCCAATCTTATGATACATGTCCCAAGTGAGTGAAGCTCACCTTTACTAATGGATGGCAATAAATATCCCAACTTCGCACCCTCATAACATCCTCTGTGCTTTAGAAGGGCAGAGGTTATGTCTTTTAAAGGTTGATCAGAAATAATGGCTATCTTGCAACTAGCCTCCTGCCATTTCCTGCCAGACCGGGATTGCAACAGAGGGGTTAATAAGGCACAACTGATCATCTGACAGAGTCTGAAGAAGGGTCTCAACTCGAAACGTCAACTATTCCTTTTCCACAGAGATGCTGTCTGACCCGCTGAGTTACTCCAGCTTTTTGATTCCATCTGTAGAGACTGACAGAATTACAGAAAAATGCTAGCCCCTAGGGGTATGTGGAAATTTCCAAGATGAATTAAATTAAACTCAAACAGCTGCAAGGTCTGGTACGTAGAAAGTAGAATAACCAATGTATAAACACTATTGAAAGAGATAAGAATAACAGTTGAAAGAAATCTAGGCACTTTAACCATCCAAGCTTAAACTTGTCAAGTCATTGGCAGTATCAACATGAACTACATTGCCCAAATAGCTGAACGTAATGTACCTAAAATTCACGACTGATTTCACCTGCAACAAAAATAATTTATCGATCTGGAATGTTTTCAGGTTCTGAAAAGTGCGACAGAAATGCAATTCTTCCTTCCAGAGGAGACTGGATATTGGATATTGAACCTGATCCTGGCCAAGGCAGAGGTTTTATGTGCTCGATACCATTCAAAGAAAAGCTGCAGAGCTGATAGTCAGTGCAAAGACAAGGAATGAAGAGACTCTTTAGTCCCAAGTAAAATAATCTGATAAATGTGTACGAAGGAACTGCAGATGCTGGTTTAAACTGAAGATAGACACAAAGAGCTGGAGTAACTAAGTGGGTCAGACAGCATCTCTGGAGAATAGGAATTGGTGACTCTTCGAGTCGAGACACTTCTTCAGACTGAGAGTCAGGGGAGAGGGAGACACTGAGATATGGATGGGTAAGGTGTCAAAACAAGGCCTCAAAGGGTCTTCAGACAGCTTTTTGTGTCTACCGGAGTAATCTGATAGAACTACACAAGGCTATTACGTACACTGAATAGGTTAAAACCAGAAGATCATTTAAATGTAAATTTGAAAGGAGGAAATGGTTCAACAAGTGAAAGGCAAGACTGGGCACAAAGAGTGGTCAACATGCATGAAGAACTCAAGGATGGAAACTGGAAACTTGTCTAGTCTAGTGGATGCTGGTCAAAAGGTGCTTCAGATTAATGACCTCAGATGATCACTTTGGTCTGCAAAGAGTTTGCAATCTTATGATCCAAGTCCCAAGTGAGTGAAGCTTACAGCACAAAACAAATTAAACCAACAAACTTCTTCCACAGTAAGAAAAATGGCTGATTACGCAATTGGAAGTGACAAAAGGCAGTGTTTATATGTACGACTTAAAGTTTAACATAGAATAATGAAACTAGATCTGCAATCTCCCTCATGATCTGTGAGTATCCCTTTGATATGCAGATGAGATATGTGTGCACTCATACATTCTCATATGCCATTCAGGAGAGTCAGAGCGAGGGCTGAAGGAGGGTCTCAACCCAAAACGTCACCCATTCCTTCTCTCCAGAGATGCTGCTTGTCCCACTGAGTTACTCCAGCATTGTGTGTCGGCCATTGAGGAGCACAGAAATTACCTAAAAAATAAATGTAGGTGACCAAAGGAAATCAAACGAACGCACCTCACTCTCATGATAAAGGGGCTGGAAATTATGATGTGCTTTGCACCAACATTCTTGGCATGTTCTCCTGGTGGAAGCAGCACCTGGTCGGAAATGTCAGACCATTATTGCAAACTTTTCTGCCAAACTCTTTATTTCCCCCCAAGGTCAACCCATATTGGCCATTATCTCGGAGACACAAAACAAACTGCAGATGCTGGAACCTTCAGCAAAACACAAAGTGCCGGAGGATCTCAGTGGGTCAGGCAGCATCTGGGGAGGGAACGGACAGGCGACGTTTCGGTTTGGGATCCTTCTTCAGACTAATCCCTCCACGGATCCATCAGTCTGAAGAAAGTCCCCGCCCAGAACATCACGTGTTCATTCCCTCCCCAGTTGCTGCCTGACCCACTGAATTCCTCCACCACTTTGTGTTTTGTTCACCATTACCTTACTTCTCAATGAGCTGTGAGTTGGGGTTGTTCACCAGCAGATGTTCAATCCTATCTGTCTTTATTACCTATTATTCAGTTATTATTCTTATTCCACACACATACCATACAGAATCGTGAAAGGCTTCGATAGAGTGGATGTGGAGAGGATGCTTCCACTGGTTGGAGAGTCTAGGACCAGAGGTCATAGCCTCATAATAAAAGGACGTTCCTTTAGGAAGGAGACAATGAGAAATGTCTTTAGTCAGAGGGTGGTGAATCTGCGGAATTCTTTGCCACAGAAGGCCAAGTCAGTAGATATTTTAAAGACAGAGATAGATAGATTCTTGATCACTACGGGTGTCAGAGGTTATGGAGAAAAGGCAGGAAAATGGGGTTAGGAGGGAGAGATAGATCAGCCACGATTGAATGGATGAGTAGATTTGATGGGCTGAATGGCCTAATTCTACTCCTATCACTTATGACATGACCTCATCTATAATCGATCCTCTTAAAGGACGCGAGGTATGAGCTAGGCTGGGTGGCGTACTTTCACAATGTTTAATAACCCACTATACTCAGCAAATGGCGCTCGATTGGTGCAGGAAGTGAGAGGAATAGAAAGATGAAATATTGACACTGAGACCTGTCATTTTCACCCCATGCTGATATTACCGACGCACACCATGGCAAACCCTGCACTATCATTTCCTTTCCCATTCACTGGCATACTCACTGTGACATGTCTTCACAAGGCCAGCGAGGACTCTGACGATAAGGCTGTGCACTCAGACACATTCTTCGGGGTGTAATGCCCTTGGCTATTCTCAGCCATCTGTTCCAAATAACGCTAAACCAGAAGCTACCTGGACTGTTTGACCTCAGGTGTCAGAGGGGGCTTGACTCTCGGGCACATTCCATCCTTCATTAGTAACAGCAGTTGTGTTTAGTCTTGAAGTTGGAATGTCTTTGAAAATGTGCCCTTCACCGGTATAATTGATGGATACATTGGTAAAGTACAACCTTAGGCAATGGGTCAGAAATGAGAAGGGAAAAATTCTGAGTGCACTAAGTCATATTCTTGCAACTTTTTAATACCAACTGTTACAAAACAAATGGCCACTGATAAAACACACTCAAGCATTATGTACTTTCTTGCCCTCTTTATTACTTATATTTATTAACGCTCCTATTCAAATTGAAGTCCTGATCCTGCTTCAGTAACATGGGTGCCATTGTTTTTCAGATATCGATAGTCATAAAATGTAATTAAGAGTAATGGAAAATCGTAAGACTCTTCCGAATGCTTCTTCCTTATCTCCCTGCACCCATATTCAGAAATAGTCTCTGTGTAACAGAGCAGAAGAAAGGTCCCGACCCGAAACATCACCCATTCCTTCTCTCCAGAGATGCTGCCTGTCCCACTGAGTTCCTCCAGCATTTTGTGAATACCTACGACCCAAACATTGTCTGTCCTGTCCCTCCACAGAAGCTGTCTGACCCACTGAGTTCCTCCAGCATTTTATGTTTTGCTCAAGATTACCGCATCGTAGTTTAGTTTGGTTTGGAGATACAACACGGAAACAGGCGCTTTGGCCCACTGACTCCGCGCAGATCAGCAATCCCAGCACACTAACACTATCTCCACACACTAGGAACAATTTACAATTTTACCAAGCCAATTAGCCTACAAACCAGTACGTTTTTGGAATGTGGGAGGAAACCGGAGCAGTCGGAGAAAACCCGCGCAGGTCACGGAGGCCGAAGAGCCTGTTTCCGCGCTGTATCTCTAAACTAAACTAACCTCACCAGAAAATGTGTTTGAGTGCGGTTGGCTGAGAGGTAAATATTGGTTGGGATACCAACAAAACTTTGCTGTTTTTCTTCACAACCGTGCAACAGTATTTTACTCCACATCTGAGGTGGGAGATAGGCTGAGCTTAATGTATTATCTAAATAACGGCAAAATTGGCATGGAGGCACTCCTTTTTGCAAGTGCCTATTTGAGCACCAAGTTAGAGTTCAATGTCAAGGTTGGGTCTATACTTCAACCAAAGTTGAACCCAAGATAGGGTCTGAAGAAGGGTCTCAACCCGAAACGTCACCCATTCCTTCTCTCCAGAGATGTGGCCTATCCCGCTGAGTTACTCCAGCTTTTTGAGTAGCTTGGGACTATACTGAGGAAGACACAAAATGCTGGAGTAACTCAGCGGGTCAGGCAGCATTTCTGGAGAGAAGGAATTGGTCACTTTTCTGGTTGAGACCCTTCTTCAGACTGATGTCAGGGAAGAGGGCAGGACAAAGATAGAATGTAGTCGGAGACAGTAAGACTGGTGGGAGAACTGGGAAAGGGGAGGGAAAGCAAGGGCTATCTGAAGTTAGGGAAGTCAATGTTCATACCGCTGGGAACTAACCAAGCAAAATATGAGGTGCTGTTCCTCCAATTTGCGATGGACCTCACTCTGACAATGGAGGAGGTCCAAGACAGAAAGGTCAGTGTGGGAATGGGAGGGGGAGTTGAAGTGCTGAGCCACCGGGAGATCAGGTTGGTTAGTGCAAACTGAGCGGAGGTGTTCAACGAAACGATCGCCGAGCCTGCGCTTGGTCTCGCCGATGTAGAGAAGTTGACACCTGGAACGGCGGATACAGTAGATGAGGTTGGAGGAGGTGCAAGTGAATCTCTGCCTCATCTGGAAAGACTGTTTGGGTCCTTGGAAGGAATCGAGGGGGGAGGTAAAGGGACAGATGCATGGGAAAGTACCTGGGGATGGGGTGGTTTGCGTGGGAACGGACGAATTGACCAGGGAGATTCGGAGGGAACTGTCTCTGCGGAAAGCAGAAAGGGGTGAAGATGGGAAGATGTGGCCAGTAGTAGGATCCCGTTGGAGGTGGCGAAAGTATTGGAGGATTATATGTTGTATGCGACGGCCGATGGGGTGGAAGGGGAGGACAAGGGGGACTCTGTCCTTGTTGCAAATGGGGGGAGGGGGAGCAAGAGCGGAGCTGCGGGATATCGAGGAGATCCTACTGAGAGCCTCATCTATAATGGAAGAGGGGAACCCCCGTTCCCTAAAGAATGAGGACATCTCCGATGCCCTGGTATGGAACATCTCACTCTGGGTCTATACTTGATGGTTTCAGATTTGACCCTGTTCAGGGTGTTATACCAACTCTGATTCTGGAATTCTGGATGTAAACTGCAGTGATCACGTTTGAGAGTGTGACAAGTGGCTGCATCTTAAAAGTGAATTGATTTCAAACAGTTTAAAAACAAACATTCTTAAGAAATAAACTCAAAATATATAAATATGCTAAGCATTATGCATTATCCCATACCCAATAAAAAATATTGTATCAGCATGCACTGTAGAGGATGTGATCTGAAATTTAATTACACTGTCAAATTGTCTTTTAAAAAGCACCATTCTTGATAACTTTGCTGAACCACCAGAGATATGTCATTGTCAATGATCAGAAATGATCATTTCTCCAGCTGATGTTTCCCGTCTATGGACAAAATGATGACAAACAATCTTCTTGATAAGGAGTAAAAAGCAAAGTTCAAGCCTTTCTACTGCAGTTCATTAATGATAGGTGCAGAATTAGACCATTCGGCCCATCAAGTCTACGCCATTCATTCATGGCTGATCTATCTCTCCCTCCTAAACCCATTCTCCTGCCTTCTCCACATAACCCCTGACATCTATACTAATCAAGAATCTTACTACGTGAAAAATATGCACCGACTTGGCCTCGACAGCCTTCTATGATAATGAATTCTGCAGATTCACCACCCTCTGACTAACGACATTCCTCCTCATCTCCTTCCTAAAGGAACATCCTTTCATTCTGAGGCTATGACCTCTGGTCCTGGACACTCCCAGCAGTCTGACTCTTATGGACGGACACAAACTGAGGTGGCAGTGAAGCACGGAAGTTTGAAGAAAATTGAATGCAAGAGGATACACTTGGTGAAAGAAAAGTAGGCAGCCAGTCTGAAATAGAAGAGCATTATTGCCCATTGACAAGTCTTGCAGCTCAGGTTTGAGTTTGAATTGCTTCAGCAGAAAATTGAGTTTTGTGTCTACACGTTATTGCGATTTTTGAAGTGCACCTATTGACTTGCCTGGACGAGAATGGATAAATCTCTGAGACAACCTCTTGAAATTACCAGTCAATTTTTAAATTGGATCTTCCTGCTCCCAGCAGCTGGTAGCTCTGGATAAGCAAGCATTGTGACACATAATTGAGCACCTATTTCTAAACTATTACTTGCTGAGATATTGAAGCAATATTACCACACACACACACGCAGTACATGTTCCACAGTGCACAAAAAAATTATATCCTTCAACATGCTTCTGTTACATTGCAAACAAGAAACATTGGGAAATTGGCAGATGAAGAATGAATAAGAATAATGGGAATGTTAAGGGCCTGTCCCACTGGGCCGACCTAATAGGCGAGTTTAGAAGAGTTTGCCCTCGACTCATACTCGCAGCATGGTCGACACGAGGTCCTAGGAGGTCTTTGTAAAGGGCCACTTTCACGAGGTAATTCACGAATTCTCCCGCGTTTTCCCCTGATTCAAACTCACAGAATGTTCGTAACGAGTCTGTAGGAGGCCGTAGGAGTTCGTATATATAGCGTAGTGGCTCGTTATGCTAGCCGTAGGTACTCGGGGCATCAGGTAAGTCGGGACGTTGTTTCCAGCCCGATGAAAAATGTCCACGAGTACAAAAATAGTCGGGATGAAAAAAATGGCAACTTTTTACTCGTAGTTAGTTCGTGGGCAGACCGTAGTAGGCCGTGAGGGTAATCGTAGGTAGTCGTGGGTACTCGTAGATATTCGTGGGTACTCGTAACTCGGCAGCTGGACAGGTGAGTGAAAAAAAAAGCTTAAGTCAACATCAGCACATGACCTCCGTCACGCCAGTTCCTGAGCATATTTGTGGAAGGTCATAGGAGTTCGTAGATTACCAAAACCTTGATTTTTACTTTTAGGTCCTTTAAACTCGGCAGAGGTTTTGGATTAAGTCATGAAAGTTGGACAGGCCCTTTACTCTCCCTCATGCTCGAGAGTAGTCGCCGTGTACTCGAGGCCTCAGCTAGGTCGCGGCGTATTTTTCAACATGCTGATCAATGCCCGCGAGTAAAAAAAGGTTGCCATGGAAAAAATTGATATTTTTTTTACTCGTAGGTTTAGTCGTAGTAGGTCGTAGTAGGTCGGCATGTTAGTCGTAGGTAATCGAGGGTAGTCAAAGGTAGTCAAAAGTAGTCATAGATAGTCTTCAACATAGTCGAAGGGAGGTCGAAGGAGGTCGTCTTCACTCTCCACTATTCGGTGTCCAATTTTCCCGTAGCTAGTCGAAGCTGGTCTTCTACATAGTCGAAGGAGGTCGAAGGAGGTCTTCAACATGACACTTTTTCAAACTCTCCTAAACTCTTCTATACTCGCCAATTAGGTCGCCGCAGTGGGACAGCCCCTTAAGGATGTAACAGTAGTTGGGTAAATGTAATCAGAACCATTATCTTCGGTGGAGGGCAAATCCTGACACAGACTGTTGTATTCAGTTCTTTGTCTAGTTTAGTTTAGTTTAGAGATACAGTGTGGAAACAGGCCCTTTGGCCCACCGAGTCCGCACCGACCAGCGATCCCAGCACATTAACATTACCTGCACACACTAGGGACAATTTATAATTATACCAAGCCAATTACCTACAAACCTGTACGTCTTTGGATTGTGCGAGGAAACTGGTGATCTCAGCGAAAACCCACGCGGTCACGGGGAGAAGGTACATACTCCGTACAGGCAACACCCATAGTTAGGATCGCACCCGAGTCGCTGCCGCTGTGAAGCAGCAACTCTACCGCTGCACCACCGTGTCGCGTCTACATTTGTGTGACTCCCACTCAAACAAATTTTAATTTATTTCAAACAAACATGTATATAAAATTATGAGGCAAGGCTAGGTTAGACAGCCAGAATCTTTTTCCAGGATAAAAATGTCAAATTCTAGCGGGCAACGCCCATAGGTGAGTGTGTGCAGCAGAATATGGTGGAATATACTGTAGATCATGTGAAGTTTAACCTAGCATTATGTTTATCATGGATATTGTGGGCTGAAGGGCCTGTTAATGAGGCTATGTTCTAAACCTACTGCCAACTGCTTGTTGCCTTGTTTAGAGTTTAGTTTATTTTCAAGACACAGCATGGAAACAGACTCATCGGACCACCGAGTCCACGCTGACCATTTATCACCGTTTCACCCCAGTTCACTGTTAATCTACTTTCTCGTCGACTACATAGACTCCAGGGGTGATTGACGGAGGCCGATTGACCGACAAACCCGCATGTCTTTGGCATATGGGAGGAAACTGGAGCACCTGGAGAAAACCCACGCAATCACGAATGTACACGGGCAGAACAGCTGAGTACAATTTAGAGGGAGAAATATGCATCCTCTGACAACAGCATCCTTGCAACACGTAAAATCACACCAATGATCGGAACTCTGCTGAGTGCACAGTGGACAACACACTGTCTTTTCATGTTTGATGCTGGGAGCATTGTAAAGCAGTAAGCTGCTGTGGAATAAACCTTCCCCTCAGCTAACAATGATCCATTCTACATTTTCCTTGAACTTCGTCCCATTTGAACTCCCATTTTCACACCTTACCCCTCCATATCTCTATGTCTCCCTCTCCCCTGACACTCACTCTGAAGGTCTCGACCCGAAACGTGACCCATTCCTTCTCTCCAGAGATGCTGCCTGTCCCACTGAGTTATTCCAGCTTTTTGTGTCTATCTTTGGTGTAAACCAGGAATGCCTTGCTTCAGCACAACAGAACATAGTAGGCATGACTACAGAACAAATCAGTATGTCCATATACCATTGTATAAATATATACACACATGAATAAATAAACTGAAAAAGTGCAAATAAACAGATTATGGGCTATTAATGTTCAGAGTTTTGTCCGAGCCATGTTTAATAGCCTGATGGCTGTGGGGAAGTAGCTGTTCCTGAACCTGGACGTTGCAGTCTTCAGGCTCCTGTACCTTCTACCTGAAGGTAGTGGGGAGATGAGTGTGTGGCCAGGATGGTGTGGGTCCTTGATGATGCTGCCAGCCTTTTTGAGACAGCGACTGTGTTAGATCCCCTCGATGGAAGGGAGGTCAGAGCCGATGATGGACTGGGCAGTGTTTACTACTTTTTGTAGTCTTTTCCGCTCAAGGGCACTCAAGCCACGATGCAACCGGTCAGCATGCTCTCTACTGTGCACCTGTAGAAGTTAGAGAGTCCTCCTTGACATACCGACTCTCCATAATCATCTCAGGCAGTAGAGGCGCTGATGTGCTTTCTTTATAATTACATCAGTGTTCTCGGACCAGGAAAGATCTTCAGAGATGTGCACGCCCAGGAATTTGAAGCTCTTGACCCTTTCCCCCATCGACCCGTTGATATAAACGGGACTGTGGGTCCCCATCCTCCCCCTTCCAAAGTCCACAATCAGTTCCTTGGTTTTGCTGGTGTTGAGGGCCAGGTTATTGTGCTGGCACCATTTGGTCAGTCGGTCGATCTCACTTCTGTACTCTGACTCATCCCCATCAGTGATACGTACCACAACAGTGGTATCGTCAGCGAACTTGATGATGGAGTTCGTGCTATGACCGGCTACGCAGTCATGAGTATAGAGTGAATACAGCAGGGGGCTAAGCACGCAGCCTTGAGGTGCCCCCGTGCTGATTGTTATCGAGTCTGACACATTTCCACCAATACGAACAGACTGTGGTCTGTGAATGAGGAAGTCGAGGATCCAATTGCAGAGGGATGCACAGAGACCCAGTTCTGCGAGTTTGGTAACCAGCTTGGAGGGGATGATTGTGTTAAATGCCGAGCTGTAATCAATGAATAACAGCCTGATATATGAGTTTTTGTTTTCCAAGTGGTCCAGAGCGGAGTGGAGAGCCAGCGAGATCGCATCCACGTTGATCTGTTGTGGCGGTAAGCGAACTGCAGAGGGTCCAGGTTTTTGTCGAGGTAGGAGTTGGTTTGCGCCATGATCAACCTCTCAAAGCACTTCATCACCACAGACGTTAGTGCCACTGGTCGATAGTATTTGAGGCACGTCACCTTGCTCATCTTGGGCACCGGTATAATTGATGCCCTTTTAAAACAGGTGGGAACCTCAGACCTCAGAAGTGAGAGGTTGAAAATGTCCGTAAAAACTCCAGCCAGTTGGTCCGCACAGGTTTTTAGAACACAACCAGGTATACCATCAGGTGCTGGCGCTTTTCGAGGGTTCATCCCTCTGAAGGATTTCCTGACGTCAGGCTCTGTGACTGTGACTGAAATACCATCACAGCGAATGGGGGCTCGGGAAGGCACATTGGTGTTCTCCCTATCAAAGCGTGCGTAAACCGCATTGAGCTCGTCAGGGATTGATGTTTCACCGACATTCAAGCTGCCTCCTGATCTCGCCTTGTAGGAGGTGATTGCATTCAGGCCCCGCCACAGCTGCCGAACATCTGTCTCATTTTCCAGTTTGGAGCAGAAGTCCATTTTGGCCTTTTTGATGGCCTTACCAAGGTCGTATCTGGACTTCTTGTAGACCACTGTATCATCAGACATGAATGCCCGGTGTCTGGTCTTCAGAAGAGTGCGGATCTCATAGTTCATCCAAGGCTTCTGATTGGGAAACACTCGGAAGGTTTTGGTGGGGATGCAGTCCTCCACACATTTCTTTATGAAGTCTGTTATGACTGTGGCGTATTCGTTCAAGCCCATTGCCGAGTCCTTGAACATTGCCCTGTCTACAGACTCCAAACAGTCCTGGAGTTGTTCCTCTGCCCCCCCCCCCCCCAACCAGCTCTGTACTGTCCTCACCTCTGGGGGTGCGCTCTTCAATTGCTGCCTGTAGGCAGGAAGAAGCAGCACCGCGGTATGGTCGGATTTACCGAAGTGAGGGCGAGGGATAGAGCGATAGGCATTCTTGATAGTGGTGTTGCAGTGGTCGAGGGTGTTTGGTCCTCTGGTGCAGCAGGAGACATGTTGGTGGAAGTTAGGGAGTGATTTCATCAGGTTGTCTTGATTGAAGTCCCCACCTATGGTGGTAAACGCCTCGGGATAAGACGGCTGGTGTTTGTTGACCACAGCAGCAGCTCCTCCAGTGCCAGATGAACATCAGCCTGGGGTGGGATGTAGACCGCGGTCAGGATGATGGAGGTGAATTCCCTCGGAAGGTAGAAGGGACGGCACTTTACTGCCAGATGTTCAAGGTGTGGAGAGCAGGTGTTGGACAGGACTGCCACGTCTGAGCACCACGCAGAGTTGACCATGAGGCAGACGCCCCCTCCTCTCCCTTTCCCAGATGCCAGTGTACGGTCCATACGGTGGATCAGCAAAGATGACGAATTCTGTAAATTCACCCAGGATTACTCTGTAAATATTATCTAGTGTTTACCTGTTACTTCTTGGACTTCCGGTAGCTGTCATAGATGTTGTAAGCTTGCAAACTGAGACACTGCATTTAACATTTACAGAGGAACACAGCACAACACCTGTCATGAGTGGTGGGCTCATGTATCACTGCTCTACAACACACGGCCAGCTAACGCCAAGATGAATAATTTCACACAGTGCCTGTGGGGATGACGAAGACGGAGGAACAGAGAGGTAAAAGTACACCTCACATCCAGCACTGCGGGCTGAGTTGTGAAGCAGGGCAGCCGTTTCCAACAGGTGCTGATCCTGGGGTGGGGATGAAAGAAAGGATGAAGGCAAGACTCTAACAAAATAAAACTAGCTGCTTCAGGTGTGACGACACTGACAGGGAGTATAAGGACCACCTAGCTTGAAGACCACCAACAAAAGAATGAGACGGAACTGTGTGAGCAGTGAGTGCATTCACTGAGGACAGACACCAGTGTGCTTGTACTCCGCAGATGCGATCAAAAACTAACTGATTGCCACTGATGCAATGCCTCCAAGATTGGCATGGAGCCACGTGAATAAAACCAACACTTACACGAATAGAGATGAAGCAATAACCCTGCCATGTGCCATAGGGTAAACGACAGTGTTTATTTAGAGAGAGACACACACACACACACGCACACACGCGCACACTCGCACTCGCACGCACACACTCACACATGCACACTCGCACACACACATACACACACACACACTCGCACTCGCACGCACACACGCACACGCACACTCGCACACACACATTCACACACTCACACACTCGCACGCACACACGCACACACGCACACTCGCACACACACATACACACACACACACTCGCACGCACACACGCACACACGCACACTCGCACACACACATACACACACACACACACTCGCACTCGCACGCACACACGCACACTCGCACACACACATACACACACACACACTCGCACTCGCACGCACACACACACTCGCACACACACATACACACACACACTCGCATTTGCATGCACACACGCACACGCACACACATACACACACACACTCACACACACACATACACACACACACACTCGCACTCGCACGCTCGCACACACGCACACACTCGCACACACACACACTCACACACACACATACACACTCGCACACACACTCGCACACACACACTCGCACACAGACACACACACACACACACACACACACACACACACACACACACACACACACACACACACACACACACACCTCGGTAGTCATGAAATGCTTTGAGAGGCTGGTGAAGAAACACATCTGCGCCTTCCTCCCTCGCAACATGGACCAGTTACAATTCGCATACCGTCCGAACAGATCCACGGACGATGCGGTCTCCCAGGTTCTGCACACTGCTCTCTCTCACCTTGACAGCCAGAAGGGGGGCTATGTGAGGATGCTGTTCATAGTCTTCAGTTCAGCCTTCAACACGATAGTCCCCACCAGACTGGCCGAGAAGCTACTGGTTTTGGGGCTCAACACCCCCCTGTGTGCCAGGGTCCTGGACTTTCTCACCGCCAGGCCCCAGGTAGTCATGATGGGGTGAAATACATTGAAGTCCCTCACCCTGAGCACAGGATCCCCCCAGGGTTGCGTCCTCAGCCCCCTACTGTACTCCCTGTACACACATGACTGTGTGGCTTGGTTCAGCTCCAACTCGACAATCAAGTTTGCTGATGACACTGTGGCAGTGGGCCTGATCTCAGACAACGATGAGAAGGCCTACCGGGAGGAGGTGGCTGATCTGGCACTCTGGTGTCAGGGCAACAGCCTCCTCTTGAACATCAAAAAAACGAAGGAGCTGATCGTGGACTTTAGGAGGGCACATCATCCGAGGACGTACACACCATTGAGGATAAATAGGGATACTGTGGACTGGGTGAGCTGCTTTAAATACGTGGGAGTCCACATCACAGAGGATCTGACATGGACATCACACGCTGCCGCACTGGTGAGTAAGGCAAGGCAGCACCTTTACCACCTCAGGCAATTGAGGAAATTCAGTGTCTCTGAGGATGTATGTGATGAATAAACTTGACTTGACACACGCACACACACGCACACTCACACACACACATGCACACACACACACTCACACACACACGCACACACACACACACACACACGCACACATATACACACACACTCACACACACACACACACTCACACACACACACACAGTCACACACACACACAGTCACACAGTCACACACACACACAGTCACACACACACACACACACAGTCACACACACACACAGTCACACACACACAGTCACACACACACACACACACACACTCTCACACACACTCACACACACACGCCACACACAGTCACGCACACACACAATAACACACAGTCACACACACACACAGTCACACACACAGTCACACACACAGTCACACACACAGTCACACACACACACAGTCACACACACACACACACACACAGTCACACACACACACACACACAGTCACACACACAGTCACACACACAGTCACACACACACAGTCACACACAGTCACACACACACACAGTCACACACACACAGTCACACACACAGTCACGCACACACTCACACACACACAGTCACACACACACAGTCACACACACACAGTCACACATACACAGTCACACACACACACACAGTCACACACACAGTCACACACACACACAGTCTCACACACACACACACACACACACACAGACACACAGTCACACTCACAGACACACAGTCACACACACACACGTGGTTATTGTCGAGGTACTTTTTGCTTAATGGGTAAACAGAGAGTGTGGGGAATCTGAACAAAGTTATCTGAAGTTCATTCCTTGGTCTACCTCCTGTCGGCTATAAACCATCCTCACAACATAAACGGTATGGTGTGCAAGAAACCACATCAGTCAAAATAAAATTAGACACAGATTGAAACCAGATGCTGCCCATGGGTTTCTCTTTCATCACAGTCCAAGTCGCCACGACATTCAACATATCAGTCCCAAGCTTTCTGAATGCAATTCCAGAACATCCCAATTTCAACAGAATAGAACAAATGTAACAGATACATAGATGTTTAAAAAAAAACTTAGACCTGTTCTAGTTCTGGTCACTTGAAATGTAACTCATTCAGAACCCTCAGCCTCAGTCAATACACTGGTACCTGCCATCCATGCTTGGCACATACTGCTGGCTTCAGGTGTTCCTGCAGAATCCTTTTCAGACTCCAATCATTCCTTTGCACTCCCTGCATCCCACATCTCCACACACCATCCACCACTCCATCTCCACAACCCCCATTCCCTCCATTCATATATCCTCACAATCCCTCCGTCCATAAAGGCCGTCAAGAATTCAGGCGGCACGGTGGCGCAGCGGTAGATCTGCTGCCTTACAGCGCCAGAGACCCCGGTTTGATCCTGTTTGTATGTTAACCTCATGACTTGCCTGGGTTTTCTCCGAGACCTTCGGTTTTCCCCCCCACCCTCCATTGCTGCTTGGTGCAGCCTCTATGGGCCGAAGGGCCTGTTTCCGCACAGAATCTCTAAATTTTACTTCGGAGTCACGTGAGTGACTTCGTGAAGAACCCCGCCAGGACGCATGCGTGTCATATCGCTACACGCATTGCGAAACAGTCACACGGGTGGAACGACGTTCCCCCTCAGCGGCAAAATTCAAAAGCCGGGAACTGCAGGTAAGTGATACTCTGCGTTCTTTTTTTGTTCTACATACTGTTTTACAGGTGTAGACTCCAATGGACAAAACGAGGAAAACCAAGAAGGCTGCTCCAAAGCTGGCGAGGGAGGACCGCGGAGTTGCGGGCAGCCAGCAGCGGCCAGCGGCACGGAAATCACCCGTAATGGGAACAGCTGTGCCCGACTTCGGCCCCGCACCGGCCAGATCTACACCGCGGCCGGGCGGTAAGGCTATACAAAAGTCTAATAGAGTCGTTGACTCGGATGAGCCCGACTTTGAGCAGCCGCGAGCGGCCAGCGACCGTGAACGCTGGAGCCGGATGGAGCGGCTTATGGAGCAAATGCTCCAACGTGACAGGCTCCGGGAGATGGAGTCTAGTCACTGTGGGAATTTAATACACCCACAGCAGCACCTCTTGTAGGTCTGCACAGTGCATCTCCCTCGTCAGAGGGGAGTACTGGGGGTCAATTCTGGGCTGACCCTGAAGAGGGGTTTCCAGAACAAACATCAAGTGTGCGAGGGGTGCAGGAAGACCAAAATCTACTGGACATGGTGTCCCAATTCATACAGCCAGACCAAACTGGCCGAAACCTGGAACCGAAACTAGCTGCCAGTATTGACTATATGTCATTTAAGCAGCTACAGGAACAGGCTGTATTGGACACCACGGCAAGACATTTGCCACCTGGGAACTGTACATCCCTGAATGTTCCAATTGTAAATAACTGCATATGGAAACACGTCGGAGCAGGAGTTAGAGGCATGGATGTCAAACTCCAAAAAGTACTAAAGCTCCTAACAACGGGAATAACAGCTTTCGCCCGGACAGTAGATGAAAAGGAGATGTCGCAGGATCAACAGGATGCACTGGCACTGCTCTGTAATACACAATACGAAATTAACGTCATCAGGAAGAGTGCCATTCGACCTGCTTTAAACCCGAAATTTGCAGGTCTGTGCAAACCTGGCAACATAAAACCTCCAATTTTACTATTTGGAGGTAACCTATCCAAACAAGTCAAAGAGCTCGATGAGGAGGCAAAAACCCTGGGGCTCATCAAAGCGACATCATCATCAAAACCCTACTATGGTCATAAACAGCACCCTTATGCACCCACCAGTAGAACAAGACAAACTGGTGAAAGCTCAAAGGCCAGGTACACTGCACATGGGTCTTTTTAGGCCATGGCCCAGACCGGCCTTCGTGGAAGATGCGCAAACCCCCAACGCCAACCCAACCACAAACCCAGACGCCGGCGCCTCAACCTCCACGAAGGATTCACAAAAGGAAGTAAACCAGCCACTGGTAACTATGGAGGTAGGTGGGTCTGGTTCCTTACGAATTGCAGGGAGTATGGAGGTTGGTGGGAGATTACACTTCTTTCTGGATGAATGGAGTATGTTAACTACAGACACTTATATTTTAAGCAGTATCCAGGGATATACCATAGAATTTATACACAAGCATAGCCCTCCAGTTCAGCATGTACCGAACTGAATGTTCGTACTTTCAGGTAAAGAAAAATCAGAAGCACATGCTGAACTGGAGCGGCTTTATGCAAAACGGGTAATTGAAAAAACCCAACACGAATCGCTGGAATTTGTGTCCAATATCTTTACCAAAAACAAAAAAGATGGTGGTTGTCGCATCATCATAGATTTGACAAATTTGAATACTTTTGTACAATATATTCCTTTACAAAATGGAAACCTTTGTTGCTGCTAAACAATTGATTTCCAAAGGTTACTTCATGGCTAGCATCGATTTAAAAGATGCTTACTATTCAGTCCCTATACGAGGTGACCACAGATGTTATTTAAAATTCAACTGGATGGGACAGCTCTGGCAGTACAGAGCACTACCAAATGGGCTAACCTCAGCCCCTAGGCTGTTCACTAAAATTTTGAAACCAGCTCTATCGTTTCTGCGGAAACAAAAACACATGGTGATGGCATAACTAGATGACATCCTCATTGTGGGTAAACTTTGGAATTGGCCAAAGAAACGGTAACAGCCACAAAACAATTATTTAAAAAATGGGTTTATCATCCATCCAGTTAAATCTAAATTAAACCCTTCCACCACAATGGATTATTTGGGGTTCACCATTAACTCAGTTCACATGTTGGTGACTTTGCCTAAGGAAAAGGCTATAGCCTTAATAGAGGCTTGCAATACCCTCATCAGTAAACCATCCATCAGATTGGTAGCAAGAATAATTGGCAAATAGTGGCTGCCTTTCCAGCCACACAATTTGGACCTTTACATTATCAAAATTTACAGAGGGCAAAAATACGAGCACTCAAAGTTAATGCTGGTCATTTTGACAGACCAATGAAGCTACCAATCGGAGCCATAATGGAACTAAAATGGTGGACAGATAACAGTCAGCATTGTTCCAATCCAATCGTTATCAGCAACCCTTCTATGGTGCTACAAACGGATGCCAGTGCACTTGGTTGGGGTGCTACCAATTCCATCTCCAGCTGTAGGGCCTAAAGTCATATTGTTCTGGGTTATGTCACCAGCATGTTAGACTACAGATTGACAATACCACGGTGGTAGCATATATCAACCACATGGGTGGAAACAAATCGATATCATGTGACAAGCTGGCCAACACAATTTGGCAATGGTGTATCCAGAAAAATATTTGGGTATCAGCCACTTACCTACCAAGTAAACTAAATTCAGTGGCAGACACCAGGTCACGCAAATTTAATGAAAATACCGAATGGATGTTGGATAAAAAAGTATTTGCTGATATTACAGCATGGTATGGAACACCAGATATCGATCTATTCGCATCCAGGCTTAATCACCAGTTATCAAACTATGTTTCATGGGAACCAGATCCTGGGGCAGCGGTGACAGATGCATTTTCGCTGCATTGGGGGGGAAATTGTTTATTTATGCATTCCCTCCTTTCTGCCTCATCAGTCGGGTATTAAGGAAAATACAGCAAGACTCTGCGTCTGGTATTTTGGTAGTACCCGATTGGCCTACTCAACCATGGTTCCCTGTGATACTCGACATGGTATTAGAACCATGCATCACCATCTGGCATAGACCAGATTTACTGGTTCATCCCGTAACAAGGGAAAGCCACCCATGTCATAACCATATGAACTTATTAATTTGTAGAGTCTAAAAGTACCTCTACTGCAACTGGGACTGACGGACCGAACAGTGAACATTATTTCAGCGGCCCACAGACAGTCCACCAAAAAACAGTACCTGGTATACATCAGGAAATGGGAGATGTACTGTCACAGAAACAACATCACCTACAGATCGAGGAACATCCTGTCTGTTCTGGAATTCCTGGCAGGCCTCCATTACGAAGAGGGGCTCAGTTATAGTGCCATCAACTGCGCCAGAAGTGCCCTGTCAACATATCTATACCAAGGAACAGAGCGTCATTCTGTTGGAACTCACCCCCTGGTAACAAAACTTATGAGGGGAATTTTTAATATCAATCCCCAAGAACCAGGTACTCCCAAATATGGGATGTGAGTATTGTCCTGATGATGCTAAGGAATTGGTCTCCAGCAAAACTCTGTCCCTACAAAGACTGACACTGAAAACAGTCATGCTGATGGCATTCGTCACGGCACAAAGGGTACAGTCATTACATAAGTTAAGACTGGACAACATGACTTCTTCATCTGTAAATATAACGTGTCATATTTATGAATTAGTCATGCAGAACAGACAGGGGTCAGCAGGCCTCAATATAGAATTTAGGGCTTACCCGACAGATGATCGTCTCTGTATAGTAAGACATTTACTGCTATATATGGAGAACACGAAAATCATCAGAGGCAAGAGATGGCACTATTAATCAGCCACAAGCAACCTCACAAAAAAGTGACGGTCCAGACCATCTCAAGATGGCTGAAACAGGTTCTATTAAAGGCTGGGGTGGATACTAACATTTTCAAATCTCATTCCACCAGGGCTGCAGCTACATCGGCAGCTATGCAGTTGGATGTTCCGATGGACCAAATCCTCAAGACAGCAGGATGGTCAACGGAGAAACCTTTCCAACTATTTTATCATAAACCAGTAATTAAATCTGGAACGTTTGCAGAAACAATTTAAAGTTCTGTAATATAATTTCACCCCATAAATAGGGGCTATAATTTGGTGTTAATGGATCATGGATTTCAATGTCATATTCATGTCTAAACATGTTAACACAATTCCTCCCATAGTCATTAAGGCAGATGTGATGCATGGACTCGTTTCCACGGCATGAAATCACAGAGCTTTGAAATCTTCACGAAGTCACTCACGTGACTCCGAAGTAAAATAGTAAGATTAAACGAGAACTTACCAGTTCGAAGTTTGATCATTATTTTATGAGGAGTACGTTGAGGGAATACGTGCCCTCCGCTCCCACCCTTGATCATATACTCAACTGGTATCATCTTTTCTAATCTTACTATGTTCAGTCATTACAGTTATCTGTGATTTCACACCGCTGCTTTGAAGAATGACACGCATGCGTCCTGGCGGGGTTCTTCACGTATTCCTCAACGTACTCCTCATAAAATAATGATCAAACTTCGAACTGGTAAGTTCTCGTTTAATCTTACTACTAAACCAAACTAAACCAAACTCCATTCATACAATCCTACATATACTCAATTCATGCTTTATTTATTTATTTATTTAATTCTTTATTTCGAACAGAATAAAAGAATAAAAAGAAAGTGTGAAACAGCATACAAAAAACAAAACAAGAATATTTATAAAGTGTCATAAACAATATCTATAAATAAATGAAATCGTATGTGTCCGAAAAGGAGCAGGAAGAAGCCAAAGCTTATTTATTCCCACCCCTTATTCAATTGCTTATTATTATCTTATACAAATTTAACAGCTATATGTACACCATATGTACACCAGCAGCTATATGTACACCAAAGTATTTACATTTATACACTAATCAAATATTTACAAAGCCATACAAAAAAGAGAGAAAAAAATAAAAAATAAAAGAAAAAACCCTCATATACTATAGTACCTCTTAGTCATATATACAACCCATCACCCTATAATCACCCTTCCCAATACAATCAATATAACAAATACCCCACTCACAATCACCTATCCTCATCCCAATATCCTTTAAAAAAAGTGTTTTTGTACATCTTTTTAAACTGAATTATATTTGTGATAAGTTTTATCTCCTGTTCGAGACAATTCCACAAATTCACCCCACAGATTGCTTTGCACATACTTTTAAGAGTTGTTCTGTCGTTGAGTTTTTTAAAATTATGTTCCCCTCTCAAATGATACCCACCCTGTCTTTCCATGAACAGTTTTTGTATATTTCCTGGAAGTACTGTACTCACTTGCTTGTACTCTAACGTGTAAAGTAAGAGAGAATTGTGATTGCCTTTGCCTTTTCATTATTAAATATTTATATCCATTGACTGGAAAAGTGTAAAGAAGGAAAGAAGACATAAATATATCAGCAAGACAGCAATAACAGCTGCTCACAGATTTTGATTATTTCAAGTCACTGATGAGTCCTTCGTTTCTCCTCAGGTTTTCTCGCATTTCCTCCTGCCATTGAATGAGGAGGACATTCAGCCCGTCAACTCTATGCCAGATCCCATGGCTATCCCATCAAACCATCCCCCACTTCTTTCCCCGTAAGGTATTTCACTCACATGATAGTTAAACCCCTCGACTCTCCCGACACCCATCTACACTGGGTGTAATTTACAGTGGCCAATTAATCCGTCAACCACCATATCTCTGGAAGATAGAAGTAAACTGGAGCATCGGGGAGAAACCCATGAAGGGACATGTGGACCAACAATGGAAATGTAATTTATCAATCTCTTCAAAATAGAAGCACTTGTTTGCACGGATCCATTCTTCTGAAACCTTTCTTACTTCACCACAAACTAAACATTTTTTGTCTCACCCTCGTAATTGGGCACCTTCCCATCATGTTACCTTATCTCACACAACTTGAGATTACAAAGTTGATTGTTGCCACACTATGTGAAGTGTTTCTAGCCTCAGACATATCCTGGCGTCCATTGCTTTAATCCACAACTCGATTTCAATCTCTGCACCGTCTGTTAAAGAAGTGAAGCCCAAATTGATTGTAACAGTGATAACCTGTTTGACTTCCTAATCACACGAACGACAAGTGTATTGCCCCCCAGCATAACGAAACAGAAATAAAGACAGAAAATACAGGAAGCATTCTGCTGGTCAGGCCACATCTGTGGAAAGCAAAGCAGAGTTAACGTCACCCATTGGTTTTGTGTACTTTAGTTTAGTTTAGAGATACAGCGCAGAAAAAGGCCCTTCGTCCCATCGAGTCCGTGCCGCCCTACACATTAACACTATCCGACACACACGAGGGACAATTTTTACATTTATACCAAGCCAATTAACCTACAAACCTGTACGTCTTTGGAGCGTGGGAGGAAACTGAAGATCTCGGAGAAAACCTACACGGGTCGTGGGGAGAACGTACAAACTCTGTACAGACAGCACCCGTAGCCGGAATGGAACCCGGGTCTCCAGCTCTGTGAGGCAGCAACTCTGCCGCTGTGCCACCGTGCCGCCCTTTGTTCAAGACCTTTGTCAGAAAGGATCTTAGAGCATCACAAATATCTCAAACATGTTTGCTTGGTGGGTCACCTCGCCTACATGGCTGATTCCCAAAAGAGGCATTCTGTTCCAAGCCCATCGTGGAAGAGATGTCCAGGAGGGTATAAAAGGTCACTTTAAAGTCATTTGCAAACTTTCCTGAAACTAAGTGACATCTACAACAGTTTATGGGAATCCTTGGTCGATGACCGTTGGAAATAAAAAGGAACGGCTATGGACAACTCTAGTGTCTATGACAGGAGCACACGGTCTTGTACAAGCAGCGGATGATGCATTCAAACTCGCAAGGACCACCTGCCCCACCCACAACAGAGTTGTGGACCCTGCACTTGAAACTTCAGCCACCCCTGATGACACAGGTGTGGTGACGGTTGTGTCCAATAGGCTTCCGATCCTCAGTTGTGGTTGCACAGGGTAATATTTCCAATTCCATGGATGAATGGAAGCTTGGACATGTAGAAAACAGTGGGAAGGTTGGGCGTGGACTCCAGCAAGACACGGGAAGGCTGGCTGAGCTGGGAGCCAAGTGGCAAATGAAGCATTGAGTGGAGAAGTGTCAATGGATAGAAGGTCGACACAAACAGTTGGAGTAACGCAGTGGGGCAGGCAGCATCTCTGGAGACAAGGAATAGGTGACATTTTGGGTCGAGGCCCTTCTTTGGACTTTGGAGAAAAGGAATGAGGAAAAACAAGATCGATTTGATGGCACATTATTGTTTTTGGCGCTTTACTAACTACAGTCTCCAAGTACCCGCTTGGTATACTTTGGAACATTAATGTGCATGTGTACCACATCTCCTTGTTCCACAAGGCATGAGGTACAGAAGGATGTTGGTGCACATGCATGTAAACCTTTGGAGGTAAGAGAGTAGGTTGAGATGATGGCGAGTGAAGTATGGAGGGTTTTGGGATTCATCAATGTAAGCATAGAATACAAAGGAAGGGCCGTTATATTGAACTGACACAAAGTACTGTTTAGACCACAAATGAAAAGGTGGTTCCGAGTGTCATATTTCAGGAATTCCGAGTGCCATATTTCAGGGATGACATGAAGTTCGAGAGAGTATGCAGGGAAGATTTTCCAAAATGCTCTCAAGGATAAGTGATTTCAGCTCCAAAAGTTAGACTGGAGCAGTTGTGGTTATACCTCTGGGAGAAAGGAAGGTTGAGGAATTTTAAAGAGGTGCATGGTGACGCAGCAGTAGAGTTGCTGCCTTACAGCAGCAGAGACCCGGGTTTTGTTATTGTTCATTTTATGGAATGTGGGCATTGCTGGCAAGGGTAGGCACGGTGGTGCAGCGGTAGAGTTGCTGCCTTACAGCGCCAGAGACCCGGGTTCAATCCTGACTACGGGTGCTGTCTGTATGGAGTTTGTACGTTCTCCCCGTGACCTGCGTGCATCTTTCTCCGGGAGCTCCGGTTTCATCCCAACACTCCAAAGATGTACAGGTTTGTAGGTTGATTGGTTTCGGTAATTGTCCTTATCGTGTGTGTAGGATTGTGCTAGTGTACGGGAATCATTGGTCGGCACGGACTCGGTGGGCCGAAGGGCCTGTTTCCATGCTGTATCACTAATCTAAATTAAACTAAAATTATGAAATGTAAACAGAAAATGCTGGGAAATCTCACCAAGTTAGGCAGCATCTGTGAAGACAGAAAATGGTTTTCTCTGTACAAAATCACGCATGGCTTTGTTCCCACGGCTGAGGTACCCAGGGGGACATAGTTAAAATTTACATCCAAAAATACAAGGAGGATTTTTTTTTGATATTCTACTTGTCAGTTAGGATCTGGAGTTCACTTGTAAAGATGACAAAAACAGAGTGGAATTAAATCAGCACTTGTGAAAGAATACACCGTAGGGCTAGCTAGGGGGAATAAACAGGGGAAAGGGACTGAAGAGAATGCTAGAAATCAGCAAAGGCATAAAGATTCTACAATTTAGCATGAGTGACCTTTAACACAGAAAAGAGGATGTAAGCAACAAGACAAGAAGCAAGACTTCATTGGATTGGAATTTTACTCTTTACCTGTCTGTACCAGAATGTTTTTATTGCGTGCCAGGCTTTTTTTTTCAACAGAAAGAATGCATTCCAGTGTTGAAAAGGCAGCGTGAGCCCCTCAGCTGAAGCAGAATTCCTTCCGCAGGTGAGGCAAAGAGCTGCCTTGAATCTTGATCAAAGGCCAATTTATTATCAAATCCCTTCAGCTAATTTGTCAAAAATAACAACAGTAGAGTTAGTACTGGATAATTAAGAAATGTTCTTGCCCTGTACTTCACAAACAAAAAATAACAGGTAACTGCGGATACGGTTCATGGTCAAAGGTCACAGGTGTAGCCTAGAAGGGCCCTCTGGGAAAAATATATACCATCCTGAATAAAGATCTTAATGCTAGGCCCCACAATTGCTGAGCGCTCAATTTTTGTCTGAAAATGGAAGCATTGCGCATTCTTTAAAAAATAGGCCTTAAACCCCTGTCTCACGGTGCGAGTCCACCCACGAGTGATCCCGAGTTTAAATCAAATCAAACTCATGGTAATAACGTAGAATTAACGTAGCGGGAACGTCGGAACTCGTGGACGTAACTGAGCGACTCGTAACGCTAACGGCAGGTACACGGGAAACTTGTTAACTCGTGAAAATCTTTCAACATGATGAAAGATTTCCACGAGTCTTGAAGTGAAAATTTTAAACTAAAACACGTTGTAAGAACGTAGTAGCCCGTGAGTTTACCGTAGTGACTCGTGAGTCTACCGTGGGTTTGGCCTGAGTGCCAGAAGTGAAATGTTGAAGATTAGTCATCTCCGGAGAACTTGGACAGGTGCCGTTTCGGGTCGGGACCCTTTTTCAAACTTTAGACCCTTCTTTCACTCGAAATGTCACCTGTCCATGTTCTCCACAGATACTGCCTGACACGTTGAGTTACTCCAGCACTTTGTATTTTTCCGTAAACGAGCTTCTGTAGTTCCTTGTGTTCCAAAATGTAATGCTTTATAAATGTCCAGAGATGCTGCCTGTCCCACGGAGTTACTCCAGCACTTTGCGTCTGTCTCCCTGGAGACCTCGTTTCCCGAGCAATGTGACATCTACCGTGCATACATTGCCAACTGTTGTTTTGGCAGCAGCAACATAATCTCCCGGTTAGTACACTCAGTGTTGCTGAGGCCTAGTTTATGTCGAGACAAGAAACTGCAGATGCTGGAATCATGATCATAAAACACACACAAAGTGTTGGAGGAACTCACACAGCGCTGGAGTAACTCAGCAGGACAGGCAGCATCAGCGGAGGGAATGGACAGACGTTGATTCGGCTCGAAAAGAAGGGACCCGATCCGAAACGTTGCCTATCCATTCCCTCCACAGATGCTGCCTGACCCGCTGGCTTACTTTGACACTTCGTGAGTGTTTGACGTAGGAGCAGAATTAGGCCATTCGGCCCATCGAGTTGCTCCAACACTTTGTGTTTCGCTCAACATGCCAGCATCTGTGGTCCCCCATGTCTCCATTTGACAGCTGGAAGAACTCAGCGGGTCATGGAGTCTGAAGAAGGACCCTGACTTGAAACCTCGCCTGCCCGTTTCCTTCCACCGATTTCATGTAGTCACTTTTCGATAAAACCCCACCGCCCCAGTTATTCCAAGTCCATTTAATTCCGCGTGTCTCCATTTCATTCATTAAGTCGCCGGTACTGTCACATCGTTCGTTTTCGGTCAATACAACGGAACAGTCTGAAGAAGGGCGACGGTAGACACAAACAGCTGGAGTAACTCAGCGGGACAGGCAGCATCTCGGGAGAGAAGGAATGGGTGATGTTTCGGTTCGAGACTCTTCGACAGACTGTTAAGGGAAACGAAAGATATAGATGATGATGTATTGTAGAGAGATAAAGAACAATGAATGCAAAAAAGTTACGATGTTAAAGGAAACAGACCATTGTTCGCTGTTCGTTGGGTGAAAACGAGAAGCTGGTGCGACTTGGGTGGAGGAGGGATAGACAGAGAGGGAATGCCGGGGTTACTTGAAGTGAGAGAAATCAATATTCATACCACTGGGCTGTAAACTGCCCAAGCGAAATAGGAAATGCTGTTCCTCCAATTTCCAATTAGCCTCACTCTGACTGGAGGAGACCTCGGACAGAAAGGTCAGTGTGGGAATGGGAAGTGTTTGGCAACCGGGAGATCAGGTAAGTCCAGGTAGCAACCGGGAGAGTCGCGATCCGAAACATCACCAATTCCTTCTCTCCAGAGATGCTGTCTGACCCTCTGAGTTACTCCAGCTTTTGGTGTCTATCGTCGAGGTTAACCAGCATCTGCAGTTCCTTCCTACACAACAGAACAGTACGAGGAGCGGTTAATGTTAGAGGCTGCTCACTAACCTCACTATGTTTCCATCGTCCTCTCTAGCAATGAATAAATATCATTCAGTTACCGTATTATTGACTACAACCGCCCGTTTAAAATGACTGCTCTTTAATTCTCAACCACTGGATATTTGCCTGGAAACATATCGCATGTTTTCATTCAGTGAGACAATTCAATTTTAATAGACTGAGGTGTTAAATCCGGCGCCACTTCACAACAAACTAAACGACCTATAATTTAAATAGAGCATTTAGGATCGATAATAAAATTCCCAAGACTATTTCACATATATAATTCCAGCACCACTTCACACTGAGCTGTCCGTGATGTTTAAAGGGGCTGGCATCTGCCCTGATCCGTTGTTCGGATAAAACACTGTTTGAAATAATTTGAAGTTTTGAAATTAATCCTCGCAGCCTAATGTACACTTTGGGCTAAGATTTGATCCCTGCACAAAGCGCAATGTGAACGGAATGGAATCTCTATTAACATTCTGAGACTCTCTATATAATAGAAGTGATCACATTTGGCCCTTCGAGAAATGAGAAGTAAACGGCAAACTTAGACACGTGGGAACTCGTTTAAACTCGTGAACATCAACTTGGAATCTCGTAAAAAACCACGAGTTTGATTTTTGCTTTCACTCGGGATCACTCGTGGGTGGCCTCGCACCGTGAGACAGGGCCATTAGGTTGATGGTGTTGTTCTACAGAGCGTGAAAAATTAAGCAAAAGTGAATTCTCAGGAAAGTTAATTTAAACATGACTTTGTTAACTTAGGAATCATGTTACCACTATACAGTAACCAGTAGGTTTCATAGTCACAAAACAAATAGCTACTTTAATCTAAAATGAAGAGCTCTGTACCATTGTTGCAAGAAGATTAATTTTAACAATCACCCTTTTTAGTCTGCCCCTTTCCCAGATTGCGTGAAATGATTTCCTCGCCAACCTTTCTGATACTGCAAACCTCATCCCATTGATCAGTCTTTTTGAATGACTGATTCGAAGTGCCGTATTTTAGGAATGAAATGAAAATTGAGATAGAATGCAGGAAAGATTTTTACGAAATGGTTTGATGGATGAAGGATTTCAGCTCCAAAGTTAGATTGGAGCAGCAGCAGTTATTCGCCATGGAGGAAGGAACGTTGAGCATTTTCAAAGAGGTGAAATTATGAAAATGATGAAATGTAAACAGAAAATCTCAGCAGGTCAGGCAGCATCCATGAAGAGAGAAAATGGTCTTTTCTGTCCACAATGTGGTACTGAAAGGGTAAATGATATTCCCATGAGTATATAGTTGAAGTATCAAGGGTGACATATTTACAATTTTGGTCTAAAAATACAAAGGGGATGAGAGAAAAAAAAATCATCCGATCTCTTGTTCTATTTCCTGTGATGTTGATTAACATTCCTTCAGCAAGGTCTGTGTACACTGCTCAACATAGCTATAACTTTGTCAATGGCCACTTTCCAGGAAGAGTTTCCAACAGCAACCTTACAAATTAGGTTGTCTAAATGTTTGTGATATGTGTACTAATTCTACAAAATCCAGCATTACCTGCCTTGTTTTCTCCCCTACATTGCCGACCAGTTCCTTGAAGTCAAACTCCAACCAGTCCGCGATGACCAGCGATTCCCACACATTCACACTATCCTACACACCCTAGGGACAATTTACAATTTTTACCAAAACCAATCAACCTACAAACCTGTATGACTTTAGAGTGTGGGAGGAAACCGGAGCACTTGGAGAAAAACCAAGTAGGTCACGGGGAGAATGTACAAACTCCGTACAGACAGCACCCATAGTCAGGATCGAACCCGGGTCTCTGGCGCTGTAAGGCAGAACTCTATCGTTGCGCCACCGTGCCGCTCCTAAATGTCTGTCCATTTCCTTCCGCAGATTCTTCCTGACCTGCTATGGTCTTCCAGCACTTTGTTTTTGACTCAATAACCCACTGAATGTCCTGTGTTCCTTGAACTAAAAACACATGTACATCTCCTACTTGAATTGCTCCATCCTTCATGGCCATGACCCTTTGCTGACTGGGGTCCAAGCTTTAGAGTTCCCTCTGTATTTCTCCACCTCTCTTTACTCCATCAAAACACATTTGAAAACAATCTTTCTGGACCCGACATTTTCTCCTCAGCCCTATTCTCTTTTTGTAATTCACAATTAAATGTTGTCGTATCTTGGCTTTTTTGAATGCTTTTTTGAAGCTAAATATTTAAGTTATTGTCCGGGGCTTAGAAAGATCCTGAGTGGTTTGTGAAGTGAAAAGCCAGGGTGGAAATATCAAAGACTAAAAGACTCCCTTAAACTTTGCCCCTCTCATCTCAAAGTGCAAGGTTGAGGTGAGAGGGGGAAAGTTTAAAAGAGGTGGGCTGGGTAAGTTGTTTTTTTAACACAGAGAATAGAGGACGCCCTGAACGCACAAACAAGGCTGATGATGGAGTCATATACAATGGTGGCACTTAAGAGGCCTTTGGATAGGTACGGGGATATGCACAGTTTGGAGGGATATGGATCACAAGCAGGCAGATATTGGGTTAACTTTGCTTCACGGTCAGCATTGACATTGTGGGCCGAAGAGCCTGTTGCTGTGTTCCTGTTTCATGATTTATGCTCTCACCCATCCCTGTGGCTAATAGAGTTGTTGCTACAGGAACAATAAAAACTCCCTGTGCTGGAGGGCATAAAAGTTAAGCAAACAACTATATAATCAGTAGTTAATTGGTGAAGTATTTGGCACAAGGACGACACGCTACGGTGAGACAAGCTTCCAAGAATAAAGGTATAAATTGTGAAGTGTCAAAGAAAGAATGATCACACAATTGAATAATATTTCAAAAATAAATCTGCAAGCTGGAAACTATCATTTAGCTGCTTAGACACTATCCCAATTTCTTAGGGATCAATAGAGAAGGTTGTAGAAATAGTGCAAAAAACAAGTTCAGAAATGGTATGTGCGTACTTTCAATGAACAAAGCCTAAACTAATGAGGTTTAGTTTAGAGATACAGCGCGGAAACAGGCCTTACGGCCCACCGAGTCCGCACATTTACACCCTCCTACTCACACTGGCGACAATTTTACATTTTACATTTTTACATTTACATCTACAAACCTGGAATGTGGGAAGAAACCGAAGATCCCGGAGAAAACCTACGCAGGTCACGGGGAGAACGTACAAACTCCGTACAGACAGCACCCGTAGACGGGATCAAACCCGGGTCTCTAGAACTGTAAGGCAGCAACTCTACTGCTGAGCCACCGTGCGCCCCTTGGAAGATTGGAAGAGGGTGTTGTGGTGGGGGTCTGGTTTCAGAGACCTGGGTGATGTACATAAGGTCCAATGGTGAATGCAACGCCCAATGAATTTATCATGCACATTGGTGATTCGAGTTCACCTACAGTACTTGAACATGAAAAGTTCTTGGCAGTGAAATGGTAAAAACTAAACCCGTTTTATCCATTTTTCCTGGAATTTTGACCAGCACTCCCTGAAATTGCAGAGTACTCCCCCCCCACTGCCCACCTCCCCCAAACTTATGCAGTACACAACAGCTGTTGGGCAATATGAAAGCAGCTTTGGCATGCTTCCAGTAAAGCCATCACCTAGATGTATTCAATACTGCAAAATGAAATTTTACACCTTTAGTTGAGAAAATTGCAGAGCAGAGTTTGTCAGAGCCTTTCCTTCATGGTAAAAAGTGCACACCTGCTCAAACATGTCCACAGAAACAAGTCAGCCCTACTTTCAGACCTTGCATGCTTCTGCCAGATGTTCTTTTTAGTGCAAAAAGAAAAACATGAATCCATTGCAACATGTTCATAATTACCTACACAAAAGAACATTTCTGTACATATGATTTTTTAAATGTTACATTTAATGTTATCTTGTTATCTGCCTGTTATGAATGAAATGACCGTGGAATAAAAATGTTGACACTATCTGACTGAAGACCCATGAGAGGAATAGATTGGGTAGATGCACAGTTGCTCTTGCCCAGAGTAGGGGAATCGAGAACCAGAAGACATGGGTTTAAGGTGAAGGGGGAAAGATTTTATAGGAATTTGAGGGGTAACTTTTTCACACAAAGGGTGGTGCGCATATGGAACGAGCTGCCGAAGGAAGAACTTGAGGCAGGGACTATCGCAATGTTTATGAAGCAATTAGACAGGTTTAGAGGGATATGGGCCAAATGCAGGCAAGTGGGACTAATGTAGATGGGACATGTTGGTCGGTGTGGGCAAGTTGGGCTGAAGGGCCTGTTTTCACACTGTATCACTATGACTCGAAGTGGAGAATTATCTCAACAGCTTCAGAACCCTGTGCTAACAGATATAAACTTGTTGGAAGGGCTACAAATGTAGACGTCTTCTTGGCTGCTCTTCCTTGTTGAATTCTGCTGAGTTTCAATGCTTGAGAAATGCTTGAGAAATGCGATCAAGTTCAGGGTCTGGTTTCACCTCCTCTGTAGATGCCAGGTGACACTGAACTAGCACATATGAATCCAACTAAGAGATCTCATATTGCATCATGAACTCACCTTCACTCAAATATCCTGCCTAGCATACAGTGGAGAAAAACATAGACACGTCACAGGAGTATTGATAAAACACAGCACAGCACTGCCAAATTACACTCATCTCCAATGCGTGCACATGGTCATTACCTCTTCCTTCTCTGTCCATCCATGTGGCTGTCTAAATGCTTTTATAACATTGCTACCATATCAGCTTCCATTACTTCCCCAGGCACTGCTTTCCAGATACCAGTGTTAAAAAAACACTTGCCTTACAAATTTCCTTTCAACCTTCCCCCTTGCTCCCTGAACCAATATTTGACCTTTCAACTTTGGAGAAAAAGACTCTGACTCTCTACCCTATCTATGCCTCTCATAATTGTATATACGTCTATCAGGTCATCACTCAGTCTCCAATTCTCCAGAGAATACAAGCCAAGTTTGCCTATCCACTCCATATAGCTACATCTCTCGAACCCAGATAACATGGTGAACCTCTTCTGCACCCACTCAGAGCCTCCACATCCTTTCTGTAATGCAGCCATGCCAACTGCACACTATAAATCCAAATGTGACCGACCCAAATGTTTCATACAACAATAGGGCAGCATGGTGGTGCGAAGGTAGAGTTGCTGCCTTACAGAGCTAGAGACACAGGTTCGATTCCCTTGCCTCCCTCAATAATCTGGGATAGATCACCAGACTTAGGGGTTTATCCACCTCCATGTTCTTCAAGAGAACCAACACCAAGTCTGAAGAAGGGCCTCGAACCGAAACGTCACCCATTCCTTCTATCCAGAGTTGCTGCCTGTCTCACTGAGTTACTCCAGCATTTTCCATCTATCTTCGGTGTAAACCGGCATCTGTAGTTCCTTCCTACACAACACCTCCTCCTTCTGGATATCAACATGCCCCAGAATATCAACATACCATGATCCCTTCATCATCCCTGTCACTTTGGTGGGGTCAAGGAAAGAGCGTTCACGTCGCGGCCCTGTTTCCACCAATCTTTCCACCACCACGCACAAGAAGTACAACAAGCGCAAGACAGACACCATTGTATGCAGATGCCAAGAAGTGTGTTCAGCTCTGGCTGAACAACTTCTAATCTTGCGTGTGGACTCGATAAGAAGAATAAGTCACTTTGGTGCATACTGAGGTGAAGTACTCATTTACTACCTTGCCCACTTCTTTTGGATCCAAGCATAAATGCCCTCCTCTGTGCTTATGTGGTCCTAGCTTTTCCATTGCTCTCCACATAATGTTAATGTATGTATAAAATGCCCTGTAATCATCTTCAATTTTATTGTGAAGGACATTTCATGTCTACATTAGACCTTCCGATTCCCTGTTTGAGTTCAATCCTCTATGTACCCCACAGGCATGTCATTGGACATCACAAGGTATTAGATCAGATGACCAAAACCTTGTTCAAAGCAATGCATTGGTCAATATTCACACATTTTCCAACAGAATGTATTAAATAGCTGCCAGAATCAAAATCCTTGGACAACTCTTCACCTCCAGAATAGACACAAAAAGCTGGAGTAACTCAACAGGACAAGTAGCATCACTGGAGAAAAGGAATAGGTGACATATCAGGTCGAGACCCTACTTCAGACTGAAGAAGATCTGAAGAAGAGTCTCAACCCGAAACTTCATCTATTCCTTTTCTCCAGAGATGCTGCCTGACCAGCTGAGTATCACAGCATTTTGTGCCTATCATCAGTGTAAACCAGCATCTGCAGTTCCTTCCTACCTTACTTCACCTCCAGGTGTATGAAGGCCAGCAGTGTTCTCCTTGGCAACAGCTGGTTGCAATTCAGTGGCTCATGGTATAGCAAGACTTTCAAGCAGTCATGGGGCCCAGATACACACACTGTGGCTTTCCATGATCATGCCAACCAACAAGTACTAATCCAATATCAGTTCAGTTTAGTATATTGTCATGTGTACCGAGGTACAGTGAAAAGCTTTAGTCATGTGCTAACCAGTCAGCAGAAAGACAATACATGATTACAATCTAGCCACTTACAGTGCAAGATACCTGATAAGGGAATAACATTTAGTGCAAAGAGCCAGCAAAGTCCGGTCAAGTATAGTCTGAGGGTCACCAGAGAAGTAGATAGTAGTTCAGCACTGCTCTCTGGTTGTGGTAGGATGATTCAGTTGCCTTATAACAGCTGGGAAGAAACTGTCCCTGAATCTGGAGGTGTGTGTTTTCACACTTTTGTACCTTTTGCCCGATGGGAGAGCGAAGAAGAGGGAGTGGCCAGGATGCCACTCATCCTTGATTATGCTGCTGGCCTTGCCGAGGCAGCGTGAGGTATAAATGGAGTCAATGGAAGGGAGGTTGGTTTGTGTGATGGTCTGGGCTGCGTCCACCAAGCCCAACTTGGCTGCATTATAAACTAATATCATGATTCATTGGTGGTCTGGGGATCTATTAAATGTTGCAGAAGTGCCTGCCTTCACCTGTAGGTGACGTGTCCCAAGTTGCAACTACTCTTTGGGAACACATTCTTCCCCCTCACTCCAGACCTATCTACCCTTTACTGCAGAGCTAGTTTTAGAAGCCTCTGCTATGGAGAAATGTTTCCTAGTTTCCCACATCTGCAGTTAACTTAACATTGCAATAACCCATGAATCTGACAAAAGTAACCTATTGAATCTGACAAACAGCCAGATTGTCTGTACTTGTTTTGCAAGCATATGTGCTGATGTTTACTATCAAATGTTTCATATACTCATGGACCAATGCATGACTGATTTCTGGCGTGCTCGGACGGTTTTCAAACGAGGTTTTAAGTATGGCAGAAAAAGTGTTCGGGTTTGATGAGAATGTCTTTTAAAAAGGGATTGGAAAAGCCTTTGAGATCTTAAATTGCATTGGCAGGAATGGAGGGCTTTGAAAGTTCAATGAGCTTGGCCGTGTGGGTGAAGCGTGAACAAGTTCCAAAAACACCAATGTGACTAAGTCAAGAACATGTGTTTTAACGACCTTAATCGAATGAGCAATATTGGCCAAGACACTAAACCTCCTTGAAAACACAAGGTACTGCAGATGGTGGAATCTTGAGCCAAACACAAAGTACTACAGGTCAGGCAGCATCTGTGGAGAGAATGGACAGTCGGGACCCTTCTTCAGAATGAATCTCTCTTCCTATTTTTCTGCAAAATAGTGCACTGAGATATGTTTTGCATTAATCTGAGGTTGGAGATATTGTTTAACATTTACCTAAAGCCAACACCATCTATAGGTCTATACTGGAGTGCCAGCCAGGCTAATCTCTTAAAAACATTCCATGTATCGTCTGCTGCCAAATAATAATCTTGTCTCAGCACTACGGCACGAGCTTTTGGTGATAAACTCAAAAGTTGGCATAACTCAGCGGGTCAGACAGCATCTCTGGAGAAAAGGAATAGGTGACGATTCAGGTTGAGACCCTTCTTCAGACTGAGTGTCAGGGAAAGGGAAACAAGATATATAGATGGTGATATAGAGTGATATAGACCAAATGAATGAGGGCTATGCAAAAAAGTAATGATGATAAAGGAAACAGGCCATTGTTTGCTGTGGGCTAGTTGAAAATGAGTTACAGACATTGAGACTCAACAAGACAACTTTGACAGACACAAAAAGCTGGAGTAACTCAGTGGGACAGGCAGCAACTCTGGAGAGAAGGAATGGCTGACGTTTTGGGTCGAGACCCTTCTTCAGACTGGTTAGGGATAATGGAACTTTGAGCCTAGTGCAATGACTTGGGTGGGGGAGGGGTGGAGAGTGAGGGGATGCAAGGGTTACTTGAAATTAGAAAAATCAATATTCCTACTGCTCGGTTGTAAGCTGCTTTTGGTGATCTCCACATAGGAAATTAACAACAGTGGCAACTCAAGTGCTGAGGTTTCACTGTACACAACCCACAACGAGAACAGGAAACAACATAATCAGTAAATTATACATTTTCAAACAAGCGGATTGATAATAATAAGGGGAATGCTTGTAATTCTACACATTACACAAATTAAGGCATTCTGCCTTAATGGGAGCAGTATGTCTATTATCATCCAAGTACGACTTGCCAAAGTCAAGGTTTTGCTAGCATGTTGAACTCTGTTATTTTACAGCACCAGACTTCAACATCCCAGCAATGTGAAAAACGATGAGGTTTTATCTGTCAGTGCTCTCTGTCCTAAATCAATGTCAGTAATCTTCCACAAAAGTATGTTCTCTGGAATTCATCCCAGTGGTCTGTACTATGACAGGCATTGACAGCGAACACCATGGCAGCCGTTCACCAGAGGATCTGCAATGGAGCAAGATCCTGTGGGACTTAAGACAGAGTCTATGAGAGAATGTCGGCAAAGTCACACACCTAGTAGAGCTGGTGCCTCCAGAGCCGCAGGTTCAGTCCTGACCTCGGCTTGCGGTGGAGTTCACAAGTTCTCCTCCACTGTAGGAGTTCCTTGCAGGTGTACTGGTTTTCTCCCACTTCCTAAAGAATATGGAGACTCATAGGTTCATTGGTGACTGTAAAATGTTTCTAATGTGTAGGTTGATATAATTGATAATGTGGAGAGAATAAAGAGTAATTAATGTGGGATTAGTGTAAATGGGCAGTTGATAGTTGACATGGAGTCGATGTGGCGAAGGACCTGTTTCTGTGTTGTTTGCAGGATTGTGTACTTTGAGGGTGACTTTTCAAAGAGGACACCTTATCAATTTATTTTCAATGTTTCTCCAGGGCCGGTATGGTGAAGCCAACTGTGTTAACTAGTAGTTTTAGAGACCCGGAGATACAGCGCGGAAACAGGCCCTTTGGCCCACCGAGTCCATGCCGACCAGTGATCCCCGCACATTAACACTATCCAACACACACTAGGGACAATTTACATTCTAACCAAGCCAATTAACCTACAAACCTGTACGTTTTTGGAGTGTGGAAGGAAGCCAAAGATCTCAGAGAAAACCCATGCGGTCATGGGTTGAACGTACAAACTCCGTACAGATAGCACTCGCAGCCGGGATCGAACCCGCGTCTCTGCGCCAAAAGCACTGTATGGCAGCAACTCTAATGCTGCGCCAGCATGCCGCCCCAAGTAGACGCATGCTGTAGACCCAACTGAGAGTGCTGGAGACTGGATTCAGACTGCCAAGGGGCACAGTGCCATAGAAAGGGGCAAGTATCAGTTGGTGTTTCTGTAACTGAATTCTACACAAAATGGCGAATAGGAAAACCATACGGGTACTTATTGTACTTGGCTCTGCAATAATGCTTCTCACTGTGAATCACCATAAAGTGTCACTGTGAAGACCACATGGAATCAGAGAGAGATACAGCACAGAATAACCCCCTCAGAATTATTTTCTCCACATTATCATTAACTTCCCCCACCATTCTACCACTATTCGCAGGAGGCGATTAAAAGCAGTCAATCAACCTATGAACCCACACATCTGTATAATGTGGGGGGAAACCGGAACATCTGCAAGGTCACTGGGAGAACCTGCAAACTCCACACAGACATGAGGTCAGTTTTCAACTTGGGTCTCAGGCGCTGTGAGGCAGTGGTTCTATTAGATGTGCCACTATGCTGTCTGCATGAGGTCAGGTAGGGAAAGCTGTGGATCCATACAAGATAAATCAATGGATTTATAAATAGAGGAAGGAAAGATGAGACATTTATGTGGTCAAACCACACAGACAGCAGTGCCTATAAATCACTTCCAGGATGGCGACATACTCTATTGTTCAGGCGTTCACATATGGTAACAATTAATACAATAGTTTAAATGGCAATCAACAATTAAAAGGGTACAACCTGCCTTGCGCAAGGATCATGCTTCATTTATTGTTGGAATGGATAGTGGCGACTGGCTTGATTCCACCATAATCCAATCAGTGCTTCAAAGAAGCAGCACCACTCTCAGCCTATTGCCGAACTCCCAAAGGCTGGTGAGCATTTTAAACATGAACAGTTCCAGTTTGTAAACACTGCGGCACAATGCACTCAGTAGACACAGGGGCACTTACAGCAGTATTTGGGGGTGCTCAGTTGTTAGCATAACCAGGCTGCCTCTGGACAAGATCATCAATGGTGCCTAAAGGGCCTGTCCCACTTACGCAACCTTTACAGGCGACGGCCAGCACCCGGGATAGGTCGCCAACATTTTCAACATGACCATAGGAGACCTCGCACGACCATACAGGCGACCCCTGGTGACATGCCATGGTCGTGAGAGGTCTCCTATGATCGTGAGATGTCTCCAAAGAGTCGTAGAGTCTTTCTGGTCGCCGCTGAATTTTCAACATGTTGAAATTTTCGGCGACCTGCCACGGGTGCCGGCAGTCGCCTGTAAAGGCGGCCAAAGTGGGACAGGCCGACAGCATCTCTGGGGAGAAGGAATGGCTGACAGTTTGGGTCGAGACCCTACTTCAGACCTGTTCATTCAAGCCAGAGATGGGTTTAGGCAGGGGCAAGAAACAGGCAAACTGGAATTGGCAGGTAAATCTTGGCTCTTCAGATGTTCAGCATCTGTAGTATTTTTCTTCTCCATCGTCAACTTAGCCCCAGTGTGCATAAACTAGGGAGGGCCAACTCTGTTTTTTGAATGTGAGCTATCTGCTTACAGTCCCCAATGCCAACTCGAGACCTGCTGAGACAGCTGCCTTTGAATCATGTTGAAGCAGGCTTGCAGGCACAATGAACGATTGCTTCTGTACGAGTGACCCTGGACAAGTCAGGCCTCACACAGGTTGGGAAATTATGGAAGTGACGTCCAATTATTTTGTTTTAATTAAATTGGATATCAGACAAAATCCATCTGCAAGCCCATCTAACTTCACACCACACATTCCTTAGAAAATCCTTTCAGTTTTCCAAAATGCAAGGCAGCTTTTGTGAAAGATGTTTTTGGATTTGAATTCACAGTCTGATGTCTTGGCGATCTGAACACCAGGAGTACATGGGGTTTTCCTGATGTTTAGGTCCAATAGGTCATTGCTGGAGGAAATCAGGTTATCTGTGTGATTTGGATACTCATCATCCATTGACAGTGAAAGTAGTTAGCTGAGAGGGTCTGCCTCATTTCCCACCACAGTGTTTAGGTGTAGCCCTCTCTCTGTTCCTCCCTCTCCCTGCCTGTTTTCCCCTATCCCCGCAGCACACTCGGATGCTCCTGACAACAAGGCCTGCAAGGCAGGGAGCAACGTCATCAGAAGGGGAAAGATAAAGCATCTGTGGAGATGAGAGTAAAGCTAAGTACCTTAGAATGACACAGTACCATGCAATGAAACAGCACAGACTGGTCAACCTCCAGCGCATTCATGTAGGTTGCAGGAGGCGCCCCTGGGACACAAATTTGGCTGGCTGAGGAGAGAAGAGGGACGTTGGTTTGCAGGAACTGCTCCAGTACATTGGGTGTGTCGGCCAACTTTGAACTTTGAAAAATGGCACCAAAAATGGCGTTCCTGGCTGTGTAATAAATGCAAAATCAATTTCACTATGCAATTGCAGTTGTGATAAATAAGCTCTATTGAACCACAGTCACGTGCAAGATGTACCCATCGCTTTCTCATACTGCACATGCTAAATCAAGATGCCATCAGATATACAAACCCCATTTAACGGCAATACTTCTAGGGGATTATGGAAGATTGAAAAGGAGAATCTGTTTCATTCTGTGTTTAAGCAATCAATCTTTATGTTCTGTTAAGCACGTGCAACTGAATGCAAGGCTGATATTCTTGCATTCACATTCTGTTCTCCATGCAAGCTTGGTATGAAACACAAGTCCAGGCGCATAAAGTAGTTCAGACATTGTCAATATAAGATAAACAAATCAATTAGGGAGCCTTCAGCTAATTGGCACATAAGCAAATGTACATTCTGTACATTTTGGGTGTGGGGAAGCTTACAGTTTCACAAGACTAGCTTGTACTCTGATACCCCTGTGCGCTTGAGAGCAAATTTGTTTGAGGATAAAACATTGAGAGGAAAACGATCTTCATTCAAGTGCCGGTAGCATTCACCGAATATAGAGAGGAATGGATAGGATGTTTCCTTTTATGGAAGAATGTAGAACCAGAGGTCAGTGTTTATAAACAAGTGTACGTCCATTTAAGACAGAAGATGGGGTGAATTTTTGGAATGATGTTATGTCAAAGGAAGATAGATGCTTGATGAAGAATTCATACGGGGATGCTGAGCTGAGGTTGCACTTAGATTAGCCATGGCGGAGCAGGTTCGTCAAGCTGAATGACCTATGCTGCTCCTTATCCATATGCCTGCACAGCTTTCATAAATATTACAGCATCATAGCATGGATGAAGATAAGGGACCTTCAGAAGACTTCAGTTGCACAGGTACAGGGTTTGCTGTAGAGCCACTGATACCACCCGCTTCAAGTTTCCTTTCCGAATGACTTGACTCCATAAAAACATTTTTTCTCAATTGATTTAATTGATCAGCTTAATCAGTCAATAAAAATCACAAAGTGCCGGAGTAACTCAGCGAGTCAGGCAGCATCTCTGGAGAACATGGATAGGTGACGTTTCGGGTCAGGGCCCTTCTTCAGACTGATCAGGCAGATGCCTGATCCGCTGAGTTACTCCAGCACTTTGTGCCTTTTTTTTTGTAAATAAGCATCTGCGATTCCTTGCATCCCCTCAGTATAATCAGTCACCTATTTTATGGACCACATCACTGACAAACTAGCTGCTTTACAATCCACTGGCAGTGCCCACTATACTTACAAGTGAATCAGTAACTCTGAAGTATGTAGGAACATCTTAAAGATGTGAAAGGCTCTGAATAAATGGAAATTAGTTTCTTCCCTGTAAATGTTTTTTTCTTGTAAAAACTTCTAACTATTAACCTTAATAATGATGAATTTTAGTACAGCAAAAGTGTGATCATCCAGCACCCTCGGGAATTAGGTAGTACTGGGTTATCAGATTTTCCAAACTAGTTGATATGAATCATATTAATATCCCAATATATATGTGATTCAGACACAAGAGACTACAGATGCTACAATTCTGACCAAAATGTGCTCAGATCTAGAGGGGCCTGCTGCATTACGGGTCAGGAGACTTCTGCAGACATGTTTAGTTTAGTTTAGTGATACAGCGTGGAAACTGGCCCTTCGGCCCACCGAGTCCACACTGACCAGCGATCCCCACACATTAACACAAGCCTACACACACTAGGGGAAATATACCCTTATACCAAGTATACAAACCCAAGCCAATTAACCTGCATACCTGGATGTCTTTGGAATGTTGGAGGAACCCAAAGATTTCGGAGGAAACGGGGAGGAAGTACAGACAGCACCCGTAGTCAGGATCGAACCTGGGTCTCTGGCGCTGCAAGCGCTGTAAGGCAGCAACTCTACCGCTGCACCACCGTACCACCCAATACACTTCTTTTTAGACTTACGTTGCTTAAATAAATTTTACCCGTGGTGTTTAAAGGAAGCAGGGAGTTCCAGTATAGTTAACGAGACCACAAGTAAAGTGTCTGAGTGAGTTTAAAGGGAGCACAGGTAAGTGGGTCACATTGAGTTTAAAGTAAGCATGGGAATGGGCCAAGTGAGTTTAAAGGGTACAGGAACAGAGGGCTGGTGAGCTAAGGGCAGTCACGGTGGCGCAGCGGTAGAGTTGCTGCCTTACAGCACCGGAGACCCGGGTCCATTCCCGACTACGGGTGCTATCTGTACGGAGTTTGCACATTCTCCCCGTGATCACGAGGAACCAACTCTTACACCTGTGATCAACTCCCTGTGCTCTGTAAGTCACAGCATTATGAGAGGGACTGTAACTCTCCAATGGTATGATAATCCCAATAGTTCAACCTCTGCTTCACTGCAGCCTCATTACCCTTGAAACATTTGACCGCATCAGAGCCCATTTGATACTTTCTCATTTAGTTTAGTTTAGAGATACAGCGCGGCAACAGGCCCACTAAGCCGCTCCAACCACCGATCCCCACACATTAACACTATCCTACACACACTAGGGACAATTTACACTACCAATACCAGGAGTAAACTATACTCCTTATATATTCAGAAAGCCACACTAACTCTACAACTAAATGGCAGGGCCCTGGAAAGTGTTGTAGAACAGACAGACACAGGGGTACATGTCCACAGTTGTGTGAAAGTGGTGACTCAAGTAGACATGGTGGTAAACAAGGCCATTGCCATTGGTGAGAGCACTGAGTTTAAGAATTGGAACGTTATAGTACAACTGCACTTGATGTTGTGGAGGCCGCACTTGGAGTGCTCGGTGCAGTTGTGATTCCCTAACTCTGGGAGTGATTTCACTGGTGAAAAAGATGCAGAAAAGATTCACTTGATGGCACTGGAGGTCTTGATTTAAAGAAAAGACTGGGTTGGCTGGAGCTTTTCCCCCTGTAGTGTAGGAAGCCAAGTAGTGACCTTGTAGAAGTATATACAATCAGGAGGGGTATAGATAAGGTGAATGGTCACAGTCTTTTTCCCAAGGTAGGGGAGTCTAAAACTAGAGGGCATAAATTTAAGGTGAGAAGGGGAAAGATTTAAAAGGGAGCCGTGGGTCGTTTGTATGTGGACAATAAAACACTCTTGTCTTTAGTTTAGTTTAGTTCAATTTAGAGGTGCAGCACAGAAGCAGGCCCTTCAGCCCATCGAGTCTGCACCGACCAGCAATCCCCGCACATTAGCACTATCCTACACACACTACGGACAATCTATAATTTTACCAAGCCAATTAACCTACAAACCTGTACGTCTTTGGAATGTGGATGGAAACCAGAGCACCCGGGGGAACCATGCAGTCACGGGAAGAATGTACAAACTCCATACAGACAGCACCCGTAGTCAGGATCGAACGCGGGTCTCTGGCGCTGCGAGGCAGAAGCTCTACCGCTATACCACTGTGCCTCATGACAAAACGTGTATGAAATAGATATCGTAGAACCAACAGATCAACTCTATTCTCTATTCAACAGATCAACTCTAGTTCTATTTTCCCAGTGCATCCAGTCATAAAGGCTGGTGGACAACGAAGGCTCAATTGGGGGAAAAGGCTCTTATAATATCTCTGTGTCAAGATTCCTTGATAATAGTACTTGCTTTGAGCACACACCAAAAATAGTTATGGATCAACGGTTCGATACGTATCCAATCCATTTTCCGCTCCATCTACCTGATTTCATTGCACAAGTTCACTAGAAATTGATTCTCAGGAGAATAATATTGTTTGCCTTCCAAGGCTTTTCAAACTGCTGCAATAATTTGGAAAACATTTGAATTTTAGTATAAGTAACTTATTTTGGCAACATCAGATTTAGTTCCTGGAGATTGTAACCCACTTCAAATTCCATAAAAAACCTTACACTCTCTTCACGTAAACCAGAAGATCTGCAGAGTTTACCATGTGGGACTGGAACAGAAACCGATCACCAGGCCTTGACATGCACAAAATTGTGTTTTTCTATTTTAATAAACTTTGCTAATGGCACATGCCATTGCTAATTGCATCTTGCAAGATGCAACACGGTAAAGCATCCTCGTCATTCTACAGATGCATGAACCAACAGTACTCTCCATATTTCCTTACAATATAGGAGTCGATTTGGAGCGTACGCTAACTCACGGAGCAATCCCATTACCCAACAATTTTCCCAGTAACCTTGTCTTTCCACCTTCTCATCAGTTTTCCCACCCAACAGCCTTAAAGGCCTGTCCCAGTTGGGTGTCATTTGCGCATCACGCAGATGGCGCGCGAAGATTTTGTACATCCCAAAATCCTGGGGCGCCGCGTGCGATCGTGCATCACTGCCTATGTCACCACGCGCATCGTGCGTCGTGACGCGTAAATGATGTCATGTAAATGACGCGCAAATGATGCCCAAGTGGGACAGGCCCTTTAGAGGCCATATGAGGCCATTGATGACTTAACCAGTGTACCTGCACCTCTTTGCTGGTTGATTGGTTAAATGGCCACTGTAGTCCGCAGTATGGGGGTAAACCAGAACACACGGAGGACACCCACAAGGTCACAGGGAGGTCATTTAAGCTCCAAATGTGCAAACATGGTCACAAAAAAAAGGCAGCATTAGTCAGTTATATGTAGCTGGGATCAACCAAATCCTTTGGCACCGTGGCACATTGGTAGAGCTTACGTCTTACAACGCCAGTGACCCGGGTTCGATCCTAACCATGGGTTCTGTCTGTACGGAGTTTGTATGTTCTCCCTGTGACCTGCGTGGTTTTCTCCGGGATCTCCGGTTTCCTCCCACACGCCAGAGACGTACTGATTTGTAGGTTAATTGGCTTGGTAACATTGTAATTTGTCCCAAGTGTGTGTAGGATAGTGTAAGTGTGCGGGGATCGCTGGTCGGTGCGAACTCGGCGGGCGAAAGGGCCTGTTTCTGCGCTGTATCCGTCAACTAAACTAAACTAAACCTTGAGGAATACAAGGGACATAGGAGTACACTAAAGACGAAAATCAAGTGGCAAAGATAGTCACCGAGATATCCTTGGTGAAAATGTTAAAAGAGGATCTTAAGGACCTGTCCCACTTGCCGATTTTTTCGCCGACGTCATTGACTGACGTATCAGGTCACCAAAAACTTTGCGGCATGATGCGGCACGATGACTTATTGACGAGCGGTTTTTTCAAGTGTCGCAACAATTTTTTTGTCGTCGCAGGATTTTGAAATGTTTAAAATCTTTTGGCGACACTGATATGACGCTGGAAGTCGCTGAAAAAAATCGGCAAGTGGGACAGGCCCTTAAAGCAATTTTATCTGTACATTCAGAGCAAAGGGATATCTAGGGAGAGAATAAATTTCATGAAAGATCATTGTGATCATCTACGTATGGAGCCAAAGTAGATGGGCAAGGTCTTAAATAAATATTTCCTGCTTGTTTTATCTGTTGCTAAATCTCACGAAAGCTGGTGAGTTTAGGGAAGAGAATAGTGTTCTCCTGGAACATAGTAACATTCGGAAAGAGCAGGAGTTTGCGGTCTAGAAGTGCACGATGACCTCCACACAGGCAGCACGAGAGGTTAGGATTGAACATGGGTCACGAGCTGTGAGGCACATTTTTAATGATACTAAATGATTTGACTGTTATTGGTATGCAATGAGTAGAGAAACACTGGCCTTATGCTGGCATGGTGGCGCAGCGGTAGAGATGCTGCCTTACAGCGCCAGAAACCCGGGTTCAATCCTAACTACTGGTGTTGTCTGTATGGAGTTTGTACGTTCTCCCTGTGACCTGTGTGGGTTTTCCCCGAGATCTTCAGTTTCCTCCCACACTCCAAAGACGTACAGGTTTGTAGGTTAATGGTTATTTAAAAATTGTCCCTGGTGTAGGATAGTGTTAATGTGCAGGGGATCGCTGGTCGGTGTGGACTCGGTGGGCCGAAGGGGCCTGTTTCCGTGCTGTATCTCTAAACTAAACTAAACTAAATAATATGGTTGAGTAAATAGCTGAATGTTAAACATGAAAGAAGCGAGAATGTCATCAATTCATCTGAAGATTTACTGGTTTAAATGTAAGCAGATTTTCACAATGTTATTTTAATATCACTTCTTATCTCTGGATTCACAAATTAGACTCCTGGGCAATATTCAGTCAATGAAACAAGAGCCAAGAATCAAGAGAGTTTTATTGTCATGTGTCCCAGAAAGAACAATGAAATTCTTACTTGCTGCAGCACAACAGAATATGTAAACATAGTACATTGTGAACAATATGATAGACGAGAGAGAGATAAAAAGAAAGTTCAGTGTGTATATATACACATACTTACAAGTACACACATATATAAAGCTGGTGAGTTTAGGGAAGAGAACAGTGATCTTCTGGAACATATTAACATTCGGAAAGAGCAGGAGTTGGCGGTAGTAATCGACTGATAATGTAAAGGGCCTGTCCCACTTGGCCGTCATTTACGCGACAGGCCGGTAGTGACTGACGCGTCATCATGCGTCCACACAGCCGTCTGGAGCACGTGACGTCATTTGAAGATAGACACAAAATGCAGGAGTAACTCAGTGGGACCGGCAGCATCTCTGGAGAGAACCATTTCACTGGTTATTGTTTCGTGTCGAGACTCTTCAGTCTGAAGAAGGGTCTCGACCCGAAACGTCACCCATTGCTTCTCTCCAGAGATGCTGCCGGTCCCGCTGAGTTACTCCTGCATTTTGTGTCTATCTCCAATCGTCTTGGCCCCTCTCTGGTTGTAGGAGTGGGGGCGGATCCGGATCCGCAACGGCCGTGAGCCCCAGGCTGAGCTCGGCGATCGTTTGCCTGCTTCTGCTGCTGTTGGAGGTGAGACGCCAGGGTCTTGGGCCTGTCCCACTTTGGCCGTCAGTTACGTGACAGGCCGGTGGCGTGCAACGATTTCATGCAGGACGAATATTCACAATATTGCGGCATAGCACCTATGTATAGTCACTTGACCACGGCTAATTAGTAGCAACTTTGTTTTAGTTGACTTTACTTTACTTTAGTTTAGAGGTACAACACTGAAACAGGCCCTTCGGCCCATCGAGAACGCACCGACCAGCGATCCCCTCACATTAACACACTCGGGACAATTTTACATTTACAGTTACACCAAGCCAATTAACCTACAAACCTGTAGGTCTTTGGAATGTGGGAGGAAACTGAAGATCTCTGAGAAAACCCACGCAGGTCATAGGGAGAACGTACAAACTCCGTACAGACAGCACCCGTAGTCAGGATCGAACCCTGGTCTCTGGCAGCAACTCCACCATGGCGCAAACCATGCCGCTCTTCATCACAAATCAGTGAGCAATTCATCAGAGACAACAGCACCCTGTCTTAGCTGGTACAGGTATTGCCTCGCAACACCAGTAACTTGGATTCAAACCTGACCTCTGGTGCCTCTGTTTTGAGTTTGCGTTCTCTTCCAATAACTTCATAGGTTTCCTCTGGTTGCTCCGGTCCCAAAGATGTGCAGGGTCACCGGTTAATGGGCCGCGGTGAATTGCCCTTGTGTCCAGGGAATGGTAAAATCTGGGGTGAACTGATGGGAGAATAGTTGTTGGGAAATTAGATTTGCTCTGACTTTGCGCTGACATGGATTTGATGGATCAATTGAGCTCTTTCTATATCATTAGAAATACAGAGAGGTATTGTACTGAGATGATGTCTGGGTTAGTGGGATGTGAAGAGGCTGCAGAAGGTGAAAGATCTAACAGAAAGTTCAACATGAGGACATGGAATCATGTGCCCCACCTGATAAAAGGCAATAAACCAGGAGAATATCCACGCTAAATTCCTGAGTAGACCTTGAGGTAGTGGGTATAAATTATGAGACGAATTTCAAGAATGACCGTCAGCCTGGAGGAGCCATCTTGAGGCTAAGAACTGGTCTGAAGTGCACATTGCTTCCAATTATGAGAGGAAAGAATTCCACCTGTCACAGAATGAACTACTTTCAAGTGTTACATTTCACTGATCTCACACATCCAGAGGTAGAGGGCAACAATAAATGTCCCTTCCATTATTCCAGAGAGGCTATAAAACAACAAGGAATTTTGATGATATCAGCGATTAGTTTGAAGTTTTTTGGCCAGTCATGACATGTATTGGAGGTATAAACTGTATTCCTAAAGAGACTGCCAAGATGTCAATCACTGTGGAATGCTTCAGGCAGGATGCTGTCTTAAATCTGCCCTCAGAATGTTGAAGAGCTCGTGTCTGATTGATTTAAGTAGCTTCCAAGTCTTTTTATATTCTTTATATATAGCCTTTAACCGATGGCTGGGGAAGACGTTGGAATCTATGACAATGCCTGCAATACAATGGATTTTATCATGAATATATACTCCATTTCCAACATCCTTACACAACTATTGACCATTAAACCCATGTCTAGTGAAAACATGACAGCATCTGTGCTACCAAATCCATTTGGCCTCCTTGTGCCCCGTCTCTTGTTCACTTTAAAGGAATGGAGCTATTCCGGCAGGCAATTCTACAAACCTTTCATTGAAACAGCTACTATTAACTTATATGTCCCGTCAAATAATAAGTACTTTCTAGTTCATTTTTGGGGATTTGGACATTGCCAACTAGTCTGCACATTTATTGTCCATCCCTAATTTCCTTGAGTGAGATGAATAATGGAAGGCAGGTCAATAATGAAGCAGCAGAATATAGTTGGACTTTAAACACATCCTGCACTGATAGCCTGGGGCTGGGGCAATTGATCAACCATCTTACTTTATGTAACGTACGGACCCAGCCACTGGAGTAGTTTCACCTCCAATGACTCCAAAGTCATCTCCAATGACTTTAATTTTACCAGGAGTTCTTAATACCAAACTGGTTCCAATGCTGCCTTTGATACCACAGGCAGTGACTAATACCTCATCGATGAAATATAGGTCATTGGCCCATACATCCCCAGAATACAGTTACTAATGGAAAAGGAATTGTACTAGAACTTCAGACTGGAGGATATCTTTCTTCTCATTGTGCTTGTGCTAGCTCCTTAGCCACTGGTGCTTCTGGGCCAGAAGCACCAGTCTGGAAAAGAGTCTCCCATTCTGGAAACATCACCCATTCCTTCTATCCAGAGTTGCTGCCTGTCCCGCTGAGTTACTCCAGCACTTTGTGTCTATCTTCTGGGCCATGCCATACTTATCTGTCCCATCATAGAATTTTCCTTCACTATTCTGCTTACTATTTGCCATCTTCAATTGGAAAAAATAATCCCATCCATGGTCCCATAATGATCTAAGATCAGGGAGGCTGATTAACCATGTGGCATGGGTTACTGATTATTGAGTGGAGTTTGTGTTTCCACTCACTTTGTGTAATTACCCATGCAAGGGAGACTTCATAGCAGTAGAACTAACAGGAAGGTTTCCAGTGCTTCATGCTGGTACACTGCACAGCTTCAGGTGACTACACTTTGGCAGCCAAACTGTACTCATTTAGAAATTGGACTCCATGCTTGTCGTCTCCATGCTCAGTAAAGTGAATGGTTCACTGTGGCTTAATGGAAGTGCCATTGGTACAACTAAGGAATGTAACATCACAGAAACAGGAGGACACAAAGTGCCTGAGTAACTCCACGGGTCAGCATGCAACTCTGGAGACACAGGGATAGGTGACGTTTCGGGTCGGGAAGAAGGGACCTGTCCGAAATGTCACCTATGTTCTCCAGAGATGCTGCCTGACCCACTGAGTTACTCCAGCACTTGGCGTCCTTTTGCATAAACCAGCATCTGCAGTTCCCTGTTTCCACCACAGAAACAGATGTATGTACTGGAAGCAGCTTAGACAGTAGTGCTCAAGAGGCTTGTATGTAAGCATATGGATCTACAGGGAATGGAAGGATGTGGCTCGTGTGCTGTCAGAGGAGATTAGTTTAATTTGGCATCATTTAGGCACAGGCATTGTGGGCCGAAAGGTCTGTTCCTGTGCTGGACTGATCTATGTCCAACATTTACCTCCCCTTGAGACATCTATTCCAACCCTACCTCCGCGTCTCCCATTTTTCTCTGTTTTAAACAGCTGTTGTATTTGCGTTTTTTAAAACAGTAAATGAGGACTTGGGTTCAATAGTAATCAGCGAATGATTGATCCAAATTTAGGGTGCTTTCAGAGATCTTGAAAGGTTCTAATCATAGAGTGATACAGTGTGGAAACAGGCCCTTCGGCCCAACATGCCCACACCAGCCAACAAGATTTGAGTATAGGAGCAGGGAGGTTCTACTGCAGTTGTACAGGGTCTTGGTGAGACCACACCTGGAGTATTGCGTACAGTTTTGGTCTCCTAATCTGAGGAAGGACATTCTTGCCATAGAGGGAGTACAGAGAAGGTTCACCAGACTGATTCCTGGGATGTCAGGACTTTCATATGAAGAAAGACTGGATAGACTCGGCTTGTACTCGCTAGAATTTAGAAGATTGAGGGGGGATCTTATAGAAACTTACAAAATTCTTAAGGGGTTGGACAGGCTAGATGCAGGAAGATTTTTCCCGATGTTGGGGAAGTCCAGGACAAGGGGTCACAGTTTAAGGATAAAGGGGAAATCCTTTAGGACCGAGATGAGAAAAACATTTTTCACACAGAGAGTGGTGAATCTCTGGAACTCTCTGCCGCAGAAGGTAGTTGAGGCCAGTTCATTGGCTATATTTAAGAGGGAGTTAGATGTGGCCCTTGTGGCTAAAGCGATCAGGGGGTATGGAGAGAAGGCAGGTACAGGATACTGAGTTGGATGATCAGCCATGATCATATTGAATGGCGGTGCAGGCTCGAAGGGCCGAATGGCTTACTCCTGCACCTATTTTCTATGTATCTATGTTTCTAAGTCCCAGCTACACTAGTCCCACGTATGGTCCATATCCTTTCAAACCCCATACCTGTTTCTTAAACATTGGGATGGTCCCAGTCTCAACTACCTCCTCTGGCAACTTGTTCCATACCCCCACCACCCTTTGTGTGAAAAAGTTACCCCTCAGATTCCAATTAAATGTTTTCCCCTTCACCTTAAACATAGGTCCTCTGGTCCTCCATTCACCTACTCTGGGCAAGAGACTCTATGCATCTACCTGATCTTTTCCTCTCATGATTTTATACACCTCTATAAGATCACCACTCATACTTATAGAGATGTATAAAATCTTGAGAGGAATAGATTGGGTAGATGCGCAGAGTCTCTTGCCCAGAGAAGGTTCTAATTCAAGATAGGAAGCACACTACAGTATATGTATTTGGAAATGGTTATCCTTGCCCCTGTGCACCCCATTGCTGCAGGGCTTTTGCTTTGGGTTTGTCCTTTCAATAAAATTGTTTTTTTCACTGAAGAATGCGGAGTTTGCATGCTCTGATCAGCTCAGTGAACAGCTATTTGCCTTTCTTGTCCACACTCGCTTCACTAATCCCCTGCAGTTTATAGTAAGAGTTAAATGAATGTGATATCACAGCCAGGCTACCAGGTTAACACTCCTGACATTTTCAATTCTAAGCAAAAATTCCATTCTGGCACATGATCATGTCAATGCATGTGTGTGTCTTTAACTCTTTTTCTTTCGGTACAGCAGTTTTTTTATTCTGCAGGACTGGAGTAAATCAATTATATTACCAGCTAGATCATGGAGCAAGTTTTGTTAATTGGTGTCTTAACTAAATGTCTGGAGCTCACTTTTGAGATGTAGCATGGATTTTATAATCAATGTGGTTATTACAAGTACGGGCAAAAACTGAAAATAGCTATTCACTGAACTGGTCAGGGCATGAAAGCTCATTTACCAAAAGGGTTGGATCATTGATTTGTGACATGAGTTCTAATCCCACCAGCATAGTTGGGGAATTTCAATTCAAGTAATTAAATAATAACTGTAATGAAAGCTAGCATTAGTACAGAGAGCATGAAACCGTCATCCTATTCTAAAAGGAGTCGTTAATACCTTTCAGAGATCCTCACACTGTCTGTTCTACAATTGACTTCAGACCCACAATATTGTTGTCACCTATCTGCCTCTTATATTTAGCGACAATTAGGGGTAGATAATAAATCTTGAAGTCATAAGTCGAGGGTGATAGGAGCAGAATTAGGCCATTCGGCCCATCAAGTCTACTGCGACATTCAATCATGGCTGATCTATCTGTCCTTCCTAACCCCATTCTCCTCATAAATGCCTTCTCCTCATAGTTCAGCTTAGAGATGCAGCATTGAAACAGGCCCTTCGGCCCACCGAGTTCACACCAACCATCACCTGTTCACACTAGTCCTACCTTAACCCACTTTCCTATCCACTCCCTACACACTAGGGACATATTATATAAATGCTAATTAACCTACGATCCAGCATGTATTCGGGATGTGCGAGGAAACTTGAACACCCGACACGGTCACACAGACAACACCCGAGGCCAAGATCAAACACAGGCTGCTGGCGATGTGATCTTTCCTATGAAAGAATAAACAACAAAAAATAGAATAGTATTACATCTTATTGTTGGCCCAGTTAACAGAATGTCCCTGTGGTAAAACAAACGGATCAATATTTGAGACCTTAAACAGATGGCAATTCGGCCAACCAATAATAATTGATATATAATGAAATCCTAATAAAAGGGCCACAGTTTAATAGATTTCCTAACACTTATCACAGTACAATCTGTTTTCCCAACGTTCCCTGTGTTTCACAGGTTTAATGCCAAAATTCGCACCCTGACCACTCCCTCTTCTCCTCTCTCCCATCAGGCAGAAGGCACAGACTTGTGAAAACGCAGTCTGAAGAAGGGTTTCGGCCCGAAACGTTGCCTATTTCCTTCGCTCCATAGATGCTGCTGCACCCGCTGAGTTTCTCCAGCATTTTTGTGTACCTTCGATTTTCCAGCATCTGCAGTTCCTTCTTTAACACCAGATTCAGGGACCGTTTCTTCCCAGCCGTTATCAGGCAATTGAATCATCCTATCACAACCATAGAGCAGTGCTGAACTACCATCTACCTCATTGGTGACCCTCGGGCTATCCTTGATTGGACTTTGCTGGCTTAACTTTGCACTAAATGTTATTCCCTTATCATGTATCTATACACTGTAAATGGCTCGATCGTAATTATGTATTGTCTTTCTGCTGACTGGTTAGCACGCAACAAAGGTTCTTCACTGTACCTCGGTACACGTGACACTAAACTAAACTGAATATATTATCAGCTCACCATTTCTACGGGTTGAATGAATGTGGATTTTCAATGGGCATGAAACATAAGGACCAGCTTTATTACTAATCAGCTCGTGGTGAGTCACATTGAAGCACTTTAAAGCTGCAACCACTGAAGCCACTGGATGTGGTTCCATCTCAATGGCGTCCGAGGTCATCTTTCTCTATCAATGTCTCCATACTCACACTGCTCTCTAACTGTGTAATCTCCTTCAGCCCTCTAACCCTCTGTGATACTACAATTCTGGATTTCCGCTACTACTAGTTATGTCTTTGGCTGGCAAAGTCATAAACTCTGGTAGCTTTTCACAAAACTTAGAGTCATAGAGTGATACTGTGTGTAAACAAGCCATTAGGGCCAACTCGCCCACACTGGCCAACAATGTCACAGCTACCCTAGTCCCACTTGCCTGTGCTTGGTCCATATCCCTCCAAACCTGTCCTATCCATGTACCTGTCCAACTGTTTCTTGAACGATGGGATAGTCCCAGCCTCAACTACCTCCTCTGGCAGCTTGTTCCATACACCCACCATCCTCTGTGTGAAGTCCCTCGGAGTCCTATTAAATCTTTTCCCCTTCACCTTGAACCTATGTCTTCTGGTCCTCGATTCCCCTACTCTGGGTAAAAGTCTCTGTGCATCTACCCAATCTATTCCTCTCATGGTTTTGTACACCTCTATAAGATCTTCCCTCATCCTCCTGCGCTCCATGGAATGGAGACCCAGCCTACTCAACCTCTCCCTATAGCTCACACCCTCTAGTGCTGGCAACATTCGTAAATCTTTTCTGAATCCTTTCAAGCTTGACAACATCTTTCCTGTAACATGGTGCCCAGAACTGAACACAATATTCTAAATGCGGTCTCACCAATGTCTTATACAACTGCAACAAATATATATGTGTGAGCAGTGGATAGACACAAAAATCTGGAAGAAGTCCGTGGGTCAGACAGCATCTCTGGAGGAAAGGAATAGGTGACGTTTCGGGTCGAGACCCATCCTCAGACTGAGAGTCAGGGGGAAGGGAAATGTGAGATATAGACAGTGATATAGAGAGGTATAGAACAAATGAATGAAAGATATGCCAAAAAGTAACGATGATAAAGGAAACAGGCCATCCTTTATCATTGCTTCACCCTCACAAATACCACATTGTGTGTTTGCCCTAAAAAACGACCGCAACATGATTAGGGTTCACACCGTTTAATGTGTATTAAGATGCACAAAAACCAGCACACTGTTGCAATTATAAAGAAAGCACATCCGCGCCTCTACTTCCTGAGAAGATTACAGAGAGTCAGTATGTCAAAGAGGACTCTCTCGAACTTCTACAGGTGCACAGTAGAGAGCATGCTGACCGGTTGCATCGTTGCTTGGTTCGGCAACTTGAGCGCCCAGGAGGGGAAAAGAATGCAGAAAGTTGTGACCACTGCCCAGTCCATCATCGGCTCTGACCTCCCCCACCATCGAGGGGATCTATCGCAGTCGCTGCCTCAAAGGCTGCCAGCATCATCAAGGACCCACACCATCCTGCCCACACACTCATCTCTCCGCTGCCATCAGGTAGAAGGTACAGGAGCCTGAAATCTGGTACATCCAGGTTCAGGAACAGATTCTTCCCCACAGCCACAACTTCAAACAAACTCTGAACTGTAACAGCCTATTGCACTTTATCTGTATATTTATGTGTATATATATGGTCTGTGCTATATATACACACTGAACTGTCCTGTATTTATGCTTACAATACTCTGTTGTGCTGCAGCAAAGCAAGAATTTCATTGCCCTATCTGGGACACACGACAATAAACTCTCTTGACTTGACTCTTGACTTGATTGTGTATCTCACGTACATATCTTTACCCGGGATCATCAGAACCTCCTCACACCAGGTGGCAGTTGCTGTGGGGCCAATGCCATGTCCTTTATGGACTCATCCTAATACAGCCAGACGCCTGGCTCTGACATACAGGGTCATCGCTGGTCGGCAGACTCGCTGGGCTGAAGGGCTTGTTTGTGCACTGTATCTCTGGTGTCTAAAAGTCTCCAGGACTGGTCAGCTGGGGTCAGCACACAGAGACACTCCTTTACATGAACGGAAAGGTGCCAAGTGTGAACATGTCTCCCACGAAAGAGATACAGCACAGGGGAAGTGGTCCCTCTTCAGGAGGGGCAGTGACAGTCCACTCCCCTCCTTTCCCACAGCCCCAGACCCCACTCACACGTGAGCAGAATTCCAAACTGAAGAACGGCCCCAACCTGAAACATTGCCTTTTCCATTCCTTCCGCAGATGCTGCCTGGCCCAGAGTTCCTCCACCACTTTGTGTTTTGCTCTGAATACCACTGTGTTATTTCAGAGACCCTTTCTTCACATGTTGTGGACCACAATTATGAATTTTTCCAAAGGTTTCTGAATATCTGTTTTCACTCAGAAAGACTGCTGCATCTAGAAGCAACTGTTTTACCTATCAGTGCCTGCAATAAATAATTGACAGTTTCTTATGGGAAGTACTGTATTTGCCAAAGACACCACCTCTCTGGATGATAGTTGGGACCATCACCTTTCATTTATAAAGGGCTACTTTCAAAACCTCTTGCACAATGAAAACTACCGTGAACTAATAAGTAGGGAAGAACTGCAGGTGCTGGATTAAATCGAAGGTAGACACAAAATGCTGGAGTAACTCAGCAGGACAGGCAGCATCGCTGGAGGGAAGGAATGGGTGATGTTTCAGGTCGAGACCCTTCTTCTGAAGAAGGGTCTCAACCCAAAATGTCACCCATTCTTTCTCTCTAGAGATGTTGCCTGTCCCGCTGAGTTACTCCAGCATTTTGTGTCTGCCTGTGACCTGGAAGTTCTCATGTTCAATCTTTGATCTGCACTGAGATATTGGTAAGAGCAGCAGTGACAATGTTACAATAAAGAAGGGTAACGACCCGAAACGTTGCCTTCTCTCCATAGATGCTGCCTCACCCGCTGAGTTTCTCCAGCATTTTTTGTCTACCTTCGATTTTTCCAGCATCAGCAGTTCTTACTTAAACAATAAACCACAATGTCACCAAGTCTGAATCTGCCCAATGTCTACTCCACCATCCAATCATGGCTGATCTATCTCTCCCTTTAACCCCATTCTCCTGTCTTCTCCCCATAACCCCTGACACTAATCAAGAATCTATCTATCTCTGCCGTAAACATATCCATTGACTTGTTCTCCACAGCCTTCTGTTAGTTTTGGTTCATTCTTCACATTCGTACAATGAAGGTACAACATCTGTGACTAGTGGGGGCACTGCGGGGATTGGTGCTGGGACCCTGGTCGTTTGTGATGTACTTCAATGACCTAGATGAGATTAGTAGGTTTGTTTAAGAAGGAAAATCAGCGGGTCAGGCAGCGTCGCTGGAGAAAGGGAATAGGTGATGTTTCGGGTTGAAACCCTTCTTCAGACTGAAAGTCAGGGGAGAGAGGGTATGAAAAGTATGTCTAGAGCTATGAAAAGAAAACTCCAGGATTTTGTGTCTATCTTTGGTAGATCTGTAGGTTGTGTTGAAATAATAAGGGAGGTTACCAGAAGGAAAGTTGGGCAGGACGTCGATAGTTGAAGTGGAAACATGACAAGGTTGAGTTGCTGTATTTTCAGAAGTCAGTGGAGGTGGGATATATACATGACATCAAAGGGCACTAAGAAATATTGATGAACAGTGGGACCTTTAGATTCAAATCTATAGTTCCCTGAAATAGGTAAACGCAGATAGAGAGGGGGGGGGGGGGGTGACGCAGACATATGACATGCTTGCCGTCATCAGTGATGTTACTACTTTATTAAAGGTCGAAGATAGACACAGAAAGCTGGAGTAACTCAGCGGGTCAGACAGCATCTCTGGAGAAAAGGAAAGGTGACGTTTCGGGTCGAGACCCTTCTTCAGACTGGTTAGACCACACTTGGACTATTGTGTGCAGATCTGGTTGTCATATAATGGGAATAATGAGGTAGCTGGGAAGAGATTCACCAGGATTTTGCCTGGGTTGGAGGACTTTAGTTAAGGAGAAAGACTGGATGGGCTGGGTTTGTTTTCCCTGGAGCAAAGAAGGCTGAGGAGTGACCAATTTAGGCATTGAAAACTGTTAGAGGCTTAGATAACATGAACGGTCAAAATCATTTTGTCATGATAGGGGAATCAAAAACAAGTGTGCCCAGGTTCAAGGAGAGGGGGGGAGTCTGGAGGGAAAATGTTTTTTTACACAAACAGTGGTTAATATCTGATTTTACTTCGGAGTCACGTGAGTGACTACGTGAAGAAGACCCGTCAGGGCGCATGCGTGTCATTACGTCTGACGCATTGGCGAGAACGGCAGCAGGAGCACGGAGCTCCTCCTGCAGGTGAGTAATTACAGCTCCACCAAAGTCGGGGAGTCTTTGGAGGAGTTAGAAAAAAGTAAGAAAGTGTTTCTGTGTTCTTTTTTCCCCACATACAGGAACAAGGAAAAGGTGCAGGTCTGCTGCCGACAAGGAGAGAGAGAGCTGCGGGACGCAGTCTCTGAAAGGCAGCCTGTCACCTCTGGGGAGTCGCAAGCCGGTAGCGGTGCGGCGACAGACTTGGCAAAGTGCCCAGCCGGGTACACAGCCAACGCCAGTCGGGGAGTCGGCATAACCCAAGTCTGTAAGGGCTATAGACTCTGCAGAGTCGGGCCACGAGCGTCCCGTCGGGGACAGGATACCGTTCCCCAGCGGTTATCCAAAAGGAGCAGCTCATAAAGGTCTGCTTCATAAAGCCATACTCCAGGAGGAGTTGTGCAGGCGGGAGGCCGTGGGGACGGCTCCGCTGGCAGTGCCTAGGAGAGGCCTGCTTCACAAAGCCACACTCCAGGAGGAGTTGTGCAGGCGGGAAGCCTTAGGGAAGGCTCCGCTGGCAGTGCCTAGTAGAGGCCTGCTTGAAAGCACCCTCTTTGCAAGAGGTGAGTGCAGAAGGGCAGATACGCTCTGACCCTGAGTCCGACGACGACTTCCAAAGGGAGGGCAGGCAGCTGCCAGAGCTGACACCGTGTGCAGCACGGTTTGCCATGTCATCGGACGCTGGTGAGCCTCTGGGTGAGGAAATTGCCACCAGCATAAATTACCAAGTCTCACATCAGCTACAGGAGCTGACAATGGATGAGACAGTAAGGAAGCATGAAGCCCCAATCAACTGTAGACTGTTAAAAGTTACTGTTGGGAACAGGAAGAATTGGGGCAAGATGGGCATACTAATGAGAGCCCAGGAGCATGTCAAGCTCCAGCATATTTTTAAAGTTGCTGGCATCTGGTATAATGAGCTTTGCCAGGATGGTGGATGGAGAGGCCATGACAAATTACAACAAAAGGCACTATTGTGGAGTGCCCACGTTGAGATCAACTGCCTTCGCAAGACTGCGATTACACCAACCATCAATTCTAAAATGCTTCACTCTGCCAGCCTGGCACAGTGCAACCGGCACAGCTGTTTGGCGAAGATTTCGCACAGCAGGTGAAGGAGCTGGAGGAGAATTATCCCTATAAGCAAGGAGACTGGTCCGGGCAAGGGACGAGTCCAGCTACGACGCAGCGCAGTTGGCGTTCGGCGGTAGCAGTGCCAGGGAAGGTGAGATATCCAGCTCGAGGCCGGGGAAGAATGCCAGGTGGTAAGGAGGTAAGAGGGTCTGGTTCTCATGTAGACAGATCTAATGTGATACAATTAAATGTTTACCTCAGATATGTTTATACTGAAGGTTATTGAAGGGTATCGAATAAAGCTTAATGCCAATTCTGATTTACCCATGCAACATGTTCCAAAAAAAAAAAAGGAGTTTGACTTCAGTATCACTGAACAATTGGAAGTTCAGGTGGAACTTGCAAGCTTATGTAATAAAGGTGTAATTGCTAAGGCAGTTTACCAAAGCCATCAGTTTGTGTCCAATATCTTTCCCAGATCAAAAAAGGATGGGGGGATGCAGAATTATACTGGACCTGAATAGGCTTAACCCTTTTGTACGGTATAGACATTTTAAGATGGAAACGTTTGTGAAGGAGATCTTAAAGATGCGGATTCAGTGTCTGTTCATTTGCAGGATAGAAGATTTAAAATTCAGCTGGATGGGGCAATTATGCCAATACAATGCACTGCCTAATGGTTTGTCTTCAGCTCCGAGAGTGATTACAAAGTTGTTAAAACCTATTCTAGGCATGATGAGAAGTCAAGGGCATGTGGTCATGGCTTAACTAGATAATATCTTGATTGTAGGACAATCAAAGGAAACAGCTGAAGCACAGTGGCAGTTGGTAAAAAACACTTTTTAACATAAGCTATCCAGAGAAATCTAAATTTATACCTGTGACACAAATTGACTAGTTGGGTTCACAACACAATAGACTTAATCAACATGGTTGTGACCTTGCCCAGGCAAATAGGTAGAGCTAATTAAGAGCTGTATCAAGTTAATTGCTGACACACAGCCTTCAATTAGCCAGGTGACAAGTCTGCTGTGGTAATTGCTGGCAGCATTTCCAGCAGTTCAATATGGCCACTTTATTATATACAATTACAAAGGTCAAAGGAACAAGCACTGAGGATACATTAGGGTCATTATAACAGACCTATGCTTCTCTCAATAGAAGTTGTTGCTGATGTACAATGGGGGATTCAGCATGTGTCCACTAGTAGTTCCAAAGTGTTATTGGACCAAGCTTCCATGATTTTGCAGACCGATGTCAGAGCACTTGGGTAGGGTGCTACTGATACAAGATCCAGCTGTGGAGACAGATGAACATTGCTTCTGCAAACATGGGGAATTAACCAAGAGTATTTTATGGATTCAAGGCTTATGGCACTAACAAAACTAGTTTGCATGTGCAGTGCAAAATAGACAACACTACAGCAGTTGCTTATATGAATCACATGGGTGGAATCAAATCGTTATCATATAACAGGTTGGCAAATAAGATTGGACCTGGAGTATGGATATTTGGATTGGAGCTATCTGCCAGGGAAACTTAATGTAGTACCAGATGGCAGCTCATGGAAATTCCGTGATAATACAGAGTGGATGTTGAACCAGGATGCGTTCAAGAACATAGTACTTCTATATGGAAGGCCAAAATATGTTTCATGGGCACCAGATCCAGGGGCAGTGGCAATTGATGCTTTTTCACTAAATTGGGATGATATGTTTGTGTACATTTTCCCACCATTCTGCCTCATAGCTCGGTGTTTGAGAAAATCAAGCAGGATGCCGCTTCAGGGGTTTTGGTGATACCAAATTGCCCGATTCAACCATGGTTCCCTCTGATGTTACAGATAGCGATCCAACCTCCTTTTGCTGATTCCAAACAGTAGGAATTTGCTGCACCATCCAGTAACACGTTAAGTTCATCCGTTATGTGATCGTATTGATCTGTTAATTTGCAGGTTTTTAAGAATGCCTTACATTGGTCGAGGACTTTCTAGGCCAACGGTGGATATACTCACTGCAGCCTGGAGAAAGAGTACTCAAAAGCAGTATATGACTTATGTAACAAATGGGAACAATATTGTGTTCAAAAGAATATTCAATATGATACTGTAGTTATTGAAAATGTGTTAGAGTTTATCTACACTTTATTATGATGAGGGTCTTAGCTATACTGCTATCAATACAGCTAGAAGTGCTTTGTCGGCATATCTTGTAATAGGTACACGGACACAAAGTATAGGTTCTCACCGTCTCATATCTAGGTTGATGAAAGGAATCTTTAACTCCAAACCGCCTAAGCCTAGGTATATGGTAATCTGCGAGGTAAGCGTTGTTCTTAACATACTTCGTCATTGGGTCCCTGTCACGTCTATAACTTTGTTAAAATTAACCATGAAATTGGCTATGCTAATGGCATTGGTGTCAGTACAGAGAGTGCAGACTTTGCAAAAACTTCAGTTCGAGAGAATGGAAGTGAATACAGAGAATGTTCTGTTTTATATTTCTGACCTGCTCAAACAAAGCAGGCCAGATGTGACAGGTTTTAAGATTGTGTTCTCAGCATATCCTACAGCTCCATGTTTATGTGTAAGGACACATTTGTTACATTACATTGAAGCCACAAGGGCTTTAAGACAAGAAGAAACAGGATTATTTGTCAGTTACAAGAAGCCAACATAAAAGAGTGGCAGTTCAGACTATCTCAAGGTGGTTAAAGCAAGAGTTGGTTCAGGCAGGAATTAACATTTATGTGTTTACATCTCATTCCACTAGCGCAGTAGCAACATCCACGGCCAGGGCGATGGACGTTCCCATCGACCATATATTAAAAGCCGCAGGTTGGAAAAATGAACTTGTGTTTCAGCAATACTACCATCGGCCGATTGCCGATGGAGGGCTGTTTGCCCACTAAATATTGAGTGCTGTTGCTATTGTTTAAAGTCTGTTTTCAATACTGTTTCATTCTGTTTCGTTTGTTGCCCTACATTAAGAGGGTTTATTGGTTGTTTTATGACCAAAAATAAAACTGTTTTGTTTTTGCATGATATGCAATGTCATGTTTACAGCATTATTGATGATACTCAGAGTCAATCGATGCAGTGAGAAGCCGGGATTTTGATCTGCGGCATAAAAATCACAGAGTTTTAAAATCTTCACGTAGTCACTCACGTGACTCCGAAGTAAAATAGTAAGATTAAACGAGAACTTACCAGTTTGAAGTTTGATCTTTATTTTATGAGGAGTTACGTTGGTGATTACGTGCCCGCCACGCCCAACCCTCTCTCATAGAAAAAAGGTCATAATGGTAGTTCTCATGTTGATCATCTTAATATGTTACTTCAATTATTGTGTTGTCTGTGATTTCATACCGCTGCTTTGAAGATTGACGCGCATGCGCCCTGACGGGTCTTCTTCACGTAATCACCAACGTAACTCCTCATAAAATAAAGATCAAACTTCAAACTGGTACGTTCTCGTTTAATCTTACTAATCTTGCTGCAGATGGATTAGATACACTCACTAATTACACTTAAAAGACATTTAGACAGGAACCTGGATAGGCAAGGCATAGAAATGTACAGACCCAAAGCCTGCACACTTAGATGGGCAAATAAGGTCAGCATGGGCACAGTGGGCTGGAGGGCCTTTTTCTTTGTGCTGTACAACTCTATGTTGCTATATCCTGCAATACCAATGAGATTGACACGTCGGGAATTCATAAGTTCACAAGCAGCTACCGACGGCAACAAAAATAGCCGGAACAGAATCTCTCATCCCTTACAGACTTACATTCAGTCGTGTCACTTTGTCAGGGACAGTTTCTTCCCAGCTGTTATCAGGCAACTGAATCATCCTACCACAACCAGAGAGCGGTGCTGAACTACCATCTTCCTCATCGGTGACCCTCAGACTATCCTTGATCGAAATTTGCTGGCTTTACCTTGCACTAAACGTAATTCCCTTATCATGTATCTGTACGCTGTAAATGGCTCGATTATAATTATGAATAGCAGGCGACAAAAGCTTTTTGCTGTACCTTGGTACACGTGACAATAAACTAAACTGATACAGAATTTATGCTGCCTAGTCACACCCATGCTTTTACATAATGTCCTTCTGCAATAAATGACTTTGAATCTGCCCATTAAAACATTTGCCAAACAGGCTGCTTGTTGGTTTCTGTCAGCAGCGAGGTGGAGCAGCAGCACTGATTGAACCTCTACTGACTTGTGCTCGTTCCATCCTGTGGGAAAGTTGTTTGTTCCCCAGAAACAGAGAGACAGCTGAACCACGGGAGCCCCTATCGCAGCAGGGGGTCATTCTGACAGTCATGTCTGTGCCTCAAGCAATCCAAAACTAATACCACTGCTTACTCTCTTCCTGTATCCTTGATCTTCAAATCCGAATCCACATTTCCGTCATTCTGATTCAACCGTGCCAAAGCATTCACAGTCAGGACTACAAAAAAGTCACATTTCTAAAACGTATTTTAATGTTTTTTGGAATTGATTCCTTGGAACTGACTTCCTGAATATGTCTTTCCTTATTCAATCTATCAGAATCACTCATATTTTATGAAATAAACTCAATGATCTTCCTTGTCTACCTGGTGTGAAAGTTTCCATCCTATCATCTTGAACTTCTATTAAATAGGACATTCTATTCTCCCCACATCTTCCATCAATGGTTAGCTACAGAGTACAAATGTCTAACTATTTCTAACTCGTGTATTTAAACTCCTCATAATAAATATTCACATTAGATTAGTTTATTGTTTTTTACACTGGGAGCTCACAGAGTAAACAATACACATATTGTAATGATAAATGACTATATGCGTAAAACAACGGCAAAACATGGAGTACAACAAAGTGCACAAAGCAGCAGAATGGCGCAAGGTTGGAGTGTCAAATCAGAGGAAAGCAAGATGATATTAAAGTAAAATAATGGAGTAACCAAATGAGGACTAAGAGTAATGGACCTGTCCCACTTAGGCGATTTTTCAGTGGACTGTCGAGTTCGGTGACTGTCAAGTTGCCGGCAGTCACCTGAAAAAATGGCAACTGGAACGGCGACTGTCAGAGTGGAACACACACACACACACACACACACACACACACCGCTTCCTTCACCAGCCCGTTATGCAGGCGGGGGACAGGGCAAGCGGGGGGAGCGCTGTCTAAAAAATTCACACGGTGCAAAGCCAAGGTGAAACAGACACACACCGCGATGAACAGGAAGGTTGGCGCTGTAAAAAGACGGCTAAAGCACGGTGTACGGTAAGTCCTTTAAAAGAGGGGGGAGGGGAGGGAGAAGGGGGGAGAAGGAGTGGAGACAACTTTTAAGACGCCAGAGATACACGACTGTGAAGCTCGGCGGACATTAACATTACCGGTTGGTTATCCTTGGTTCTGAAAACTATTGCTTACCTTTTTGTCCCAATGAGCCAATAGAATTCGCCGGTCAGCACTGGCTACAACCTACGAGAACCTCTGAGAACCTTCGACCTCCTGGCGACCCATTAGGACCTCCTGGCAACCCACCTACGGCTCGAGAATTCTCGCTACTCTCCATGGCGGCTTCATTCTAGTCGCCGCTAAGGAACAATTTACATTTATACCAAACCAATTAACCTACAAACCTGTACGTCTTTGGGAGTGTGGGAGGAAACCAACGATCTCGGAGAAAACTCCAGCAGGTCACGGGGAGAAGGTACAAACTTCGTACAGACAAGCACCCAGAGTCAGGATCGAACCCGGGTCTCTGGTGCTGTAAGGCAGTAGCTCTACTGCTGCTCCACCATATCGCCCTGTTTACACTTATTCTTGTTGGTCAGGTAAATCAGGACAGTTCCTGCAGGCTCAGTTATCTGATCAGTGAATACTCTAATCACTCTATTCATTGAGTTATACAGTGTAGAAACAGGGCTTTCAGCCCAATACATCCATACTAGCCCATTTACCCATCGGAACTAAACCCATTTATTTGCCTGCATGAGAACCACATCTTTCTGTATCTTCCCTATTCACATGTCTCTTAAACATAGTCTTCTTCTTGTCGTGTCGCTACACTTTTCCAAGCCATTGCATAACGCAGGCTCTGGCACGTGGGTTGAAGACCTTGAGATCTTCTGGTTTACAGGGCTCTGGGAGGAGGGGGCAGGTAAATAGGTGCTCCATAGTTTGGGTTATCTCCCCGCAGTCACATTCGGTTGGTCCATTGTTGTTGTACACCCACTTCTGCATGAGGGCTTCCGACCCGGTTGAGGCAGAGCCAGACTAGCCATGTCTCTTTCGCCTCCAGTGGAAGGGACTCCCCAGGGTATAGTGTCAGTGTGTGGTTTTTGATTATAGGTGTGTCACCCAAGCATCTATCCTACAGGTTATCATTCATGGGTTGAACTGCATGTAGGAAGCTATTTCTGGATTTTCACCACTTTGGAGCCTGGACGTGTTGGAAGAGTGGGTGACGAGAGTCATCGTCCTGCTTGCTGCCTTTCCACTTTTGAGGATACTGCTCTTCTGATTGGAGGGGGTGCAATACCACAGAGCAGGTACAGGTCGTCAACTCGTGCGTGTTTGAGTCAACCAGAGATGGTTCTGTGCAGGATTGTATCCTAATCCACCACTTCATTTAGCAGTGAGTTCCAAGTATCAATCTCCGTCTTTTTTAAATCTTTCCCAAATCTCTTTAACACTCCCACCTCTCATTCTGCTCCGTCTCCTATTGCTTCACAATGTTATTGTGAATAGAAAGGTTTAAGAAAGAACTGCAGATGCTGGAAAAATCAAAGGTAGACAAAAATGCTGGAGAAACCCAGCGGGTGAGGCAGCATCTATGGAGCGAATGAATAGGTGATGTTTCGGAGGAAGAGGGGTCTCAACCCAAAATGTCACCTATTCCTTCTCTCCATAGATGCTGCATCACCCACTGAGTTCCTCCAGCATTGTTGTCTACCTTGTGAATAGAAACGTTATGTTGGGATTTCATATCAAATTTTCAGATAGAACTTTGAAGTGCTAGATAGACACAAAATGCTGGAGTTCCTCAGCGGGACAGGCAACATCTCTGCATAGAAGGAATGATCTGAAGAAGGGTATCAGCCCGAAACATCACCCATTCCTTCTGTCCAGTGATGCTGCCTGTCCCGCTGAGTTACTCGAACATTTTGCGTCTATCTTCAGTGTAAACTAGCATCTGCTGCTGCTTTGTCCACACTGTGATCTGTTCACCATCAGTGTTTGGAGCCTTACACAACTCTCTTCGGCTCATATTGGGGCCTTCAACATGTTGGTCAGGAGACGATGACTTCCCATTTTCATCGAAAGAAAACACCAATGCAAATCATGAATTCAATTGTAATGAAGAGGATGTAACTTTCTTGCTCACCTTGGAGCAGTGGCTGCTTTTTGATAGATCGGTGTGGGGATATTTGCAGAAAGGATATTGTGCTGGCAAAGGTGTTAGTCAGTTGACCATCAGACCTTAATGGCAAGACAACATCTGAATGATAGTAGTTTTGTTGAAGGTACAGGTCAGGTGGGGGGGAATTACCCCCCCGCCACGGGTACCATGTAATCCCGTGCTACCTGCTCCATGGTCGGATAGTCGGCGACTAAACCGTCTCCCCCACCTGGTTTGCCAGGTGAGGAGGGGGCTGTGGACCCCCTGCAGGACCAAAAACAAGACCTGTCAAAGGGTGGATGTGCTTCTAGCGAGCCAACGGCCATCCACACTTCAGTAGACGTTGCGATCACTGTCGTACATAGCATTGTAAGGAATGATGATAAAGCACACACACCAAAATCCTATACTTCCAGCGGCGGAAGTCCGCAGGAACTGGAGGACAGAGATGTGTGGTGCGTCTGTCACCGTTCCTGTTGGAAACCAGCACCACTGTGTCGCTAATGTGCCGCTAATGTCTTCAACGATGATGATTGAATGAACACTCCCACACTGTTGTTTGTCAGGGAATTAGAACAACGATGAAAGAATGACAATACTCTTAAAGCCGTCGATTTCTCAGAGGTTTGGAAGCTGCCGTGCAAACATGAAATAAGAGTTCACCATTCAAAGTTCAGAGCCCGCTCCACACAAACTGGAGCCAAGATCCCGGCTATCCATCTTCAACTGGCTTCATGGTGAACCAGTGACCGTTGACATTGTCCCAGTCAGACTGAACTCTGGGCCATCTCTTCATCCGATCGGAATTACATCGGAATTGCATGGGAACAAAAAAACAGTGGAACAAAAAACCACATCCAACTGTTTCTCACTCACCCTTGACCCTTTCTCTGGGAAACACTTGCATCCTGCACTGCAGTCTCGACCCTCACACCGTCCGAGGGATTCAGTCTTGTACCCCTGCAATAGCAAAATAAAACACATTTCAACATTTCGAAGAGCAGATCAAAGGGATTTTGAAATGTTATTGTTATAGCCCAGTATATCTAAAACAGTCTTTTGAGGATTCAGCTGGTAAAGGTATTGCATGATGCTGTACTAAGTCCGCAGGCATCACATTTGTCTACCTATCTGTGTTGAATTAATTAATTGAGTCACAATTGGCTGGCCTGTGGATGTCAGATATTCTGCGGTTGAGTTTGGTAATGTGCTGTTTCCTTACACTTGTTCATCTAAACTTACCCTGAGGTACGGCTAGCAATTCAAGCCAGCTGAATATAGCATTCTTCCTTCAGTAACTGGTACCAGAGTAGAGATGGATGAAAACATCAAATTTCAAACGTTACTATCACCAACACTTTCTCCTGGACCACCCATATTGAAGCAACGACCAAGAAAGCACCAACGCCTGTACTTCCTTCGAAGGCATAGGAAGTTCGACATGTCCCCTCCAACTCTCACCAACTTCTACAGATGCACCATCGAGAGCATTTTATCCAGATGCATCACAGCTTGGTTTGGGAACAGCTCCATCCAAGACCGTGAGAAGGGATGCAAGGGTTACTTACAGTTACAGAAACCAATATCTATATGTCTGTAACCTTTTTGCATATCATTCATTCATTTGTTTTATATTTCTCTACATCACCGTCTATATCTCTCGTTTCCCCTTCCCCTGACTCTCAGTCTGAAGAAGGGTCTCGACCTGAAATGTCACCTATTCCTTTTCTCCAGAGATGCTGCCTGACCCACAGTTACTCCAGATTTTTGTGTCTATCTTCGGTTTAAACCAGCATCTGCAGTTCCTTCCTATGTAATGCTTGGCATGCCTATGTAGAGTATGATTTGCGTGTGAATATGGATGTAAATCTATATTCAACACCCCACTTTCACGATTTTTTCGGCAACTTAACGTCACCTGTCATAGGCCGCTGAAAATGTTCAAAATGTTGAAAATCTAAAACAAGGTACGACTCTTTGGTCGTGTATGGTCGTGAGTAGTCGCCCAAAGAGCCTGATCGCAGCTGGATTTTCAACATTTTTTAATTTTTCGGCGACCTGCTGCGACTATGACGGGTGCCGGCAAGTCGCCGAAAAAATTGCGTAAGTGGGACAGGCCTTTCAGTCTCAAAACTGCTTGAAAAACAAAATGGCCGATATCAGAAAGGCGAGTGTGTGATAAAGGTGTAATCTTGCTCCATATTGTTGAAGAATGCACATTGAGCTTTTTATACAATTAACTTGAATAGCACTTGTAAGGGAAAGCTAAATGCAGACAGCAAGGTAATCAAAGACTGGGAATCAGCCAGGAGGCTGTGCATGATGTACAAGATCAGTTCATGATACAGGATCGTGCTTATGGATGACCAAGCAAGATTGGCCTATTTAGACTAGTTCTTTTGATGTAATAGACATGCACAATTTATAGTCAAATCCACCTCGTCACAATGCGGATTAATCTTACTTCAAAGATTGATTAAAGTGATTCCTATATCTTTGCACTAATCGCTAATGGAGGTGAATAAGGCTGCAAGTACAAATCATGCTTAAGGCAGAGTTACATAGAAACATTGAAAATAGGTGCAGGAGGAGGCCATTTGGCACTTCGAGCCAGCACCGCCATTCATTGTGATCATGGCTGATCGTCCCCAATCAATAAGCCGTGCCTGCCTTCTCCCCATATCCCTTGATTCCACTAGCCCCTAGAGCTCTATCTAACTCTCTCGTAAATCCATCCAGTGACTTGGCCTCCACTGCCCTCTGTGGCAGAGGATTCCACAAATTCACAACTCTCTGGGTGAAAAGGTTTGTTCTCACCTCAGTCTTAAATGACTTCCCCTTTATTCTAAGACTGTGGCTCCTGGTTCTGGACTCGCCCAACATTGGGAACATTTTTCCTGCATCTAGCTTGTCCAATCCTTTTATAATTTTATATGTTTCTATAAGATCCCCCCTCATGCTTCTAAACTCCAGTGAATACAAGCCTAAGTCTTATCAATCTTTCCTCATATGACAGTCCCGCCTTCCCAGGGATCAATCTCGTGAACCTACGCTGCGCTGCCTGAATCACAAGGATGTCCTTCCTCAAATTACGAGACCAAAACTGGACACAATACTCCAGATGTGGTCTCACCAGAGCCCTATACAACTGTTCATTTTAAGTTAATTCATTTTAATTCCTAAGGTACATATTCTGTTCCTCGGTCTGAAGAATGGTCTTGACCCAAAATGTCACCTATTCCCTTTCTCCAAAGATGCTGTCTGACCCGCTGAGTTACTCCAGCTTTTTGTGTCTATCTTCGGTTTAAACTAGCATCTGCTGTTCCTTCCTCTACCTAATTAAAGATGTTATTCTGAACTTCTCCGCACCGGGAAAATATTCAGACATTAAAAACTGAACAGGCGAGCATGAACTTGGTCCTGACTGCACGGAAATTCGGTCAACCTGTTTGTTCTTGTAGATGCTGAAACATTTTCTGTTCTTGGTATGAATGGAAGTGTAATTGGATGCACGATGTAGTTGTGGCAGGTGTGCTGCTTCTGAGGGATAAGTAAATCTGTGTCACTGACACACCCAAACCTCTCTGCCCCAGAGAGGCATTCTGTGCTTATCCTTCTTAGACGCACATTGAACTGCAGATGTTGGAATCTTGAGGAACCCACAGTGTCAGGCAGCATCTGTGGAGGGAATGGGGAGATAACAATTTGGGTCGGGAAGCAGCCAGTGTGTCATCATCAGCCTGAAGAAGCCTATCCATTCCCTCCACAAATCCTGCATGACACCATTGAGTTCCTCAAGTAATCTGTGTTCTGCTGGTCATCACTCTTTCTCTGTCAACACAGCCTCATGTCAAGGTGTGTCAGGTGTCTAGGAGCTCTCTGCTGCCCTATGTTTATAATAGACAAGATACCAGCCACAGCCAGATGCCAGATAGGCACCAGGTCTTTTGGTGAGGAGTAAAACAAGAGCTGACACTAAAAATAATTCCCTACCACGTTGGACTATGGACATCCTATTACACCATAGTGGCCAAATCCTGCAGAATTATTTGTCTCCAAAGAAATGACCAGTCTATCAGCATCAAAGTTCTTCATGTCACCCCCCAAACAAAGTCATCAAAGTAGGGTCCTGACCCAAAATATCACTGATCCATGTTCTCCAGAGATGTTAAAGGGCCTGTCCCACCTGGGCGACCTAATCCGCGAGTTCTGGCGAGTTTGCCCTTGACTCATACTCGCAGCATGGTCGACACGAGGTCGTAGGAGTTCTTCGTAACTCTACTTCATGTTCAAGAGTGGTCTCTGCGTAATCGAGGCCTCAGCTAGGTCGCGGCGTATTTTTCAACATGTTTAAAAAATGCCCGCGAGTAAAAAAAGGTCGTCATGGAAAAAATCGATACTTTTTTTACTCGTAGGTTTAGTCGTAGTAGGTCGTAGTAGGGTCGGCATGTTAGTCGTAGATAATCGAGGGTGGTCGAAGCTCGTCGTAGATAGTCTTCATCATAGTCGAAGGGAGGTCGAAGGGAGGTCGAAGGAGATCGAAGGAGGTCGTCTTCACTCTCCACTATTCGGTGTCCAATTTTCCTGAAATTAGTCGTAGCTAATCGTAGCTAGTCAAAGCTGGTCTTCAACATAGTCGAAGGAGGTCTTCAACATGCAATTTTTTCAAGCTCTTCTAAACTCGCCAATTATGTTGCCCAAGTGGGACAGCCCCTTAACTGACCCACTGAGTTACTCCAGCATTTTGTGTGATTTTTGTCTCCAAAGTAAACCTTTGCATTTGTTTGGCTCCTTTCACAAGGTGAGGACATTCCAAATTACAATACATCCAATTATTTATTTTGAAATGTCTCGCTGTTCTAATCATCGTCAAAACAAGAATGATAAATTTGGTACAGTGGCACTCACTGAGAGATAAATACTGACTAAGATTGATTTTTTCCCTTTGATACATCAATTTTCTTTTAATGTGATTCATAGTGGCCCATAGGATCAGCGAAGTCGATGGATTCTGATTCATGCTCCTACACTTCCTATTATCAGCTGTTCAATATTGGCGAATTTATGTAGACGCAGTCTTGACATCAGTTCAAAGCCAATATTTCCGTTTATTAACAGTCGGAGGGAATTTTGTGCTGTTATGTGTTGTATAACTGATTGGTTCAATAGACTCACCACTGACCAACAAGCTGCTTTATTTTATCTCTGAGCCCATCTGAGTAAATTCAGGTACAGGGTACGGATATAGCACAAAATACCCTCCTACATAGATTTGTGGGCAGCTCGGTGGCGCAGCGGTAGAGTTGCTGCCTTGTAGTGCTTGCAGGGCCGGAGACCCGGGTTCAATCCTGACTATGGGTGCTGTCCGTATGGAGTTTGTACGTTCTCCCCGTTTCCTCTGAAATCTTTGGGTTCCTCCAACACTCCAAAGACATCCAGGTATGCAGGTTAATTGGCTTGGGTTTGTATATTTGGTATAGTGTAAATTTCCCCTAGTGTGTGTACGTTCTCCCTGTGACCGCGTGGGTTTTCTCCGAGCCCTTCGGTTTCCTCCCACACTCCAAATACGTGCAGGTTTGTAGGTTAATTGCTTGACATAAATGTCAAATTGTCCCTAGTGTGTGTGGGGAAGTTCATGTGCGGGTATCGTTGGTCGGTATGGATTCATTGGGCCGAAGAGCCTGTTTCCACGCTGTATCTCTAAATTAAACTAAACATTGATGTACTGTACTAATATAGTGTCTTTAAAATGTGTCTCAGAGGAATGTAAACAAACAAAATTGACTAATATACAAAAATAAGGTAGTCTAAAAGCTCTGTCCCACGGTACGAGTTCATTCCAAGAGCTCTCCCGAGTTTTAAAAAAAATCAAACTCGTGGTAAGCACGGAGAATGAACGTAGCGGGTACGTCGGAGCTCGGGGACGTCTCTTAGCGCTAACGGCAGGTACTCGGGAAGACTCGCTAACGGCAGGTAAGCACGGGAAGATTCGTGAAGATTTTTCAACACGATGAGAAATGTCCACGAGAGCCCCGAGTACCGACGAGCGGCCATTACCGTAAATCTCCGAGTTCGAATCAGGGCAAACTCGGGAGAACTCTTGGAATGAACTCGTACCGTGGGACAGGGGTTTTAGGTCGCTTCAGGAAATTTGTGTGGCTGGGTTTTGTTTACCACAATGAATATAGATTCTCACCCACTGTCCAGCAGCCTGGTGAGGAGATTAATAGGCAGGCGTCGGTTGTGCTGAGCTACATTGATCAGATAGGTTTTTGCTCACTAGTCCTTTTGTCAGCTTGGCTTTGACCTTTAGCACTATGCTTCATAATTACTACAGGAAATTTCAGGGATGAAATCGTCAGCCATTACACGATGCATCAGAAACAATGATACGATTAGTTGACAACACTGAAGGAAAAGGATCTCACGTATAGAATAGCAACTGAGTTAGGGTGTTGGAAGGGTAAATAGTGCAACTGAAACTGCTAACCAAAACAAGGCAGTGCCAACGCACAAACATTTAAAAGGAAGGCATGCATGAAAACTGAAGGAGAAGTTAGTGAGGTGTAGTTTACAAGCATGCATTTGTGGAGCCATCCGAGCATGTTTTTGGAAATATGAAAGTGCAGGAACTGCTTTAATGTCGGCCATGCAGCAAGCTGTTAATCACCCCCAGACTCCCTCACAGCATTTATAATCACTGGATGATCACTTTCAACACTGTGTACCAGGGTAGAGCTTAGCATGTTCTTAGTTTACTTTAGTTTAGAGATACAGTGTGGAAACACAGGCCCTCTCACAGATGAACTGGGGCCCAGGCCAATTTCAATTTTAGAGGCCCCCAAACCAAGATCCCTTTGAAGCAGACAGGCATGAGGCCCATGCCAAATGGCACTCGTTGCCCCCCCCCCCCCCTACTCTGATAGGGCCTGTGGAAACATGCCCTTCAGCCAACCGAGTCCACGCCGACCAGCTATCCCTGCACACATTAGCAATATCCTACACACTATATGGACAATTTTACAATTTTTCCAAGCCAATTAACCTAAAAATCTGTATGTCTTTGGAGTGTGGGTGGAATCCAGAGCTTACGGAGAAAACACCCGGGGAGAACGTACAAACTCCGTACAGACAGCACCCGTAGTGCAGCGGTAGAGTTGCTGCCTCGCAGCGCCAGAGACCCAGGTTCGATCCCGACTACGGGTGTTGTCTGTATGGAGTTTGTACGTTCTCCCCGTGACCTGCGTGGGCTTTCTCCGGGATCTTCAGTTTCCTCCCACATTCCAAAGACGTCCAGGTTTGTAGATTAAATGGCGTGGTATAAATGTAAGTTGTCCCTAGTGTGTATACGACAGTGTTAATGTGTGGGGATCGCTGGTTGGTATGGACTCGGTGGGCCGAATGGTCTGTTTCTGCGCTGTATATCGAAACTAAACAAAACTAAATAAACTACTCAACAAGTCAAACAACTTTAGCAGAACAGTTATCATTTCTGATCAGGGACTTCTTATCAGAGCTGGGAAATGTTCTGATGGAAGATTGTTAAGTTGAAGTATTAGCTCTGTTCTCTCTCTCTCTGTTGATTTGACCTGGCCAGATGAGCATTCCTTGCATTTCCTGTCTTCAGTTTCCAGCAGCTGCACTGTTTTGGTGTCTGAATGTACAGGATCATAGATCAATAAGAAAAAGTTTATTTGGCAAGCCACGCTATGGGGACTTACTGTCTTGCCTCTCAATACCTATCCTGACATCTACACCTGACGGAACTTCTTTCCCACAGGTGGGGTTTTACATTTCATTTGTTATGTCCCCAAAAGGAGTGAAGATTTCTAGCCTGTAACATAAATGGGCCAACATTATATTCCCCAATTTTTGGTCATTCCACGCCACTTAGGAGCAGTGCTTATCTCTCAGTATCTTTCATTAATAAAGTCAAGACATGTCACCAATACAACTCAGAGGCCTTGACTGGCTCAGGGTGTGAAAGCAATTGCGTGGGCGGTACAACTTGTAACACTAAAAATCTTTACTCCTTTAAGGGCTTGGTGCCATGGCAGACTGAGGATTACAGCAAGAGGGCTCTCGTGTACCAGTCTGCACTTTCTGACCTACTTTGGTGAGGACTTAGCACAAGTTTCCTAGAATTGTTGGCCCAGCAGAGTTAGAAATAGTTCAATGGCATCTTTGTTGTCTAGAACCTTGTCTGCATTTTGCACTTTACTCCACTGTCTTCAACACATGGCATTAACAAGGAAAAACGAGCAACAAACATTGATTTTGAAAGTTGCAACTCAATATGGCGCAGTGATAGAGTTGCTGTCTTGCAGCGTCAGAGACCCCCAGGATCGATCCAGACTACTGGTGCTGTCTGTACAGACTTTGTACGTTGTCCCTGTGACCTGCGTGGGTTTTGTCCGGGTGCTCCGGTTTCCTCCCACACTCCAAAGACGTACAGGTTTGTAGGCTAATTGGCTTGGTATAATTGTAAATGGTCCCTAGTGTGAGTAGTGTAGTGATAGTGCGTGGGGATCGCTGGTCGGCGTGGACTCAGTGGGACGAAGGGCCTGTTTCTGCACTGTATCTCTAATCTAAACTAATATAATGGTAACATAGTTGTAACCAGTGCATTGTTTGTAGACAAAAAAAAGTGACAGTACAAATATCGTTCCTTGCTAGTGGCATCTTTAATTTAGTTTAGTTTAGAGATACAGCGCGGAAACAGGCCCTTTGGCCCACCGGGTCATCATATAAGCTGCTTAAGGTGATTAAGGGCTTGACTGCCTAATTTAATGAATACATTTTATTTTATAAACTTTAAGAATCTTTCTGTAAAAGTAAAAATTATAAATATGTGAAAATCTAGCTTTTAACTTTTTATAGCTATGAGCACGCACCATCACACAAAAGACGCTGGATCTAACAATCACCTCATCGTTGACAATGTTCAATTCAAATGAAGACTGATCAAGATTGATTTATTCCCTTTGACACATCATTTTCCTTTGAATGTGATTCGCAGTGGCCAAAAGGATACATCAGCAAAGTCTTCTTCGGTGGATTCTCATTGATGCGCCTACCATTCCTACTATCTGCTGCCAAACTCAATGTTGGCGAATTTATATGGACACAGAATGACATCAGTTAAATGCCAATATTTCAGTTGATCAATGTACTTATATAGTGTCTTTAAAATGTATCTGAGCAAACAATCAAAGGTGGACACAAAATGCTGGAGTGTCTCAGCGACAGGCAGCATCTCTGGAGAGAAGATTAAACAAACAAAGTTGGACTTTAACCAAATGTTTTGGAGTAAGAGGCAATTTTTTAAGGAACTTAAAGAAGGAAAGTGAGGTGGGGAGGCGAACAGGTTTCGGGAAGGAATTCCACAGCTGAGGGCAGTTAATGACAATGCAGGAGAGATTAAAATCCGGATGCTGAGAAATTGGAGGAATGCCCATGTACCAGAGATTTATTAGGTTGGAGGACATGGTGAGAGGGCACGATCTTGGAGGTGTTTGAAAACAATTTCAGAACTGAGGCATTACTTCACCAGGAGCCACCATAAGTTTGGCACAAGTACAGGGCTGAGTGCAAGTTCAGGCTTGAGCTGCAAAGTTGTGGATCGTTTCAAAACTACAGATTAGGAGGTTAGACAGGAGTGAAGTCTCATTCACAAAGACTGAAGGCTCCATTAGATGAGCAGAAAATGGAACAGAGTTAGCTGATGTAGCTGATTACTAGAAGGCATAGCTTTAAGGTGAGAGGGGCAAAGTTTAAAACCGATATGCATGGCAAGACTTTTTATCATGCAGAGAGTGGTGGGTACTTGGAACATGGTGCCAGGGGTGGTGGTGGAGGTAGATACAATAGTGGCATCAGAGGCTATTAGATAGGCACGTGGAAACAATGACACTGTTTGGCATCACATTCAACGCGGACATTGTGGGCCCTCGGGCCTGTTCCTGCACCGCACTCTCCTGAGCTCTTTAATAACGGTGAAAATAACAGGTTTGCTTCATTTCAAATATATACCCTCCTCATAAAAGTTGCAAATATGATTAAGCACATCCATGCATTGCCATTCAGGGTACAAGTCATGCATAGGATTTACATTATATTGGTGGGATATCAATGTTTCTCCTACATAATGTCCACAGCCAGTTTGAGAGCTGCTCCTCGTGTTCCAGCCCCTCAGTGGGTAATGAATGCAGTGCCTTTACTTATCTGGTCTCAGCGGCAGCTGCACCAAGGTCCATTGTTTCCATCAGAACGTGTGCCTGGACACTCTGCAGCCTGCAGCCTGCTCCTTGCACCAGCAGACCAGCAGGTCTCCAGCAGACCAAAGGGCCACCTTTCACCGAGTTGATGATATGACAGTAGCAGTTCGCAGCGTGTGTGCCTGGGAACTAGCTGCGGTGCACAGAGTTCTGTGTCGTAGAGAGACTTTACTGAGGGCCAGATACACCCTCTTAAGCTCATCTCAGGGTCAAAGGTTCCAGATCAACTTCAGACAGTTCCGAGAAACAACAGCGCTGGAGTCAAGCTGGAAAAGCAGGCCAGTGTGTGCTACAGAGTTCCACCTGAACCTTTCAGTTTCCCACTGCATGGCATTTGTGTTGCGCAAGCCTCTTCATCAGCACCTGAGAATGGGTTGAAGTGTGGATTACGTGAAGCCTGCCACGCCTCGCCATAAGGCTGCTTACTTTAACGCAGAAAGAACGATCGTTTAAAGCAAATCGTGGCAGGCTTCACGTAATCCACACATCAATCTGAAAGGTTCAGGTGGAAGGCTGGTTTTGAAACCTTGCCCAATATAATTAACCACTGACATCATTCATCGCCACAGACGGCTGTGGAGGACAAGTCAATTGATATTTTTATGGTGGAGGTTGACAAATTCTTGATTAGTAAGGGTGTCAGGGGTTATGGGGAGAAGGCAGGAGAATGGGGTTTAGAGGGAAAGATGGATCAGCCATGATTAAATGGTGGAGTAGGCTTGATGGGCCGAATGGCCTAATTTTTGCTCCTATAACATGAACATGAACAAGGAGTAAAATCTGGCAGCATTGACTATAGTGGCAGAGACATGCCAGGCCAAATGGCCTATTTCTGTATTGACCTATTCTATAATATCAGATTGCTTTGTTTTCCTGAACATGGTTGCTTCTGTGGATTAAAATATTCTGGGTCCAAATATTGTAAGAATAGAGTTTGGATAACAGAGATGAACATGGGAGCTGGCCCTATCACCCATAGTGTCTATGCTGATCATCATTTCAATTTGAACTGCACAACTGCCTGGTCATGGTCTGTATCACTCCATTGCATGACTCCTCATGTGTCTGACAAAATGCCTCTGAATTGTTACTGTTCTATCAGCTTCCACCACGTCCCCAGGTGGCCTGTTCCTGGCACCTGCCTCGCGGTAAAAATCATACATTGTAAATCTCCATGAAGCTTTCCCTCTCCCATCACAAACTTGCATCGTCTAGTGTTTGATATTTCCCAACCTGGCAAAAAGACACTTGCTGGGTCAGACAGCATCTCTGGAGAAAAGGAATCGGTGACGTTTCGGGTCGAGACCCTTCTTCAAATTCCAGCATTTTGTGTCTATCTTCGGTGTAAACCAGCATCTGCAGTTCCTTCCTACACTACACATGCAGATATAGTGGTATGAAGACATGTGGAATGCTTGCCCTTGTTGGTCAGGGCACTGAGTATAAATGTTGAGAGGTCATGTTGCAACTGTATAAAACTTTGGTTGGTCACATTTGGAATTGGCAGGTCTGGTTGTTGCACTGCATGAAGGATGTGGAGACTTTGGAAAGGTTCGGAAGAGATTTGCCTGTATTAGAGACAATTAACTAGAAGGAGTTCTGGACCAACGAATCGTTTTCTCTAGAGTAAGTAAAATAATGAGAGGCATAGACAACAAGAGTCAAGCAACATCTCAGAAGAACATGGATAGGTGACGTTTCAGGTTGGCTTCTTCCAAAGAAGCATCCTTGCCCATAACATTACCTTTCCATGCTTTCCAGAGTTGCTGCCTGACCTGTTGAGTTACTCCAGCACTTTGTGTCTTTTATTGTAAACAAGCATCTGCAGTTCTACATCTTCCACCATCATTTTGCCAGTTCACAAAACATAACAATAATTTGCTGTTTCGTATAGAGATTGGGGCCAATTAACGTAATGCTTCCATGCACATGGGATTGAGTGCAGGCTGTTTTATCAACCTGTGATTTTATTCTCTGTTGACCTCACTGGAAAATAATATAGGGCAGAGTTTGAAAACAATTGGCCTCATGAGTTTCTCACCCAACAATGAATTTGGTTCAAGTTATCCGACCACATCACCACTGACATCATGTAGAAATTATCCAGAACTGGAAGGTAAAATTATTCACAATAAAACTCCTTGCTTTAAATGAGTGTAAGAATATTTATTTGAAACTAGTCAGTCTATACACCTTGATCGGAATCTCTCAACAATCTTAAACATAGAAACGTAGAAAATAGGTGCAGGAGGAGGCCATTCGGCCCTTCGAGCCAGCACCGCCATTCATTGTGATCATGGCTGATCGTCCCCAATCAATAACCCGTGCCTGCCTTCTCCCCATATCCCTTGACTCCACTAGCCCCTAGAGCTCTATCTAACTCTCTCTTAAATCCATCCAGTAACTTGGCCTCCACTGCCCTCTGTGGCAGGTATTCCACAAATTCACAACTCTCTGGGTGAAAACATTTTTTCTCACCTCAGTCTTAAATGGCTTCCCCTTTATTCTAAGACTGCGGCCCCTGGTTCTGGACTCGCCCAACATGGGGAACATTTTTCCTGCATCTAGCTTGTCCAGTCCTTTTATAATTGTATATTTTTCTATAAGATCCCCCCTCATTCTTCTAAACTCCAGTGAATACAAGCCTAGTCTGTTCAATCTTTCCTCATATGACAGTCCCGCCATCCCAGGGATTAATCTCGTGAACCTACTCTGCACTGCCTCAATCACAAGGATGTCCTTCCTCAATTTAGGAGACCAAAACTGTACACAATACTCCAGATATGATCTTACCAGAGCCCTATACAACTGCAGAAGATCTTCTGTGAGGGTCGACAATGCCTTTCATTGTGGTGAAGAAGAGTAAAAGTTCGATTACTAATTGCCAGACCTAAAACCTTCCCTCTATTATTACAATGTTCTCTCCTTTACACAATTATCTAATACCCTTCTGAAAGCTGCAGCAGGATCAATAACTAACATCTGCAGGGCATTATTTTTCAAACTGCTTGAAGAGGTTTCTCTGATTATTCTCCCTGTTGCCTTTGGCTACTGTAGTTAATGGAAAGTTTATTTTTCTTTCACTATATTGATCCCTGAAAAGAACAATTTTCCAAAGGTGGGTCTCTTTATCAGGATTTATCGTAAGAGGAAGCAGTTTCAGTGGAACCTCTCTGCGCTCTCACTGTTCTGAGGGGCTGGTGTAGTTGCAATTTCCAGAGGGAGGAGCACACTGAACTCGGGCACTTTAATCAGCTTTGGCACATGCAGGTCACGTCTGCCCTGGTGTCAGGCCTGCCAATGTTGAGGAAATGTGATCCGGAGGAAGTGGGATGCAACACATTTGTCACTGGGACTCATGGGACTGCATGAGCACTCGTTCCCCAGCAAGGGTAGAATGTGAAGTGGAAGTGGACAAGAACCAGCATGACCAGCGTAACCCAGCGAGGGTCTGTCTGCCATACTGCACTGAATGTATGCAACGTGTAGCTTCTCTCTCCTGCATGTCTCCCCTCGGACATCTGAACGTGCTGATTTATGACTTACTAGGTGCTGGGTCCTTTCCAGCCTACTTAAGCTGTCATCCTTTGATACATGAACCGAGTGAGGCAGGGTATTCCAGTACGTTTCCTTCCCCTTTCCCAGTGTCTCGCAGTTGGGTCAGCACCAAGAACCCGCTTACAATGGAAACATACTCATTTCCATGCCCTGATCCTTAAACTAGAAGGGCCTAATAAATGCAGAAACAAAGATCTTTCCACAAAAGGACACATGGTGCTGGAATAGCTCAGCGGGTCAGGCAGCATCTCTGGAGAGCATGGATAGGTGACATTGTGGGTTGGGTTCTTCAGGCCAATTAGAGAGAGAGCTGGGAGTGGGCCCTCCCTCTGCGATGGACCGAATGGCCTAATTCTACTCCTATATCTTACAAACTTATGAACACCCCTTCCTTCCAATGCATGTGTCCCCACCCAAAATGTCACCTTTTCACGTTCTTCAGAAATACTGCCTGACCCACTGAGTTACCGCAGAACTATGGTGTCCTAATTTGGCTGCCAAATATGAAAGGATGAACTCTAATTTTCACACAGAGAGTTGTGAGTCTGTGGAATTCTCTGCCTCAGAGGGCGGTTCTCTGGATGCTTTCAAGAGAGAGTTAGATAGAGCTCTTACGGATAGCGGAGTTGAGGGATATGGAGAGAAGGCAGGAACGGGGTACTGATTGTGGATGATCAGCCATGATCACATTGAATGGCAGTGCTGGCTCGAAGGGCCGAATGGCCTACTCCTGCACCTATTGACTATTGAACTGTCAGTGTTGGTAATTATCCTATTGTCTGCTTTAATTGCCATTATGGCAAAGATGCTGGACAAAACATCAAATACATACACACACGTCTTAACATTGTGAAATGTATTAAAAGGTGCCTAGCAACAGAAACAAAGTTTGCCGACCAACCACATGCTGATGGTGATCACTTCCACACAGCAGCTTCTTAGGGACTATTATTTTTAGTGTACATGGTGTTGTTAGGTAGATTCCAAGATATAATTAAAATGCCTTAAGCATGATCAGTGATCAAATGAATGACAATAAAATGACAGGTCAAAAATGGTAGGATTTAATGATGCTTCATAGTCAAAAGTATTTTTTATAATTCTTTGAAGCTCTCCACCATTTCAACCTGTGACAGGTAACACTTCTCCGCAGCATAGTCCATTAGTCCCTTGTAGTGTTATCAATGGCAATGGGAGCCAGATCACAAAATACAAAGGAGGCTGATACTGGAAATGTTACTTAGTGCCCTAATATATTATGCAGTGAAACAGAAGGCTGGAAGGTATTCAACAGGTCCAGCATTGCAGAATCAAGAGCCCAGTTTCTTCAAATCAAACATGCACAGTCTTACATTCTCTACTGCTTGACTCATTGGCGTTAATTGGAAACTCCTGACCTCAACCATGCTCAAAATGTAGAAACAAGAAACTGCAGATGCTGATTTACATATACCCATGTTTGCACGACGTATCCTGTCAGAGAGCAAGGCTTGAATCTGCGTGCTTTGACCAAACAATCCGCACATTAATGCATGTTTGATCAAAGTCCTCACCTGCACGACTTATCCAGTCAAGTCTCATGAATGAACACACACCCCTCTTTACAAGGTGGATGTAATTGAAATATCACTGAGCCACTTTATGGGTAGAATCACTAGAATGTTGGAAAATTGCCTTTCGATGTGGTGGCAGATTTGGACAGAATTATTTCTGACTTTTACACCATCCAGGCAGCATCACTGAAATAGTCAAATGTTATCCCCCCTCAATGGAGAAACAGACTCATAACTAACTGCTTGTGCTACCGTCACCATGGACATAAAGCGCTCAACACCTACATCCCATGGATGTACAACCCCTCTACATCTCCCTGGCTATGGATTCATAATTTGCCTTAATCTCAATTATCCTGCTGCACATCTATCAACATGCATGTAGAAAATCTCTTCATCTCTTTGGCCAGGGGCTCCACAGTGGCTCAGCGATAGAGTTGCTGCCTTATTGTGGTTACAGCACCAGAGACCCAGGTTCGATCCCGACTACGGGTGCCGTCTGTATGGAGTTTGTACGTTCTCCCCGTGACCTGCGTGGGTTTTCTCCATAATCTTCAGTTTCCTCCCTCACTCCAAAGACGTACAGGTTTGTAGGTTAATTGTCCTGGTATAAATGTAAATTGTCCCTAGTGTGTGAAGGATAGTGTTAATGTGCGGGGATCGCTGGTCGGTGCAGACTCGGTGGGACCCGGTGTTTCCGCGATGTATCTCTAAACTAAACTAAACAGGTTCATCATCACACAATTCCCCCCCACACCTCCATCATCATGAAAACACAATGCCTCAACAAATCTATCAACGTGGATGCAGAATCTCTCGACATCCCTCTCACCATATCCACCTCCATCACCATGGGCATATAACCATGCCACACCAAGGTCACTGCCTCCACCTTCCCCACATTCCCACACACAATCCCTCGACAACTCTACATCGTGGACATGCAATACCTCTCCTCCTCCCTCACCATGAAAGAACAATCTCTCTCCACCTCCCACTCCCTCCCTCCATACTTCCAGCAACCTGTACATAAACAGGTGACACAGCGGAATAGCTGCTAGAGCTTCAGCCTCACAGAGCCAGAGACCCAGGTTCGATCCTGACCTCGGGTGCTGTCTATGTGGGATTTGCATGTTTTCCCTACAACCATGTGAGTAACCTCCAGATGCTCCGGTTTCCTCCCACATCCCAAAGACATGCGGATTTGTAGGTTAATTGCCTCTGCAAATTGCTGCTAGTGTGTAGGGAGTGGATGAGTAAAACATAGAACTAGTATATAAGAGTTTAAGAAGGAACTGCAGATGCTGGAAAATGAAAGGAAGACAAAAGTGCTGGAGAAACTCAGCGGGTGCAGCAGCATCTATGGAGCGAAGGAAATAGGCAACGTTTCGGGCCGAAACCCTTCTTCAGTTCATAGAACTAGTATAAACGGCTGATTTATTGCCAAGAATGGATAATCCACTTATACTTCTGTAGATCGGTGTTAATAAAGTGTTTGGACCTTTATCATGGTGTAAAGCTTCAGTTATTTACAACAGCCGAAACACAACAACTTCCCTCACCATTGACCTTAAATATATGTCCCCCCTTCCTCACCATGGATTTAGAAACCCTCCAGACCAGCATCAGCCTGGACCGTTCAATCCCTCAATGTCTCCAGATGAAGAATCGCTGGCCTGAAACTGTTTCTCCTTTCACAGGAGCTGACGGCTTCCATTATCCTCCACTTTTTTATCAGGTTTTGAGCCACTGTATATATTTTGCTAACCCTCCTCACTGAGAAGAAAGCAAATAGTTAGCAGTTAATGTTGGGCTGTCCCAATATCTTTCATTTTCACTGCATGAAGCCAGTAAGTCTGATTATTAACTAGGGTCGAATATCTTTGACTTCACTGCCATGAAATTTAAAAATGCAATTCTTTACACAGCCTTCCTTAAATGATGACAATTTTCTGGGAGCATGGATGCTCAGAATAGAACCAGGAGTTAAAATGGCACAGGGGAAGAAACTGCAAGGCCGCACCCTGATATTTTAATGTTGAGGAGACTCATGTTGTCACGAGGACAAGAGAGTAAACACATGGAGGAGCGTACTGGAGAGGGGGGGAGGGGTGTTGAGTTTGAGGAGATGAGGAGTAACTTCTGCCTAACCTCTGCTTAAATCTTCCCCCAAGCCATTCTCCCAAGCGAGTGGACTGACTACTGACCTGGAACCAACAAAACAAAATTAATAATGATGTGACGATGACTCGACTGTTGGTAAAACCCACCTTTTTTTAGTTTAGTTTTGTGATACAGCCCAGAAACAGGCCATTCGGCCCACCAAGACCGCGCCGACCAGCAATCCCCGCACACTTACACTATCCCACACACACTAGGGACAAATTACATTTATACCAAGGCAATTCACCTAAAAACCTGTATGTCTTTTGAGTGTGGGAGAAAACCGAAGATCTCGGAGAAAACCCACGCAGGTCACGGGGAGAACGTACAATCTCTGTACACACCGCACCCGCAGTCAGGATTGAACCCCAGTCTCTGGCGCTGTAAGGCAGCAACTCTACCGCTGCACCTACCGTATCACCCCACCTGTCTTGTGGGCCGAAGGGCCTGTTTCCATGCCATACCATTTCATGACGCACAAACTCCTTAATTGTAGTGTTAAGTGTGTTAGTGAATAGCAGAAAATAACAGAAATTCTTATCTTATTTTACAGAAAATATTGACAACACTTCTATCATTCATTGATTTCACTGGAACTCACACTTTTCGAACAACCACATGAGAGCAGATTCCAGTTATTAACCTAAGCTGGCCTCCAGTTGAATACTTTCAATGGAATCAACTCTTCTTTCAATCATTTATTTTATTAGACCCTTGTAATAATCTAAAATTAGATTTTTTAAACTATGTTGGGAATATGTGGTCTAAAAATAAAAGTACCAGTGTGGTAGCCTCTCTGTAGAAATGTTGAGCAAGCACTTTCTCCACAAGCAAGCATGACACCAGTTTCTAAACTCAGAATAAAATAACATTTCCACTTATACCATCATTCCCACCCCCAGCTTGAATATACATCTTTACTGTAACAGAAAACCTCCACAATCCAGAGGAAAAAAATCACCCCAATAGTAGTTATTTAACTTGGAAACATTCATTCTTAAAATTCAAATCACGGGGCTTGCATTTTCTTCACACGTTTCTCAAGCACATTATTCTGTAACCATGGCAACTGTGTTAAGCAAAGAATTTGCACAAGGCTTCATGATAAAAGACTTGTTGCTATTTCCATGCGGTGAAACAAATAGTGCCGTCCTGCAAGATCTAAATGACTGGCCCCTACATATCCACAAATAATTTCTATACTGGCCCATTCACTGGTTCTTTTCATCTCAGATGTTTATGTGCCATAGATAGCAGCGTCTGCATCCACTCCACCCGATCCAAGTGCAACCTCCCCCTCATGTACTGTTAACAGAAGTGCAATCACTTTGGTGGCAGAGGGAATCCATTGCAGACAAGTGTGAAGTGATGCACTTTAAGAAGTTAAACCAGGGCATGGCATACACAGTGAATGGCAAAGTCCTGGGAGTGTGGTATAAGTACATAATTCCCTGAAAGTGGCAATGTATTTAGTCTGGCACGTGAGTCAGGTCAATGATGTACTTATCTTCATATAGCTGAGTATAGGAGCTACAGAATGATGGAGTGATGGATTAATGCAAGACGAAAACAGCCCCAACTGATTCATGCCACCTAAGGTGTACATCAAATCTAGCCCTATTTGCCCAAGATTGTTGGGTGATGTCCCTTTACTTGCAACTAGTCTCACCCAATCCACCTCACGAAGTTCCTGCTAAATGCCACCAAGTTCAGCCATAATTCAATTTAAGATCTTAACTTGTGGACCAGTCCTATCTTTCTCCTAAACTATTTTATTACTAATAGAATTATGATCCCAGTCCCAATGTGCTCTCCCACTGATACTGCAGTCACTTGTCCTGTGTGCACTCTCTCTCGTAAGGCCATCTATACATTAATTAAGGACATTTTCCTGTCCATGTACCTGTCCAAATGTCATTTAAATGTTGTTATTGTAACACCCTACACATATACTCCTCTAATTCCCAATGACGACTTGGGAGCTTATAGTTTAGTTTAGTTTGGAGATGCAGCTTGGAAACAGGCCCTTCGGCCCATCGAGTCTGCACCAACCAGCGATCTCCGCACAATAACACTAGTCCAACACAAATTAGGGACAATGTACATTGATACCAAGCCAATTAACCTACAAACCTGCACGTCTTTGGAGTGTGGAAGGAAACCGAAGATCTCGGAGAAAACCCACGCAAGTCACAGGGAGAACGTACAGACTCCGTACAGACAGCACCCGTAGTCAGGATCGAACCCGGGTCTCTGACGCTGTAAGGCAGTTGCTCTATTGCTATGCCACCCTGCCGCCCACAAATGTAATATAACCCTGAGGTCAGTGTCCGAATGAAACTGAATGAAAATGAAAATGTAAGATTTTCTGTGAAGAGGCTGCTGCGTTCACAGAGGATCAACACATGTTCTTTCTTGTCAGTCTCTCATCTCTCCTCAGAAAGGTGCTACACACGTTCTCTGCCAAACAAAACTTAAGCAACCTAATCGAAAACTGAGATTCCAGTCACAGCACCCACAAGAGGTCCCTCAAAAATGAGCAGTCCAAAATACCCGTAGAAAGTTTACCAACCGGGAAAGGACTCTTGAGAAGAAGGGTTTCGGCCTGAAACGTTGCCTATTTCCTTCGCTCCATAGATGCTGCCTCACCCGCTGAGTTTCTCCAGCATTTTTGTCTACCTTTGATTTTCCAGCATCTGCAGTTCCTTCTTAAACAAGGACTCTTTAGTGGTCAGGTTTTCTCTGGAATGTTGGTTGAGGGGAGACTTGTTAGAGATGTATATAAAATTATGAGAGGCATAGATGGGGTGGAGAGTTAGAAACTTTCACCCAGGGTGAAATGCCCAACTCTGGAGGGCATAGCTATAAGGTGAGAGGGGGAAAGTTTAATGGGGATGTGTGGAGCAAGCTTTTCTACACAGAGAGAGATAGGTGCCTGGAATGCACTGCCAGGGGAGGTGGTGGTGTGGGCAGCAGATACAATTGTGGTGTTTAAGAGGCATTTAGATGGGCACATGGAGATGCAGGGAATAGAGGGGTCATGTACAGGCAGATGAGGTCAGTTGAACTTGGCATCATGTTCAGCACAATACCGTGGGCTGAAGAGCCCGTTCCTGTGCTGTACTGTTCTATGTTCTATGCATTAGAAACAAGTAAAGAAACCGGAGAATGGCACAGAAGATGGAGCTCTGGATTATTTTCCAAATGTGCCTGCTTCCTGAAATAATTTTTGGCCTGAGAAAATCAGCTGACCAAAGTATAGCACTCATGATAGGATGCTGAGGGGCTACATGCCCCCTATGAATTCTCGTACATTTGCGGGCCCTGCAATGCTGCCAAGCTGCCTTTGCAAAAGTCCCCCGCTTCCCTGCAAGAGCTTCAGTTGATGTGTAATGCGGCAGTGAGCAGAAACATACTGGTACATCTCTGTAGAGACAGGAATCCCGAAGCTTCCAAGGGTGAGGGTGACCCTGAGTTTGACTGTGAGAACTGTGCAGGAACATCAACCCTTAACTGAAGATAGACACAAAAAGCTGGAGTAACTCAGCGGGTCAGACAGCATCTCTGGAGAAAAGGAATAGGTGACGTTTCGGGTCGGGACCCTTCTTCAGACTGAAACGTCCCGAAATGTCATATATTCCTTTTCTCCAGAGATGCTGTCTGACCCGCTGAGTTACTCCAGCTTTTTGTGTCTATCTTCGGTTTCAACCAGCATCTGCAGTTCCTTCCTCCACATTTCACCAACCCTTCTTGAAGAAGAGTACCAGTAACACGAGGGATCCCACAAGAGTGGTTTTGTAACTGGCACTGCAAACATTCATGATTTTTAAACCAGTGGTAGGGAGGTTGCACATGTCACTTTAATGTAATGCAGACTAATGTCTAACCATAAATCTTCATTTCTATGCAAGCTTAACTGAGACCTACAGAGGCAGTTCAAATATCCCTTAGCTTCCTTTGTTGCCAGGGCACTAACCAGTTCTCAGACCAAGATTTTGACAGGAGGCAAATACATTTAGAAAAAAAAATCCAAACAGCTCCAACTCCTTTGCCATTCTTAGTTATTTTATACAGTTCAGTGGTTGCGGTAAGGGAATGAACTGTTGCTTAGATTCAATCAAGCATCCAGTGTATATTCAGCAGAAATGTTATAACCTGAAGGCGCAAATTCTCCTTTGAGAAAATGAGCTTTCTTTATTGAACCCAAACCACAAAAATAAATAACCTTTGCAATACCTCAATGAATTGCTACAACAAGTACTTACAGGCAAGCCTAACAGCTATTCAAAGACAACATCCTAAGCTTCATGAAACATGTCTACAAGTGCCAATACTTTTTTACAGATCTCTGCAAACCATCACGGTATGTTACATTAACCATTCCATATGAATGCAAGCTGTGGACGATGAGGCAATTCACTTATTATAAAATTAATTATCTTTCCGTGATTGATATGGTCTCAATTATTCTAGCCACTTCGAGACCTGCCTCTGGCCCACCATCGAAGGGGTCTACAGGAGTCGCTGCCTCGACAAGGCAGCCAGCATCATCAGAGACCCGCACTACCCTGGCTACACACTCATTTCACCCCTGCAATCGGGAACAAGGTACATGAGCCTGGAAACTGTAACGACCAGGTTCAGGAACAGCTTCTTCCCTACAGCCATCAGGCTATTAAACACATTTATTTAAGAAGGGCAGCAAGGATAGGCCATATAGTTAGAGCATCTATGACTAACATGCTAAATTGTTGGGAAGAACTACAAGGGGCAGGATTACTCCAATATAATTGATATAGCTTTGTTAGGAGGAAGATCCCATCCGAGCAATTTGGCTGAATTTTATTTGCAGAGATAACAATATGTATTGATGTGAAAAACACAACGTTCAGGAGCAACTCAGCAGATGAGGCAGCAGCTGCATCATTTCACTTTAGTTTATTGTCACGTGTACTGAGTGAGGTACAGTGAAAGGCTTTTGTTGCATGCTAACCAGCCAGCGGAAAGACAATACATGATTACAATCAAGCCACTTACAGTGTAAAGGAATAACGTTTAGTGCAAGGTAAAGCCAGGAAAGTCCGATCAAACATAATCTGAGGGTCACTAATGAGGTTGATAATAGTTCAGCACTGTTCTCTGGTTGTGATAGGATGATTCAGTAGCCTGATAACAGCTGGGAAGAAACTGACCCTGAATCTGGAGGTGTGCGTTTTCACACTTCTATAGCTTTTGCCCAATAGGAGGAAGGGGCCAGGGTGCAACTGATGTAATTATACTGCTGGCCTTGCCGGGGCAGCGTGAGGTATAAATTGTGTCAATGGAAGGGAGATAGAGAAAAAATACTGGAGTAACTCAGCGGGACAGGGAGCGTCTCTGGAGAGAAGGAATGGGTGACGATTGGGGTCGAGGCCCTTCTTCAGACTCAATGGCAGCGTGAGTTATAAAAGGAGTTAATAGAAGGGAGGTTGGTTTATGTGATGGTCTGGGCTGCGTCCACAATTCACTGCAATTTATTGAGGTCTTGCAAGGAGCTGTTCCCAAACCAAGCTAAGAAGCATCTTGATAAAATGCTTTCTATGGCGCATCTGTAGAAGTTGGTGAGAGTTGTTGCGGGGACATGCCGATCTTCCTAAGCCTTCTAACGAAGTAGAGGCATTGGGAATGGACAGTGGCGTGTTTTGGGTTGGGACACTTCTTCCGACCGATTGGTGAGGGGCTATGCAGTTATTGTGGTCTACATGAACCTCAGTAGAGTCTTTGATAAAGTTCCCCTTGGGAGAATGCTCAGCGATGGGATCCAAGGCAAGCTTGCAAATTGCATTTGGTAAAAGGAAGTCGACTAATGGTAGAGAGTTGTTTTTGTGAATAGAGGTCTGTGGCTAGTGGTGGACCACAGGAATTAGTGCTGGGCCCTTTAGTGTTTGTTATAGACATTAACTATTTGGATACAAATGTAGGAGGTATGATTAGTACAGGACGGCACTGCAGATGCTGGCTCACACCGAAGATAGACACAAAATGCTGGAGTAACTCAGCAGGAGTTATTCTCTGTGGCATCTGTGGAGAGAAGGAATGGGTGATGCTTCAGGTCATGACCCTTCTTCAGACTGAGAGTCAGGGAAGAGGGAAGCTGGAGAAATGGAAGGGTACAAAGAGCATGTAAGGTGTGAAAAGTACTTTATAATAAGTACTTTTACAGATGACATGAACACTGATGCTGTTGAGAGGAAATAGCTGTAGGTTACAGGATAATATTGATCAGTTGGTAACACAGTAAGAGCAATGGCAGATGGAATCTAATAGTCATGGTGATAGCAAGATGATGCACTTTGGAAAGTCTAAGAAGGATAGGAGAAGTACAATGAATGGTAGACTCTCAGGGAATTTTGAGGGAACAGAGTGACCCAGATCTACACATCCAAGGATTCCAATGACACACAATGGTGTCAGGCAAGAGGAGTGAAATGTAAAGCCGTATGCAGGGATATAGGTGGAAGGGGACTGAGGGTGCGGGTGGAAAGAGATGTGAGGTAGTGGAGGTGAAGATGTCGGAGAAAACCCACGCAGGTTGCGGGGAGAAGGTACAAATTCCGTACAGACAAGCACCGGTAGTCAGGATTGAACCCGGGTCTCTGGCGCTGTAAGGCAGTAGCGCCACTGCTGCGCCACCGTGTCGCCCAACTACAGGTCTCTGGTTGTATGGGTTCTGACATGGCCTGAGGTCTGTCCATCTATAGGATCTGCAGAGTCTGCCATGGGAGGAACAGAGGGTGCTTGAAAGGTTCTGGGGATGGGGAGATGGGTAGGAAGTTTGGGAGAGGTGCACTCCTTCTGCCATCTTTGCTGGGTCTCCGTATACTCTCAATAGTCTTGAGGTTTAGCTTAGAATTACAGCATGAAAACAGGCCTTTTGGCCCACTGGGTCCACACCAACTATCAATCACCCCCTCACACTAGTTCTATGTTATTTCACTTTTGTATACACTCCCTACGGCATGAAGGCGCAGCGGTAGAATTGCTGCATTACAGTGTCAGAGACCCGGTTTCAATGCTGACCACGGGTGCTGTCCGTACAGAGTTTGTACGCTCTCCTTGTGACCGGCGTGGGTTTTCTCCGAGATCTTCGGTTTGCTGCCACACTCCAAAGACGTATGTTAATTGGTTTGGTATAATTGTAAATTGTCCTTGATGTGTGTGTGGTAGTGTAAGTGTGCGGGGATCGCCGGCTGGCATGGTCTCGGTGGGCTGAAGGGCCTGTTTCCGTGCTGTATCTCTAAACTAAACTAAAACTAAGCTAAAGGAAATTCACAGAGGCCAATTAACATATAAAACCTGAACAACCTGAGATGTGGGAGGAAACCGGAGCACCCGGAGGAAACCCATGTGGTCCCAGAGAGACTGGGCGAACTCTGCATACACTGCACCTAAGGTCAGGATCAAACCCTGGTCTATGGCGCTGAGAGGGAGCTACCAGTGTTCTCAGTGTTCTCCATTTTGAGCAGATACAGGTCTAGGATTCATGTGATTCAGTGAAGATGTTACGTTTCCTCCACAGAGGCAAGATTTTTTTCCCTCCAAGACTCTCTTTTTAATAAGGAGACACAAGGAACTGCAGAATCTAGAATCTTGGGTAATAAGTGCTGGATTAACTCAGAAGGTCAGACAACATTTCCCGAAACGTCACCTATCCATGTCGTCCAGATATGCATCCTGACCTGCTGACTACTCCAGCACTCTGTGTTCTACTCCCTGTTTAATATCTTGCTGTGCCAGAGTTCAGAGCAGAGTACCTATTTTGGGAATAAATATGATTTGATCTCATAACCACATTCTGCAGCTTTATGGTCAGTTAAGCGGGTTAAGGATATTGGACGTCTGATCCCAGATTTAACTGGCCAGAAACCCACAAAGAGAACTACCAAACATGGTGAGAAGCTGGACTTTCTAACCCTGGAGGGAAAAATAACACTTATCTTCTTTGGAAGGCTGTGGAATTATCCTCGTTAGTGAGTGTTTATGGACATAATGGAAGAAATGAAGGATTCATTTCATCTTCATTCACTGCATTGGATTAAAAAAAAGATACTTTGAAACTAAAACACAGTATAAGTTTAAACATTTCCTCTGTATTAGTTAGAAGCGTTTAAAAGACATTTGACAACATGTGCATTCTCTGCCGAGTTTAAACTATAGCAGCTGTTACAAATTACTACACACCCCACTTTTGGTCTTTTTTTTAAAGGAGATTTAAGGGAGAGAGAGTTTATCTAACTCTCAGGGCTCAAGGCTAATGGAATCAAGGGATATGGGGAGAAAGCAGGAACGGGGTACTGATTCTGGGTGATCAGCCATAATCATATTGAATGAAGGGCCTCGAAGGGCCGAATGGCCTACTCCTGCACCTATTTTCTATATTTCTATGAGAATGGTTTTGGGAATCATTACAATGAATGGCTTAAACCCCTGTCCCTCTGTACGAGTTCATTCCAAGAGTTCTCCTGAGTTTGCCCTGATTCGAACTCGGAGATTTACGGTAATGGCCAGTCGTCGGTACTCGGGGCTCTCGTGGACATTTTTCATCATGTTGAAAAATCTTCACGAGTCTTCCGGTGCTTACCTGCCGTTAGCGCTAAGAGACGTCCCCGAGCTCCAACGTACCCGCTACGTTCATTCTCTGTGCTTACCACGAGTTTGATTTTTTTTAAACTCGGGAGAGCTCTTGGAATGAATTCGCACCGTGGGACAGGGCTATTAGCAGTGCACAAAGGCAGGTCCCAATCCCAGTTAATACAAAAGCTTTTCACTGTACCTTGGTGCACGTGACAATAAACTAAATTAAAGCACCCACACGATGCCTTGGCAATTTACCACAAGGCACACAGTAGTCTATGGAGAAATATACACAAGTAAAGAGACGTAATATTCCATGTATGTTGTGATCAGCACGTAATCGCTGTGATTTAAACTCACCACACATACCAGTGGGATGAGCATTGCAAATAAAGCCAATTTGCTTTCTGATGAGCTACTCACGCTTTCTAAGTAAATAACCTAGTATGCTATTTGTTCATTGCACTTATTGAGATGTGGCAAGTAACAGCTGTGGATATACTTCCCTTTTCCAATTGGCACTTGTGTCCCACATGTAAAGGCTGCTTGTCTCCAAGGTTCACGTCCAGTACGAACTATTTTAAATTTCATAATCAGCCAAGTTGAAAGCTCCGTCATATTGCAAGATATGATCTTGTCTGCTTCTTTTGAAGTAACAATCCCTTTAGATTCATGCTCATGTTCTTTTGAGAACATAACTAATCTTAATTGGGATTGATCTGAAATGGTGCAAGTTCAAAGTTCTGGTAATTTTTCTCCATACCTCCCTTCATCCATACAATCTCTTCAACAGCCTGGACCTAAAAGGCCGATAACACAAGAATAGTGTAGGAAGGAAGTGCAGATGCTGGTTTACATTGAATATAGACACAAAATGCTGGAGTAACTCAGCTGGGTATGGGCAGCATCTCTGGTGAGAAGGAATGGGTGACGTTTTGGGTCTGAAGAAGGGTCTCGACCCGAAACGTTACCCATTCCTACTCCCCAGAGACGCTGCCTGTCCCGCTGAGTTACCATAACATATGAATATGCATTGCAAAGGAAAACAAAGCATCCCAAGACAAAGATATTTAAAAAGGGATCAGTCAAAATTTGACCTAACAGAGTTATTAAACAATCTTGAAGAGGAGGCTGAGATGGAATTTTGGAGCTCAAAGTATCTTTTGTGTTTTGACAGGGCACGTAGATGGAGACATAAGAAGCGGAGTCATATTGCCACCTTCTGATGCCTTCCTTTTAGTCAGGTATTAGTCCAGCCTAACGTTCATTGTCCTATGCTTGAAATCCAGAGATCATGCTTTGTAAAAAGGTTTGGGTAAAACCCTTTGCTTCATGTGGGGCGGCATGGTGGTGCTGCAATAGAGTTGCTGCCTTACAGCGCCAGAGACCCTGGTTCAATCCTGACTACGGGTGCTGCCTGTATGAAATTTAAATGTTCTCCCCGTGACCTGCGTGGGTTTTCACTGAGATTTCCGGATTCCTCACACACTCAAAGACGTGCAGTTTTGCAGGTTAATTGGCTTGGTATAAATGTAAATTGTCCCATGCATGTGCAGGACTAGACTGAACTAAACAAAACTCAACTAAACTATATCCGAGAGAGGCTTAATACAAACAGCGGGGATGTGTAATAGAAACACTATCTCCACTGCTGATCAATAACTGTCAGCTCACCAAAGATTTCTAGGACAAGGAAGAGATCCAGAGAAATGTTAAGAGATTCAGGGCCTTGGAATCTGCAATAATGCTGATGAGTGTGGTCCTGATCTCACGCCGACTTCATTCGAGACCTTTGTACTATGTTCAATCGGACATTGTGTAGGAAGGAACTTCAGATGTTGGTTTAAACCGAAGATAGACACAAAATGCTGCAGTAACTTAGCGGGACAGGTGGCATTTCTGGAGAGAAGACTTAATACTTTTCGGGTCAAGGCACTTCTTCAGACCAGTGGACTTTATCTTGTAGCCTTTATCCTATATCTGTGCATGGTGATTGTAATCAACTATTGTCTTTCCATTGTAGACAAAAATGCTGGAGAAACTCAGCTGGGTGAGGCAGTATCTATGGAGCGAAGGAAATAGGCGACATTTCGGGTCGAAACCCTTCTTCCATTAACAGGATAGCAAGCAAACACAAGCTTTTCACTGTACTTTAGTATACGTGACAATAATAAACTAAACTAAATACCTATACGCAGTGGAGAGAACTTAAATGAATTAGGTCAATAGTTTTAGGTTTAGTTTGAATTTTAGAATGTGTTCTATAATTAATTGAAGAGACCCAGCATAGAAACAGGCCCTTGGTCCATCAAGTCCATGCCAACCATCAATCACCCATTCACACTAGTTCTATGTTATCCAACTTTCTCAACCACTCCCTACAAATTAGGAGCAATTGTACAGAAATGCTGGAGAAATTCAGCGGGTGAGGCAGCATCTATGGAGTGAAGGAGTAGATGACGTTTCGGGTCGAGACCCTTCTTCTGACGAGTCTGAAGTAGGGTCTCGACCCAAAACGTCACCTACTCCTTCGCTCCATAGATGCTGCCTGACTCGCTGAGTTTCTCCAGCATTTTTGTCTACCTTCGATTTTTCCAGCATCTGCAGTTCCTTCTTAAGCAATTGTACAGAGGTCATGTCACCTACAAACCCTCGGCATGTCTTTGGGATGTGGGAGGAAACCGGAGCACACAGAGGAAACCGATGGGGTTACAGGGAGAACGTGCAAACTCCACACAAGTAACACGCAAGTCCAGGATCAAAACCTAGTGATGTGAGACAGCAACACTAAAAGCTGTGCCACTGTGCCACTGTGCCATCCTGTACACTTTGGAAGGTTCATTTTAAAGAAGCCTGGAAGGTCATCAAATCAGTTTAGAACGTAAAAGGTATAATATAACAGAGGATATTCTTCAAAGTCCACCCCTGGTCCATTGCAAAATGACACAGGATCGGAAGTCAGGTCAAGGATTTGGAGAGAATGGCCTCTGGAAAACCCAATGCTAAAGGCTGTAAGCAGAATGAAGAGTTGCCAACTTAGATTGAGGGAATGTGCTGAAGAAACAGCACTCATTCCAACTTCCACCACGCTTCAGCTATGTCTAATACAAAGGCATAAATCCCATCACATTTGGATTATGTGTGAACTGCACATTATGCTAAAAGTGGTTAAATTATAAATCTGCTGCAATCTGCTGCAATCTGCCTTAAGAAGCCACACTTCAGTACACTGGATCCACCAGGGAAACAGTGCAAAGTTTGGGACAGAGGGAAGGGCAATAGGAATAAATTAATTCTGGTAAAATATACAGCATAAGTACTGCATAGTGATAAAATAAAAAGTGTTTCGAAAATTGTTTGAGAAAAACAAACCTAAGCGCTGCAATGGGGTACATTAATACCAGGGAAAAGGCAATCTCACATAGAAACTTTAGGCATGATACCCAATTAACCAATACACAAATGTACCTTTGTAAGATAGACAAAAGTGCTGGAGAAACTCAGCGGGTGCAGCAGCATCTATGGAGCGAAGGAAATAGGCAACGTTTCGGGCTGAAACCCTTCTTCAGTCTGATGTGGGGTGGGGGGGGGGGGGAGAAGAAAGGAGAAAGGAAGAGGAGGAGCCCGAGGGCTGAGGGAGAGCTGAGAAGGGGAGGAGACAGCAAGGGTTACCGGAAATTGGAGAAGCCAATGTTTATGCCGCTAGGGTGCAAACTGCCCAAGCGGAATATGAGGTGCTGCTCCTCCAATTTCCGGTGGTGCTCAATCTGGCCATGGAGGAGGCCCAGGACAGAAAGGTCGGATTCGGAATGGGAGGGGGAGTTGAAGTGCTGAGCCCCCGGGAGATCAGGTTGGTTAATGCGGACTGAGCGGAGGTGTTCGGCGAAACGACATTGGTCTCACCGATGTAGATCAGCTGACATCTAGAGCAGCGGATGCAATAGATGAGGTTGGAGGAGATGCAGGTGAACCTCTGTCGCACCTGGAACGACTGCTTGGGTCCTTGAATGGAGTCGAGGGGGGAGATAAAGCGACAAGTGTAGCATTTCTTGCGGTTGCAAGGGAAAGTGCCCGGGGAGGGGGTGGTGCGGGAGGGAAGGGAAGAATTGACCAGGGAGTTACGGAGGGAGCAGTCTTTCCGGAAAGCAGACAGGGGGGGAGACGGGAAGATGTGGCGAGTGGTGGGGTCACGTTTGAGGTGGCGAAAATGACGGAGGACTATTTGTTGTATGTGACGGCTAGTGGGGTGAAAGGTGATGACTAGGGGGACTCTGCCCTTGTTACGAGTGGGGGGATGGGGTGAGTGAGCAGTGTTACGGTGTATTGAAGAGACCCTGGTGAGAGCCTCATCCATGGTAGGGGAGGGGAACCCCCGTTCCCTGAAGAATGATACCTTTGTAAGGTTGGATATAGAGAGAGCTGGCAGGGGGGGGGGGGGTGGGGGGGGGGGTTGGAGAGAGAGCACACAAGCAGACACATGGGCAGCACAGTGGCACAGTGGTAGAGTTGTTGACTTACAACACCAGAGACCCGGGTTCGATCCTGACTACGGGTGCTGTCTGTACGGAGTTTGTACGTTCTCCCCGTGACCGCGTGTGTTTTCTCCGGGATCTTCAGTTTCCTCCCACACTCCAAAGACGTACAAGTTTGTAGGTTAATAGGCTTGATATAAATGTAAAATTGTCCCTAGTGTGTATAGGATAGTGTTAATGTGTGGGAAACCCTGGTCGGTGTGAATTCAGTTGGCTGAAGGGCCTGTTTCCGCATTGCATCTCAAAACTCAACATGGTTGGATGGGGGAAGTTCATGTTATAATGAAAGATTAACTTCTTTGGAGAGAAGTTGGAAAGAGTACAGAGAAGATTTACAAAGACGTTACCAGGACTCGAGGGACTAAGTTATCAGGGAGATTGGGCACGCTATGAATATATTCCTTTGAATATAGGGGTGATCTTTATGGAGTTGGATAAAATCATGAGGAATATAGATAGAGTGAATGCACAGAATCTTTCCCAGAATAGGAGAATCGAGAACTAGAGGCATAGGTTTAAGTGAAGAGGGGAAAGAGTTAATGGAAACCTGAGGGACAATTCATTCACAGAGAATGCGGAGTATATGGAAGAAGCTGCCAGAGGAAGTTGTTGAGGCAGGTACAGAAGGCTGTGGAGGCCAAGTCAATGGATATTATTAAGGCAGAGATAGATCGATTCTTGATTAGTACGGGTGTCAGGGGTTATGGGGGAGAGGGCAGGAGAATATGGTTAGGAGGGAGAGATAGATCAGCCAGGATTGAATGACGGAGTAGACTTGATGGGCCGAATGGCCTAATTCTGCTCCTATCCCTTATGAACATGAACAACGACGACATTTAACAGTAAATTGGGTCAAACGTGTGCAGGGCTCAGATGGGACCAGCACGGATGTGTTGTGCTGAAGGGCTTGGTTAAGTGTTGTATGACTCTGTAACTCCATGTGAATTATTGGGGCGAAGCAACTATTGTCAACTCAGATGTTGTGCTATCACTCTTGATGGTGACAACTGGGATCCATTTGCACATCAGCCCCTTGTCCTCTAATCTCCTCTGCCTTGACCATTTTAGGATAATGATCTTTTGATGATGGACAGAGTTCACAATTGGAATATTCGCTAAAGTTTTGGGAGGTTTAAAATGGTAGAAAAGGAAGCCCAGGGATTTTGGAGGAAGGAATTCCACAGCACGTAAAATGCAGCTAAGCTGTAGCAGTCAACGATTCACTTGAAACGTGTATAAAAGGCTGGAGTTGGAATAATATCGCTAGCTCAGGAAGGTGTAAAGCCGAAAGTTAAAAGAAAGTGTGAGCAGAGTCCAGAGGGAAATTCCTACACTACGATGGGAATGTAATATTTTAGATCAGCAGGGGAGAAGAGGCAACAGGTTACTAAGGCTGGTTGCTCCGGTGAAAGAATGCTACTCAAATAATAGCCCTAGAATGACATCCCACTGCTGTGTCATATTTAGTGAGTCACGACCAGCAAAATCCAATTGCCTCATCCATATAAACCAATTAATAGAACCCCCTTTAAAAGCCAGTAACCAGGGAGACCCAGTTTAATTTTAACTGTTTTCATATTGAAACATGATCATGTCACCTTATAATGGGAGAGTAAGAGGCCATTTATCCCATTGGTTCCATGCCATGCCCCTGGGGAGAGAAACAATCCCATCTAGTTCCTGCTCCTAAAGAGCCTGTCCTACTTGGGCATCATTTGCGCGTTATTTACGCGACATCATTTACGCGTCACGACGCTCGACGCACACGTGATGCGGGCATGGCGCGTGGTGGGGCATGGTGGCGATGGCAGGGTCACGCACGGTGCCCCAGGATTTGGGGATTCACAAAAACTTTGCGCGCCACCTGCGTGACGCGCAAATGACGGCCAAGTGGGACAGGCCCTTTACTTTCCTGCACCCCTGCAACTATTCTCATTCTAACATGTCCATCGACTTGTCTTTGAGAGTTTTGCCGTTAGACTACACTAACGGGAAATTTACGGCTGTCAATTAAAGAGCCTGTCCCACTGTACGAGTTTACCCAAGAGTTCTCCCTAGTTAAAAAAAAAAAATCAAACTCGTGGTAAGTACGTTGAATGTACGTAGCAGGTACGTCAGAGCTCGGGACGTCTCTTAGCGGCTCGTAACGCTAACGGCAGGTACTCGGGAAACGCGGTAAGCTCGTGAAGTTTTTTCAACATGTTGAAAAATGTCCACGAGAGCCCCGAGTACCTCCGAGCGGCTATTACCGTAAATCTTCGAGTTCGAATCAGGGGAAATTCTGGAGAACTCTTCAATTACCTCATAAAGTGGGACAGGCCCTTAACTCTCCACAGATTCTTTGTCCGCGCCGACCAGCAATTCCCGTACACTAACACCACCCTACACACATTAGGGACAATTTACAATTATGCCAAGCCAATTAAGCTACAAACCTGTACGTCTTTGGAGTGTGGGAGGAAACCGGAGCAGCCGGAGAAAACCCACGCAGGTCATGGGGAGAACATATAAACTCCGTACACCCAAGCACCCATAGTCAGGATTGAACCCGGGTCTCTGGCGCTGTAAGGCAGCAACTCGACTGTTGTGCCATCGTGCTGCCCTTTTTTGGGAAGTGAAGGGTTAATTTTATCACCTGGACAAACGCTATGTTGTCATGGAGAGAATATGCAAACCTCACCCACCCAGCAATCACAATCAGGAGCAAACATGTGTCGGTGGAGCTATGGGGGAACAGCGTCAGCTGTGGCAATACACTGCAGATCCACAATTGTGAAGGTTGGTGGCATTGTGTGTCATAGTGATTGCACAAAATCCAGTGATTGCAGTCAATATCATCAAAGACCCACCCCACCCCACCCCGGCCATGTTCACATTTCACTCCTACCATCGGGAAGAAGGAACAGGAGCCTGAATACCATGACAACCAGGTTCAAGAATAGCTTCTTCCCAGCAACCAACTGCATCTTGAAGATGAAGATGGACACACATTGCTGGAGTAACTCAGCGGGACAGGCAGCACCACTGGAGAGAAGGAATGGGTGACCTTTCGCGTCGAGACCCTTCTGATGGGTCAGGACAAGGGTCTCGACCTGAAACCACGCATTCCTTCTTTCCACAGATGCTGCCTGTCCCGCTAACTTACTCCAGCCAGCATTTTGTGTCTGTCTTCGGTTTAAGATTCAGCAACTATGGACTTCTATGGACCGTGTCTTTGGTTGCACTCCAGACCATGCTTTTGCATTCTCATGGATATTAATTTATTAATTTCTGAAAATATTTTATCTGTTTATCTTGCATTTACAGGTCTGTTAAGCTGTAGTAGTAAGAATTGCATTGTTCCATTTTCAATACATATGACAATGAGGCACTCTTGACTCTTAACAATGGCCTTACTGGAAAAATGTTGGGGTACAAATCTGAAGGCAAGAGTTCAAATCCCCCACCTGGATAATTTGAGGTGTTAATTTAATTGATTGATTACAATATACAGCATGGAAACAGTCCGTTTGGCCCACCGGGTCCACGCAGACTATTAATTACCATTCACATTGAAAACCCACTTTAGCATCCATTCCCTACAGACTGACTACCATGATGAAGTTTACAGAGGCCAATTAATGTGCAAACCCTCAAGTCTTTGAGTTGTGGGAGGAAACGGAAGCACCATGAGAAAACCCATGTGGTCACAGGGAGAACGTGCAAACTTCACATTGGCAGCACCTGAGGACAGGATTGAACCCAAGTCTCTGGCGCTGTGAGGCAGTGGCTATACCAGCTGTGCCACTGTGCTGCCCAATAATCTGGTGTAACAAGGACAGGAGAAGTATTCTTTCATGCTGCATTGAGAGATGGAAACCTACTGACAGTCTAGCCTCTACCTCATTCAACATCCATGTGACTGACCCTGAGATTGCCCAGCAAACTATTCAGTGGGGAGATGAATAATAAATGCTACTTCAGTTTAGTGTAGAGATACAGCGCGGAAACAGGCCCTTCGGCCCACCGAGTCTGCACTGACCAGCCATCCCCGTACATTAACACTACCCTACTCACACTAGGGACAATTTACCATTATACCACGCCAATTAACCTACAAACCTGTACGTCTTTGGAGTGTGGGAGGAAGCTGAAGATCCCAGAGAAAACTCACGCAGGTCACGGGGAGAACGTACAAACTCCGTACAGACAGCACCCGTAGTCAGGATTGAACCCGGGTCTCTGGCGCTGTAAGGCAGCAACTCTACCGCTGCGCCACCGTGCCTACCCTTGCCAGCAATGCCCACATTCCATAAAATGAACAATAACAAAATTGACTACTGGTGATCCAAGCACAGCGGGATTTGGGATACTTCCATGGGAAAAATGGAAGTGGGACACGATCAATTGGGGTTTCTTATCTGCAGGCTACATTTTTGAAAACAATGCCAAATATCCCTGTGAACCAGTACTTGAACGGATGTGTAATGCTTGGTGCTGGGGACAAAGTTCTTCCAAAATGAAGGGAACATGGTGCATTAACTTCCTATATCACTCCCCTTGGGACCTGAATGAAAGGAGCATCTTTCTAGCAACCAGGAAGCCATAACACACGTGTTGTTTGATGCAGAGCCCCACATGGTAGCTCAGCAGCGGAATTTCACGATTTGGCCTCTGGGATTAAGCAAGGTCGAGATGACCTGACTTTTGAAATCCCAGCTTGATAAAAAATGTTGCCACAATTGACATTCACGCACGTTATGAAAACTGTATTTGCACTCAGATTCCTCCGGTTCTGGCAACCACAATCAAGGGGCAGTATTGCATTTAAAATAGCGAAAAAACAACAGAAAATACCAGAAATATTGAGCTGGTCAAGCAGTAGCTTTGGAGAAACAGATCGTTTTTTTGCTCACTGATCTTACATTGGACATGGAACATAAGGAGAAGAGAAATCTATAAAGGTGGAGGGCTTTTGGCATCTCAAGCCTGTTTCATCGTTCAGCAGGATTCATGGAATTCCAACACAATTCATGGAATAATATCCATATCTGACTCATCTTTAAAAATCATTACGTTTATCAATATTTGGTTTGAGTGCAATCACTGACTGAGTCTCCACAGGGCGGCATGGTGGCGCAGCGGTAGAGTTGCTGCCTTACAGCTTGCAGCGATAGAGACACGGGTTCGATCCCAACCATGGGTATGGAGTTTGTACGTTCTCCACGTGACCTGCGTGGGTTTTCTCCGGGATCTCCAGTTTCCTCCCACACTCCAAAGACGTACAGGTTTGTAGATTAATTGGCTTGGTATAAATGTAAATTGTCCCAAGTGTGTGTAGGATAATGTTAGTGTGCGGGGATCGCAGGCCGGCGCGGACTCTGTGGGTCGAAGGGCCTATTTCCACGCTGTATCTCTAAACTAAACTAAACTGAACTAAAGCTATCTGGACAACAAAGTACCAACGATCATTATCAGAGCAGTAACTGCGGAGAAACAGAAGGGTTGTTTTAGCTCACTGACCCTACATTGGACGTGGAACATAAAAAGATGAGAAATGCATTTGGCAGGTTTGAAGGAGGTGTTAATCAATGCAGACTGGATCAGTTTAGCTCTTGCTTTGAGACTACAACTCCCTGGTACAAGATGCCAATCAAAGTGGAAGTGATTTATCACATGCGACTAATCAGTGGAATGTTTTTAGGGAGGTTCAGTAACAGATTAGACCTGCACTCCCCGGAGTCCCGCACATGCTGAGCAGATAGAGTCATAGTGTCAGACAGCACACAAACATGCCCTTCTGTCCATCTGCGTCTCTGCTGACGAAGATGCCCCATCTAACCTAGTCCCATGTGCCTGTGTTTGGCCCATATCCTTCTAAACCATTGTACCACAGTGGTGCAGCGGTAGAGTTGCTGCCTTACAGCACTTACAGCCACAGAGGCCCTTGTTTGATCAACGGAGTTTGTACGTTCTCCCCGTGACTGCGTGGGTTTTCTCCGATATCTTCGATTTCCTCCCACACTCCAAAGACGTACAGGTTTGTAGGTTAATTGGCTTGGTGTAAATTTAAATTGCCCCGAGTATGTGTAGGATTGTGTTAATGTGCGGGGATCGCTGGTCGGCGCGGACTCAGTGGGTCAAGGAGCCTGTTTTTACGCTGTATCTCTAAACTCTAAAGTAATGTAAACCTGTCCAAGTGTCTTTAATCCTGTTATAGGTAGCTCGTTCCATATACCCACCTTCTTCTGAGTGAAAAAGATGTCCCTTAAAATTGTATTAAATCTTGCCACATACTCCTTAAACATATGTCCTCTTGTTCTTGATTCCCCTCCCGTGGGTAAAAGACTTTGTGGGTTCACCTTATCTATTCCCCTCACATTTTTATAACTTGATGCGTAACAAGCTGACTGTTGAAGCTTACACGAGAAACCACCACTTGTCTAATATAGGTAAACTGCAGGTAAGCATGACTACTTCCCTCCAAGTTCATAGTAACACAATATACACTCGGACATTGGAAAATGGCAAAATGGATTCTTTGCTTCCTTCCAATTCCAACATACGATATTGACATCCATTTTCCCTGACCTCCTAACTGCTGTAATTCATGATGGGAGACTGTTCCATTTGGCTGGCTGCAGAACCAAAAATTCCAAATGGCCAAATGTGAAACATGCTTTAAATGCCAGATCTCATATATTACATTCTGAGCACTGCGGTTCCAGAGTTCACATTCCACTTTAATTGCTGCTTTACGGAAAGGTCACTCACATTGCAATTTGCATTTGAGGCAACAGCGGTCTAAAAATCACACTCAGGTCTGCTTAACCTAAAGAGCACATTTTGGAATGAGAGCAGAGGGAGAGAAAAAAAAGTGGCAATTTCCCACCTTCCCCTGAGGTACAATTATTGTGGGAAGATTTGAGCCATTTCTGTTTAATATTTGGCATGTTTTACAAAACATTATCCAATTATTGAGGTTTCATTATAAAATATTAATCATTTCCTCTCCACAATTTCTTCCTCTCTCCCTGTCTGAGAATATCGTGACAAACTGTGAAACTCTTTGCATTGTCGTGACACTAAAAAACACAGGGCTGACCAGTAACTAAATGCATGATGGAACATTGAACAGTACAGCATTGGAATAGGCCTCTAACCCACAATGCACGTGACAAAACCAATGCCAATACTTACTCTGATAGACACAGAAAGCTGGAGTAACTCAGCAAGTCAGACAGCATCTCTGGAGAAAAGGAATAGGTGATGTTTAGGGTCGAGACCCCTTTCTCAGTCTACAGTTCTCAGTCCCCGACTCTCAATCTGAAGAAAGGTCTCGACCCGAAACGTCAACTATTCCTTTTCTCCAGAGATGCTGTTTGTCCCGCTGAGTTACTCCAGCTTTTTGTGTGTATTTTCGGTTTAAACCAGCATCTGACGTTCGTTCTTACACACCAACACTTACTCCTAACTGCCCACGCATAATCCATATTTCTCTGTCCCCTGCATATCATGTGCCTATCCAAAAGTCTCTTAAACGCCAAATCATATCTGCTTCCACCACTAACCCATGGCAGCGTGTTCTAAGCACCCATCACCCTCTGTGTAATAAATGGTCCTGCACATTCCCCTTAATCTTTGCCCCTCTTGGCTGATGCATCTAAGCATTGTGCCAATGGAAGCTATACATGTATCCTTGATTGTAATTCTTAATAACCAGGCAATGGCTTTGGATCCAGTTAGGACACACAAAGCTTCCAGATCGGCATTTCCTTTGGTCATTTACAGCCCAAAGCTCTTTTGATTTAGTTTTAGCTGTGTGAAGTATACTATTATGAAGTACCATCACTCTTTATTTGACTGGAGAGAACTCATAGGTTTCCCTACCCATAAACCACGTGAGATAGGACAATGCCTTGGTTGCCTTTGATTACTATCTCCACCGTTTTCAGAGACTTTGTTTCAGGTCAGAGTTTAGATTAGGCCTGCAAATCTGTGCTTGGCCAAGGAGAGCCTGATGTATTGACTACAGTGTCCACTCTAAGGATGGAGCCTTGTACAAATTCCACAGTTCCAGACCTACCTATTCTCCTGCTGGTGGCTGCGGTTTTATAACTGCAGAGGCCTGAGCCAGGAAAAGAAAAGTGGAGTTTGAAGAAGAACCCAAAATGTCGCCTGTCCATTCCTTCCACAGGTGCTGACTGACCCACTGAGTTCCTCCAGTACATTGGATTCTGCTCAAGGTTTCAACATCTGCAAACCTGGTGCCTCCATAAACAAACTTGCTGGATGGTCAACTCCTTTGTTACGGATGAAGGGACTGTTGCTCTCCTCACCACGGCCTTGTTTCCCTTCATTTATACCACAACGTCGCCCTTTTGGAGAAGGCTCTGCTCCTTCAACGTCTGCAGAAAGATGCTGCAGATGTTTTGGCCAGTGCCATCTTCTTCGCTGCCGTGAGATGGGGCAGCAGGGCGAAGGCCGTGGACGCCAATAGGATTAACAAACTCATCAGGAAGACTGGCTCCGTCCTGGGGGTGGAGTTGGATTCATGGGAGGTGGTCTTGAAGGGGAGGATGCTCCTCAAACTGCGGAGCATCCTGGACAATACAGCTCACCCTCTCCATGACACACTGGTCAACCTGAGGAGCACCTTCAGCAACAGACTGGTTCCATCAAGATGCAGGACAGAACGCCACAGGAGATCCTTCTTCCCTGTGACAATCAAACTTTACAACTCCTCCCCCTTCTGTCGTGGGGTAGACTGACTCCCACCCCCACCCCCACCCCACCCCAATCTTTGCACATCCTCCAAGCCTTTCCACTTGTCACTTTAATTTCATGTTTCATGTATTTTGTGTTTTTTTATGACTGTTGGCAGATCCAATTCCCTCCTGGGATAAATAAAGTTCTATCTAATCGTATCGTTATGCTGCAGGCATCATCATGGGAGAGACAAGAGATTCAAAGAACAAAGGTGTACAGGGTTCAAACCTTGGGCGTGGAAGCTAGTTCATAAGTTACTTTCATCTCTGGTGTTATGTCAAATATTATCAGGATGCCCTCTATCAAAGTGGGGTTGTTTTGCTCACATGGCTATTCATGAAGATGTGCCCAAACTATTTGAACAGGGAGTAGTTTACAGCTTGTAACTCGTTCCCATGTATCCCACACAGTTACATTCACTTGTTGTCGTTCCACATATACATTTTCATATATTAATCACCTCAGCTCCCTTGGTTAGATTGCAGATCATAACAACCTCTACTATTGATTCATTATGTAGTCCGGTGCAGTGAGACGATGGGGCATTAAAGCAGAGACACTTACTGCTGTTCCCAAGCCTTGATTCATTTGTTTTTGTTCAGTTACAAAGAAGTTTCAAACAAATGTGTGTAGTACGGGAAATACTTTAATTCAAGGTTGAACACAGACATGACTAAGATAGACACAAAATGCCGGTGTAACACAGCGGGACTGGCAGCATCTGTCTGTTACCTGTCCCGCTGAGTTACTCCAGCGTTTTGTGCCCGTCTTCAGTGTAAAACAGCATCTGCAGTTCCTTCCTACACAGAAGTGTTAATGTTTCCTGCAGGCTCTTTCAGTGCCGATCTTGCCTGTATGAAACTTGGAACATTCCCCACGCTCTCCAGTTCCGTACCTTAACTTCCCACCCATATCCTAACAATAGGTCAGGCAAAAGTTTCACATTCTCAGACAAGCCGCACAAGAACTAGATTCAATGGAACTCACCTGCCAATGGACAGGAGCAACAAAGTAGAACAAGTTTTATTATTAGACACAAAATGCCGGAGTAACTCAGCAGTTCAGGCAGCATCTCTGGGGAGAAGGATTCGGTGACGTTTCAGGTTACCCATTCCGTCTATCCAGAGATGCTGCCTGTTCAGCTGAGTTACTCCAGCATGTTGTAACTATCTTTGGTGTAACCCTGCAACTGCAGTTCCTTCCTACACACATTTTATTATTGAACCATTTCTCTTCATTGCAAAGGAATTTCCATGGTGTTTGGAAATGTAAACCACTTCACTCTAATGGACTTTTGCATGTAACGGTCAACACAGCAAAATGGACTATTTGACTGTGGAAGGATACCATAGATGAGTGCATATCTTGCATGCATGTAATCAGTGGGTATAGACTGACTGATTGCATCTGGGCCTGGGTATCAGGAATCAGCGCATACTGTTTCCAAATTTGGGGTTTGGGTATTTTTCATTGAGACAAGGTATTTTATCCTGAGATTTTTGGATATTGTCAATCAAAGAATTATGTGGTTAATGCAGATAAGTGATGTTGAGGATAAAGATGATCGATGATAATGACCCGCTCAAGCCCTTCCTTACTGTAGGCAGCCTCCGGTAACATACTATCTGAGAGGCAGCACTTCTGACCATTTACAGCTCTCTCAACCCAGTGCTCGAGGACAGTCTATTCTTTCAAATCCTCTAGTTGGGCCCAAATTCACAGGCTTTTCTCACAGAAGCCAGAATGTTACCGCTGAGCCAAGCCAAGAGTGCAGGGTTCCAATGAGGTTCTTGGGTTACTGTGTAGGCAGAGGGTCAAATCGTGTCCCAATAGACAATAGACAATAGGTGCAGGAGTAGGCCATTCGGCCCTTCGAGCCAGCACCGGCATTCAATGTGATCATGGCTGCGGATGTGGCAAAGACAGATACTTCTCCGAAACGTATCTGAAATATCTCATGACACTCAATTGTGACAGTGATAACGAAAACAGAAATGTTAACTGCCATATAGTGTTCACCCCATTATTCTAGCGTTCCCCACCTCTCTTGGCCCACTCCCAACCCTCGGTGCTTCTGTTACCCTGGTAGTATCGCACTTTGTAGTAAAATTAGATAGAAGCTGTGTCCAACACTTTGGGGAAGGCAGGCCCCTATGACCTGTTGTGTTTTATAGACTCCCTATAGCCATGAGATTGCTCCTAGCTTGTAACCAGAAGCTGGGGGCTCTTTGTATTATTTCAGACAATTAAAACTCTTTACAAAGGCTCAGTGGGCATTAGCAGTCCTGTTCCTATACAAGTTGCATATTTATCTCCTCGTGCCTCTTTACTGCCCAGGGTTGCCTGGACTCCTGAGATTCATTCAAGTGCTGCATTAAAATCTTTCCCTGGAGAATGGCAAAGGTTTGTTTTAATTATTTATTTTCAAGGTATAGACATATGATTTCATTTTCTGTACCTCGTTTGGATGGGACTGATTTAGCAGGGCACACACACATGGAAGTGGGATTCATCCTTAAAGGTTATTAGGAAATTAAAAAACTGCAGATGCTGGAAAAATCGAAGTTAGACAAAAATGCTGGAGAAATTCAGCGGGTGAGGCAGCATCTATGGAGCAAAGGAATAGGCGACGTTGCTGAAGAAGGGTCTCGACCCGAAACATTGCCTATTCCTTCACTCCATAGATGCTGCCTCACCCGCTGAGTTTCTCCAGCTTTTTTGTCTGCCTAGGAAATTAATAATAATCAGTGTGGGAAGGAACTGCAGATGCTGGTTTAAACCAAAGATAGACACAGAAAGCTGGAGTAACTCAGCGGGTCAGGCAGCATCTCTGGAGAAAAGGAATAGGTGACGTTTCGGGTCGAGACCCTTCTTCAGCCTGTCCTATTCTAGCATCACATGGTACTTCTGCTGGTACCAGCTTTCTAGTTCAATTTTACAATCTTTACATTGAGTTCAAGCCCTTAAATTGCCATTGTACATTTATTTGTGGTGTTATTCCTGTTAATCTGCCTGTCCATGGAGAGGCACATGGATATGCTGGGAATGGATATCCATAATGTGAGGGATATGGATTAGGTGCAGGCAGAGGAGGTCAGTTTAACTTGGCATCAGGTTCAACACGGACATGGTGGGTTGAAGGATCTGTTTGCCAGAGATGCTGCCTGTTCTGTATTTATTGTCCATCTATAATGTTCAATGTTGTATGTTGATTAAACAACAGCAAGTAAGAAAGTTAGTGTTCCGATCCCAGTGCATCTGCCAACTAAACATTCTTGACACAAAAACCTGGAGTAACTCAGCGTGACAGACAGCATCTCTGGAGAAAAGAAATAGGTGACGTTTCGGGTTGAGACCCTTCTTCAGACTCTCTGGTCTGAACCCGAAACGTCACCTATTCTTTTTCTCCAGATGTGCTGACTGACCCGCTTAGTTACTCCAGCATTTTGTGTCTATCTTTGGTATAAACCAGCATCTGCAGTTCCTTCCTACACATTCTTGACACTTGACTTAACTTTATAGGTCCAGTTTCAATGGATTATTATTTAAATATATTGCCTCCACACCAATAATATAAAATCCCTGCAACCGATGATTTGAGGCATTTTATAACCACTTTTAATGATGTTACTGTTGTCACTATTCGAATCCACATCATTAATACAGCTGTACAGGTCTTGAGTACCTCGGGAAACAACATTAAAACAAATATAAATGTTGAGGTTCTACAAAAAATTTGTTTTAATCCCACGACATTTACCTGAAAATTCTGAGTTTTACCAATACGTAAAAATGCTGAGCCTGTTTTATAAGTGGAGCTGTGAGACTGTGTGGTGTGTTTCCTGGGCATTTTATTCAGGCTTTCAGGGGTTTCTTTTTGTTCCTCTCTCATTTATTGACTGCCAAGGGTTCGGCTTGATCAGCCATGGAATGTCATTGCAGGCAGTATCATGGGAATACCAGGCAAAGTTAAATTGTCTGGCAGGCTTCCAAAGAAAAGTCAAAACATATTGGAATTTTGGCAAGGTTAAACTCTGCATCTTGGAAGAAAACAAAATGTCTAGCATCTGCCTTCAACCTGTCCTTAATCCTGGTCGGTTTCAAGTAATAATTCTGAAACAGTAGTGTAGCAAGTCAACTGTGCAAAGTTGAGCTAATTTTGAAATCAAAAGAGGAGCTTTGTGAGAACGACTGCCATTTAAGGATAGTCTCTTGTGTGTTCAGAAGGAATATTACAGAGAATCAGTTAAGCCTCTGGCAGTGAGAAACTTTCCCAGGAGCACGGAATCTCTAAATTAAGCCATGTTGACAACCAGAAGATAGACACAAAATGCTGGAGTAACCCAGCGGGACAGGCAGCATCTCTGGAGAGAAGGAATGGGTGACGTTTCGGGTCTGTGAAGCTTCCAGTTTGAGTCCATGGTACTTCTCGACTCAGCGGAAGTCAGGAAGGGGTGAGCTGGGCTTGTTACAATTGCACGTAAAGGTAAAGAAAATCAGCACACACAGTCAAGGGTCAAGAAACTCACGCGGTCACTGGGAGGATGTGCAAACTCCGTAAAGACAGCACCCATAGTCAGGATCGACCCCAGGTCTCTGCATCTCCTTCTTCTAAACTCAAGAGAGTATCGGACTAGTCCGCTTAATCAGAACCCGAGAACAAGCTCATCCTACCTCAAAAATCATTCTAATTAACCTTCAAGCACTCCCTCTCTCACACAAGGTCTCTCCCTTGCTCAGATACAGAGGCAGGATATTTGAGAGATACTGTCACCAGGCCTCTGTATATTTGCACTAATGCATCTTTAATCATGTACCAAAATTTGCCTAATTGGGGCTAATTGTCCTACCTTTTGTTTTTTTCTTAGCTTCACCAATATAATTTTGACTTTGTGATTTTCTTAAGCAAAGACCTTCCTTTTTACTGCCTATTCCAGTCTTTATTATAAAAGCTACTCGATCTTAACTAGAATACCCATCTTTTTGAAAATATCAGTCCAGATTATTTCATGTCCAACTATTGTGACTTTGCAACCATCTCTCAAAAGCAGCAATTCATTCTATGACCATTTTATTGCTATTTGTACCATTAATTTGTTTTTTTTGTTACAAAGCCTGTGTACATTCAAATAAGGAGTATTTAGTTTGGTCTTTCAACTCTTTTTACTGTTAATTAACTCTAGCCTGCACTTATCATATTATTTTCAAATTTATGAATTTCCCCATCAAAGAATCCTACCACCCACCTATCCATGACCCCCCCCCCCCCCCCCCCCAGTCTCTATTTAGTTCAAAGCTTTGCCTATACTCCTAGACATTTGATTTGATAGGACATTGATCTTGGAGGAATCTCATTGAAATGTACAGAATAGTGAAAGGCTTCAGTAGAGTGGATGTGGAGAGGATGTTTCCACTAGTGCGGAGAGTCTGCGACTAGAGGTCGTAGCCTCAGAATTAAAGGACGTTCTTTTAGGAAGGAGATTAGGAGGAATTTCTTTATTCAGAGGGTGGTGAATCTGTGGAATTCTTTGCCACAGAAGGCTGTGGAGGCAAAGTCAGTGGATATATTTAAGGCAGAGATAGATTCTTGTTTAGTACGGGTGTCAGGGGTTATGGGGAGAAGGCAGGAGAATGGGGTTGGGAGGGAGAGGTAGATCAGCCATGATTGAATGGTGGAGTAGACTTGATGGGCTGAATAGCCTAATTCTACTCCTATTACTTATGATCTTATGATCCCATGATTCAAGGGAAGCTCATCTCAACAGAGTAGACCCTTCCTTCCCAATGGTGATGCCAATGGCCCCTGGAATTGAAACCCATTTCTCCCACACATGGCTTGGAGCCACACATTCAACCTTCTGCTCTCATTGCCCCTATGCCAATTTGTACATGGCTCAAGCAGTATTTCAGAGATTATTACTTTGGACACTGGCTGCTTCTCCTTCAGAACTGAGTTCTTTGTTTCATTTATATCATCGGTCACCACATGGACAATACAACTAAGGCACTCTCCTCTTTATTTAGGAGTATCTTTTGGTACTACGTAAATATAGAGTGCTCCACATAACAATTCTTCTCTCACCATCATCCCTCAACTAGTCACCAAGCTTACACCTCCAACTTACTGCGTGTGGTATTTTGTTACATGGAACACTTAATAAGTGATAGATGGACACAAAAAGCTGGAGTAACTCAGCGGGTCAGACAGCATCTCTGGAGAAAAGGAATAGATGATGCTTTTGTGACGGTGAATAGTTACTCCAGCTTTTTCTTTCCCCGAAACATCGCCCATTCCTTCTATCCAGAGATGCTGTCTGACCCGCTGAGTTACTCCAGCCTATCTTCGATTTAAACCAGCATCTGCAGTTCATTCCTACACTTAACAAATCATTACAGATCATGAAGCATAGTAGCCTTTCTGTGCATGTTAGGATGAACTCACCCTTTCAACCATGGGCAGAGAAGTGCATGTGATACTATTGTTGAAAGCATGTTATTCTACCTTACCCCAGAAACACTGGATCAATGGGTTTTTAAAAACTTTGCTCAAAATTATTATGTGTAGGAAGGAACTGCAGATGCTGGTTTAAACGGAAGATAGACACAAAAAGCTGGAGTAACTCAGCGGGACAGAGGAATAGGTGACGTTTTGGGTCGAGACCCTTCTTCAGACTGAGAGTCAGGGGAAAGGGTAACGAGAGATATAGACGGTGATGTAATTATTATTTGCATTTGGGTTCTAAGTCAGTTAGGAAAAGTCCACATATGAAGCAAAATAGGTTGTCTCAGGCTCATGTCATCACTGGCCTCAGGACCCTAGAGATAGCAACAAGGAACCATTACAAGCCAATGGACCCGACTAGAAAGTGGGGATCTAATGCTAGACATGAGCTGGGATTTGCCTCAGAACTTCTCCAGCCCTGCCAGTGCAACTTTGGCAGATCTTGTTTACTTCCACAGGAGTCTAGTACAGACATGCCATGCGATGATGATTCTGAACAGTCTCTCTCCCAGTCAAGGGTCTGCAGCTCCTCCAATCCATAACAGAGTTTAGACACACCACCGTTTTTGCATGTGTAATGATTTATTATTGCCTATTAATTGATTTACTTGCACCCAAATGAAGATTAAAATGATGATCCACCTTGTTTGAGGTTCCAAACCAAAACGTCACCCATCCTTTTTCTCCAGAGATGTTGCCTGACCCGCTGAGTTATTCCAGCACTTTGTGTCTAGTGCAATGCTCTTATATTTCAATCAAAATTACCAAGTTTCACAAGTTCACAAGTTATAGGAGTGGAATTAGACCATTCGGTCCGTCGAGTCAACTCCGCCATTCAATCATGGCTGATCTCTGCCTCCTAATCCCATTTTCCTGCCTAGTCCCCATAACCCTTGACACCCGTTCTAAATCAAGAACTTGTCTATCTCTGCCTTAAACATATCCACTGACTTGGCCTCCACAGCCCTCTGTGGCAATGAGTTACACAAGCTTACACTCAGTAACTGGGTGACTGGAGAAAATAGGCTTCATTCTGGTCTAACCTGTGAACTACAGTCACCTGTGTTAGTGGCTGCAAATGTCTTGGGACAATACTTCAATGAAGTTACTCCCTCTGGGCACCCAGTGAAAGGATTATTTGGGTCATGCAAGGATATAAAATACGCTGGCAGATCACATGAGCTTTAATGTTTCACAGTCCTTTTTATGAGATTCCATACGGTTTCACTTTGTAAAAATAGACGAGCAAAGGGTACTCGTGGGAGCAATTTCAATCTGTGTGGTCTCTGGCCATTAAACCTGCTTAAATCCTTACCCTTAACTCAGAACCAAAATCAGATTGAACTGAGTCACACATGCACAGGGATGCATAAAGTGCTGAGTGTCGGCAAGACGTAATTATTGCATGATTGAAGATGATGGCAATTTATGTTGGCCATGAGTTGGCAGAGGGAATAGTAAAAACATGATACGGACAATTCTTCCACAGACTTAAAAATGTTACTTCAGAGAAACAAAAGTTATAAAGGTGCTGGCTTCATTGAAGAGATTCGTATCAAATTTGGAGTCCCTACAGAAATTATTGTGGCATGGTGGCGCAGCGGTAGAGTTGCTGTCTTACAGTGCCAGAGACCTGGGTTCGATCCTGACAACGGGTGCTGTCTGTACGGAGTTTGCATGTTCTCCCCATGACCTGCGTGGGTTTTCCCCGAGTGCTCCCGTTTCCTCCCACATTCCAAAGATGTACAGGTTTGTAGGTTAAGTGGCTTTGGTAAAATTGTAATTTGTAGGAAAGTGCGAGTGTATGGGGATCGCTGGTCAGCATGGCTTCGGTGGGCTGAAGGGCCTGCTTCCGCATTGTATCTCTAAACTAAACTAAACTCTTGTGAACTAGGTTCTCAGACTGGGAATTAGGGTAAGGGGAAGAAGAGTGGGAATGCTTGATACTGGTCGTCTTACCTATAAGACAATAGACAATAGGTGCAGGAGTAGGCCATTCGGCCCTTCGAGCCAGCACCGCCATTTAATGTGATCATGGCTGATCATCCCCAATCAGTACCCCGTTCCTGCCTTCTCCTCATATCCCCTGACTCCACTATTTTTAAGAGCCCTATCTAGCTCTCTCTTGAAAGCATCCAGAGAACCTTCCTCCACCGCCCTCTGAGGCAGAGAATTCCACAGACTCACCACTCTCTGTGAGAAAAAGTGTTTCCTCGTCTCCGTTCTAAATGGCTTACCCCTTATTCTTAAACTGTGGCCCCTGGTTCTGGACTCCCCCAACATCGGGAACATGTTTCCTGCCTCTAGCGTGTCCAAGCCCTTAACAATCTTATATGTTTCAATGAGATGCCCTCTCATCCTAAACTCCAGAGTGTACAAGCCCAGCCGCTCCATTCTCTCAGCATATGACAGTCCCGCCATCCCGGGAATTAACCTTGTAAACCTACGCTGCACTCCCCAATCATTTCTTTCACAGCACCCTATGTATAAACCTGTAGAATTCAACCTGGCGCTGCCACACCTAAATCTGATCAACATAGTTATGCTCCTTCCAAGACTTTTGCAGTGTAGTTTTCTCACGAGGCAAATTGCAGGAAAGAAAAATGATCGTTGGTTCGTCTGTGATGTGGGTGGATCATGAATACAAACAATCTCCAATACAGATTTGTGTGGGAAGGAACTGCAGATGTTGGTTTAAACTGAAGATAGACACAAAATGCTGGAGTAACTTAGTGGAACAGGCAGCATCTTTGGGAAGAAGGAATGGGTGACGTCTTGGGGTCGAGACCTTTCATCAGACTGAAGAGATGCTGCCTGTCCCGCTGAGTTACTCCAGTAGTTTGTGTCCAATACTGATTTGACATTTACATTCAAACATGCATCAGCCACGCTTGTGTCAACTGAATCTTTACACCAAGAGCTCTCCTGGAGCATCTGCAGGTTCATTCAGTAGAATAACTGCATGACCGTGGACAGTACTTGTCCACTCTACCTCAGGGCCATTCCTGGGAACTCCTACCCAAATCTCTCTGTTTCTAATCCTCATACACTCCTTAAAAGCCATTGTTTATATTAGGGTTTGAATAAGGTTTCTTATCTCTTCTACTCTGGGTGTGCACAGGAGTATTGGTATTACGCATCTGCAGTAGTAATGATGATAAATTTCATGTCATTTTAGTTCCTCATCACTAACTGCGCTGATACTCCCATGCATATTTCCCAAGCACCATAAATAAAGAAGATTCCACTAAAGAGGCTAACATCTGGAGAGCAGGGCAGAAAAATCCAACTGCCTGACTTCCCAACACGACCATTAGGATGATGCAGAATCATCATTACAATGGAAGATCCTACATCGCTGGCAGAGTTTTCATGGCCGGTTCCACTCCATTGGCATAACCTGGTCAGGCTACACAAATGTTCCATTGCAGAGTGCACACAGCACTTTCTTCCTATATGTGTGATGGGGCCTCCTTAATGGGTTCCAACACCTGCCCAAACCCAACATCCCTGCCCTTGCTAGTTTTCATGGTGGCCTTGGCTGCCCTAGAGAGATTTCCTTAGGAGCACTCACTGACTTCCCATGGATCAGAAAGTGAACGAGGCAATGTCCACAAGGAACATAGACACAAAATGCTGGAGTAACTCAGTGGGACAGGCAGCATCTCTAAGGATCAGACGAAGTCTCAGACTGGGTTCTCAGTCTGAAAAAGGGTCTTGACCCGAAACATCACCCATTCCTTCTCTCCAGTGATGCTGTCCCACTGAGTTACTCCAGCATTTTGTGTCTATCTTTGTTGTAAACCAGCATCTGCAGTTCCTTCCCACACTGTGTCTGCAAGGAATTGCATTTGAAATGTGTAGGAAGGAACTGCAGATGCTGGTTTAAACCGAAGATAGACACAAAAACCTGGAGAATCTCAGCGGGTCAGACAGCATCTCTGGAGAAAAGGAATAGGTGATGTTTCGGGTCTGAAGAAAGGTCTTGAACCGAAACATCATATTTTCCTTTTCTCCAGGGATGCTGTCTGACCCGCTGGGTTCCTCCAGCTGTTTGTGTCTATGGAAGGAATTGCATTCAGTGCATGTTGAAGGGCCGACTCTTGAACAAATCCCCTGTCATATGCAGAGGTGTTGCCACACACTCCTACGTTATCTCATTCAGTCATTCCATTATTCTTTTGCGCTACTCTGAATCATTTATCATCAGTGTGTGTTCACTGTTTACTCTGTGAGCTTCATGTGAAGTAGATATTTCATTACATCCTGCTACCATTCTGTCACTCTACACCTCCATCCCCCACCAGGAGGGTCTTAAAGCCCTCTGTTTCTTCCTCGACTGCAGAACCAGCCAATTTGCATCTACGAACACTCTCCTCTGCCTAACAGAGCTGGTCCTTACCCTCAACAACTTCTCCTTCAAATCCTCCCACTTCCTCCAAACCCAAGGCGTAGTTATGGGCACCCGCATGGGCCCCAGCAATGCCTGCCTCTTTGTAGGGTACGTCGAACAATCACTGTTCCAGGCTTACACTGGTCCTATCCCCGAAATCTACCTCCGCTACATTGACAACTGCATCAGTACTACCTCCTGCACCCATGCAGAACTCACTGACTTCATCACGACTAATTTCCATCCTGCATTCAAATTCACTTGGACCATCTTCGACATCTCCCAACCGTTTCTAGATCTCATCATCTCCATCACAGGAGACAGACTATTGACTGACATCTAATACAAACCCACTGACTCCCAAAGCTATCTAGACTACACTTCTTCCCACCCTGCTTCGTGTAAGGACTCCATCCCCTACTCCCAATTCCTCCATCTACGCTGCATCTGCGCCCAGGATGAGGTTTTCCATACCAGTTCATCGGAGATGTCCTAGATACATAGAATAGAAACATAGAAAATAGGTGCAGGAGTAGGCCATTCGGCCCTTCGAGCTGGCACCACCATTCAATATGATCATGGCTGATCATCCAACTCAGTATCCCGTACCTGCCTTCTCTCCATACCCCCTGATCCCTTTAGCCACAAGGGCCACATCTAACTCCCTCTTAAATATAGCCAATGAACTGGCCTCAACTACCCTCTGTGGCAGAGAGTTCCAGAGATTCACCACCCTCTCTGTGTGAAAAAGTTTTTCCTCATCTCGGTCTTAAAGGATTTCCCCCTTATCCTTAAGCTGTGACCCCTTGTCCTGGACTTCCCCAACATCGGGAACAATCTTCCTGCATCTAGCCTGTCCAACCCCATAAGAATTTTGTACGTTTCTATAAGATCCCCTCTCAATCTCCTAAATTCTAGCGAGTATAAGCCAAGTCTATCCAGTCTTTCTTCATATGAAAGTCCTGACATCCCAGGAATCAGTCTGGTGAACCTTCTCTGCATTCCCTCTAAGGCTATAATGTCCTTCCTTAAGGGAACAGGGGTTTCCCTCTTCCATTATAGATGAGGCTCTCACTAGGGTCTCCTCCATATCCCGCAGTTCCGCTCTTGCTCCCCCTCCCCCCATTCATAACAAGGACAGTCCCCCTTGTCCTCACCTTCCACCCCATCAGCCGTCACATACAGCATATAGCCCTCCAACATTTTCGCCACCTCCAACGGGATCCCACTACTGGCCACATCTTCCCGTCTCCACCCCTTTCTGCTTTCCGCAGAGACCGTTCCCTTCGAAACTCCCTGCTCAACTTGTCCCTTCCCACCCAAACCACCCTCTCCCCAGGTACTTTCCCCTGCAACCGCAGGAGATGCAACATCTGTCCTTTTACCTCCTCCCTCGACTCCATCCAAGGAACCAAACAGACTTTCCAGGTGAGGCAGACGTTCACCTGCACCTCCTCCAACCTCATCTACTGTATCCGCTGTTCCAAGTGTCAACTTCCCTGCATCGGTGAGACCAAGCGCAGGCTCGGCGATCGTCTCACAGAACACCTCCGCTCAGTCTGTCTTAACCTACCTGATCTCCCGGTGGCTCAGCACTTCAACTCCCCCTCCCATTCCCAATCTGACCTTTCTGTCCTGGGCCTCCTCCATTGTCAGAGTGAGGCCCAGCACAAATTGGAGGAACAGCACCTCATATTTCGCTTCGGTAGTTTACACCCCAGCGGTATGAACATTGACTTCTCTAACTTCAGATAGCCCTTGCTTTCTCTCTCCGTCCCTTTCTCCTTCCCCTTCCCCTTCCCAGTTCTCCCATTAGTCTTACTGTCTCTGACTACATTCTATCTTTGTCCCGCCCCCTTCCCTGACATCAGTCTGAAGAAGAGTCTCGACCCGAAATGTCACCTATTCCTTCTCTCCAGAGATGCTGCCTCACCCGCTGAGTTACTCCAGCATTTGTGTCTACCTTAAAAATAATCTAATCTATTCAAAACTCTCTGAAAGGGCAATGCACAATAAAAATGAGGATAATCCAATGTTGTTATTTAATTTTTTTGTTTCCAATTTGACATTCATGCTATTTACATGCATCACAGTGCCAGGAACCCGGGTTCGTTTCTCGCTGTGGGTGCTGTCTGTGCGGAGTTTGCACCACCATGTGTGTTTTCTCTCACATTCCAAAGATTGCCAGGTTTGCAGGTTAATTGGCGTCTGTAAATTGCTCCTAGTGTGTAGGGAGTGGATTAAGACAGTGGGATAACATTGAACTGGTATACTGGAGATTGATGGTCAACATGTACTTGGTGGGCTGAAGGGCCTGTTTCCACGTAGTATCTCTAAAACAATAGAACATAGAAGGTGCAGGATTGTCGGGTAATTGGTTTCTGTAAATTGTCCCTTGTGTGTAAGATGCTAAACTAAGATAACATAGACCGAGTTTATGGGGGGTGATTGTTGGTCAGCGTGGACTTCTGAAGGGCCTGTTTCCACATTGTATCTCTAAACGAAACTGTACTAAACAGTGCAGCACAGGATCAGGCCCCTCAGTCTACAATGTCTGTGCCAAATATGATGCCAAGACCAACTCTTATCTGCCTGCACACAATTCATATCCCTCCATTCGCTGCCTATCCAATAGTCTCTTAAATGCCACTATCTGCCTCCACCACCACCCCGGCACAGCGTTCCAGATACTCACCACCCTTGTGCAAAAAACTAGCCCCGCACATCTCCTTTAGACTTTGTTCCACGCACCTTAAAGGGCCTGTCCCACTTACGTGTCCTTGGCATGCAAATTACGCGACCTCGTTGTCGCGTTGAGGCGCACGGGCATCGTATGGCCGCACGGGGCCGGTCCCACTGAGAAGCACAGAGGGGTATGGAGTTGTACGCGATATCGCGCGGCGCTCCGAAATTTTGTAGCGAACGAAATTGGGACAGGCCCAAGACCCTGGCGCGACGCAACGTCTCACTTCCAACAGAAGCAGAAGTGGGCAAACGATCGCCGAACTCAGCCTGGGGCTCACGGCCATTGCGGTCTGGATCCGCCCCACTTCTACTCCCAGAGCGGGGTCAAGAAAATTGAAGATAGACACAAAAAGCTGGAGTAACTCAGCGGGATCGGCAGCATCTCTGGAGAGAAGCAATGGGTGACGTTTCGGGTCAAGACCATTCTTTCAGACTGAAGAAGAGTCTCGACACGAAACATCATCCATTGCTTCTCTCCAGAGATGCTGCCGATCCCGCTGAGTTACTCCAGCATTTTGTGTCCATCTTCAAATGACGTCACGCGCTTCAGACGGCTGTGCGGGCACATGAAATCGCGCGCGACCTTCGCGGGACCATCACGCCTCAACGCGACCACGAGGTCGTGTAATTAGCGTGCCAAGGACACGTAAGTGGGACAGGGGCTTAAAGCTATGCCCTTAAGCATTTAATATTTCCATCCTAAATTGTAAAAAAAACATTTAGTGCAATGACAAATGTCCAATTTCTGGTCAATGTCCTAATGTGCGACAGCAACATTTAACTCAGTCAATTTACAGATGCAATATCATTACTATAACACAGGCTGACCGTAGAGTTATTTAGAGCTTAATTGCTGATGACAAGAGGCATTTGCAGATGGGCAGTTGTTTATAAATACTTGGATTCACTGGCATTTCTCAATTCTTTTCAATACACCTTTCAGTTTGTGGGTCGATGCCTGCAGTGCGATAGTTGTATGGGTGAAACAAAGTCAAAGTGTTGAAGCAAATAAACAGATCGGGAAGATGCAGACAATTCTCCTATCCAAGGTATAACATCAGTGCATGAGGATTTCTCAAAAATAAAACCTGAGCATTACTCTTCAGTGATCTGGATCTTTGGGGGCCAACAACGTGAGGCTTTGTAAGAAGGAACTGCAGGTGCTGGTTTAAACCAAAGATAAACACAAAAAGCTGGGATAACTCAGCGGGTCAGGCAGCATCTCTGGAGAGAAAGTCTCAACCCGAAAAGTCACCTATTCCTTTTCTCCAGAGATGCTGTCCGACCCGCTGAGTTGCTCCAGCTTGTTTGTGTCTATCTTTGATGTGAGGCTTACGCTGATGATTCAGAAGCACCAGGAGTTTGTGCCACATTGGCGTGTGGTAGTTCCTGCTCCATTTTACATGGATTGAGAAATTAAAAATGAGGCTATTCCAATCTCTGCCTGGAGTGGGAGAGTGAAGGGGGGGTGGGGTGTGGGAGGTTGTTATTGGACAGTGGATAATCAGGATGGCAGCTGTATTACCTGACACAGCGAATAAAAGAAACAGTTTATGCTAAGAGTGTCGGAAGCCATCCCAGGTTTAATACTACACTAGTTTTTCAGCATTGTAACACACAGCAACAAAGAATTCCCTCAGGCGAGCAATTTTTTCACTTCAAACTCTTTCTAGAATTTCAATAACACAAGGAATGTGGAGCTGTAGGGTGCGTATTTGATAAGGCCTGGAATTCTGCCTTCTGACTGCTCAACACACTAACCCATTCACCTTGTTCTCAGCTGAAGGGCGGATTTGGTCAAGTTAATCACTGGTTGTTAAAAAAGCAGGGAGGGAGGGAGGTGTGGGGTGGGACGGAGAGGGGAGGCAGAGCGAAACTCATGCAGTAAAACCATGAATATTGGCAAGTTATTGGATTGACAGCAGTGGAACCTGCTATTCCAAGGTAATTGTAGTCACCCATTGTGGCTGCAACCACTTTTAGTTTAGCAACTTAGAGTATTAGTCATACAGCATGGAAACAGGCCCTCCACCCCAACTTATCCGTGCCGACAAGATGCCACATCTATTCTCACCTGCCCACATTTGGTCCATATGCCTCTAAACCTCACTGACACAAAAAGCTGGAGTAACTCAATGGGACAGGCAGCATCTCTGGATAGAAGAAATAGGTGATGTTTCGGGTTGAGACGCTTGTTTAGACTGAGACTCGACCGGAAACGTCACCCGTTCCTTCTCTCCAGAGATGCTGCCTGTCCCGCTGAGTTACTCCAGCATTTTGTGTCTATCTTCAGTGTAAACCAGCATCTGCAGTTCTTTCCTACACATTCCCTCTAAACCTCTCCTATCCATCTATGTGTCCAAATGTCTTTTAAATGCTGTTATAGTATCTGTCGCAACTACCTCTTCTGGTAGCTCGTTCCATATACCCTCCACCCTCTGTGAGAATGTTGCCTCTCAGCTTCTTACTATATCTTTCCCCTCTCACCATAAAACTATGTTCTCCGGTCCTTGATTCCCTACTCTATGTAAAAGACTCTGTGCAATTACGCCTGTAATTTTATGCGCCTCTATAAGATCACCCCTCAGCCTCCTGCACTCCAAGGATTCATATTTAGGCTGCCTGGCATTAAATATTCTCTCCACTCTTGCCAGCTTCATGACATCCTTGCTACAGCAGAGGGACTAAAACTGAAGCTTTGGAATCAACTTGTTTTCCAATAATCTCCCCTCATTATTATGGATCTCCACATTGGTTGCAGCAGACGGAGGCGGCCGTTCACTGGGGTAATTGGTGGGCCATGTAGAGCGCAGCATTGGTCATGGGGGAGAGAGCAAGTGGTAAAACACTCGTGCTGAGCGCTGCATGGGTTTGCAGCGGCTGCCACAAAGAGTGGTCCTGGGGTGTTGGATGCAGACGCAGTGCGCCCCCACTGCACCTGCGTTGCCCTGGCAACGGGCACCTCGGATGCCTGGTAACGGCGCCAGGGTTCCATTGCATGGCCCACCTCCGCCAGATTACCCAGCGAGCCGGCGCCAGGTGGCGGGAGCTTCCCGTTGCATGAGCGGAGAGAGAGCAGAACGGAAACAGCATGAGCACCGAGCCCTGCCCCAGCGCATCCATCTCGTGTGAGACAGCGAGCTCTGTGGGTCCCCAGCCTGGGAATTTCCCCTGGTTTAACCCCCTCCCCCAGCACCACATTTCTTCCTACCCGGCCTTGGATTAAAGTAGTTCATGTTTACTCCCCTCGCTTGGTTATAGCAAACATTTGGCAATAACAGACACCACCCCCCCCACCCCCCATCCCCCACCCCACCCCATGGTGTGTTGGCACAAGGGTTTATTGGGCAACTAGGTTAGCATTATGTGCTGCCTCTGAGTGAGCACAGGACCAGGTTCAAATGTGGCTGACTCCACATCTCAAATCAATGAGTCAATGATGAATGTATGAACTTCTAGTGGTTGCTAGGAGGTGCACTAGACAGGCTTTATTGTGGTCATTGGCTCCCGACGCTCTCCCTCTATAAACAGAAGCCCGAGACCCAAGTGATGAGATATAGTGTGTTGGATCCACGAGTGGGAGCCAGAGGTGGGATCAGTGGAATCCCGCCTTTGATGGGGAATTGGGGAATTGGGGAACTGAGCTGGGGGACACGAGGAGATGCCTGACACTGATGAACAAAGGAGAGTGGAAAATCGGGAGCCTCCTGTGATGCTTGTGCAGGACACATAGGTAGGGAAACCAAGACCTGGGAGTCACAGTGAGGTGGAATAAAGACTTGGGTGGGCTGAATGGAGGTATTGGGAGTTTTAGTACAAAGAGGAATTGTGCAGAACTGCTCAACTAGCTGAATGTCACTAATGCTCACACTATTCATGGAGGCAGGCCCCAGAACATCAGCTGTATTCTTTTCATGTGTATTTGTGCTCTCCGCTGTTGGTCAGGCTACCTTACCAAAGGACAGCCCTACAACAGAGATCTGTAGATCTCTGGCCTTCCCAGTGTTGGCTTCATCCTCCTCTCTGCCCCGCACCAACTATCACCATTGTGCCCTAGGTGATGTTTCGAGTCGAGACCATTCTTCAGACTCAAAACTTCACCTATTCCTTATCTCCAGACAGGCTGCCTGTCCCGCTGAGTTACTCCAGCATTTTGTGCCTATCTTCGGTGTAAACCAGCATCTGAACTTCCTTCCTAAATCATTGGGCCTTCCCTCCCAACATCAAGGCCACCAGCTCTCATTTCTCCCTCTGCCAATGTTGTCTGACAGCTGAGTTAGCAGCATTTGCAATTTGCATTGTTAGTAAAGGTTTATTTTTCAGAAGGCAGCACATCAGGGCAAAATATACAAGGGCTAGTGTGGGAAACTTACCACATGACTGATAGAGCCACGACTGTTAGGTTTGTTAGGAGATAGAAGAATTCTAAAACCCCTTCAAAGGGGCTTGTTATCACAGCCGCCAAACTGGTCGTTTCATACCAGCTGTTCCTCTTACTTAACACAGAAAACAAACTGACATTTTGGACTATCGGAGCCTACTGTACAGATTAGCAGTGGCTGTAACACATAATCTGGGGCTGTTTGGCCTTCAGAGGGAGGCAAGAAGGCTCCCATCAATCCTGCCTTCACCTCTGACCTTCGAATATTTTAAAACAGCAGGAACTACCCATTTATCTTCTTTCCGCTGAGAGAAAAAGATTTGAAAAATGTCTAGAATTTTTTTTTCCACGGAGCAGGCAACACTAGTTATGCGTTATCCAATCCGAGGTTGTCCGCACATTGCTGCCTGGAAACAACAGCCCAAACTTCAAGAAGGAAGAAATAAGCTGTCCTGTAATCAGATGTAAAACAAAAATGCAAGGTAGCTGGTTCAGCCGACACAGAAATATAACGTTAATCAGATCAGTAACTCTGCACAAAATTGCATCGCTGCACAACCAAACAACATGGGGTTAAAGGGCCTGTCCCACTTGGCCATCATTTGCGCGTAATTTACACAACATAATTTACACGTCACGACGCATGCGTCGTGACACGCACGTGATGCGTGCATGGTGCGCGATGACGTAGGCTGTGACGCGCGATCACGCGCAGCGTCCTAGGAATTTGTGATGTACAAAATCTTTGCGCGCCATCTGCGTGACGCGCAAATGACAGCCAAGTGGGACAGGCCCTTTAGAAGCACTTTCTATGCCTTTAATGTAGCTCGTTGCTAAAGTCCTAACTTTACCAGCATCAGGGTGGTGTTTCTACAAATCTAACTGCAAACATACAATTGTAGACAGCATTGAGCCCATGCCAAACTAAAAAGGAATTGACACAAGCCATTTTCACTTTCCGACCTTTCAGTCCTAGTCCTCCACTATTATCAGAGGGTGGCCGAGTGTGCAGCTCGTAGAACACCAGTGACTTGGGTTCCATTCTGATCTCGGGAGCTATTGGTGTGGAGTTTGCACATTCTCCCTGTGACCACGTGGGATTACTCTGGGTGCTCCTGTTTTCCTCCCACATCCCAAGGTTTGTAGGTGCATTGGCCCTCTGTAAAGTTACCCCTGATCGGGTGATGGAAGGTGGCGTGGACTCGTCGGGCTGAACGCCCTGTTTCCATGCCATACTTCTAAACTAAACTTAACTTAGTGAAGCCAGGTGTAAACTGGAGGAACAGCACCTTGTATTCCACTCGGGTGGGTGACAGCCCAACGGTATGAAAGTTGAAATCTCCGATTTTATGTAACTACCCACCCAACAACCTCTCTCTCCCACACACACACTAACCCTCCTCTACTCCCTCTCATTTTACTGTGCCCCACCCAGATTATTCACAATCTTTCTCCCACTATCTCTTCCCCCTCCCCCCCCAGCCCCTTCTCCCTATCTGCTTCCATCTGTATCCCTTTCTCCTGCTTCCCAATGTACTCCAAAGATGCTGGAGTAACTCAGCGGGACAGGCAGCATCGACCCAAAACCTCACTCATTCCTTTTAACCATATAACCATAACAGCACGGAAACAGGCCATCTCGGCCCTTCAAGTCCGTGCCGAACATTTTTTAAAATTTTTTTTTATTTTTTTTAATTAAAAATAAATACTTCCCCCTAGTCCCATCTACCTGCACTCAGACCATAACCCTCCATTCCTTTCCCGTCCATATACCCATCCTATCTATTTTTAAAGGATAACATCGAACCTGCCTCCACCACTTCCACTGGAAGCTCATTCCACACAGCTACCACTCTCTGAGTAAAGAAGTTCCCCCTAATGTTCCCCCTAAACTTCTGTCCCTTAATTCTCAAGTCATGTCTCCTTGTTTGAATCTTCCCTACTCTCAATGGGAAAAGCTTATCCACGTCCACTCTGTCTAACCCGCTCATAATTTTAAAGACCTCTATCAAGTCCCCTCTTAACCTTCTGCGCTCCAAAGAATAAAGACCTAACTTGTTCAACCTTTCTCTGTAACTTAGTTGCTGAAAACCAGGCAACATTTTATCCAGACATGCTGCCTAACCAGCTGAGTTCCTCCAGCATTTGTGTCTATTTTCAGTATAAACATGCATCGGCAGTTCCTTCCTACACAAGCACTTATCAACCTTTAACTTGTTTTCATCTTTGTCTTTGGCCTCCCACTTGCTAATAAACACCCCTCTCAGCTGTATCTACCTATCCTTTGCCAGGCCCTGCCCCACACCCACCTCTTTACTCAGCTTCCTTCCCTGCTACTACAATTGGTTAGAAGGGTCCCGACCCGAAGCGTCGCCTACCATGTATTCCACAGATACTGCCTGAAACACTGCTTCACTCCAGCACTTTGTGCCTTTACTTTATGCTAGCCCCTAGTGTGTGTGTGTGTGTGTGTGTGTATGTGTATGAGCATGTTGTCATGTGTATATACACACAGTTTAGTTTATTGTCACATGTACCGAGGTACAGTGAGAAGCTTTTGTTGCGTGCTATCCAGTCAGCGGAAAGACAATACATGATTACAATCTAGCCATTTGCAGTGTATAGATATATGATAAAGGAATAACGTTTAGTGCAGATTTGTGCAAGACTGTGCAATTACCCAGCTCGCACGCACACAAATCCTACACTATTCCCACTTTATTCGCCCCACATTCCCATCAGCATCTCCCCAGATGTCAACATTTATCTACAGACAAGGAGGAATTTTACAGTCCAATTTACCCATCAACCTGCACATATTTGAGATGCAAGATGGCACACAAGCACCCAAAGAAGACCCATGCGGTCAGAGGAACAACATGCAAACTCCACATAGAGAGAGCACTGGACGTCAGGAGTGAACCTGAATCATTGACGTCATGAGGCAGGGTTCTACTTGCTGCATGATTATGTTATCCTTTGCTGCCATCACTGCATCATTAATTACACAAGGCTTCAACAACAAAAACAAAGGAGACACAAGAGATTGCGGAGGCAAGAATCTGGTTCAACAAATCAAATACAACAATGTGACCAAGTACAGGAAAGAGATGAAAAACCTTGCGTCACGGTGTCAGGACAGCAAGCCAGCCCTTAATATCAGCCAGACAAAAAATCCAGTCTGAAGAAGGGTCTCGACCAGAAATATCACCTATTCCTTTTCTCCAGAGATGCTGCCTGACCCGCTGAGTTACACCAGCATGTTGTGTCTACCTTGGGTGTAAACCAACATCTGCAATTCCTTCCATCAAAGAAATGTGGTTGTGGAGCTAAGGAAGTGAAGGGCGGAACACAATCCTTATCTCATTAATGGAGCTGCTCTAGTGATGGTCGATAGCTTCAAGTTCCTATGCATCACAACACCAGCAACCTAACCTCATCCCTTCACAATGATGTGTTGATCAAGAAAGCACATTATGTAATGGTTTTCTTTGGTGTCAGAAAAGATTCTGCATGTCCACAAGGATTATTTCGAACTCCAACAGATGCATTCCTGAAGTATTCTGGCAGGATTCATCTTGTCCTGGAACGGCAACTGCTCTGCTCCTGACTGCCTCAATCTAGAGCTGTGGAGCATGGAAACAGGCCCTTTGGGGACTAACTTGCTGCCTAACTTGGCATACTGGGCTAGCCCCATTTGCTAGCGTTTGACCCACATACCCACAATCCTTTCCAGTCATTATATGTCCAAATGTCTTTAAAAAAGCCGTAATTGAATCCACTTCCATAGCTTGCGTAGTTACGGACTGCCCTCTGAACAAAAATGTTGCCCCATAGAATCTTGTTTACATCTCTCTCCTCTCATCTTAAGGCTGTGCCCACTAGTTTTAGAAACATAGAAAATAGGTGCAGGAGGAGGCCATTCAGCCCTTCGAGCCAGCACCACCATTCATTGTGATCATGGCTGATCGTCCCCAATCAATAACCCGTGTCTGCCTTTTCCCCATATCCCTTGATTCCACTAGCCCCTAGAGCTCTATCTAACTCTCTCTTAAATCCATCCAGTGACATGGCCTCCACTGCCCTCTGTGGCAGTGAATTCCACAAATTCACAACTCTCTGGGTGAAAAAGTTTTTTCTCACCTAAGTCTTAAATGACCTCCCCTTTATTCTAAGACTGTTCTGGTTCTGGACTCGCCCAACATTGGGAACATTTTTCCTGCATCTAGCTTGTCCAGTCCTTTTATAATTTTATATGTTTCTATAAGATCCCCCCTCATCCTTCTAAACTCCAGTGAATACAAGGCTAGTCTTTTCCATCTTTCCGCATATGACAGTCCCACCATCCCAGGGATCAATTTCATGAACCTACGCTGCACTGCCTCAATCACAAGGATGTCCTTCCTCAAATTAGGAGACCAAAACTGTACACAATACTCCAGATGTGGTCTTACCAGAGCCCTATACAACTGCAGAAGAACCTCTTTAGTCCTATACTGAAATCCTCTTGTTATGAAGGCCAACATTCCATTAGCTTTCTTCACTGCCTGCTGTGCCTGCACGCCAACTTTCAGTGACTGGTGTACAAGGACTGGTGTACCAGTTTTAGATTCCTCTACCCTGGAAAAAGACTGTGAGTGTTGACTTTATCCATGGCCCTCATGATCATGTATGCTTGTAGCATAATGAACACACCCACTTAGAGTCACAGAGTCATACAGCGTGGTAACAGGCCCTTCGGCCCAACTTGCTCACACCAGCCAACATATCCCAGCTACACTAGTCCCACCTGCCTGCGTTTGGTCAATATTCCTCCAAAACCTGTCCTATCCATGTACCCGTCTAAATGTTTCTTAAATGTTGGGATAGTCCCTGCCTCAACTACCTCCTCTGGCAGCTTGTTCCATGCACCCACCACCTTTTGTGTGAAAAAGTTACCCCTCAGATTCCTATTAAATCTTTTCCCCTTCACCTTAAACCTACATCCTCTGTTCCTCGATTCACCTACTCTGGGGAAGAGTGCATCTACCAGATATATTCCCCTCATGATTTTATACACCTTTATAAGATCACCTCTCATCCTCCTGCACTCCAAGGAATAGAGTCCCAGCCTACTCAACATATGGCTCAGACTCTCTAGTCCTGGCAACTTCCTCGTAAATCTTCTGTGTACCCTTTATAGCTTGACAACATCTTTCCTATAACATGGTACCCAGAACTGAACACAATACTGTAAAAGCGGCCTCACTAATGTCTTATACAACTGCAACATGACCTCCCAACTTCCATACTCAATACTCTGATCGATGAAGGCTTAATAAGTTATTATGTTATTGTGCTTTAATATTTTTGCACTACTCTGATTGCACTACAATCTTGTACCACTTTGCTGTTTATCATTAGTTGTATTTATTGTATTTTTCATAACTGTATAGATGTGAACAAGGGATTGCATTCTTGTGTACATGAGAATAAACCAATCTGAACCTGACTGACTCTCTGCTGGATGATATCAATGGGTCAAACAGCATTGTGGACATTTCCAGTCCAAACCCTGTGTCAGTTCAGTTCAGTCAGTCACAAGTACCAGCCAGCAGAAAGACAATACATGATTACAATTGAGCCATTTACAATGTATAGATACATGGATCAAGACTAAGCGTGATGAGGGAAGATACCCAGTAGAGAGAAGAGGGGGTGTTGACACAGTGGCCAGTGGGCATTTGTTGACCAAAGTTTGGTACCCTCGTCACTCTTCCATCCAACACATCGACACATTCTTTCTCCCCGGATGCAGATCCTCCACAGATCATTTATCTAGATTAAATAAGTGTGCAGTAAAATAAAAAAAAATAGAACCACTTTCATACCCTTCATTTCAAAGAATGGTGTTCAACAATGTCACTGTTGCTTGTTATCCAGTCGCAAGCTCATGAACCAACCCTGCATGTGATCAGAATCAGTCCAATTGGTGAAGGAGGTCACAGTCAAACGGCCCACCATTGCATGCAGACCGCCTCGCTGTTTGAATAAACGGCTTCCACCAGCAAATTGCACAGCAAAAAGCAACTATTGCATGAGGGAGCAATCTGGAAATCTGCTGAGAAGAATTCTTTAGTGAAAAAACCAATGGTGGTTTGGGAAATTGAGTACGAGATGTCCTTGGCCCTGGCACACAACGTGGAATCTCTGTAGATTAAATGCCGCAACAGGGTGTAGTATTGGACCTGGACAGATAATCTCAGGAATTTAAAGATTGTTTAGCTGCCGGGGGAAAGGAGTTGATATTGATGTCAGAAAGCGACTTTGGAGATAGTGAAATCAGCATTTAATGTTACAATATTCCGCCTGTTACTTTAGCGAGAAATGCAGTCGTTTGGAAATAAATAATTCATATATATTATAAATACTATTTATACAACCAATCATTGGCATATTTGTCATTTTGCTTAGATTCTGGCTGTAGCAACCAAACCCGAGTCAAAGTAGCTTCTACACTAATATTTCTATTTCTTTTCAGTCAGCAAAGGGTAAATATTCAGTCAGCTCTTCCTATGGGCTGTTGGTCACTGAAATCAATGGATCTAAACTTCATAAATGTGTTCAATGCACAGAGAACACTTACCTTCTACCTTATTGGAGACCCTCAGACTACCATATATAGGACTTTATCTTGCACTAAACATGATTCCCTTTATCCTGTGTCTGTACGCTGTGGACGGCTTGATTATAATCACGCATAGTCTTTTCGTCGACACAACAAAATAAGCTTTTCACTGTACCTCGGTCCATGTGACAAAATTAAACTAAACTAAACTAGCGCAAGGTTGCCAGTGCAAATTGCTACCGTATCTCTATAAATGTTTGTACAGGAGAATAAAACATACTATTGTTCTGTGAACAACTATATTGCCTAATGCCCGGAGCAGTGCCAGGAGTTGCAGAATATGGAGGTCACACGTGTAACCTTTGCTCTGTTAGCCTCTGTTAGCCTGGGCCTCAACACGATGGCATAGACAATAACACAATTACAGAGTTTCGCTGATCAAACCAGATGCCTCCTATTGAAGATAGACACAAAAAGCTGGAGTAACTCAATGGGTCAGGCAGCATCGCTGGAGAAAAGGAATAGGTGGCATTTCTGGCTGAGACCCTTCTTCAGACTGAGTGTCAGAGGAAAGGGAATCAAGAGATATAGAGTGTGCACAGAAGAAATGGTTGAAAGATATGCCAAACGCAATGATGATCAAAGTAAAGTGGAGCCCACAATGGTCCATTGTTGGCTGTGGCAGAGGTGACAACAAGTTATACAGACAGTGAGATTCAACGGGATGCCTACGAGATCTCACGGTTGCCAAACACTTCAACTCCCCTTCCATTCTCACCTTTCTGTCCTGGGCCATTGTCAAATTGGAGGAACAGCACCTCATCTTTCGCTTGAGCAGCTAACTTATCTCTAACTTCAAGTAGCACTTCCATCCCCTCTCTCTCCATCCCTCCCCCACCCTAATCATCATATTAGTTTCACTGTCGTCCTGTTGAATATTACTACCTGTATAACTCGCTATCACCTAGCCACAACCAACAACGGACCATTGTGGGCTCTAACTCTCCTTGATCATCATTGCATTTTTGCATATCTTTTGTTCTACATCTCTCTAAATCACCATCTATCTTGTTTTCCTTTCCCCAGACTGACTCTCAGTCTGAAGAAGGGTCTTGACCTGAAATGTCACCTATTCTTTTCCTCCAGAGATGCTGCCTGACCTGCCGAGTTACTCCGGCATTTTGTGTCTATTTTCGGTTTAAAGCAGCATATGCAGTTCCTTCCTACACAAATTGTGTGAGGAGAGGAATAGACCTCCAAGCAATGGGCCGCACGCTTGTGAATTACCAGAGTGCAGTGGAGCCCTAGCCCCGCACAAGACTCTCCTTCACAAACGGAGTGATAAAGACAAAAATCTTTAATGTAGTTTTACATATCGTATCAAAAGCTCACAGCAATCTCATTTATAAAACACACCCACTTTCACAACATTAACACCTGCTGATATTGAGTGCATTTTAATAAGATGCATTCCTGAGGGTGAAGAGGATACACCTGAGGCGAAGATGTTCAAATTTTCCATTCTTCAAAATGTAAGAGTGTCATATTTCTAATTGCATAGAACAGCATTTTGATGGATTTTACGATTAAGCCCTTTTTTTCTTTAAACATTTTTGCACTTCCAGTCCTCTGCATAGATGATGTGTAAAATGGCTGCTGTATTTCATAACCAGTCAGTGTACATTTGTGGCCTGTAAAGGACTTTGGGTTGACCGGAAGAGATGAAAGGTCAACACTCGCGCCACGGTGGCGCAGCGGTAAAGTTGCTGACTTACAGCGCCAGAAACCCGGCTTCAATCCTGACTACGGGTGCTGTCTGTACGGAGTTTGTACGTTCTCCCCGTGACCTGCGTGGGTTTTCTCCGAGATCTTCAGTTTCCTCCCACACTCTGACGACATTCAGGTTTGTAAGTTAATTGGCTTGGTATTATCCCTAGTGTGTGGAGGATAGTGTTAATATGCCGGGATTGTTGGTCGTTGTGGACTCGGTGGACCGAAGGCCCTGTTTCCGCGCAGTATCTCTAAACTAAACTAAACTAAACTAGAATCATTACTTTCTTTTCTGCATGCCTTGCTCACACTAACAGAAACATAATATTTGCTGCCTATTTGCTGTACATCTACCCAATCTATTCCTCTCATGATTTTGTACACCTCTATAAGATCACCCCTCATCCTCCTGCACTCCAAGGAATAGAGACCCAGCCTACTCAAACCTCTCCCTATAGCTCACACCCTCTAGTCCTGGCAACATTCTCATCAATTTTCTGATCCCTTTCAAGCTTGACAATATCTTTCCTATAACATGGTGCCCAGAACTGAACACAATATTCTAAATGCGATCTCACCACGTCTTATACAATTACTTCATGACCTCCCAACTTCTATACTCAATACTCTGACTGATGAAGGCCAAGGTGACAAAAAGCCTTTTTGACCACCTTATCTACCTGCGACATGACCTTCAAGGAACCATGCACTTGTACTCCTAGATCCCTCTGCTCTACAACACTACCCAGAGGCCTACCATTTACTGTGTACGCCCTGCCCTTGTTAGACATTCCAAAGTCCAACACCTCACACTTCTCTGTATAAAATTCCATCAACCATTCCTCCGCCCACCTGGCCAATCGATCCAGATCCTGCTGCAATCGTTCACAACCATCTTCACTATATGCAAAACCACTCACTTTTTTGTCATCAGCAAACTTGCTAATCTTGCCCGGTATGTTCTCATCCAAATCATTGATGTAGATGGCAAACAGTAACGGGCCCAGCACCAAACTCTGAGGCACAAGCCTCCAGTCCAAGAAGCAACCTTCCACAATCACACTGCTTCCTTCCATGGAGCCAATTTGCTATCCATTCAGCTATCTCTCCTTGGATCCCTTGCAATCTAACCTTCCAGAGCAGCCTACCATGCGGCACCATGTCGAACGCCTTACTGAAATCCAGGTACACAACATCTACAGCTCTGCCCTCATCAACCTTTTTGGTCACGTCTTCAAAAAAATCAATCAGATTGGTGAGACATGACCTCCCACATACAAAACCATGCTGACTGTCCCTAATCAGCCCTTGCCCATCTAAATGCCTGTATAACCTATCCCTTAGAATAGAGGCTAGTCGGGAAGCTCCAATGACGCAGAGGCTCGACCAGCCCCGACCCGGGGTCCGATCGCCGGCACGGGGGAACTGACATCACCCCTGATGCAGGAGCTGATCGCCTTGATGCGGAGGGTCCAAACGCCGCCGGCTACGGGTGTCAAGATCGTCCCATCAACGGAAGGCTCGAGGCCCCCGACTGTGGGAGAGCAAAGAAGGGAAGAGATTTTAACTTTTTTTCGTCTTCCATCACAGTGAGGAATGTGGAGGAGTCTCTGTGGTGGATGTTTATGTTAAAATGTATTTTGTGTGTTCCGTTGCTTTTATTTGTTTGACTGACTTGGCAAATGAAATTCCTCATAAGTTGCAAAACATACTTGGCTAATAAAGTATTATTGTGATTGTGATTGTGATTGATCCCAGCTGCCTACACCTGTCCCATGCATCCTTCTTGTTTTTCACCAATGCCTCAATTTCCCTCGTCAGCCAAGCTTCCTTACGTTTGCCTGCTTTGCCATTCACTCTAACGGGGACGTACACATCCTGAGCTCACTTCAGTACACTTTCAAAAACATCCCACTTGGCCGATGTTCCTTTTTCCTCAAATAACCTGCTCCAGTCAACTTGAGCGAGACCTCGAGACCTTCTCTCATACCCTCAAAGTTGACCTTAACCCAGTTGAGCATTTTAACACGTGTTGCTCTCCATCCCGATCCATAACTATCTTAAACCTAATCGAACTGTGGTCACTGGTACCAAAACGCTCCACACACACTTCATTAACTTGCCCTTCCAAATTTCCCAATATTAGAACCAGCGTTGCCCTCTCACGTGTTTAAGAAAACTCTCCTGAACACTTTTGAGGAATTGCACCCCATCTAAACCCTTCACGCTATGATTTTCCCAGTCTATATTGGGAAAGTTGAAATCCCCTACTACAACAACCTTATTTGACCTGCAGCTGTCTGCAATCCCCCGGCACATTTGCTCTTCTAATTCCCATTGACTATTCGGGGGTCTGTAGTACATCCCCAACAAGGTGATCATCCCTTTCTTGTTCCTCAGCTCCACCCATATAGCCTCACTTGACGAACCGTCCGTAATGTCACCTGTGAACACAGCCGTGACATCCTCCTTAACCAACAATGCAACTCCCCCTCCTCTTTTTCCCTCACCCCTGTCTCTCCTGAAGCTCCTGTACCCCGGAACATTGAGCTGCCAGTCCTGCCCCTCCCTTAACCAGGTTTCAGTCATGGCTACAACGTCCCAGTCGCTCGTACCTATCCATGCCCTAAGCTCATCTGCCTTACCCGTCAGGCCCCTTGCATTATAATACGTGCAGTTTAAACCAACCCTTCTTCCTCGCTCTCTGGCTTTTTGCCTATTCTGTCCACTAACCTTTCCCACACCACCCTCCATACCAACTTCTAGCCTCTCACGTGTCTCTGCCCTGCCATGAGATCCCACCCCCTGCCAATCTGGTTTAAACCCTTCCGTGTAGCATCAGCAAACCTGCCCGCTAGGATGTTGGTCCCCCTCCAGTTAAGGTGCAACCCGTCCCTTTTATACAGGTCACCCCTGCCCCGGAAGAGATTCCCAATGATCCAGAAATCCAAATCCCTTCCCCCTGCACCAACTCCTCAGCCACACCTTCATATCCTCAATCTTCCTATTCTTACCTTCACTAGCACGAGGTACTGGAAGCAATCCTGGGATCACTACACTGCAGGTCCTGCTTTTCAGTTTTCTGCCCAATTCCGTAAACTCGTGTTGCAGAACCTCCTTCCTCTTCCGACCTGTATCGTTTGTGCCAACATGCACAACTAGGGTTGCCAACTTTCTCACTCCCAAATAAGGGGCAGAAGGTCAAAATACGGGACAAATTCCCGACGGCAATTCGTTGACTGACTTGGCCGTGGCTGGGTGAATGATGAGGTGGCCCGGGTGTTGAACTGTACACAAAGCCCAGCCGGCGGGCCAGCTGAAGAGATTTGGCCTGCACGATGTCGCGCGCAAAGTCCATCACCCCATCCCACTCATGAACCGATACTCGACTGCAAGCGAAGGCCCGAAGGTCGGACAGCTGGCCGGGCTGCCGACCGACAGGGCCACGGGCGAGGTGCTGCTGCTGCTGCTGCACTCCATGGGCTGCACTACATCGGGACGGATGAGGCGGGGCCGGACGCGGTGCTCCGACCCGACAATCCCCTCGACCCGAGTAGTAGCAGTCAAATACGGGACAAGGGCGGTCCCGTACGGGACAAACCAATTTAGCCCAATATATAGGATGTCCCGGCTAATAAGGGACAGTTGGCAACCCTATGCACAACAACCTCCGGCTGCTCCCCCTCACTCTTGAGGATGTCATGCAGCCGCTCCGAGATGTCCTTGACCCTGGCACCAGGGAGGCAACACACCATCCTGGAGTCTCGCCTGCTGCCGCAGAATCTCCTGTCCGCACCTCTGTTGATGGAGTCTCCCACCACTACGGCTCTGCCTGACGTCACTCTTCCCCATTGAACCTCAGCACCAGGGTTGGAATCACAGCCCTGGCTGCCACTCAATCTTGTCGTGTCATCCACTCCGACAGCTCCCAAGAGAGAGAGAGAGACAAGGGAGAGAGAGGAGAGAGAGTGGTGAAAGACAGGGGAGAAAGAGAGAGGAGAAAAAGTGAGGAGAGGAGGAGGGGGAGGAGGGGGAGGGGAGGGAGGGGAGGGGGAGGGGGGGGGAGGGGAGGGGGTTGAGAGGGGGAGGGGGAGAAATTACAGGTTAAGTTAAAAAAAAGTACTGAATTCAACAGTAAACCCCCTCCATTCCTCACACACTGATCAAGGAAAGATTAAATCAGCACAGGTATTTGTTAATGGACCCTCATTATCCCATTGTGGAAGAGGGTTGAGGGAGATGGTTACATGAAAGGGTGAAGTTAATGTAATAATGAGGATTAGGAATACAGGACACAGACATGCACCGGGACTCCAGAACGTCTTGCAGGAAGGGCCTGGGTTCAGTCAGGGCAGCTGAAACATGATCATTAATTCTGAGACAGACGAATGAAAACAGCTGTCTCTGCAGCAACAGGTTTGGAGAGCCAGGTGTGACTTGACTGCAAAAAGGTAAATGTGTGGCCAGGAGCGAGTGGTATCTGTGCAGCGTGTCCAAGGAGCTATCATCTAGGTTTTGTGTCATTTTATTTCCTGTCGTACGGCCGTCCTGCACGAGGAATTTGCAAACTAACCACTTTTATCAAAGGACATATCTGTTGACAAGCTTTTGAGCATGTCTGCTTGAGTCTGATTTGTGACACAAACGCATTATTTGCAATTCAATGCTGTCGTTTCCATATCAGTTAAAAACGTGCAGATTTTCAGCTACTGAGGTCCAGAGATTGAAGATGGCTAGACTACAAAGAAAAATAGATATGCACACAAACCATTTTTAACTCTTCTTTTCCGTACACCAACCTCTTTGTTTGATTTAGTTTAGATTCGCAGACTGGCACTCACTATCGACACACACGAGGAACAACTCACAATTGTACCAAAGCCAATTAACCTGGAAACATGTTCGTCTTTGGAGTGTGGGAGGAAACCGGAGCACCCAAGAAAACCCACACAGGTCACGGGGAGAACGTACAAACTCCCCTGGAACCCGGACCTCTGGCACTGTAAGACAGCAACTCCACCGCTGCCCCACCGTGCCGCCCTATATTCCATTTCTTGTATTTCTCTCACAGCCGATGCATAACTGCAGCATTCTGTAATTGACTCCTGGTCCATGTTGCTTGCTGTTAGCCGTGCACACGTACATTTCATCCGCGTTAAGTACCCTCTCTATTTTGGTGGATGGCATAGCGTAGAATGAAGGAAAGAGTCTGAGGAAGACCTCCACTTTCATCCTTAATTCATACCAACACAGTGTCTTGTAGCAATGCCTTTGAGCATGACATGTCACATGAATGATACCAGGGGCAAAACAGGAAGAGCAGCTGATCTACAGACACAAAATGCTGGAGGAACTCAGCGGGTCAGGCAATGGGTGGGTGCAGCTCCAAATTTGAAAATAAAAAAGCACAAACTCTCAACAAAGCATTGATGTGTTACCCGACTAAATAGGATGAGGATGGCCCAACTAGATGGCTCCATCACTCTGAATCTACACTAAGCTGCACTTAGACACAAGACAGGGATATCCAGATGTCTCTATCCTTATATCTATATCCTGCCTGAAGAAAGGTCTGGACCCAAAACATCACCTGCCCATTCTCTCCCCAGATGCTGCCTGACCCGCTGAGTTCCTCCCGCCCTCTGTGTTTTATGTATATATCGATATAGACAATAGACAATAGGTGCAGGAGTAGGCCATTCGGCCCTTCGAGCCAGCACTGCCATTCAATGTGATCATGGCTGATATAGAAGGTTGGTTGGAAGATCAGGAATAACCCCTAACATACGAGAGGACCATTCAGTTGTCCACACACAGCAGGGAAGAAGTGGTTCCTGAATCTGGTGGTGTGTGCTATTGAGTTTTTAATATCTTGCCCAAGGGAACACCCCTGGTAAAAGTAGTCTTTGATTATGTGTAGAAGGAACTGCAGATGCTGGTTTAAACCGAAGATAGACACAAAAAGCTGAAGTAACTCAGCGGGTCAGACAGCATCTCTGGAGAGAAGGAATGGGTGACGTATTTCACTTGGGCAGCTTACAGCCCAGTGGTATAAATATTGATTTCTCTCACTTCAGGTAGCCCCGGCATTCCCTCTCTCTATCCCTTCCCCACCCAAGTTGCACCAGCTTCTTATTTTCACCCTCCAAACAGCTAACAATGGCCTGTTTCCTTTATCATCGTAACTTTCTTTGCATCTCTTTCATTCATTCATTGTTCTTTGTATCTCCACATCACCACCTATATCTCTCATTTCCCTTATCCCTAACCAGTCCGATGAAGGGTCTCGACCCGAAATGACCACTTCTCTCCAGAGATGTTGCCTGGCCCGCTGAGTTACTCCAGCTTTTTTGTGTCTATCTTTAGTCTTTGATTATGTTGGCTGCTTTCCTGAGGCAAAGAAAGGGTCATGTTAACGTAGAGAATAGGTGCAAGAGGAGGCCATTCGGCCCTTCGAGCCAGCACCGCCATTCGTTGTGATCATGGCTGATCATCCACAATCAGTAACCTGTGCCTGCCTTCCCCCCATATCCCTTGATGCCGCCAGCCCCTAGAGCATATTTTGCTCTCTTTCATGCAGCTAACTCCAGAAGCATGTCACAAGTAAAACTGTCTCCATTTTTTAATGCTATTTCCAATGTAGATATCCTCTTACATGGCCCTACAAATGTTAAATGTTCCATGTCAAACAAATCCATCAGAATGCCCATCAGAATGTCCTTATCAATCAGGCCCCATACATATCAACCCACCTAAATGTCTGGAAATCGCATCTCTTCTCCATTGTCTAGCTTGACCATATAGGCACTAATTCTATTCTCTGGTTACATGTGCAAAACATGTTACTAGCAAAACTCTCTGAAGGCATTGTGTTAAAACATCTCTTCAAAGGATTTCTAATACCCCTGATATATTATCTGTGGTTAAACTTGCCAAACATCTCAGATGTTCAGGCCCTGACAGACTCCGGTGACAATACCACTCCTTCCTGTTTTTGTGTGTGGCTGCATTGCTCTGTTCTCTGTCCTCTCGCAGAACTTGATTCAATAACTTGCCGTCAGGACTATTTCCACTCGGCCCTTGTACACAGCAAAGAATAAAGGCTCTCAGAGCATCATACAGCATGGAAACAGGCCCTTCGGCCCAACACCCATGCCGTCCAAGGTGCCCCATCTACACTAGTCCCACCTGCCCGCGTTTGCCCCATATCCCTCTAAACCTTTCCTATCCATATACCATGTCTTTTAAATCTTGTTATAGTTTCTGCTTCAACTACCTCCTCCGGTAGTTCATGCCACATACCCAACATCCATACCCAACATCCTATTAAATCTTTCCCCTCTCACCTTCAAACTATGTCCTCTGGTTCCTGATTCCCTTTCATCTATTAGTCTATTCCCATGTAATAAACTATTATGCATTTTTAATCTCATCAACTTGGTTTAAGTAGACACATTCCAACCTGGCGGTCACGGTGGCACAGCGGTAGTTACTGCCTTAGAGCAAAATGCAGCGCCAGAGACCCGGGTTCAATCCCGACTACGGGTGCTGTCTGTATGGAGTTTGTACGTTCTCCATATCTGCGTGGGTTTTCTCCGAGATCTTCGGTTTCCTCCCACACTCCAATGACGTACAGGTTTGTAGGTTAATTGGCTTGGTTAATTGGCTTGATAAAAATGTAAATTGTCCAAGTTGGCAATATGCAGAGTACTGCCCTGCCGACTACAAAATTCAGAAGGTTCAGAAGGTTGACCATTGGGCTATTTCATACAATTTGGATTCATTGCATTTTCAATACATTTCAGTGATTCATTTTTGCACAATAGACTATCCAGCTCCCAGAAAATGCTCCTATCTCCCCACTTAATCTGAAGAGTCTGAAGAATGTTCCTGATCCAAAGTATTAACTGTCCATTTCCCTCCCCGGATTGCTGCCTGGCATGTTGATATCCCTCCAGCACGTTGCTTTTCTGACCAACTCAATCTCGCTTTCTCCACCCGCTGACTTCTTCCAGCAGATTATTTGTTTGTTCTCCGGTAGGGCACTAGGGCGGCACGGTGGCGCAGCGGTAGAGTTGCTGTCTTACAGCGCCAGAGACCAAGGTTCGATCCTGACTACGGGTGCTTCTCTGTAAGGAGTTTGTTCGTTCTCCCCGTAACCCGCGTGGGTTCTCTCCAGGATCTCTGGTTTCCTCCCACACTCCACAAGCGTACAGGTTAGTCGGTTAATTGGCTTGGTATAAATGTAAAAATTGTCCCTAGAGCAGGATAGTGTTAGTGTGCGGGGATCGCTGGTCGATGCGGACTCAGTGGTCCAAAGGGGTCTGTATCTCTAAACTAAATTTCCCACCTGTAGGGCACATGCTGCATTCTGGATTTATATAAGGATGGCTGAGAAACGGAGGAAAATAATACAACAAATCAAGGCACACCCACCTTTAATTTTCACAGCCAGTGATGTTCAGAATAAAGAGGAAAACCAAGTCCAGAAGGCTGTGGTGGCCAAGTCAGTGGATATTTTTAAGGCAGAGATAGATAGATTCTTGATTGGTACGGGTGTCAGAGGTTATGGGGAGAAGGCAGGAGAATGGGGTTAGGAGGGAGAGATAGATCAGCGATGATTGAATGGCGGAGTAGAATTAATGGGCCGAATGGACTAATTCTGCTCCTATCACTTATGACCTTATGACCTCATGTATTATCACTAAGCACAGTCTCCTGGAGAGGGATGATAAAGGATGATGAAAACAGACAGAAGAAGTAGGAATTTCTCCCCCACAATAATTCCCTTCTCCAGACCAAATATAATCCTTTGCGTCAGATTTGTTTTTGATTCTGGCAAGGCATCAACATTTGGATTAAATAAAGGATGAAAGGATATATGTGGCAGCAGTGACAATAGTAGCTTTGCCACGCCTCAGTGTGCATAGGGGCCTTTCATCATTCCATCACAGCCCGATAGAAGAAACCTTTAATCTACCGTTTCAAAGTCTCATCTTCCTAGTCGGCACCATGTGAATGTTGTTACAAAATCTGAGTGAAGACACAATAAATTCTGAACTACAAGGTAATGCCAAATAGTTCAGCTACTTAGGGCTGATTTCAAAACAAAATCAGTAATAATTGAATTCTCACGGTAAACTCCTTTATAGGAATTTTCTGAGGCAAATTAAAAATTCTGCATCAGCTTGCAACAAGTGAAGCACCAGGCTCGATGGAATTCGTATCAAGATTATATTTTCCAATTCAATTCACATCAAACCCTGATAACTGACACAGATGGGAGATAGCGGTTTCATTAAACAAGACTGATCAGAGTTGCATTCTAAATGCTCGTAAACAATGCAGGATAAACTGTTCAATCTTAACTGTTAATCAGCAGTTTTCTTTTGGTTTCTGCATCCCCTTATCTCCTATGACCATTGGACAATAAGGAAATAGAGGGCTAAGTGGCAAGCAGAGGAAATTGCACTGTTAACAGATCAGTCTTGCTTTTATAGAACAGTAATGTGGGCAGGGTGGGACAAATAGCCTCCTGCTGCTTCTATTTCGCATGTTTAAGTCATTTGACATTATTCAGGATGCATCGCAGCTTGGTTTGGGAACAGCTCCATCCACGACTGCAAGAAATTGCAGTGAATTGTGGACGCAGCCCAGACCATCACACAGAACAACCTCCCTTCTATTGACTCCCATCAGGCAAAAGGTACAGAAGTGTGAAAACACACACCTCCAGATTCAGGGACAGTTTCTTCCCAGCAGTTATCAGGCAACTGAATCATCCTACCACACCCATAGAGCAGTGTTGAACTACTATCTACATCTTTGGTGACCCTCATACTATCCTTTGCTGACTTTACCTTGCACTAAATGTTATTCCCTTATCATGTATCTATACACTGTAAATGACTCGATTGTAATCCAGGTTCGAAACCGATTGCGGGTGCGGTCTGTACAGAGTTTGTACGTTCTCCCCGTGACCACGTGGGTTTTCTCTGAGATCTTTGGTTTCCTCCCACACTCCAAAGACGTACAAAAAAGTAGGTTAATTGGCTGGGTATAAGTGTAAATTGTGTAGGATAGTGTTAATATGCGGGGATCGCTGGTCAGTGCGGACTCGATCGGTCGAAGGGCCTGTTTCCGCACTGTATCTGTAAACTAAACTAAACTAAATCCCATTGAAGGATTTGTCTAGACTGATAATACTGTACATGAGAAAGAATGCAATGAAGCCTCTACATTTTACAGTGATGGTTTTTGCATAGAATAGATGGATCTGTCGCTCCAGTGAGATGGGAGGCAGAACATGTGAGATCACATGTGCAAATTAAACCCTGAATAAATGGTCTGATCAGCCCATTCCTGTACTAAATTCTTTACTACACAATAAAGGCTACTTCCTCCAAATAGCACTTTCATTTTTCAACACGAGTCAGGCCAATTTGCACTTCACTTCTTATTTCCGGTGTACTGTGTCAATTGAAGAAAGCTCAACAATGATGAGGTTTGATGGGGTAGTTCAGCAGGGATCAGGGGAACAATGCAGTCACCTTCATCCCATGTTGTACTGCCGGAGTGACCCAACAATTCATCAGTCCAGCTCCACAAAACCGCCGTAAAGATTGATGCTGTTGTCTTTCTGATGAAAGGAACAGTCACAGACTCAAAAACAAAGAGACCCACGATGAAATGGATCCGTCTCTGCTGCCAATAGCCCCAGTTACATGGCTTGAAGTCCTCACCATTAGTACCTCAGGGCACAATGTAGTTTGTAGACCACCCAGAGAATAGAGTCATCAATCCTAAAGGTGGTCTCCACAGCCCCAGTATGTACCTCACTGCACCATCAGTTTACATGCCATTTATAATCTAAGCAAAAGTTCATGTCAAACCAAACAAACATATATAAGCAGGTGCATATTGCATATGCAATAAATGATTAAGTATTAGCCAAATGTTAACAAAGCAAATAACAAGAGGAGACAGGAGAGCTATCACAGAATATTCTCTTTCAGAATTCAGCCCACACATGTTGCTTATATTCCTTCACCATTTTTAGAAAGAGTGAAACATACAATTGTGGACCAAAGTATTTACTGTTCAAGAAAACGTCAGAAAGTTGACTGGGGTCACAATGACATTGCACAGAGGACCCACGGGACCAGTACCACTGGGAGGGTTCATAGGCATGGGTCCTGTTCCACATTAACCTTCCTGATCATTTTGCAACCTCGGCACTTTAAGGGAGCAATGATCCTCCCAGATTGGCTGCTCCTCATCGAATGAGCCATACACAGGGGAAATAGGGAAGGCAAGGCCTCATAAAAGACCGACTCCAAGGGAAAACACCATAGTCCATGGGCAACTGTTGTCGGGTAATTGGAATTGTTTGCTTATAACTTTTGTGATAGTACGGGAAGAAACACTAAAGTGATTATTAACAGAGGGATGTTTAAGAAGGAACTGCAGATGCTGGAAAAATCAAAAGTAGACAAAAAATGCTGGAGAAACTCAGCAGGTGAGGCAGCATCAATGGAGGAAAGGAGTAGGCTACGTTTCGGAGGAAGAAGGGTCTCGACCCGAAACATCGCCTATTCCTTTCCTCCATAGATGCTGCCTCACCCGCTGAGTTTCTCCAGCATTTTTTGTCTATTAACAGAGGGATGGTGATATGGGATAGTCATGAGGCACACGTTATCACTAATGACTGTTGGACAACACAGAGAGGTCAGCCTTAGTTGCTCAGCTCTATATGTCATTGCGAATGAGAATGATCCAGCGGATAAGAAGCAAATAAAAAGGGGAGAGTGATCATGGGTTGAGGAACAAGACATGGAAATCAAATTGGGACTCTGCCTGGGAAAGATAGAAGTTTCCTGGCACCATTGCATTAAGATCCCAGATCATCTGGGTGTAACACCTTTCAGATGCTGGAGTTGGGGTTGTGGCTTCTGGATGATGTTTGGTGATAGGCAAACTGAGCTAATCCAACCTTGTCAAAACAATGTCCGAGCAAGACTAGTCCCACCTGCCCGCGTTTTGTCCATGTCCCTCCAAACCTGTCCGATCCATGTACCTGTCTAACTGTTTCTTAAATGTTGGGATAGTCCCAGCCTCAACTACCTCCTCTGGCAGCTTGTTCCATACACCCACCTCCCTTTGTGTGAAAAAGTTACCCCTCGGATTCCTATTAAATCTTTTCCTCTTCACCTTAAACCTCACCAGTCACCTTCACCTCTGCACCAGTCAGTTGTACCTGCACACGTAGGATGGTGACAGTGTACCAAGCACAATGAGCACGTGACATTCTCTGCTCAAAAACATGTGCTATGAGATAGATCTAGACAGTCGTATCAAGTTATCCTTTGTAATCCTCTGCCAAATATTTTATTAGGTTCATAAAACTTTGATATAATTGCCTTCCCCTTTCCCTCTGACAGACCATTCTGCATCATGACGCAGTAATCAACACTAAGCTGTATCTGTGAAGTATGCAGACTAAAAAGGTTTGCTTCAAGATAGGTTAAGCCCAGAGGTCCTGTTATTGCTTCTGCAACATTGCCTATTTCCTTCGCTCCATAGATGCTGCTGCACCCGCTGAGTTTCTCCAGCACTTTTGTCTACCTTCGATTTTCCAGCATCTGCAGTTCCTTCTTAAACGTCCTGTTATTGCATCTGATGCATGGGTCAGTCTACAAGTTCAAGTTCAAGTTCAAGTGAGTTTATTGTCATGTGTCCCTGATAGGACAATGAAATTCTTGCTTTGCTTCAGCACAACAGAACATAGTAGGCATTGACTACAAAACAGATCAGTGTGTCCATATATCATTCTATAAATATATACACACATGATTAAATAAACTGATAAAGTGCAAAATAACAGATAATGGGCTATTAATGTTCATAGTTTTGTCCGAGCCAAGTTTAATAGCCTGATGGCTGTGGGGATGTGGCTATTCCTGAACCTGGTCGTTGCAGTCTTCAGGCTCCTGTACCTTCTACCTGAAGGTAGTAGGGAGATGAGTGTGTGGCCAGGATGGTGTGGGTCCTTGATGAAACTGCCAGCCTTAATTACACTGGATTAATGCAGAATATATTCCAGCATTACAGAGTAATATCACAGTCTCTTTGTGAAAACTCAGTTGTGATTCATTGGACACCAATAATTTACATTGCCTTGGGTCCAATAACTGGATGTCTCTCACCATCCAATGTCTGGAATTGTACTCAGTATACCCAATAGAGTTGGGCTGCTTAAACATTGAACCACTTTCTGAGATTTATTCCCCAGGTGAAACAAGAACAGATCTCACTCCGTTTTGCTGAACACCTCCGCCTAAACCTACCTGATCTTCGCTAAACACTTTAACTCCCCCTCCCATTCCCACACTGACCTTTCTGTCCTGGGCCTCCTCCATTGTCAGTGAGACCCAGCACAAATTGGAGGAACAGCACCTCAGATTTTGCTTGGGTAGCTTACACCCCAGCTGTATGAACATTGACATCCAAGTAACCCTTGCTTGCCCTCTCTCTCCATCCCTCCCCTCTGACCAGTCTGATTGTTCCCTGATTAAATTTTATCTTTGTATGCTTCATTGTCACCTTTTCCTAGCTAACAATAATCGATTCTACATTTTCCTTGAGCTTCGTCCCCTTTGATGTCTCGTTTTCACACCTCACACTTCCATATCTCTGTGCCTTCCTCTCCCCTGGCTCTCGGTCTGAAGAAGGGTCTCGACCCGAAACGTCACCCATTCCTTCAATCCAGAGATTCTGCCTGTCCCACTGAGTTACTCCAGCATTTTGTGACTAACCCACTCCTCAGTTGCTTTTATAGATGCAGTTGATGAGCAGGCAGTTTCCACACCATCTATACCTCCATCGCCAATTCCTCCTTCACATCATATCCTGTGGGCTATCACAATACAACTCACTTTGCCACAATTTATTCATCTTTACAAGTCTCCTGACAATGTATTTACCTGTATAGACAGATCCCAGCTCTACAAACAAACTCAAAGTCTTTTTCACTGAACCAGCCTCTTCGCTGTTATTTGCGGTCCCTGCCTGTGTGGTCATCTGCAAACACAGGAGCACTTCCCTGCTCCTTGTCCTGTCTTTGTAACAATGCAAATAGCAACAGGCCTTGCACTGTTCTCCGAGGCACCCAACTGGCCATTTCCTTCCATGTTGATCCAGCTCCTCTGACATTGATTTGACTTTCCTTCCTCCCATTCAGTTGAATTCAATTCAATTCAGAATCATTCTCGTCCGTAGTCCGCATCCTTTACTTTTCTCAGAAAATGTTAACTCATTCGGGGACACTGTTCTTAATGAAGAGAAGCCTAAAGAGCAAATGCCACATATTAGTCATCACAAAGCTGGAAAAGAGAGATGGGTACACAATAAAGCCTGGCAAGTGATAGGTAGAAGCAGAACGCTAGAGTTACTCCGGCTTTTTATGTCTATCTTCAGTGTAAACCAGCATCTGCAATTCCTTCCTACACAGGCTATAGGCAGATACAGGTGCTGGGGGGTTTCATTGGTGGAATTAGTGACAAGGACTAGAGGTGTAAAACAGACAAAAGGGAATAAGATATGGAGAGGAAGAGGGGTGAAATGTGAAGCCAGAGGGAGAGGTATGGGCGGAAGGGAGGGAAAAGAAGGGGGAATTAAAGGGAAACCAGGATTCATGGATGGGAAATGAGCATACGAAGGAAGGGGCAGAAGCAGGGTGACCGGAGGGTGGGGGGGGGGGTGAGTGTCTTGGTGGGGGGATAGGGGGTGACACGGGAAAGAGATGGGGGGTGGAGTGATAGTACTTGAAATTGGAGAATTCAAAGGTTGCTACTCTTGGGATGCAAGCTACGCAAGCGGAATTTGAGATGGTGTCCTTCAGTAGGTGTGTGACCTCACCCGTGTCATGGGGGAGGCCAGGGGCAGGCCAAGGCTCCAATACTAACCCCACTACTCTACTATGCTCAGTCGGCAATAGGGATTATTTTGGAGTGATTAAAGGGCCTGTCCCACTTACGTGTCCTTGGCACGCAAATTACGCGACCTCGTGGTCGCGTTGAGCCGCGACGGTCCCACGAAGGTCGCGCGCGACTTCATGCGTCCGCACAGCCGTCTGGAGCGCGTGACGTCATTTGAAGATGGACACAAAATGCTGGAGTAACTCAGCGGGACCGGCAGCATCTCTGGAGAGAAGCAATGTGTGATGTTTTTCGGGTCGAGACCCTTCTTCAGTCTGAAAGAAGGGTCTTGACCAGAAACGTCACCCATTGCTTCTCTCCAGAGATGTTGCCGGTCCCGCTGAGTTACTCCTGCATTTTGTGTCCATCTTCAATTTTCTTGGCCCTGCTCTGGGAGTAGAAGTGGGGGCGGATCCGGACCGCAACGGCCGTAAGTCCCAGGCTGAGTTCGACGATTGTTTGCCTGCTTCTGCTGCTGTTGGAGGTGAGACATTGCATCGCGCCAGGGTCTTGGGCCTGTCCCACTTTGGCCGTCAGTTCCGTGACAGGCCGTTGGCGCGCGAAGATTTTGTTCACTACAAAAATTTCGGAGCCCCACGGTATCGCACACAACTCCATACCCATGCGCCATACCGATGCCCATGCGCCTCAACGCGATCACGAGGTCACGTAATTTGCGTGCCAAGTACACGTAAGTGGAACAGGCCCTTAACTCTGCACAATGAGGTAGATACCATTTGGCCGATTATGCCTGTGCAATGCCTGGTTATTGAAAGACCTTTTAATTAGTTTTGCTCTCACCACAGAAGACTGTAATTATTCCCCTTCAGATGCTTATCAAATTTAACTTTGAAAGTAATAATTGAAGCCGTTCCTTCCATGCTGTCACCCAGCGTGTGCAGTGTCTAAAAGGCAAAATATCTTCCATTGAATTTCCACGTAGTAATTTTGTCTTACAAAGGAGACAGCGACACATTATATTCCTTTAATTGAACTCATGTCTGAAGACTGGAGGAGATTTTTTTTAAATCTAGACCTCTCCCACCTTCTTAACTATGTAATATTTAGAAGGGAGATTGATCTATCTCGTGGTAGACAAAAATGCTGGAGAAACTCAGCGGGTGAGGCAGCATCTATGGAGCAAAGGAAATAGGCAAAGTTTCGGGTCGTTGCCTATTCCTTCGCTCCATAGATGCCGCCGCACCCGCTGAGTTTCTCCAGCATTTTTGTTTACCTTTGATTTTCCAGCATCTGCAGTTCCTTCTTAAACATTTGATCTATCTCATCACTGGAATGCAATGTCATAACATTAAATGACGTTCGACACATGACGTCTCCTCTCATCCTTCTGTTCACTTTGATGTTGAACAGATAACATGCAGCAAAGTTGCCCTGACGTTTCCTGCTAAAGAACAGTTGGAGGAACTCAGTGGGTCAGGGGTGATGAGGAGAAGGTAGGGGAATGGGGTTAGGAGGGAGAGATAGATCAGCCATGATTGAATGGCGGAGTAGACTTGATGGGCCGAATGGCCTAATTCTGCTCCTGTCACTTATGATCTTATGACCTTGTGGGTCAGGCAGCATTTGTCGTTGGAAATTGATAGAGGGCATTCTGGGTCGGGATTCTGCTTCAGACTAATGTCCCTGATTACAGCTTGTACATGCTATGCTCATCATAAACCAGGTAATGCAGACTAGAAATGTGTTTCTAGGACTTGCCAGACGAGTTAAGGGTGGCAGGTTTCCTCCCCTGAATGACATTTGCGAAATCAATACATATTCAACAACAATCAAAAAGTTTCATGGTCACCATCTGCTGAGACATGCTCTTTTTTCCCTGGATTAGTTCCTAGACATTGAATTTCCTATCTGCCATCATGGGATTCAAAATCCAGGTCAATGAACAGGTCTCTGAATATTAATCCAGTAACTCATCGACCATGTTTCCTAAAGACCATACCCCATTCTGACAGAGAAAATGTAGGGGTGATACTACATACAGAATGTCAATGAAAAATTATCTGAAAGTATAAATTTAAAGTGTGGAGACTACACATTTTCTTTTTGGCCATATGGGTTTCCTCCCAATTACTGTCATGGGTAAATTGATGACTATTTACTACTTCCAGTGTCGGTAGGTGGCAGACAATCAGGGGTGAATAGATGGGCATGGCAGAAGGGACAGGAATATAACTTGGGGTATGTCATTGACGAGATTGCTCTTGCAGTTAGAATAGACTTGATGGACCAAATGGCCTCCATCTCTGTTGCAAGAAAAATGAGAAATGCATGCTATCCATGTCATTACCACTCTCAAAATTGTGTGGAATCTTGAACATGGAATCACAAGAGACTGTCCCAAATGACTTTGCTATGCCACAATTCACCTGACAGCAACAGGCATCCACTCTGTGTGGAATGAACCAGCCTCCTCTACCTACGCCTTTTAATCAGTCACACAACACAAAGGCTCCTACAGTCTCCTCGTGTGGAATTTCTACCCAATCAGAAGTAATCAGTTTAAGTAGCTAAGTAGCCCATTGAACACCTGACCCCCGGTATTACTCTCAAGTCAACTAGCAGTCTGAAAACAGCAAACTCATTTCACATACCAGTTCTCACACTGTCAATGAACTCAGACTTTCTGCCTTGGTACATGATTTGTGTTACATGATTTGGCAAACCAGTTGTTAAATTGGAGAGCAATGATTTCTCCCATACAGGAAGGCTTGCATGGTCTATTACAGCATTATATTATACTTTTGTATCAATGTTCTTCCTCATCCTGAGTTCATTGACTCTGTTGCAATTTTCCAATATCACGTGCAGTGCCTTCGTGTGTGAGTCTAGATGGGAGGTCTCTTGTGCTGAAGATAGACACATAATGCTGGAGTAACTCAGCGGGACAGGCAGCATCTCTGGAGAGAAGATCATAAAGTCATAAGTGATAGTAGAATTAGGCCATTCGGCCCATCGAGTCTACTCCGCCTCCGAAGGTATGGGCGACGTTTCGAGTTGAGCGCCCAGAATGCAGTTGGACTCAGATCCATTGCCTGTGACTGTGGGTAAACCAATTCCAAGTGGTTAGAATGGTCCCGTGTACATCAACTCCACTTAAGAGAACACAACATGAGAGTGTAAGCAGTCAGGTGGTGTCGCAGGTGAACACGAGGCACCATTCCAGCACAGGATTACATTTTAAGAAAAAAATGTTCGCCGCCCCTCAAAGAAATTCTGAACAGATGGCTATGAGGATTTGGTCAGCTGCTGGATGAAGTTAGTCTTGGAACATCCTCAAATGCATCTAACCCTTGGTGGGTCCACGTTGATCAGCGATAGCTTTCTGTGTTATCCCACTTTCTCATCCACTCCTCACACAACGAGGAGCCAATTGATCTACCAACCTGCATGTCTTTAAGATGTGGGAGGAAACCATAGCACCCGTAGGGAACTCACGCTGCCATAGTGAGAACATGTAAACTCAACACAGGTAGCACCCAAGTCAGGGTTGAAGCTAGGTTTCTGGTACAGGGAGTCAGCTGCTGTGCTACTGTGCTACACTCGAAACAAATGGTCATCATCTTGCTGTGTATTTCTGCCACCCATATCACTCACACATTGCAATAGGGACCACACTTTAAATAGAAAATATTTTGGGGCATTCAGAGATTGAAAAGGTGCTATAACGCAGCATATCTTTTTCTTCAAATTTATATTTTAATTTTTTTATATTTTTTAACTTACTGTTGTGTCTTGTATTAATGACTCATTTTTTTTGCACACTTCTTTTAGAAATGTCATGTGTAGTTTGTTTTAACGTGTTGGTTTGAGTCCATGTGTCAGTGACGAGTGTTGCAAGCACAATTTATGTCATAAGTACCAGTACCTCAACCTACCTGTGCATACAACAATAAACGCAACTTGACCGGACTTTCTTTCTCCCTAAATGTGGAAGTTCTATCCCCGAATGATGATCACTGAATGAACAGGCCAACTTGAGAAAACGTACCGCGTGGGAAGGAACTGCAGATGCTGGTTTAAACCGAAGATAGACACAAAAAGCTGGAGTAACTCAGTGAGACAGGCAGCATCTTCGGAGAAAAGGAATAGGTGACGTTTCGGGTCGAGACCCTTCTTCAGACTGAGAGTCAGCAAAAGGGAAACAAGAGATATAGACGGTGATGTGGAGAGATATAGAACAAATGAATGAAAGATATGTGAAAAAGTAACGATGATAAAGGAAACATGCCGTTGTTAGTTGTGGGCTTGGTGAAAACAAGTTACAGACCCTAATAAAATGACTTGGGTGGGGGAGGGATGGAGAGAAAGGGAAAGCAAGGGTTACTTGATGTTAGAGAAATCAAAATTTCATACCGCTGGGTTGTAAGCTGCCCAAGCGAAGCTTTTTGTTTCTATCTTCTGGGAAAACCTACCATTACAAGCTGCAGTTGGAAGTTAGCATCTGGAAAGGGGTCCTCGACTTCACCATGTATGTTGTTTTCATTTGTGAAACATCTCCAAATGACAGTGAATCTGTATGTTCTGGACATATACTGGAGTTTTTACCAATATGGCGGGTAAAGCCTTGGGTAGTGGATGGTAAAATGCATGCCACACACCTATTGGACATTTGAGCATCCCCTCATCATTAGAACATGCTAAGCCTTGCTAAGTTTTGAACATGATATAGTTTTGCAAATTATATAATAAAGGTGATCATAAGTGTTGGAAGGAACTGCAGATGCTGGTTTAAACCGAAGATAGACACAAAAAGCTGGAGTAACTCAGTGGGACAGGCAGCATCTCTGGAGAAAAGGAATGGGTGACGTTTCGGGTCGAGACCCTTCATAACTCTGCTTCTCTTGGCACATGACTAACCTTCTGATGAGAATAAACATATCAACACAGCATCTCTGCACTCCTCAGTATTAAGTTAAAACCAAAGATTTATTCAAACAATGTTGTTTTCTTCCTGTCACAAGTTTACATATCCCTTTATTTTTTTCAATGTGGTTAGGGTCATTCATTCTTTGACCATTTTTAATACTCGTACCCCACGCTTCAACTATACATCCTCTGGACTGCACCACCTCACTTTTTCCTTGTGTTGCTATTGATGGCAAACTTTATCACATAGTTTTACATTATTTTTAATTAACTTTGACGTTTATCTTCCCCCAACTCCTAAATCATAGCCTCTGTTTCATCAAGGAAAGTTTGCTTAGGAGTTCAATAATAAAAGAAGTCTATTGTGCGTGCAATATTAATCCAGTGACGTGGAAGCCATGAAAGTGCTAGATTATTGGGAAGCATTTTAGGCACAAACCTCCATGAAGATCACAAAATGAAGCGGATTACAGAGCCAGTGGTGAAAGGAGTACTGGTCAACGTGTACTCCAGATCAACGTGTAAACTCCCCCAAGTACAAGAACATTGGTTTGTGATAAAAGCACATGGTGTACTAGTTAATTAATTTACATTAACTCATTACAGTAAATAAGGTCAGAAGTGATAGGAGCAGAATTAGGCCATTCAGCCCATCAAGTCTACTTTGTCACTCAATCGTGGCTGATCTATCTCTCCCTCCTAACCCCATTCTCCTGCCTTCTCCCCATTAACCCCCGACATCTGTACTATTCAAGAATCTATCTCTGCCATAACAATATGCACTGATGGCCGCCACACCTTTCCATGGCAAAGAATTCCACAGATTCACCAACCTCTGACTAAAGAAATTCCTCCTCATCTCATTCCTAAAGGAATGTCCTTTAATTCTGAAGCTTAGATGTCTAATCCTAGACTGTCTCACTAGTGGAAACATCCTCTCCACATCCACTCTATCCATGCCTTTCACTAATCAGTAAGTTTCAATGTGGTGTCCCCTCATTCTTTTAAACTCCAGCGAGTACAGGCCCAGTGCTGTCAAATGCTTACCATATGTTAACCCACTCATTCCTGGGATCATTTTTGTAAACCTCCACTGGACTCTCTCCAGAGGCAGCACATCCTTCTTCAGATATGGTGCCTAAATTTGCTCACAGTACTCCAAATGTGGCCTGACCAGTGCCTTACAGAGTCCAAGCATTACATCACTGTTTTTGTATTTTCGCCCTCTTGAAATAAATGCTAGCATGCGTTTGCCTACCTTACTACCGATTTGACTTGCAAGTTTACTTTTTGGGAATCCTGCACCAGCACTCCCAAGTTCCTTTGCACTTCCAATTTCTGTATTCTCTCCCCATTTAGAAAATAGTCTATGCCTTTATTTCTACTACCAAAATGCATGACTCCACACTTTGCTACACTATATTCCATCTGCCACTTCTCTGCCCACTCTCCCAACCTGTCCAAGTCCTTCTGCAGAGTCCCTGCTTTCTCGACACTACCTGCCCCTCCACCTATTTTTGTTTCATATGCAAACTTGGCCACAAAGCCATCAATCCCCTCGTCCAAATCATTAATATACAACATGAAGCACCGAGCGCTGTGGAACTCCGCTAGTCACTGGCAGCCAACCAGAAAAAGCCCCCATTATTGCCACTCTTTGCCTTCTGCCATCCAGCCAACCTGCTATCCATACTGGTATTTCCCATTTGATACCATGGGCGATACAATGTCAACAGGACACAAAGTGTTGGAATAACATTTGTTGCAGGTCAGGCAGCAACTCTGCAGAACATGCATTGGTGACGTTTCGGGTCAGGACCCTGCTTTGTGTCCTTTTGTGTAAACCAGCATCTGTAGTTCCGTGTTTCTATGGCAGAATGACAATAGTGGCTTTAAAAAGGATTTTGCTTGGGCACATCAATATGCAGTGAATGGAAGGATATGGCTCATCATATTTGGTATCATATTCGGCATACACATTGTGGGCTGAAGGGCCTGTTCCAATGTTGTACTGTTCAATAATCTACATTCTGTGTTCTATGATTCCCTTACATTGTTGATTCCAATAGTGTTCTCATTCCTGGAAAGTCATTAAGTCAGGTGCCAGTAAAAGTATTGTTTTTGCAAATCTAAACAATATAAGTAGAGTATTAAGCTCACCAAGAATTTGGCTTTGAACCTCAGTTTAAAACCCAAGTTTGCAAACTGTTCCTCACAGTGTGACCGTATCCCCTCTCCCTCCACCCTTCTAATTGTGGAGACAATGGAACTCCTTGGGAATATTGATTCCTGCACTTTTAATGAATCTCTGGGGCAATGTGCTAGAACAGGCCAGTTAGCTTGTAGCATAAAACATTAAGCATGGGTAAACGAGAGTCCAAATTCAACCCAACTTACAACAGCATTGGAAGCTAATTGCAGGAGACAAGAACTAACTCATTCATGTAGTTTCTCAGTCAGAAACACTTCCTTCCATCAACCATACCCATCATCATACCTTCCTCTCCATGTTTCCTGAGAAAGATGTCAAGTAGACTTGCTCCAAAGTACCTTCCCAACACCTAATATTACCAAATAGCCTGGTGTATCTAAGAGGTCCTTATCCAGCTTGGGAAGATTATTGTTCACACTACTCTCTCTGACATAGTCACGGGTTTAAAATGTTAAGTCTCTTCATGAAGCCTCTTCAGAGGACATAAGTTTATGGTGAAGGGGGAAAAGATTTAATTGGAATCTGAGGGGTCACTTTTTCACACGAAGGGCGGTGGATGTATGGCACAAGGTGCCAAAGGAGGTACTTGAGGCAGCGACTAAGTCTAAATCGTAATGCTGTGAAGAAGAATTTAGTCTGAAGAAGGGTCTCGACCCAAAATGTCACCCATTCCTTCTATCCCGAGACGCTGCCTGTCCCGCCGAGTTACTCCTGCATTTTGTGTCTATCGTCTGTGGAAACCTCTACGTGAGGGACTGCAGCTGTCCAAAAAGATGGCTCACTGCCACTTTTACAAGGATAACTTGAGAAAGACAATAAGTGTTCACTTCATACCAATAAATATCAGAGCAGAATATTTTAGTCACAGCTTTCTCCGACTCTGGTTATAAAATTCAACTTCCCAGTCGGTTTTCTAAGCACTAAATTGGCCGCAACAATGTTGCATCATGCCTTGAGATTCCTCAACCACTTTTAACTTTGTAGAAACGTGCAGTATTATCATATAATGAGAAAGCAGAATGCAGCATTCTGCCTTAACTTGCCTCTGTCAATTAATTGAGTGAGGGAACATATTCGTCCCATTCACAGCCCTGTAAAATTTTCCCTTTCAATTAGTTATCAAATAATATACATATTTATGTACACGTGGTCAATTTTCGCATGAAAGTTGATACTCAATCTGCTCTTGAACATTGTCAAGGCCATGTATTACAAACAATGCAGCGGCATGAATATTGATTTCTCTAACTTCAAGTAACCCTTGCATCCCCTCTCTCTCCATCCCTCCCCCACCCAAGTCGTACCAGCTTCAAAGTTGTCTTTTAGTCTCATTGTCTGTAACTCGTTTTCACCTAGCCCACAGCTAACAACGGCCTGTTTCCTTTATCATCGTTACTTTTTTGCATATCTTTCATTCATTTGTTCAATATCTCTCCACATCACCGTCTATATCTCTTGTTTCCCTTTCCCCTGACACTCAGTCTGAAGAAGGGTCTCTACCGGAAACGTCACCTGCTCTGTTTCTCCAGAGATGCTGGCTGTCCTGCTGAATTACGCCAACTTTTTGTGTCTATTTTCATTTCAACCAGAACCAGTATATACAGAAAGTAGATGAGAAAACTGGAATAAACTATTAAATTTTGCCAGTAAAGATACCAATTAAATACTTTGTTAACGTTTACATGACAACTGTAAAATCTTAATTGACAGGAATTTGTGCAGTGATTCAGCCGTCTGAAATATCATTCCACTGCCCTGCAAATAAATGTCTCGTTTAGTCAAATAGGGTCAATTGAGAAAAATGAAACACATGACAAATACTTGGTCTTAAACAAAGAGCTCAGTGGCTCATATGCCTCCATTTAATCCCATCACTGAGAGGGAGAATTCCCATCAGACTGCCCCTTTTGATTGCTTACATAGTTAATCTGCCTCCTAGACTCATTCTTTGTTTGACTGGGGCTTTGATCATTGCTGGTACGCCACTAAACTTTTGCAAACAACAGAGGCAAACGTCAATAGAAATGCTTCTAAGCAAACTACTCAGAACTATAATCTCCTTCTGCAGTTCCAACGATGAAATTGTTGCATCAGGAATGTGGGAGCACTATTACAGAGTACACTGAAAAGTATGCATGATAATCCTATTCCAAGCACACAGCCAACACATATCCACAGCGTGGGAGCAAATGCTGGTCATTCTTGACAAAACGTGGTCTCATCCCTGCCATTAACATGTGTTCAGCTGAAAGTGATGACACCCAATTCAAGTCAAGTTAAAAAGAAGAATGCACCAGAATCACCACCATATCTAAATCCAACAGCATTTACAATATGATACGATACAACTTTATTTAACCCAGAGGGAGATTGGTCTGCCACTAGTCAAAAGGCATTGAAAGTGTTATGTGCATTATAATAATCAATAGACAATAGACAATAGGTGCAGGAGTAGGCCATTCGGCCCCTCGAGCCAGCACCGCGTTTTCACCTTCCGTTCAGCTAACAATGTACCATTCTCCATTTTCCTTCATCTGTTGTTTTGATCTGTCGTTTTCACACCTTACCCTTCCATATCTCTAGTCTCCAACTCCCCTGACTCTCAGTCTGAAGAAGGGTCTCAACCCAAAAGCTGCTCCTTTTCTCCAGAGATGCTGTCTGACCTGCTGAGTTACTGCGGCTTTTTGTGTCGATCTTGGGTGCTCTTGAAAAGGTGGCGCAGTCCTCTTTCTTACAGTTTGGCTTTCTTCCCAACCAATTGTTCAAGCGCTTTTGATTGCAACATGCGCCTTAATTTAGTTCAACAAAGAAACTGACAAGTTACTAAAGCTAGGCCAATGCTGCCAACAGTCGTGGTCTGGTCTTCCGACCCAAGGAAAGATATACTTTTGATAAAGGTATTGCATCAAATTCTTGAGATGGCAGACATGTTGGGAGGAGATTAAGCAGACTGGACCTGTATTCTCCAGAGTTTAGAAAATAAGCGATACTCTTATTGAAACACAGTTAATTCTCACGGGGCTTAAACGTGGAGATGAAGGGATGGTGTCACAGAACCAGGGATCATGGTCTCAAATTAAACTTTTGGCCAATCAGAAGGCAATGAGGAGATACTTCTTCACCCAAGGGTGGTGAATCTTTGAGATCCTCCCACCAAGAGACTCAGTCACTGAGGATATTTGAGAAAGAGATCAAGAATCAAGGCTTATAATGTTAGTGCAGGAAAGTGCTGTTGAGGTTTTTTTTAAAGAGGAATATGGAAACGGAGCCTATGGCCAACTGAATCCAGGCTGACCACTGATCACCCATTCACACGAGTTCCATGATATCCCACTTCCGTATCCACTCCGTACATGCTTGGGGCAGTTTTACAAACTTACAAGCCTGCACGTCTTCCGGACGTGAGAGGAAACGGCAGCACCTGGAGGAAGCTCACAACGTTTAAGAGACAATTAGACAGGTACATATAGGATTGGTTGAGAGGGATGTGGGCCAAACGCAAGCAGGTGGGACTACTGAAGATGGGGTATGTTGGTCGATGTGGGCAAGTTGGGCCGAAGGGCCTGTCTCTACCCTGGATGACTCTATGAACTGACATGGTCACAGGGAGAACGTGCAAACTCCACACAGACAGCACACGGGGTCAGGCTCTAACTCAAATTCCTGGCGCTGTGAAGCAGCAGCTCGACAGCTGTGCCACAGTACAGCTCTTGAGTTTTATTAAATAGTATAGCCAGAGGGACAGAGCGGCCTTACCCTGCCTCTATTTCATCTGTGAAACTGGGAGGAGAAATGTAATCTTTTTTAAACAATGTAATCTCGTTTGTGTGTGCATTGAGAGGCACACTTTGTATCAAAAATGAACATATTGGCAGCTGAACAATGGAGAGAGTTGGAGACAATAGATGAGGGCATCATGGAGAAACCGCCACCATTCCCGTGCCAACTGTCTCCTCAAACCAAGGGATCATTGGCATTGGAGTGATTGTAATGACAAACTGTTTGAAAACTGTGCAGATCGTGTGACTGCTGGATGGGACAGTGATGCAGTCATTAGAGCTGCTGCCCCACAGCTCGAGCAACTCAGGTTCAATCCTGACGCCTGGCGCTGTTCTTGTGGAGCTTTCACATTTTACCTGCAATAGTGTAAGTTTCTTCCCCATAAATGAATGAATGAATGATACGTTCTTGTCACAGGTGAAAAGTCGCAGTAATATTCTTAGTTTTACGTACCCAAGGTATGCAAAGAGTTGCCACATAAAGGGCACCAACAACGTTACAAAGTATAGGAGATACACACAAAAACCTGGAGTAACTCAGCGGGACAGGCAGCATCAAAAATACTATAGCGGAGCTATATAGTATACTCCGCTCTAGTATCTTTGGGCAGCATCTCTGGAGAGAAGGAAAGGGTGACATTTCGGGTCAAGACCCTTCTTCAGACTGGGTAGATCATCCCTGGTGTGTAGGTGGGTGGGAGAATCTGGGGACAGATGATGGGAATATGGGGACAATATAAAGGAATTGTTGTGAGATTATCCTAAAATGGTTTAGTGGGCCAACATTTCTTTACTGTACAATTCTGACTTTATAGTCATTGCTTTGCCGAACATTCACTTACACATCAATCCTATGGTTTGTGTTTCCCATTCTCTGCAAATAAAATTAGATTGCCACTAGCTCTGATTAAACAGAGGATCTGGTGGGATTTCTTGTTTGGAATGAAGAATCTTTCTTTTAAATTAACAAATTCTCCACCTTAAAGTGAAGACACAAGGAATTGATGACGTCACTTTACAAATAAAATCCACAAAGTGCTGGAGTATTTCAGCGGGTCAGGCAGCATCTCTGGAGAACATGAATAGGTGATATTTCGGATTGGAACGACTGATTGTAGTAGGAGGGGGGAAAAGGCTTTCTCTACCTCACTACAATCAGACTGAAGAAGAGCCCCAACCTATAAAATGCCTATCCATGTCCTGCAGAAAAGCTGCCTGACAAACTTCCAGCAGTTTGCCTTTTCTCTTCAAATTATAGTGTTATGTTTCTGGTAGCAGATGAATAACAGTGTGGGCCCAGATATACAGGACTTTAACTAGTGTTCCTGGACTTATCCTGGCTTTGCGCTGGGATAAAGATGATGAAACGGCAGGCCTTGTGCCAAATGTCACCCTTCCTCCAGTCCGGCCCCCTTTCTCTGGCAGCCATACGGAGGCACGCATCAAACTTCCAATGAAACACGATTCATAAGGAAATCCCAGTACCACCTTTCATCCCAGTTGGCACTGCTGCAGTGTTGACCTTGCCCTAGTAATCGCAGGTCCAAAGTTATCGACCTTTCCTGTCATTTGCAGTGAAATAGCTATCAAAACCGCAGAGGTTTCCGTTGCTTCCTCCAAGTTTAACCTCATCCATTCTCCTATTCATCATTTTCTGAAAGAGTTCAATTATCAACCGCTGCAATCTCTCAGCCCAGTCAGGCTGCCTGGACTTAAGCTGCTAAAAACAAAGGTAGGAACTGAAGCCAAGATTTCCAGCATTCCAACAGAGTTACCTCAGTGTGTGGAGAGGACAAGATCCATCTAGTGCTCTTGATAATTACCATCCATCTCATTGCTGGGACAAGATGTTTCCATTCACAAGGGTGTGTCAATGCTGACTCTTTTCACAATTGACAGAAACGATGATCAAATGTGAGTTTTACCAGTAAGAGCCAAAGGCTAAGGATTCCATTGATTCTTGCCAATTTGTACAAATGCTCCACAGATGCCCAAATGCACCTATCCACATGCAGCACTGCTTGATATGCCAATGGCTCCACTCAAAACCGCAGGAAACTACAGAAACTTGTTGTTGCAGCCCAGTCATTCACACAAGCCAACTTCCCCCTCTCCATCATCTTCATCTTGACTTCACGCTGCCCTGCAAAGCAACCAACATAATCAAGGACCTGAACCTTGAGCTTGGGTGAGGCGACGACTCCGACCCACTGGCGGGCGGTGGAGAGGCGGGCGTTGGCAGAGCCGCTGGTGGAGGCCCATTGTGGGGGGGGGGGGCTGGAGTGGGGGTAGAGGTCGGCCAGGGGTATGGGCCACTCCCCTGACTCTCAGTCTGAAGAAAGATCTCGACCCGAAACGTCACCCGTTGCCTGTCCCGCTGAGTTACTCCACCATTTTGTGTCTATCTTTGGTGTAAACTAGCATCTGCAGTTCCTTCCTACACTAATCACGGGCCACTCGTACCATAGTCGTTCTTTCCTCTCCGATCGGGCAGGAGATACAAAAGTTTGAACGCAAGAACCATTATTTTAAGAGCAGGTTCTTCCCTGCTGTTATCGCACACTAAATCAGACCTTTCATATGGAAGGTAAAGAATGACTGATATTCCACTCAACTGCATTGCAGCCACAGTACTGTGTTAATCTGCACCTTCTCTACTCTGATAACACTCCTCCACGCTCTATTATCATTGTCCTACCTGTATGGTATCATTTACCTGGAAAGCAGGAAAAACAAATGATTTTACACTGGATTGTGTTGCAGATGTTCCCTACAAACACTACATCCACCAAATGGACTAAACTATATAGACTTTATAGGCACTATTTCTGAATTTGCACTATTAATTTGTCTGTCTATAATACACACACACCCAGTGGCGGACTGGGTCTAAAAATATTGGTTGCCAGGAGCCAAAGGGGGCCCACTTTATCAGGGGCCCACTTGATATAGGGGGCCCACTTCATCAGGGGCCCACTTGATATAGGGGGCCCACTTCATCAGGGGCCCACTTGCCATTGGGCAAGCTGACACCCTGGCCAGTCTGCCTCTGCACACACCACACACATACATATACACAGACACACAGGCAGACACACACATACACACACTCGCACACACTTTACCAAAAGCAATTAACCTACAAACCTGTACATCTATGGAGTGTGGGAGGAAAGTGAAGCCCACGCAGCCACGGGGAACACGTGCAAACTCCATACAAACAAGCACCTGTACTCAGGATTGAACCCGGGTCTCTGACGCTGTAAGGCAGCAACTCTATCGCTGTGCCACCCTGAACGTTTTGTTGTTGTTGTTCATTATGAGTTGTAGAGAGTTCTGTGTTTACATATCTGTGTTTACAAGAATGTAATTGTTCCATTTTGGGACATATGACAATAAAACACTCTTGACATGACAATTTTAAGCCAATACCATATAAGCTGTCAATGGTTGTTTTCCCAAATGATTGTGTGCGGAGTGTAACAGTGTGTAACACAGAGGAGGAAGGGCAGGCCAGCACCTGATGTGATCTCAGTAACCGTGTCGGAAGCAACTGCAGAGGCTGATTTCAAACAAAGATAGACACAAAAAGCTGGAGTAACTCAGTGGGTCAGACAGCAACTCCAGAGAGAAGGAATAGGTGACATTTCGGGTCGAGACCCTTCATCAGACACATTCAAAATTGTAATCATGTGACTTTTCGCTGTGTTAAAAACAAAGTGCCAGATTAACTCGACGGGTCAGGCAGCATCTGCGGAGCAACGTCCGGGTACAGACAATGTGTGCAATAGGGGGTAGAAGGCTGGAAGAGGTGGGGGCCAGACAAAGCTTGGCATGTTAGATGTATACAGGTGGGGGAGGGGGGGGGGTTGACTGGCAGATGGGTGGACAAAGGCGAGAGATGAAAAGAAGAGAAAAAGGTGTCTGATAGAGGAATGAAATGTAAAGCCAGAGGGAGGGGTATAGGTGGAAGAAGGCATGGGGCCAGAGAAAGGGGTCAGGATAGTGTGATAAATTGGTGCACCAAGGTGGTAGTGGGGGCCACATGGAGGTGGAAGGGACAGCGTTACTTCAAATAGGAAATTCAAAGTTCTTATCGTTACCAAGCAGAGCATGAGGTGGTGTTCCTCCAGTTTTTGTGTGGCCTGACTCTGGCAATGGAGGTGGCCCAGGTTGGAAAGGTCAGTATGGGAATGGGAAGGGAGTTAAAATTGTTAGTAACCAGAAGATCCAGCAGGCCCAGGTGTACCAAGTCCAAACACTCGGCAAAAACAGTCACCTAGTCGCCATGTAAAGGAGGCCATATCAGAGCACCCCCAAACGTGGTAAATGAGGTTAGAGGAAGTGGCGTGTGAATCTTGGTCTCACCTGGAAAGGCTGCTGGAGTCCCTGGATGGAGGTGAGGGATAGGCTTTTGGGATAAGTGTTATACCTTCTGCCGTTGCAGCAAAAACTACCTAGGAAGGCAGCAATTAGGATGGGAAGGCATGATCTCACCGTCACTCACATCTTCCCATCCCCATCCCATTCTTCATTCCGATGAGACCACTCCTTCCACAACTTCATAGTTCGCTCATCCCTTCCCAGCCAACCCCAAAACATTTTGCCAAAACATCGCCTGTCCATTCCCTCCAGAGATGCTGCGTGACTTGACAAGTTACTCCAGCACTTTATGTTTTACTCAAGACTCCAGCATCTGTAGACAATAGATAATAGATGCAGGAGTAGGCCATTCGTCCCTTCGAGCCAGCACCGCCATTCAATGTGATCATGGCTGATTATCCACAATCAGTACCCCGTTCCTGCCTTCTCCCCATATCCCCTGACTCTGTTATCTTTAAGAGCTCTATTCAACTCTTTCTTGAAAGAATCCAGAGAATTGGCCTCCGCGGCCTTCTGAGGGAGAGAATTCCACAGATTCACAACTCTCTGGGTGAAAAAGTTTTTCCTCATCTCCGTTTTAAATGGCCTACCCCTAATTCTTAAACTGTGGCCCCTGGTTCTGGATTCCCCCAGCATTGGGAACATGTTTCCTGCCTCTAGTGTGTCCAATCCCTTAATAATCTTATAGTTCCTTGTGTCTCTGAATTTTCAATGCCCTGGGCAGCTGGCTGCAAAAGATGAGACTGACGGTGCAAATTGGAGCCACCTCGTTCATGTGCAGGCAGATCTGACATGAGTCATTGCACGTGCAGAGGGAGTATCCCGAGGAGCCACAGCCCGAAGACGGAAGCCCGCACGGTAGGCCCGACTCGAGCCCGAGCAACGGAGCGCAGGGACTCACCCGCCATGGATCGAGGTATAATCCGAGGACCCACGTTACAAACCAGGACTCCCCCGGAAGGCCCAGCTCAACTGCCCAGGTTGGAAGGAGTTGGATGGAGCAGCCAGAAGCTGACCGGCTGCGGGGGGGAATGCACTGTATCAATGGTGGAGTGGGAGGCCATCCACAAGGCACGGCGCCAGGCGGAAGAGGGCTCTGCCCGAGCCGGCTGCCTGCCCCTTTTACGGGGTTACGTCCGCGCCCGGGTGGTTTTAGAAAGAGACTACGCGCTGTCCACGGGCACCCTGAGAGATTTCCGGGACCGCTGGGCACCGCGGGGGGGGTGGAAGATATCCTCAATAAGGATGGTGATATAGTTGTATCATAGTTTATTTCGTATATTTGTTTGACGTATTATGGTGGCAGGTTTTGTTTTGACTTATCCTGTACTGTCAATATTATTGTAAATCATTGATTAAATTGTTTTTGGTTAAAATAAAACAGTGGGGTGGGCTGCTGGAAACAATAGACAATAGACAATACACAATAGGTCAGGAGTAGGCCATTCGGCCCTTTGAGCCAGCACCGCCATTCAATGTGATCATGGCTGATCATCCCCAATCAGTACCCCGTTCCTGCCTTCTCCCCATATCCCCTGACTCCGCTATTTTTAAGAGCCCTATCTAGCTCTCTATTGAAAGCGTCCAGAGAACCTGCCTCCACCGCCCTCTGAGGCATTGAACTCCACAGACTCACCACTCTCTGTGAGAAAAAGTGTTTCCTCGTCTCCGTTCTAAGTCCCTGCAACAGCCTGTGGCTCGGCATCCATGATCCTGAGCATGTGGACCGGATGTGGCCTACAGCGGTGTAGCCTTGGCTGAGCACATCATGGTGACGCTTGGCCAGGCCGGGACTTTGAACTTGATGAAATGGCACCAAACGGCAGCGCCGACATTATATGTAAAATGAATTTCACTCTGTATTATTTAATTACACATGTGACAATGAATACCCATTGAACCTTTGGTCTAATTAGTACCTCAGTAATCGGAGCAGTTCAGAAATGGACCCTAAAGAGCCCTAATTGAGAGCTCCAAAAACACGATGATTCTAACAAGGTTGCACAGATTACAGAATCAGGACACACTCATCTTTGTTCCCATTGTGTGTTGCCCATTCGGCCTCATGAATGCAGAGACATAACTGATCAATGACAATTTAGTTTCCACTATAGAGAAAGTGATCTCAGATGTCACAAAGACCTCTGAACCAATCAACCTAAAAGCTAACATTGCGAAATCTATATCAGTCAATGTAACAACCTCCGCAAAGACTGCTCCATTTTATCTCCAAAATAGAGGATTTTGTGTTAACTTTAGAATGTTGTTTGTTGTGATGCAATAAGGATTCACACATTGTCTTCGGACCCATAGCCTATTTCCACTATCAACCTTGTTTGGCAACAGATGAAATGCACAACACATAATGTCTTCAACAAAGGCTTTCTGAAAGATCCGTGGGTATTTCCGACTTGGGATAGTCGTGTTTACCAGGGCTCCACAGTAACAATCCTTTATCCTTCTCGGATTTGTGCTCTCACTCCTGAATGTGAATGATTATTTTCTGGTGTAAGCCCATTGATACTGGTTAAGGAAGGAACTGCTGATGCTGGTTTAAACCGAAGATAGACACAAAAAGCTGGAGTAACTCAGCAGGACAGGCAGCATCTCTGGAGTGAAGGAATGGGTGATCAAACCCAGCGTCGGGGCTGGTCGAGCCTCTGCCTCGTTGGCACTCCTGACCAGCCTCTCCCGAGACTGCGAGCTCTTGATGGTAAGTTCGCAGGCCGCGGCTGGAGCGATTCCAGGCAAGGGATCGACTCCGATGTTAAATCCACACCCCGCGTGGGGCCCAAAGTCAGTCCGAGGAGGCCTCCAGCTCCATCGATGGTAGGCTGCAGAGCGCCTGGAGATGCAATCCGGAAAACAGTTGCATCTCCGGCAAGGTAAGAAACTGAAAAAAAAATCCCCCGACCTCCTCCCCCTCCCCCCACATAAAACAAACATTTACACAGACTTTTAACACACACTAAAAATAAAAAAACAGACTGTTAGCAGGGCTGTAAATCGTGCGGAGCCCCTGGTGGTGAGTGTCACTCAACTTAGTCCGGGACCTCAAATGGAGAGTGTTCTGGCCTAACTGTGAATCCTCACAGCTTTGCACAATGAAGGTCTCATTAGTACTTTGGCTTGCTTTCATTCGTATAGAATAACTGATAATTCATTGAATAGTCATTTGTGCAGTTGTTTCATTTAATGGGCCTGTAAAACTGCAACAAGTATTTCATTGTGTAGGCAGATACCGGCAGATGCCGGTTTAAACCGAAGATAGACACAAAACGCTGGAGTAACTCAGTGGGTCAGGCAGCATCTCTGGAGAGAAGGAATAGGCGATATTTCGGGTCTGAAGGATCTCGCCCCAAATCGTCACCTATTCCTTTTCTCCAAAGATGCTGTCTGACCCGCTGAGTTACTCCAGCTTTTTGTGTTTATCTTCCCAAGAATTTAATTGTTGTCCCAGTGCAAAAAGCACTTAAACACTCATAGTTTTGTCACATGTACTGAGGTTCAGTGAAAAGCTTTTGTTGCATGCTAACCAGTCAGTGGAAAGACAATACATGATTATAATCAATGTAGTCACACAGCATGGAATAAGGACCCTAGATGCTAACCAAGATGTCCCATCTAAGCTAATCCCACTAATATATGTATGGCACATATCCCTTAAACTCCTATCCTTTAAATGTTGCTATTGTACTTGCCTCGATTACTTCCTCCGGTAATTTGTCCGGTGAAACGGTTGCTCCTGAGGTTCCTATCATATCTTTCCCATCTCTTGATTCTTGAGAAGTGTTTTTTTGCACAAAACCTCAACTCACCTTTATATATTATCTTTATCAGAGGAAAATGTGTCAAGGTGTATTAATTAAAGCACGTATTTTTGATAGCGACCTTGTGAGGCTGGGAAAGCACATCTCGGACCCGCAAACGCTCAGCATAGGAGCACCGCAAGGCTGCGTACTCTCCTCTCTCCTCTACTCTCTCTACACCAATGACTGCACCTCCAGTGACTCCTCTATCAAGCTTCTCAAGTTTGCGGACGACACAACCCTGATTGGACTGATCCAGGATGGGGAGGAATCTGCCTACAGACAGGAAGTGTCACAGCTAGCATCCTGGTGCGGTCGCAACAACCTAGAGATCAATGCTCTTAAGACAGTGGAATTGATTGTAGACTTTAGGAGAGCTCCCCCTCCCCTCACCTCACTCACCATCAACAACACCACAGTCACATCTGTGGAGTCTTTTAAGTTCCTGGGAACCATCATCTCCAAGGACCTTAAGTGGGGGGCTATCATCGACTCCACAGTCAAAAAGGCACAACAGAGGATGTACTTCCTACGGCAGCTGAGGAAGCACAATCTACCACAGGCAATGATGGTCCAATTCTACACGGCCATCGTAGAGTCTGTTCTCACCTTCTCCATCATGGTCTGGTTTGGCTCAGCCACCAAGCACGACACCTGGAGGCTGCAGCGAATCGTCCGATCAGCAGAGAAGATTATTGGCTACAACCTTCCTTCCATTGATGAACTGTACACTGCAAGGGCCAGGAAACGAGCGGGCAAGATCATCTCTGACCCCTCTCACCATGGCCACAAACGCTTTGAATCACTTCCCTCTGGAAGGCGACTCCGGATTGTCTAAGCTGCCACAGCCAGACATAAAAACAGTTTTTATCCACGAGTAGTTGCTCTACTCAACAGCCAAAAATCTGTAGCCTCCCTTTGATCTGGTATTTTGTTGGTTCACATGCTTGATCAATGGTGTTTTATCATTAATGTCTTATTATTATTCATGTTTAGTGTTTTCTGAGTCATTCGTAACGGTCACTGTATGTCATGTTGTTACTTGTGGGCGGAGCACCAAGGCAAATTCCTTGTATGTGAATACTTGGCCAATAAACTTACTTACTTACTTGTTACTTGTTGGAAGGATATCAAAATATCATAGATAAACAGTTGTGTAGGAACTGCAGATGCTGGTTGACACCAAAGAGAGAAGGAATGGGTGATGTTTCAGGTCGAGACCCTTCTTCAGACTGAGTCAGGGGAGAGAGAGTCAAGAGATATGGAAGGGTAAGGTGTGAAAATGACAGATACTCCAGCATTTTGTGTCTCTCTTCTACACATAAACTGTTCACCAGTACATCATTAAAAACAAGTAACAGTTGTGAACCAGAACTGAGGTAAGAAAGTAACACATTTGAGGAGAAGCAAGAGGAAGTTAGAAGCCACTAAAAGGAAGACAGTGGTGCAGTGGTAGAGTTGCTGCCTTACAGCGAATGCAGTGCCAGAGACCCAGGTTCAATCCTGACTACGGGTGCTGTCTGTATGGAGTTTGTACGTTTCCACCCACACTCCAAAGATGTGCAGGTAGTTGGGTTAATTGGCATGGTAAATGTAAAAAATGTCCCTCGTGGGTGTAGGATAGTGTTAATGTGCGGGGATCGCTGGTCGTCGCAGACTTGGTGGGCCGAAGGGCCTGCTTCCGCGCTGTATCTTGAAACTAAACTTTAAAAATTGACCCCACGCTCTTCCAGATGCACAGTGTCCCAGTTAGCAAACTGCAATTATCTATAATAGACACAAAATGTTGGAGTTAGAAGGGTCTTGACCCTTAATGTCACCCATTCCTTCTCTCCAGAGATGCTGCCTGTCCCGCTGAATTACTCCAGCATTTTATGTCTATCTTTGATTTAAACCAGCATCTGCAGTTCCTTCCTATGCAAGCATCTTGTCCCGTGTGGCATTGGGTGTGAAGGGAGGGCAAACTCACGCAACAGACATTGAGGAAAACACATCCTTGCTTCCAAATATTAGCGTCATTCAATCAACTACCAAAATAAATACATATAAAATGCTGGAAGCCCACAGCGGGACAGTTAGTGTCTGAACAAAGAAAAACAGAGTTAATGTACGAAGAACTGCTGATGCTGGTTAATACATAAAAGGACACAAAGTGCTGCAGTAACTCAGCAGGGGGCAGGTAGTAGCTTTGGAGAACATGAATAGGTGACATTTCGAGTCGAGACCCTTCTGCAGAGTTAATGTGTTAGGTTGCAGACCCTTGTCAGAACTGAGAAAGATAATCTCTATACCACTGCCTATATCTCTCGTTTCCCTTTCCCCTGACTCTCAGTCTGAAGACCAATCCCGTCTCTCCAGAGATGCTGCCTATCCCACTGAGTTACTCCAGCTTTTTGTCTCTATCTAAAGCTAACAACAAGTTGGTTATGTTGACGGGGAGCAGGAGGAGAGGATGTCAAGAAGACTTCTGTTAATGCGAGGCTAGGATTGCCATGAGGATAGGCTGTCAATTGAGTCAAATGACTAACGGTTTGATGCGCAATTTGAGAGAGAGAAAACCTGAACAAAGTAAGGAGCAAGATATTAATTGAGGGCAATAGAGACTGGATGCACAAACAAAGGAATGTAAAAGGTGTGAAGTGTGGGACTTGTTCATCAGGACAGGCTGAGCTAACGGAGAGTAAAAATCTGGGCCAATAGACTGTCCAGTTTCGATGGAGACTGAGGTAGATGTTGGATTTAATCGTGAGTCCTGAAGGCCGTACAATACCTCCCCAAGGTCAGGGGACTACAGGAGAGTGGTCTGCCACATCTCCACAGCTATCAGAGGTGCTCACAATGGTGGCTCCATGGTAAGTATGTAATGTAGGATCAGGCTACACAAAAATGCTGGAGAAACTCAGCGGGTGCAGCAGCATCTATGGAGCGAAGGAAATAGGCAACGTTTCAGGCCGAAGCCCTTCTTCAGACTGATAGGGGGTGGGGAGAAGAAAGGAAAAAAGGAAAAAGGCGGAGGAGGAGCCTGAGGGCTGGGGGAGGGGAGGAGACAACCAGAGGGCTGATGAAGGGGAGGGGACAGCAAGGGCTCGCAGAATTGGGAGAATTCAATGTTCAAGCCCCCAGGATGTAGACTGCCCAAGCGGAATATGAGGTGCATTTCCTCCAATTTACGGTGTTGCTCGCTGTGGCCATGGAGGAGACCCAGGACAGAGAGGTCAGATACGGAATGGGAGGGGGAGTTGAAGTGCTGAGCCACCGGGAGGTCAAGTTGGTTATTGCGGACCGACCGGAGGTGTTCGGCGAAACGATCGCCAAGCCTCCGCTTGGTCTCACCGATGTAGATCAGCTGGCATCTAGAGCAGCGGATGCAATAGATGAGGTTGGAGGAGATGCAGGTGAACCTCTGTCGCACCTGGAACGACTGCTTGGGTCCTTGAATGGAGTCGAGGGGGGAGGTGAAGGGACAAGTGTTGCATCTCTTGCGGTTGCAAGGGAAAGTACCAGGGGAGTGGGTGGTATGGGAGGGAAGGGAAGAATTGACAAGGGAGTTACGGAGGGAGCGGTCTTTGCGGAAGGCAGACATGGGGGGAGATGGGAAGATGTGGCGAGTGGTGGGGTCACGTTGGAGGTGGCGAAACTGACGGAGGATCACTTGTTGTATGTGACGGCTGGTGGGGTGAAAGGTGAGGACTAGGGGGACTCTGCCCTTGTTGTGAGTGGGGGGATGGGGAGAGAGAGCAGTGTTGCGGGGTATGGCAGAGACCCTGGTGCGAGCTTCATCTATGGTGGAGGAGGGGAACCCCCGTTCCCTGAAGAATGAGGACATTTCAGATGCCCTGGTGTGGAACGCCTCATCCTGGGAGCAGATGCGGCGTAGACGGAGGAATTGGGAGTGGGGGATGGAGTCCTTACAGGAAGCAGGGTGGGAAGAAGTGTAGTCCAGATAGCCATGGGAGTCGGTGGGTTTGTAGTGGATGTCAGTAAGGAGTCTATCACCTTCGATGGAGATAGTGAGGTCAAGGAATGATAGGGAAGTGTCGGAAATGGTCCAGGTGTATTTGAGTGCCGGATGGAAGTTGGTGGTGAAGCGGATGAAGTCAGTCAATTGTGTGTGGGTGCAGGATATGTCACCAAAACAATCATCGATGTAGCGGAGGTAGAGGTCGGGGATGGGGCCCTGGTACGTATTGAACAAGGATTGTAGGATCAGGCTATTGGCCTGCATGCGCTGCTGCAGAGATACAACCTGTCATCTCAAAGAGGTGGTTGATGGGTGACTTCCTCTGCAGGACATTGAGCAGAAGATGCCCCTCAAACAATATGGAAGGGTTTATCATCCCTGGTGGGCCACGAGACCAATGGTGCTTTGAATAAAACAGAGGTATGCCAACATGACTGTGCATAAATCCAATGACTGAATGTAAAGATCAACACCATGAATCTAATGAACATTGCACTAATTCCTTCTGTATTCAAGACTGAGATGAGGAAAAACGTTTTCACCCAGAGAGTTGTGAATCTGCGGAATTCTCTGCCACAGAAGGCAGTGGAGGCCAAATCACTGGATGTTTTCAATTGGGAGTTAGATTTAGCTCTTAGAGCTAAAGGAATCAAGAGATATGGGGAGAAAGCAGAAACGGTGTACTGATTTTAAATGATCAGCCATGATCATATTGAATCTAGTTAAGACTGGTTAACGGACTGTGTCCCCTCCCCATATATCATACACCAACACATCTAACCTCGCCCATACTTTGACAGCTAGGCACCTGTCAAAGCAAAGCCACTGTTCGGTCTGAATGTCTGTTTTTATTTCAATTATTAGGCCTATTTTAAATATGGTAATTTTAATTTTTAAAGCTATATGTATTTATTCTGTTTTTATTAACTGCACTGACGGGAACTGATTGAGAAACAATTTTGCGTTTCATCTGTGTATGTAAGTACTCAGTTAAAATGACATTAAAGTAAATACTGAATACTGAATGGCTTGAAGGGCCGAATGGCCTCCTACTGCACCTATTTTTCTATGTTTCTAGTCCACCCCTCAAACAAGGGAAGGGATCTCTCCCTGGGGCCACATAAGTGGCAAGTGTGTTTTATGTAAAGATAGGTGCGATCACTGCTGACACTATTGAATGCATGGACACTGACAATGTATGAAGAGTTTTTGCACAGTTCTTGTTTTGTATATATCTTTTATTTTTAATCAAGTTTACATTTTGAAATTTAAAAAAATGAAACAAATATAAAACTAGGGGTGGCCTGCCTGACTTTCACCAAGAGATCACCATCAATGAACATAGTCAACCTGTGGGAACTCACTGCAGGCAGTCAGACACAGCTAATGTTGGATGTATAAATCAACCCTCGTCAAGACTCTTTGGAGTGAGACTCTCATTCTAGTTTCTAAAGTCCAAGTAATTATAAGATATGCAAAATGTTATAATTACTTGGACTTTAGATATGCAAAATGAAGCATTTATTAGAGGAATTATAATTTCATATGAAATTTTTCAAAATAAGAAGAATAAAACTGAACAGATGCTGTTAGAACAAGAAATAAGACAGTTAGAGTTAGATAATGCTAAAGATCCCACTATAGATAAACATAATAAGATAATACTACTGAAATTTAAACTTAACCGAATTCTCTCGGCAAGAGTAATAAGATTATTCCAAATTACAAAACAGGAACATTTTGAGTTTGGTGACAAACCACATAAGCTGTTGGCGCGTCAATTGAAAAAACAGGAAAAGGAAAATACTATAAATAAAATTAAATCTGAGAATGGTGAATTACTAACACTACCTAAAGATATCAATAAAAGATTTGTTCAATTTTATCAGAATTTATACACATCAAAAAACAAAACAGAAGATAGTAAAATTACAAATTTTTTAGATAAATGTAATCTACCAAAACTTGACCTTTTGGAACAAGAAGAACTAGGAGCGCAAATTACAATCGAAGAAATAGGTGAAACAATAAAATTGCTGAAAAATGGTAAGACACCGGGACCAGATGGTTTTAGTAATGAATTTTATAAAAAGTTTCATGAGATAACGACCCCCTATCTATTTAATTTATATACTCACGTTTTTAAAGAAAATAAATTACCTGAAACATTAGCAGAATCAACTATTACGCTTATTCCAAAGAAAGATAAAGATCTAGAGGAACCGGGTTCATATAGAGCTATATCACTTTTAAATACCGACCAGAAAATTCTAGCAAAGACCTTAGCTAGAAGACTAAGCAAATATATTAGTAAATTGATAAACCCTGATCAAACGGGGTTTATACCCAAAAGATATTCATTTAATAATTTGAGACGCCTGTTTAATATAATGTACTCACATAAAAAGGAAGAAAAAGACTTAGCAATTATTTCTTTGGACGCAGAGAAAGCATTTGATCAGGTAGAATGGCAGTATTTATACATAGTATTACAAAAATTTAATATGGGAGAGAATTTTATTGCATGGGTGAAATTATTATATGATAAACCGATGGCAAGAATATTAACTAACAGCATGTTATCTCAAAAATTTCAATTATCAAGGGGTAATAGGCAGGGATGTGCTTTATCACCCCTGCTATTTGCCCTTATGATAGAACCTCTGGCTGAAAGTATAAGAAGCCATCCGAATATTCAGGGTTATAATACTAGGGACTCAAATAATAAAATTTCATTGTATGCAGACGATATTTTGTTATATATAACAAATTCACAAACGAGTATACCAAATTTATTAAATTTAATAGAGGAATTTGGGTCCTTTTCAGGATATAGAATAAATTGGAACAAAGTGAAATTATGACGTTAAAACCTCAAGAATCCACACACTTATTGAAATTCCCCTTTAAAATAGCAACAGAAAAATTCAAATATCTGGGTATACAGATTACTAGAAAACATAAAGCTTTATTCAATGCTAATTTTATACCCTTAATAAATAAACTTAATATAATGATAAAATTTTGGAAAACACTCCCTTTATCATTAATAGGCAGAATAAATGCTATTAAAATGAGCTTCTTACCACAGTTATTATACTTATTTCAATCTATACCAGTATATGTACCAAAATATTTCTTCTCTAAACTGAATGCTAATATTACTAATTTTGTTTGGGATTACAAATCACATAGAATTAAAAAAGAACACTTATGTAAACCAAAAGATGTCGGGGGACTTTCACTCCCTAATTTTTTGTATTACTATTGGGCAATACATATTAAGAATATAATTTACTGGTTGGATAGTTCAACTCAACAGACAGAATGGATAAAAATGGAGAAAGAGGATTGTTATCCTTGTAATATAGGAACAATCCTCTTCTCCCCGAAAAAAATGAACAATACAATATATAAGAAAAACCCAATTATACAAGATACAATAAGAATATGGAAACAAATAAAACTATCCTTAAAATTAAGAAACCTATCATTGTTAACACCGATAGCGAATAATCCTTTATTTAAACCATCTATGATGGATAAAATATATAATCAATGGGAAAGTTTAGGAATTAAAAGGATCGGGGATATGTATGAAATGGGAGATTTATTATCATTTCAACAATTACAATTAAAATTTAAACTGAAAAACACTCATTATTTTAAATATTTTCAGATTTGTAATTTTTTGAAGACATACATACAGGGATATCAAAAAATAACTCCTGATTTACTAGAAGAAGTAATGAATATAAAAGCTGATACACAAAAATTAATAGCATATTTATATAATAGTATCTTAAATATAGATTTACCTGTGACCGAGGTAATTAGAGAAGAGTGGGAACGGGAATTATTGATAAAAATTACGAAGGCTACATGGGAAAAGTATTTGACATACATTCACAAGTGTTCGATTAACGCAAGACATAATCTAATCCAATTTAAAATTTTACATAGATTATATTACTCAAAAACAAGATTAAATAAATCTTATCCAAATATATCGTCCATTTGCGATAAATGTTTAATCCAAGAAGCAACTATAACACACTCTTTTGTTTCTTGTATAAAACTTCATGGATTTTGGAGTGATATTTCCGAAATATTTACAAAATTATTCAAAACAAAAATGGAACCCAATAATGAATTGATTATATTTGGGGTAATGGAAGACGGGAACAAATTGAGCTCATCTCAAAAGTCAATTTTTAATTATGGTTTAATAATAGCAAAAAAATTAATATTGAAATTTTGGAAAAATACACCAATACCAACGCTCAAAATGTGGATTGCAAGTATGTTGGATACCGCACATCTTGAGGAAATGCGATTCCTCCTAATAGATAAATTTGACCAATTCATAACGAGTTGGTCTCCATTTGTCGTCTTTTTGGAAACGTATGGTGCAAAACAGGTGTAAAAGCTAATCCGTGACTGCGGATGGTCAAGATTATAAATGATCTCCTTCTATTTTCTTTTCTTCTCTTCTTTTCATTTATTCTCTTTCTTCTATTTTCTATGTCTCAACTTTCTTATTTCATTCTTTATTTTTCTTTTTCACACACTATATATCTCACATTTTTCTATTTTTCATTATCTAACTTTTTTCTTTTTCTTCTTTATTTCAAAAAAATTTTTAAATAAGAAGCTGTACATAAAAGGTATTATGAAAATATGATTGTATACAATTGTACTTACTTCTAATAAAATTAAAATATTTAAAAAAATAAAATTAAAAAAAAAAATAAGATATGCAAAATGGATACAGCCAAGTTTGGAGTCTTTTCTACAATCAGGATCTTACGTTTCATCAAGATAGACACAAAATGCTGGAGTAACTCAGCGGGACAGGCAGCATCTCTGGATAGAAGGAATAGGTGACGTTTCGGGTCGAGACACTTCGTCGGACTGAGAGTCAGGGGAGAAGGAGACACAGAGATATGGAAGTGTGAGGTGTGAAAATGAGAGAACAAAGGGGACGAAGCTCAAGGTAAATGTAGAATAGATCATTATTAGCTGGTGGAAGGTGACAATGAGGCTTACAAAGATGACATTTAATCAGGAGGACAGTCAGACTGGTCAGAGAACTATAATGGGGGAGGGGTGGAGGGAAAGCAAGGGTTACTTGAAGTTCGAGAAATCAATATACAGTACATCAGAGTTGGATATCTCTCAAGAGTGACAAGACCTTAGATCATTTGCAGAAGTTAGTATATAACATTAGCTTTATAAATTCATCTGTCTGTGCGTAGTGGTAGAATGACAATAGGACACAAAATGCTCGAGTAAAGGGCTTGTCCCACTGTACGAGGTAAATCAAGAGTTCTCCCGAGTTTTCCCCTGATTCGAACTCGGAAAATGTCCGTAGCGGGTCTGTGGGGTTCATGAATGTCCTGTAGCGGCTCGTACGAGTAACTGAAGGTACTCGGGAAATCCGGTAAACTCGTGACGTTTTTTCAACACTGTGAAAAATGTCCACGAGTAAAAAAAATACTCGTTATGAAAAAAATTGTTACTTTTTACTCGTACGAGCCGCTACGAGACATCCACGAACTCCTACGGACCCGCTACGGACATTCTCCGAGTTCGAATCAGGGGAAAACTCGTGAGAACTCTTGAATTACCTCGTACAGTGGGACAGGCCCTTAACTCAGCTGCTCAGGCAGGATCACTGGAGAACATGGATAGATGACGTTTCAGGTCAGAACCATTCTTCAGAACAGAAGAGAGTTCTTTTTGCTAATTTAAAATTTGAGTTTCAGATCTTCCTCTGTCATCTTGGGCTATTCACAGACCATGATATAAAAACCATGGCAAGAAAAATTTACACTTCTCTGTTATGTCTCCTTAGGGTAGTCTATAATCCATAGAAAACCATAAGTATACTGTAACTTCTATAGAAAGTGTTAAAAAAAAAACTGTGTGCTTTTATCAATTCACTCAGGATCATGAACATTGCTCCGTGCAAACACATGATCTGCATTTACTTCAAGACCACAAATTAGTCAGCAGTCTGAAGAAGGGTCTCGACCTGAAACGTCACCCATTCCTTCTCTCCAAAGAAGCTGCCTGTCCCACTGAGTTCCTCCAGCATTTTGTGTCCATCTTCGGTGAAACCAGCATCTGCAGTTTGTTCCTACACATTCAGCTGTCTTTCTTGCTTTAATTCCTACCCCTTCAAGACTATTTTACTGCTACTAAAGTACTTTTTGAGTGTAGTCATTGTTCTATTGCAAGATATAAGGTGGCCAATGTGCACAGTAAAATCGAACAGTTCTGTGTTTCTAAACTCAACAAACAATGTAATGAGACAATGACAGATAATCTGGTGTAGAATATTGGCCTGGGGTTTGGAAAACTCTGATTCTAATACACAATGGTGCTACAAATCCTATTGACAAGCAGAGGTTAGATACTTGTTAACCTCCCATGTTTCTGCACTGGAGTTTATGTTCAAGATCCTACAGTGAAATGTGTCTAGGCAGAGGCAACAGTGCTACCCATTAAATCACACCTGACAGCCCCAGGATACACCCCTGAGGAATTCACAACTACCTGAGCTCATTTTATCCCCGAGACCTATTTCTTGTCCTTTCAACCTTACTCTCACATGAACGGTTGATTATCTAATTGCTGTTCTTACTCCACAAGTTAGTGATCATATTAAATGGCTCTTCAGCTACAAATACTTCCTTCCACCATACTGCCATCTCAAAATGTGTCTTGTTGAGTCTCATTGTCTGTAACTCATTTTCACCTAGACCACACTAACAAGACCTGTCTCGTTTATCATAGCTACTTTTTTGCATTCATTTCATTCATTTGTTCTATATCTGTCTATATCACTATCTATATCTCTCGTTTCCATTTCCCCTGACTCTCAGTCACCTATTGCTTTTTTTCCAGAGGAGCTGTCTGACCCGTTGAGTTACTCCAGCTTTTTGTGTCTATCTTCGGTTTAACCCATCATCTGCAGTTCCTCCATCCCACTTCCCGTCATTTGTTCTTCTGCCCATGTAAAATACAGGCTCCTCTCTAAATCCCTTTCCTTCAAAAGGCTGTGATTTTGAAACTTCACACCAATGTATCTAGAATATGAACTTATTAAATCCATCCGAATTAACTATCCCTCTTCCCCACCCAGTCCTTTTCAATGAGACACAAGGAACTGAAGAGATGACCTTGCACCTCCAGCCAACTTCGAAAGTCACTATGATATTTTTAAAACTTCTTTTCCTCAATCAAATGCTTAACTGGGCCACTTTATTATTCCACACTTTCAAACTATTTTCACTTGCAATTAATAATTAAAAGCCACATTCAAACCTCAATAAAATAGTGTATTATCCAAAAATAATCATTGTACTCAACCACTTTTAACACAAGGGCACCAGGAAGACATTTCTCTGCTACTTTTGCAGTAAACCTCTGGATAGGACAGGTTTACAGGCAGCTGGGACTAGTGTAGATGGGACATGTTGGTCAGTGTGGGCAAGTTGGGCCAAAGTCCTGTTTCTACCTGTATGACTATAAACTATTCCAAGAAGGGATAGGTTGTAGAAGGGTTCCAACCCAAAACATCATCTGTCCATTCCTCAGTGGCCTGACCTGCTGAGTTCCTCCGGCACTTTGCTTTTTAATCCAAAATATCCAGGTTATCCACTTTGGTAGCAAAAACAGGAAGGCAGATTACTATCTAAATGGCATCAAATTGGGAAAAGGGGAAGTACAACGGGATCTGGAGGTCCTTGTACATCAGTCTATGAAAGTAAGCATGCAGGTACAGCAGGCAGTGAAGAAAGCGAATGGCATGTTGGCCTTTATAACAAGAGGAATCAAATATAGGAGCAAACAGGTCCTTCTGCAGTTGTACAGAGCCCTAGTGAGACCACACCTGAAGTATTGTGTGCAGTTTTGGTCCCCCAATTTGAGGAAGGACATTCTTGCTATTGAGGGAGTGCAGTGTAGGTTTACAAGGTTAATTCCCGGGATGGCGGGACTGTCATATGCTGAGAGAATGGAGCAGCTGGGCTTGTACACTCTGGAGTTTAGAAGGATGAGAGGGAATCTCATTGAAACATATGAGATTGTTAAGGGCTTGGACACACTAGAGGCAGGAAACATGTTCCCGATGTTGGGGGAGTCCAGAACCAGGGGCCACAGTCTAAGAATAAGGAGTAAGCCATTTAGAACGGAAATGAGGAAACACTTTTTCTCACAGAGAGTTGTGAGTCTGTGGAATTCTCTGCCTCAGAGGGCGGTGGAGGCAGGTTCTCTGGATGCTTTCAAGAGAGAGCTAGATAGGGCTCTTAAAAATAGCGGAGTCAGGGCATATGGGGAGAAGGCAGGAATGAGGTACTGATTGGGGATGATCAGCCATGATCACATGGAATGGCGGTGCTGGCTCGAAGGGCCAAATGGCCTACTCCTGCACCTATTGTCTATTGTCTATCCCAAAGTGCTTCAAATGAGCATTATCAAACGACATCATTTCAAGGCAAACAAGGGATTTTAGTCATTGAAATCTCAAATGACAATGTGGATTTTAAGATAGAGAGGGTTTAAGCAGTTCCATAGTGTCGGACCCATTGGCTGGGGTCAGGAGCATGGGTGATGGGACAAAAGCATTCACCAGAGGCTGGAGTTGGAGCAGCAGTATATCTGGAGGATTATAGGAGGTTGTAGAGAAAGGAAAGGCAGAGAAATACGAGCAGGAAGATGAGAATTTGAGACATTGGTAGATGAGAGGGTGGGATGAAGGAGAGGGGTTGATGGCATTAAATATCTGTTCATCTAGACAACCCTCAAGACAGTGCATCTGATCCTTATACTCATCGAAGGTTTGTAAACCATGTACCATCCTCGAGGAATCCCTAAAGACCTGTGTGGATTTCTTGGCCGTTATTTAAATGAAACATAATTATGTGATCCATGACAACCACAACCCACTGTTGTGTGTGTGTGTCATGCAATTATTCACCTCGTTGATTATGTGGCAGAGTTTTGTACAACATGATGCTTGATTGCAAAGCACAGTAACCAACCCGTTTATGATACATCGACCACACAAACCAAGAAGAAGCATCTTCAGCGATTTGCAACGTGCTTGCGAAGATGGACACAAAATGCTGGAGTAACTCAGCGGGACAGGCAGCATCTTTGGTGAGAAGGGTGACGTTTCAGGTCGAGACCCTTCTTCAGGCTGAGAGTCAGGGGAGAGGGAAACGAGAGATATGGAAGGGTGAGGTGTGGAAACGAGAGATCAAAGGGGATGAAGTTCAAGTAAAATATAGAAGAGATCATTGTTAACGAGGGGAAGTTGACAATGAGGCCTACAATGTCAAATTTAATCAGGAGGACCGTCAGACTGATTGGAGAACTAGGATGGGGGAGGGATGGAGAGAGAGGGAAAGCAAGGGTTACGAAGTTAGTGAAGTCGATATTCATACTGCTGGGGTGTCTGCCTCCAGATGCTTTATTCCAGATGCTTTATTCCAGATGCTCTATTCCAGATTATCTAAGATTTGTATTTGTGACTCCTGGAAGTACCACAACGAGGAACAAGTGCAAGACCGAGGCATGATTGAAATGAGTGGATTCTCTTTTTATTTGATATTTCCATCTGACCATTTCTTTTGACATTAAATCCTCAGTAATTTGCCTTGAAGTAGTTTGAGCTGCTGCCCTTTCAGTTACCAGCTACACAACAACACAACAGCAGTTCTCCGTCCGTGACTATTTCTTTGAATAAGTCCTGTCATTTACTGCGCGTGTCAAGGCCAGACATTTGTAAGCAGCACATTTTAAAACTCCAGCTCCATGCTGCTGCACATAGAACCAGTGTTTGTTTTCAGAGTGACTGAGCACATCTCAGTTGTAGATTCTATAAAACAGCAAAGTCATAGCCTTGGGGTCTGCTTTGTGCTGAGTTGACACGTCTCAGGGACACCAGAAGCTGCAATTTAACCAAGGGAATTCTGAATTAAAAGGGGGAATGAAAAAAAGGAAGCAACGATATCCCAGATACCATAATGGCAAAAGATCCCAAGCTGGGTTGATTACCATTGCAATCTGGGATCTGCCACGCTCCATTTCAAAATATAGGACTCATGAATAATTTGGACTGGTATTTGAGGATAAGAGACTCTTAAGAAGGGGCTAAGTAGGACTGCCTGTTCAAAGAGTCAACAAGGAAACAGTGGGCTGGATAGTTCTCTTCAGCACTGTAAGCTTCTGTGATTTTACTGAAACAATCGAAGATGGACACAAAAAGTTGGAGCAACTCAGCGGGACAGGCAGCATCTCTGGAGAGAAGGAATGGGTGATGTTACGGGTCGAAACCCTTCTTCAGACTGGTTAGGCATAAGGGAAATGAGAGATATAGACGATGATGTAGAGAGATAAAGAACAATGAATGAATGATATGCAAAAAGGTAACAATGATAAAGGAAACAAGCCGTTGTCTTAGATCTCCATTGTCAGAGTGAGACTAAATGCAAATTGGAGGAACATCGTATATTTCGCTCGGGCAGCTTACATCCCAGTGGTATGAAGATTGATCTCTCTAACTTCAAGTAACCCCAGCATTCCCTCTCTCTCTATCCCTCCACCAGCCAAGTCACACCAGCTTCTCATTTTCATCCTACAAACAGCCTGTTTCCATTATCAGTTACATTTTTACATATCTTTCATTCATTGTTCTTTATCTCTCTACATCATCATCTATATCTCTCGTTTCCCTTACTTCTAACCAGTCTGAAGAAGGGTCGTGACATGAAACATCACCCAGTTCTTTTCTCCAGAGATGCTGCCTGTCCCGCAGAGTTACTCCAGCTTTTTATATCCATCTTCGGTTTAAACCAGCATCTGCGGTTCATTCCTACACATTACACAGTAGGGTTAGAAGTGTGAAAACGCACACCTCCATATTCTGAAGAAGAGTCTTGTCCCGAAACATCACCCATTCCTTCTATCCAGAGATGCTGCCTGTCCTGTTGAGTTACTTCAGCATTTTGTGTCTACCTCCAAATTCAGGGACAGTTTCTTCCCGGCTGTTATCAGGCAACTGAATCATCCTATCACATCCAGAGAGCAGTGCTGAACTACCATCTACCTCATTGTTGACCCTCAGACTATTTTTGATCAGACTTTGCTGGCTTTACCTTGCACTAAACATTATTCCATTATCATGTATCTATACACTGTAAATGGCTCGATTGTAATCATGTATTGTCTTTCCGCTGACTGGATAGAAACAAAAGCTTTTCACTGTACCTCAGTACGTGTGATATTAAACTAAACTGTTGTCATACTATTATCACGGTTGGGAAGACAGGAAATTATGAGATAAAAATTAGGAGATGCCAACTTCAGTTTGAACACAATGATTGATAGGAGGGAGAGAGAGAGACGGAGGTAAGTTTGACATTCCGGATGTATCGCAAGGAGTGAATGAGGGCAGGAACATTGCACACTGCTGTGTTAACTCAATTCTGACATTGCTGCTGTAGAGGTCACAGGTCAATGTGACCCATGGAAATATAAACAAATCCAAATTGCTCACAATCAGTCCTCTTTCATCAGAAAGAGATCATTCTACCTTCTGGGTTTACAGAGGTTTGGCAGAAAACTTCAAGAAACAGAGAGGGCTTCCAATGAAAATCTCAACCTGTACCCTTGTCTGACAGCCGAGAGAGTGGCATGGTGTTGCAGGGGTAGAGTTACTGCCTTACAGTGCCAGAAACGTTGCCTATTCCTTCTCTCCATAGATGCTGCCTCACCCGCTGAGTTTCTCCAGCATTTTTGTCTACCTTCGATTTTTCCATCATCTGCAGTTCTTTCTTAAACATTTATCACTAATGACTGACACCTTATGATTTCTGCTAGAAACTATACATTTAATATTTCCTTATGACAACAAAAGGAGCCATTTCAGGCCAAGAAGTATGTCACAGAGTAATTAAATTCCCTCACTAATTTCCCTTGTAACCTATTTCCCCCCACATTTTTGTCAACCCTCAACAGGTTCCACCGCTCAGCTACAAATTGGTAGCAACTTACTCCTTTGGGGTGTGGGAGGAATCTCAACATACTAGGGATGCCCACATGGTCATTGGGAGAATATGCAGGCTCCATCCACCTAGCACCAGACTGCTCCTGGACAACTGGAGGTGTTAGGTAGTTCAAGTTCAATCAATCAATCAATCAGTTTTATTTGTCACTTGCACATAAAGATCAAGTGAAATGAATTTGCCAGCAGCGGTACAATGAAAAAAGAACACACAATACACAATAAAAATTGAACACAAACATCCACCACAGCACAAAATTGGCCAGACCTCCTCCATTTCCCCTGTGGTCGGGACCTCAACCCTCCGCAGTCGCCGCTGCGGGCCTCCAGATGTGTAGACAGGTAAAGTCCAGGTAAGTCCTGAATCGGGGCCTCCCCACCGGAGACCGCGGCTTCAAGTTGGTGTAGGCCGCAGGCCGGCAATTGAAGATCTAAAGTCCCCGCCGCGCTGCAGCTAGAAGCACCGCAGACCGCAGGGCCGGCGGTCGGAGCTCCTCTCCAGGGATCCCCGGCGAGGGATCCCGCCCAGGAAGGTAAGTCCCCACTGCGCCCGCGGTAGAAGTAGGCCGCGGGCAGGCGGTCGGAGCTCTTCTCCTCCCGGGTCCCCAATGAAGGATTCCCGGCTGCGGACGCTGCGCCAGCTGGAGCTCCGCAGACCGTGGCTTCAGGCTGCCGCGGGCCAGCGAACAGAGTGCTCCCCTCCAGCAACCCCTGGCGAGGGCTCGCCCGCTCTGTGACGAGAGTCCACACTGCGCCCACCGCTGAAGCCCCGCGCGCGTTTCCAGGAAAGGCCGCACCGGTCCTCGATGTTAGGCCACGGGGGAGGCGACATGGAGAAAGTCGCCTCTAAGTGGAGGAGGCGACCGAAGCGGTTTCCCCCTTACCCCCACCACGCCACCCCCCACACAAGACACACCGAGAAACATTAAAAACGCACATTAGGACATACTAAAAAAACAAAAAAAGTAGAAAAAACGAACACGCTGCTGGCAGGGCAGCCGGCTCCCAGTGCCCCCACCGACCTATTCAAGTTCACATTTATTGTCACATGCACCAATTAAGGTACAGTCATATTTAAGTTGCCATACAAGTAAAAAGAACACAATACACAATAGAATTTAACATAAACATCCACCCCCCATCCGGTCTGACTGTCCTGATTACATTTTATCTTTGTACGCCTCGTTGTCACCTTCCCGTAGCTAACAATGATCTATTCTACATTTTCCTCGAGCTTTGTCCCCTTAGATCTCTAATTTTCACACCTTACCCTTCCATATCTCTGCGTTTCCCTCTCCTCTGACTCTCAGTCTGAAGAAGGGGCTTGATCCGAAACATCACCCATTCCGTGGAGGCGCCCCTCAAAATAAGGGAAGGGATTCCACGCCAAGGGTGTGGGGTAAAAATTCTGATTTGGGGAAACAGTATTGAAACTGTATGGCCTCTGGGAATGTCGGATGAAGTTTTGTATGGATCATGTATTGTATATATTTATTTCTCGAATAAAGTATATTTTGAAATTTAAAAAAAGAATCCTTCTCTCCAGAGATGCTGCCTCTGCTGCTGAGTTACTCCAGTATTTTGTGTCTATCCATAGCTTCTCCCCTCAATTATCACCTCCCTTCAGGCTGACAGGGGATCAGTGTGGTCTGCCCATCATAATATATCTTAGCCAGCAATTTAACCATTTAAAGTCCAAAGCTGAGATGCAGCTGCCAGCAATCTGGGTTTTGAAACAACTTAATGCGGTAAACAAAATCCAGTCATTCTTTCTGCTTCCACGGATTCTTTTTTTACCAAATTCTTTGCTCAAAACAATGCTTTTAAAATCCTAGCAGTAACAGCAATTCACCTGTTGTCAATGAAGTGTAACTCAGTGAGAACTTCCTTCTCTCCAGAGTCCCCTTTTATCTCTCATTTTCACACCTTACTTGCCGGCACCCGTCATAGTCGCAGCAGGCTGCTGAAAAATCTAGAAGCGACCAGAGAAAGGTACGACTCTTTGGGCGACTACTCACCACCAAACAGGCGTCACCCTGCGACATGTCGACAATTTTCGGCGACCTGCTGCGACTATGACGGGTGCCAGCAAGTCGCCGAAAAAAATCGCGGAAGACGAGACAGGCCCTTTAATGTTTCATGTGTTGTGGCCCTGAGGATGGAATAGGCTGGATTGATAGAACAATTTCTTTAACAAAATGGGAAGGCATGCAGATGCCTCTGGAACCTTGCAGTATCTCTAGATGCTGGCATTTTAACCCTCTCCCCCTTTGCATTATGAGATGATTAGAAAAGAATGTTCAGGTGTGCCAAATATAGGCAACTTGCTCACCCATGTCAGTGAAAGCAGGTACTCTCTGGAATAGTCAGAAGTCTATATGGATACTGGGAACTTTGGTGATAATTTGCCTTAATACTTCCGCATTAATTGCAAGATTATTAGATCTATTGAAGTTATGGGAACCCATGTTAATCATAAGCTTAAGGAGGTCTGTGGGATGTAGCGTAAAATTCAGAACCAATTCAAGTGTGTACTGGGACTATTGTTAGTGCATAGTTCCATGAAAGTTATATCACAGGTAGATAGGGCAGTGAAGAGAGTATTGGATAAGCTTTCCTTCGTTGAGTACAGGAGTTGAGATGACATGTTATTTGTATTACTGTGTATGGTTCTGTTCACTCTGTTCACACACTTTAGGAAGAATGTCATTAACCTGGTAAGGGTGCAAACACATGTACGTGGCTGTTACCTGGTCTGAGGGGTTACATTAACGAGAGATGGCTATGTTTGCCCTGGAGCATGGTGGGGGGAAGATGTGAGGTGACCTGATAGAGGTTTATAAAAACATAAGGGGCACAGATAAAATGTATTGCCACTGTCTTTAACCGAGGGTGATAGGGGAGTCTGAGACGAGAGTGCGGAGGTTTAAGGTAATAGGGAAAATATTTAAATAGGATCTGAGAAGCAACTTCTTCACACAAATGGTGTAGATGGAATGATTTCACAGAGGAAAATGGCAGAAGTGGCTACAATTATGACATTTAAAAGACAAGATTTGGAGGGTGCCAAGTAGTGGGACTTGCTCAGTTAGGTAACTTGATCAACATGGACAAATTGACTGGAGGGACTGTTTCTGTCCTGTGTAGCTGCTCTATGACTCTGATTTAGTTTATTATGGTCATGTGTACCGAGGTACAGGGAAAAGCTCTTGTTTGTGTGCTATTCCGTCACAGAAAAGACTATGCATGAATACAATCAGGCTATTCACTGTGCAAGAAACAGGAGTGCAGACAGACCCTACTCTATGCAATTAATCAGATATGTGAAAAGTCAGAAGCATAACACAAGGAGTGAAAGATATGGCAGCTCGGCAGGTAGAGAATGAAAGAACAAAATGGCGAGTGGAGCTGGGTGAAATAGATTACATCAGGTTCAGATACTAAGGAATTTAATCAGATCAGTGCAAAAATGTACTGGAACAATCAGGCATTATAAGAGAAACATCGCTTAAATGCCCTATAGTGGAAGTAGTACCTGAAAAGCACAAAATACATTTAATCAAAGGCTTGTCATCAAGGTAGGTTTTAAGGAGCATCTTAAAGAAAGAAAGAAAGAAAGAAAGAAAGAAAGAAAGAAAGAAAGAAAGAAAGCAAGCAAGCGTTGAAGATTCATAAAGAACCAGAGAGAATACCCGAGATCAGAGAACTGTTGAGCGAGCTGTAGGCCAAAGGAGTTTTGACTCGATCTGTTAAAAAGTAAACACACTGAAGGTGAGCATTGATTTGGGCTCCAGTCCATTGATTCGGGCTCCAGTCCATGAATCTTTAGTTAATCAGTAATGTTCACCTTTTGCTTCCAGTCCGGCTTTTCAGACCTGCCTTCTTGGTTGGCTGACTGCGCACCTGTAACACCTGCAATAATATCGGCTCATTGGAGAAAATAACAGTTGTGGATTAAAGCATTGCCATCCTACAGCAAGTCGACAGGGAAGCAGCACTAATCTGGACGCTTTTGTTTCTTCAGGCAAGCTTTGTAATTAAATGCTAAGATGGATTTTCAAAGCATGCAAATCGGAGAATCCAAGATATACTCAGCGTTCTGCTCTCGTAACATCACCTTAAACCAACCGGGTAGATCAACAGGGTGAATAACACCAGTAAATGTCCATGAGTAACTGGTCATAAAGAGTGCTTTAAGGTGTCTGTCTGATCCTCCGGCACCAGTGCATAATTGTATTGGGTCTGACAGGCAAACCCAGAACATAAATAAGTAGGCCATTCAGCCACTCATGCCTAATCTGGATACAATGAAATCACAGACACAAAATGCTGGAGTAACTCAGCGTTTCAGGTCGGGACCCTTCTTCAGGCTGAGAGTCAGGGGAGAGGGTGTCACAGAGATAAGGAAGGGTAAGGTGTGAAAACGAGACATCAAAGGGGATGAGATCAAGGAAAATGTAGAGGGTCTCGACACGAAGCGTCACCCATTCCTTCTCCCCAGAGATGCTGCCTGCCCCGCTGAGTTACTCCAGCATTTTGTGCCTATCTTCAGTGTAATTCAGCATCTGCAGTTCCTTCCTGGACATAGAATGAAATCGTGGCTAGTCTTTGACTTTAGTGGCCCTTTCCTCCACCAATTCCAATCATTTGAGTTCATACTGTCCAAAATGTATCGATATGTGTCTTGACCCGTTTCTGATTTACCTTTCACCATTTCCCTCATACTTTTAACAATGATAAACTTTTTGACAAATTTGAGGTAAATTTCAGTCCTTTGCTTGTTTCTCCCCATCCCTTAATGATGTCCAAACCCCTTCTGAAAGCATGCTCACAATGGGTTCTGCTACCGTGGGTAATCTTTCTATACATAGTCAATACTTGGTCAGCACAGATCAGCAGTGTAATATCACCACGCTACTCTCCAACACAGCTTCATCTCGGGAACAAACAACCCTCTCACAAAATTAAGTTCTAAGTACACGGATTTATTCTTGCACACCCACCCAATAGCCATGCCATTGAGGCCATTAAGGACTAGACTTTATTCCCATTGGATTTGTGTTACGGTGGTGAGGAACAGGAAGGATAGGCGATCAGGCAGGCATGTAAGGCCAGGCATTCAAGGCAAACCATGGCCCTACTGAACACAGTGGGGGTTGTGATGCATAGAGTTCACATTTACATCCGATTCCTCCGCATCTTAACACAGGCTTACAAAAGAGTGAGAAAGTGAACGACTATTTCCGTTTACGTTCCCCTCGGGCGAGGCAGCAGGTGTGTGGGCACGATGATGGCTGAGCTCACGGAGGCTTTAGGTGCAGCTGCCACCACTTCTGAATCGCAGGAGAACAGTCAACAACCTCATCAAAGCAAACGCTCAGCAGTAAAAAGCCTGTGGACAACTGCAGGGTCGAAGAAGCAAGTGGGCGTGCTATATTACTGTTTGCATTCAAAACCTTCCTTGAAGTCCTCAGCCAGTAGTCTGCATTTGTCCCATGAAGACTAAATCTACATGACTGCTGGGTAAAAACATAGAAGTGTGTAAACAATCCCATTTGTTGAGTCTTTAAGGATCATTACTTCCAATAGACTGCTTTCCTTTCAATGGATTTATGCCGACCACCAGGGCTATTTGACAGCGATTGCTTATTTTGCAGTGACTCTGCAGCAATGCTTCATAGAAACATAGAAATAGGTGCAGGAGGCAGCCATTCAGCCCCTCGAGCCAGCACCGGCATTCATTGTGATCATGGCTGATCGTCCCCAATTAATAACCCGTGCCTGCCTTTTCCCCCATATCCCTTGATTCCACTAGCCCCTAGAGCTCTATCTTACTCTCTCTTAAATCCATCCAGTGATTTGGCCTCCACTGCCCTCTGTGGCAGGGAATTCCACAACTCTCTGGGTGAAAACGTTTTTTCTCACCTCAGCATTAAATGGCCTCCCCTTTATTCTAAGACTGTGGCCCCTGGTTCTGGACTCGCCCAACATTGGGAACATTTTATGTCCTTCCTCAAATTAGGAGACCAAAACTGTACACAATACTCCAGATGTGCCCTTACCAGAGCCCTATACAACTGCAGAAGGAGTATTGTTAGTATGGGATGATCAATAGAGCCTATTTGTGTAGGAAGGAACTGCAGATGCTGGTTAACACTGACGATAGACACAAATAGCTGGAGTAACTCTGCAGAAGAGGCAGCATTTCTGGACAGAGTGAATGGCTGATGTTTCGGGTCGAGACCCTTCTCCAGACTGAATCTATTTGGTGTCCACAGTAGAAGATCACCATTGAGGGTGAGGGACTTGGTGAACTAATATTTTAAACAGGAAGGTGCATTATGTGCAGTAGTAACCAGCCAGACCAACTCATGAATGTCACTGGAGAACTAATCATGTCACTGATTCCTACCACTTAAATTCTAATCGCCCCCCTGTAGGATATGTTACCGGAAACCTACCAGTGCTCTGTGCCAGTATTAGTGGCTTCCTTCTGAAGAGTTGGCAAATGCTGTCTTAAGGATATTGCAACCTGCCCGAGGTCCCAGACTTCAGCAGGGGAAGAGAGATAATACTCTCGTATTCAGGGAAACGGAAGCTGTCTGGAGAGACTTCTCAGCAGCTTAGACAAGCATTTATGAGGGTGGCGCAGAGTTCTCCCGGAGTTTCTTTCTTAACAAGAATTATTTTGGATTGAAACAAGACTTAGTTTATTGGTTTATTTCACATTCTGTTCTCATGAATTGGTCGAAGCTTGCCAGTGCCTCTTCGCAGCTGTTTATAGTAGCTATTGCTCTCACTCCCAGCCAACCAGTTTTAGTTTTTTTGTTTGTTTTAGAGATACAGCGCAGAAACAGTCCCTCCAGCCCAACGAGTCTGCACTGACAAGCAATCCCCGCATATTAAAGAGACAAAAATACTGGAGAAACTCAGCGGGTGAGGCAGAATCTATGGAGCGAAGGAAATAGGCAACGTTTTGGGCCAAAACCCTTCTTCAGACTGATATTAACATATTAACACTATCCCACACACACTAGGATCAATTTATATTTATACCAAGCCAATTAACGTACAAACCTGTACGTCTTTGGAGTGTGGATGGAAACCAAAGAACACGGACAAAACCCACGCAGGTCACGGGGAGAAGGTACAAAGTCCTTACAGACAAGCACCCATAGTCATTGAACCTGGGTCTCTGGCGCTGTAAGGCAATAGAGCCAATAGCAATATGCCACGGTGCTGCCCTTTAGAGATACAGTGCAGAAACAGACCCACCGATTCTGCACCGACCAGTGGGGTCTCTGGCGCTGTAAGCGCTATAAGACAGCAACACTACCGCTGCACCACCATGCCATCCCACTACTGCAAAACAATAACTATGCTCACAACAAACAGGCTTAAACCAGACACGATGTTTCGAGTCTTCAGTCTGAAGTCACCTATCCATGTACTCCAGAGATGCTGCCTAACCCGCTGAGTTACTCCAGCACTTTGTGTCTTCTTTTAGAAACCAGCACCTGCAGTTCCTTGTTTCTAGACTTAGAATCATAGAGTGATACAGTGTGGAAATTGGCCCTTCTGCTCAACTCGCCCACACCGGCCAACAATGTCCCAGCTACCCTAGTCCCACTTGCCTGCGCTTGGTCCATATCCCTCCAAACCTATCCTTATCCATGTACCTGTCTAACTGTTTCTTAAATCATGGGATAGTCCCAGCCTCAACTACCTCCTCTGGCAGCTTGTTCCATACACCCACCACCACCCTTTATGTGAAAAAGTTACCGCTCGGATACCTATAAAATCTTTTCCCCTTCACCTTAAACCTATGTCCTCTGGTCCTCGATTCCCCTACTCTGGGTAAAAGACTGCGCATATACCCGATCTATGATTTTATACACCTCTATAAGATCACCCCTCATCCTCCTGTACTCCAAGGAATAGAGACCTGGCCTTCTCAACCTGTCCCTAAAGCTCAGACCCTCTGGTCCTGGCAACATCCTCGTAAATCTTTTCTGAACCCTTTCAAGCTTGACAATATGTTTCCTATAACATGGTGCCCAGAACTGAACACAATATTCTAAATGCGCTCACCAACTCCTTATTCAACTGCAACATGACCTCCCAACTTCTATACTCAATACTCTGACTGATGAAGGCCAAAGTGCCAAAAGCCTTTTTGACCACCTGTGACTCGACCTTCAAGGAACCATGCTCTTGTACTCCTAGATCCCTCTGCTCTACAACACTACCCAGAGGCCTACCATTTACTGTGTGGGTCCTGCCCTTGTTCGACATCCCAAAATGCAACACCTCACACTTCTCTGTATTAAATTCCATCAACCATTCCTCCGCTCACCTGGCCAATCGATCCAGATCCTGCTGCAATTGCTCACAACCTTCTTCACTATCTGCAAAACCACTCACTTTTGTATTGGCAGCAAATTTGCAAGCAGGCAGGCTTTTTCTATTGGTTTGATTGATGAAACGTACTGCCCATTTGAGCTCAAACAATTCATGTTAGATCCTCCCCATGTTCGGAGTTAGCTGATGTTGCAGATCTCCTATATCAATCATCCTTAGGCCAGGGAAGTCAGAAGGCTTCTTACGACTGAAGTAATGATTGATTCCGAGGAACATGCAGGTGTGTGGACATGAGGTGGTGCAGGATCAGGATGTCTGTGATGCCACAGGTCATCTCCAGATTATGACAAGTGTTCCTGAGAACTGTTCACAAGTTACGAATGCAGCCATCCGACTGTACGTTCAACTAAAAGCACGAGCCAACCAAGGGCAACATGTAGGTAATTTGGGCATTTAGCTCAGCCGTTCAGATATTGTCTCAAGCCAAGGTTCCACATTGTAGAAGATGCCTGCAGTCCTGCAACAGATGGCAAATCTATCCCACTGGTCTCCCATACACTCGATCTTATATGCGAGTTGTACATAAGCCAGGCGTTCGTAATCTGAGAAGGATGAGTGGGGGGGGGGAATCTCATTGAAACCTACCAGATAATGGAAGGCCTGGATGGATTGGACGTAGAAAGAATACTTCCAGTAATGGGAGAGTCTAGAACCAGAGGATACAGCCTCAGGATAACAGGACATTCCATCAGAATGGAGATGAGAAGGAATTTATTTGAACAGAGGATGCTGAATCTGTGGAATTCATTGCTACAGATGGTTGTGAAGGCCAAGTCATTGGGTTTTATTCATGGCAGAGATGGATAGGTTCTTGATTAGTACGGGTATTAAAGGTTACAGGGAGAAAGCAGGAAAATGGTGTTTGAGAGGATAACATAGATCAGCCATGATTGAATGGTAGAATAGACTCGATGGGCTGAATGGCCTAATTCCACTCCTATGTATTATGGTCTTGTTTCCACAGAAAAATATAAACACATATATAACACCCCTTTCATGTATATCAAATTAAACCAGACTTGGTTCCTTCCAAGCATATAAATATTATCAGTCTGAAGATGAGTCTCGCCCCAAAGTCACCCATTCCTTCTATCCAGAGATGCTACCTGTCCCGCTGAGTAACTCCAGCATTTTGTGTCTATCTACAGTGTAAACTAGCATCTGCAGTTCCTTCCTACGTATTAAAAGTAAGGTTAGAGGGAGAGGAAGGGTGAAAGACAGAAGGCTACTTTTAATGTCTGCTTGAAACTGCAAGGGGCACAATCAGTCTCTATTTATTGTCCCAGTCTACGCTTCTAAATGGCAACAGGTATAGTACTGCTCTGATTGACCAGTATTAGTGTCATCATTCCTATAATAGTCTTGGTTTCACCAACGAAAAATGGAAGAACACATCTGTGCAAAGAGAACGTTAAAAACCTTTGACCACAGTGAAGAAATCAAGCATAAAGTGGAGTGGTAAGCTTAAAAAGAATGTTCAAGAAGGAACTGCAGATGCTGGAAAATCGAAGGTAGACAAAAGTGCTGGAGAAACTCAGCGGGTGAGGCAGCATCTATGGAGCGAAGGAAATAGGCAACATTTCGGGCCGAAACCCTTCTTCAGGCTCTTCAGAACAGAATGTTCTCAGATCTGTAAAGCTCTCAAAGTACTGCTGATTTTTGATGATTCTACAGGACATGGAAAGTAGGAGTATTAGTGGCATTCAGTGGGATTTAGAAGTGGCTGTGAAGATGTACAGGATAATTGAGTATATTGACAGAAACAAGAGCAGGGGTGTTGTACTAACTGATGCAAGACATTAGTCAGACTGCAGCTGTAGTATCAAGGACAGTTTTGGTTAATGCACTATAGGAGGGAACCAGAGGAAGTGCACAGGAGTTTAATGAGGGCTGTAATATTAAAGTTACGAGGCGATACTGGCTGAAGTAGGATTGTTTTCTTCAGTTCAGTTTAGTTTATTGTCACGTGTACCGAGCTACAGTGAAAAGTTTTTGCTGTGTGCTATCCAGTCCGCAGAAAGACAATACATGATTACAAGCGAGCCATTTACAGTGTACAGATACATGATAAGGGAATAACGTTTAGTGCAAGGTAAAACCTTGCCAAATTCCAATCAAGGATAGTCCGAGGGTCACCAGTATTTCAGCGCTGCTCTCTGGTTGTGGTAGGGTGATTCTTTGCAGCAAAGGAGACAGAGGAGAGATTTAATGGAGGTGTGTAAACATATTCTGTTGTGCTGCTGCAAGTAAGAATGTCATTGTTCTATCTGGGACATGTGACAATAAAACACTTTTGACTCTATAATCAGGCCAGACAGGGTAAAGCAGAGAAGTCAGTGTCAGCAGCCAGCACAGGTTTAGTTAATTGAGGGATGAATTGTAGGGAAGTGAAGTAGTAGTATTTCACTCAACAAATTGCAACGGTTCCAAACTCACTTCCTCAACACGTGATGGAGGCTAAAACCCTCACCGGGTTTGGATGAACATTTGCCACAGCCTGCAGTGTTAAGGGCCTGTCCCACTTTCACGACCTAATTCACGACCTCTGCCGAATTTGCCCTTGACTCATACTCGCAGCATGGTCGCCACGAGGTCGTACGAGGTCGTGATGCTAGTCGTAATTACGCTTGGCATCAAGTAGGTCGGGGCGTTTTTCTAGCCTGATGAAAAATGTCCACGAGTAAAAACGGTTGCGAATTAGGTTGTGAAAGTGGGACAGGCCCTTTAGGAGCCAAGAGCAGGAAAGAGGGAATAAACCTCCAGACCGAAAAGCAGAGACAAAGTGCTAGAATAATACAGTGGGTCAGGCAGCATCCCTGCATAACGTGGATTGGTGACATTTTGTGTTGGGACCCTTCTTCGGAATCTACTGTCTGTTCCTTGCTCGCATGGACATAATGGATTGAAATGCTTCCTTCGCACCATAAATATCTTTGATGCTGTGATTTCAATTTACCATCATTCAATCTCTGTTTTCAATAGCTGAGTTAAACCCAACCCCCCCCCCCCCCATCTCTTTAACCAGCAACGCATGCCATCAAATTCTGAAATATAAGAATAATGACCATTTAATGACTTCTTGTTATTTTTCCCTGGAATAAATTCCTAAATCTATATTGTAATTGCTTGTCTTGTTGAAGTTGGGGTTCTATCAATACACCTACTTCAAGAGGAGGTGCTGCAGTGCCTCTACTGATGAGAGGGGGTTACTGCAGTATAACAAGCGATTTCATAACACATTAAAGTTGAGTTTAGTTTAGACATACAGCGCGGAAACAGGCCCTTCGGCCCACCGAGTACGCACCGAGCAACATCACTGCACATTAACACTATCCTACACACACTAGGGACAATTTACACTTATACCAAGCCAATTAACCTGCATAAATGTACGCCCTTGGAGCGTGGGGGGGAAACCGAAAATCTCGGACAAAACCCAGGCAGGTCACGGGGAGAACGTTCAAACTCCATACAGACAGCACCCGTAGTCGGGATCGAACCCGGGTCTCTAGTGCTGCAAGCGCTGTAATGCAGCAACACTACTGCTATGCCACCATGCCGCCCTAAAATGACAACATCTTTTTCTCTAATAGGGTGGGGTGAGGGGCTGACCATATCTGCAGCCTCATCTAATTCTCCATTAAATACAACACTCCATCACTCCATCTTGGTCTGGGTGTGTATGAAACCACAGGGTACTGACCAATATATTAACAAAGGAACTGAGTATCATTATTAGAAACAAGGGAACTGCAGATGCTGGTCAATAAATAATGGCGCAGAGTGCTGGAGTAACTCAGCGGGTCAGGCACCATCTTTGGAGAACAGATCTTTGAATAGGTTTCATTTCAGGTCAAGACCTTTCTTCAAACTGATTGTGGGGAGGGGGAAAGAGAAAGCTGAAAGAAGGGCAGGCAGGACTGGCAGGTATGTGTTGATACAGGGAGCGGTGTTGATAGGCAGATGGTTGGCAAAGGCCAGAGACAAAGGCATTGGAGAGTTGCAAATTGTGAAGCTAAAGGAAGGAATGGAGGGGGAATGGGCAGAGAGAAACAGGTAAGAGTCCAGTTAGAGCATAGGGGAGAGGGTGGACATGTATGAGATGAAGGGAGAGGGGGAACGTTTTGTAGTTATCTAAAATTGGAAAATTAAGTATTCATATTGTTGGGTTGTAAGATACCCAAGTGGAATATGAGGTGGGGATGTTGTTCCAGCTTGTGTGTGACCTCGCTCTGGCAACGGAGGAGGCCCAGGACAGAAAGGTCAGTGTGGGAATGGGAAGAGGAGTTTAAATGGTTAACAACCGGGAGATCCAATAGACCTTAGCAGACCGAGCACAAGTGATCAGTGAAACAGTTACCATGTCTACGCCTAATCTCACTGATGTACAAGATGCCACATCGGGCACCAGGGGCAGTAGATGACGTTCACCCTGTCTCACCTGGAAGGAATGCTGGGAGAAGAGGATGATGATTTGATTTGGTAAACAGTAAACAGATCTAGTTAATTTGGTTTGCATTTAGGCTGCTTTGTTGATACAAGGAACTGCAGATGCTGGAATCTAGAGCAAAATGCAAAGTGCTAGAGGAACTCAGCAAGTCAGCAAGAATGGAGGGAAATGGACAGTTGACATTAAGTGTCAAGACCCTTCACCTGAAAGAGTAGAGGGGAAGTAGCCAGTGTAAAGAGGCGGGGGGGGAGAGTGGGCAAGAACAAGCAAGCGAGAGGTGGATATATCTGTGGAAGTGTGGAGGAAGGAACTGCAGATGCCGGTTCAAACCAAAGATAGACAAAATGTTGGAGTAAGTCAGCGGGACAGGCAGCATCTCTGGAGAGAAGGAATGGGTGACGTTTCAGGTTGGCTCGTTTTCACGCCTTACCATTCCTTATCTCTGTATCTCACTCTCCTCAGTCTGAAGAAGGGTCTCAATCCAAAACATCACCCATTTCTTCTCTCCAGAAATTCTGCCTGTCCCGCCGAGTAACTCTGGCATTTTGTGTCCATCTACAGATGAAGAAGGCCTGGTTGGCAAATAGCAGACGAGTGCGGGATGGAAGTGTGGAGGTCATTACAGAGGCTGGGAGATGATAAGTGGAGAATAAGATGCTGCACGTTCTGCCATAATGCTGCAATAGCTGGAGGATTGATGATACAGGGGACACTCCTTTCCAGAAATTATACTGTAAATAGCCTGCATTTTTCACTCAATTTATATGAAGATGCCTCATATGTTCCAGTAGAACTTGAGCATGGTGTTTGCCTGTATTTTTATTAAACAGAGAGTAGAGATCTAAAGTAAATTACAGTCTGTAATATAAAGTTCTGCTAATTCATGTAATGATGTGCCGATATCTGAGAATAAGGTACAGGCTACAATCTAATTGAAGGTTTGTTTTACCAGCAGACGCAGTGTAATGTTTTGTTTGAACCTCTTCAGAGGATTCATGCAACTGCTGTGTGTCATTGGACCAGATGGACCAGTTGGCCCATGGTTGATTCAGTTTTGAGTTTATTGAGGAGGCAGCTATATAAATGACCTCACAATTTAAGGACAACACAATGGCGCAGCTGGTGGAACCGCTACTTCACAGTGCCAGAGACCATGATCAATCCTGACCTCGGGGCTGTGTGTGTGTGTGGAGCTTGCAAATTCTCTCTGTGTGTCCGCATGGGTTTCCACTGGGTGCTCCAGTTTGCATTCTCATCCCAAAGATGTGCAGGTCTGTTGGTTAATTGGCCTCTAAGTTGCCACATGTGTGTAAAGAGTGGACGCTAAGTGGGATAGCATAGGTTCTATGGTTGGCATGGACTCATGGGGCCAAAGGGCCTGTTTCCATGCTCTCTCTAAATTAAACTAAACTAAACTAATCCCAAATGATCTTCATTTTTCTTTGCTGGGCAATATAACAGTGTGGAAATTAAGCAAAAGTTGGAACAGAGGTGACAGTAGTTCACTCCAACGGCATCATGTAGTAAATGACAGCTGTAGTTTAACTCTTGGTCTCTCTACATTCTCAAATGAAGATACAATCTCTTACCTGGTTTCATGGATACCTACAGAATATTTGCTACTGCCTTCATATTTAATCTGACTGAGACTACTTAATGGACTGAGGAAGGGTCTCGACCTGAAACGTCCCCCATTCCTGCTCTCCAGACATGCTGCCTGTCCCGCTGAGTTACTCCAGCTTTTTGTGTGCATCTTAATAATAATTAATAATAATAATATCTTTTATTGTCATTGCACATAGGTGCAACGAGATTTGGTATGCAGCTTCCATCCGATGTCATAACTTAAACAACTAATAACATTTAGATACCCCGAGAAACATGATTTATTAAAAAAAAAAACTGTAAAACAGTCTAAAGTTCAAATATGTCTGTGCTGGGTCGATGTGCGATGTGACCATCCGAGGGAGACAGTTCATGGGGGTGGGGGGCATTCAGCAGGGCCGGTTCATGGCAGCAATAGCTCTGGGGATGAAGCTGCTCCCGAGTCTGGAGGTGCGGGCGTAGAAGGCCTTGTAACGTCTGCCGGAAGGAAGGAGTTTGGACAGACTATTACAAGGGTGTGAGGAGTCTTTGTGGATGCTGACGGCCTTCCTGAGACACCGTGTGTAACCAGCATCTGCAGTTGCTTCCTACACACTACTTAATTAATAAACTCAGCGGGTGAGGCAGCATCTATGGAGTGAAGGAAATAGGCAACGTTTCGGGTCGAGACCCTTCCAAAAAATATGTAACAAGGGCAGAGTCCTCCTTGTCCTCACCTTCCACCCTACCAGCCGTCATATACAACAAATAATCCTAAAAACAGAAAGGTCTCAACCCGAAACGTTGCCTATTTCCTTCGCTTCATAGATGCTGCCTCACCCGCTGAGTTTCTCCAGCATTTTTGTCCACCTTCGATTTTCCAGCATCTGCAGTTCCTTCTTAAACATAAATAAGTACTAATCTCAGTCAGATTAAATATGAAGACAGCAGCAAATATTTCATATCCATCAAACCAGGAAAGAGATTGTGTCTTTATTTGAGACTGTAGAGGGACCAAGATTTAAACTAAAGCTGTCATTTGAATACAGAAGTGAGACAATTAGCAGAAAACATATATCTTTTAGTTTGAGGTATAAAACAGTCTGCACCAAGTAACACGGGTTATTTGCACAGTAAAAAATCTTCCACGCTTAATACAACACAATAGGAAGTATTTCAGAAACATAGAAAATAGGTGCAAGTGTAGGCCATTCGGCCCTTCGAGCCAGCACCACCGCTCTACTTCTTACCCGCTCCCACACATGCCCAATTCTCCCTTTTAATTTAATTATTTACCATTTACCTACACAAGCAATAACGGTAGTGGCCAATTAACACATCCGCTCAGAAATTGGAACAGTGATGGAAAATGCATCTGTTCACGAGGAGAACATGTAAACTCCAATCAGAGAGCAGCCAAGAGGTTAGGATCAATTCCAGATTTCTGGATCTATGATGTAGAAATACTAATTGTTGCACCTTTATGCTACCCTGTAGCAATACATTTATTAGGCATCTCAAGGGAAACAAACCACTGTGCAGAGATGAATTAGGAAGCAGAACTCAAAAGCAGTATGAATAGTTGAGTATAAATACATTGAAGGAGGCGAGATAACACAAAACGTAGATAAGAAGGGTTTAGAGGGATGATGAAACTGGCTCAGAATACCAACTTGGTCAGCATGAATAAGGTGGGCTGAAGGGCCTGTTACTGCGCTGTCTAATTAACTCCAAGCCAAATATGTTCATAGAAGGCGGTGCTGGCTCGAAGGGCCGAATGGCCTCCTCCTGCACCTATTTTCTATGTTTCTATGTAAATTGGTGAAGAGAAAGACAAGGTGTCTTCTGTGGAGCATAATCAATGTCAATGACCAGTTGGGCCAATGGCCAATTTCTGATCTGTACATCTCATACAACAAATTCCAGAGGCCTGTTATTAATGGTCTTGCAATCCATTTAATTTACATACATTTAAGTAATTATCCTGAAGTTTATTCTTAAATAATGAGAGACACATATTAGCAAAGCCACTTATTTGCCTGCCTCTTGAACTCATGCACACATACAAAAAGGTATGTCATTTTACAAACTATGTAAGTATGGGTTTATCCAGTTACACCATTCAATCTAAAATGTAAGGTATTGTACCTGCCAAGTATTCTTTCACAAGAGTACTGATTTTATTTTTAAACTATAATCAGCTTGTAAACCTAGTATTTTATATATCAGATTAGTCGAAGCACAGAATAAACCAAGATTTAAACTAAAGCTGTCATTTGAATCCAGAAGTGAGACAAATGAGCAGAAAATATATATAATTTAGTTTGAAGTATGAAACAGTCTGGTCCAGTAACACAAGGTTATTTGCATAGTAAAAAATCTTCCACACTTACTACAACACTATAGGAAGTTTTTTGGTCCATAAAATCCAAGATTCATGCCTTGGTTGCTTTGATTCTCAAAGATTGGCTGTTTGCACCATATATCTGTTTGCACAATACTATCATGCCCAGCACAGCGAACAGAATCAAGGGATATGGGGATAAACCAGGAACAGGGGTACTGATTTTGGATGATCAGCCATGATCATATTGAATGGTGGTGCTGGCTCGAATGGCCCACTACTGCACCTATTTTCCATGTTTCTATGTTTCTATCTGGCTATGTGTAAATATCAGAACATTAAACTTGTTTGATGCCCTCTGTGTGTAAATGTACTTCCTTCTATTGACCCCACCCTCATGGGCCACATGGATCCAAAGTAAAGCCATTCCGTCTGTCTACCAAAACTAACCTCAGTTAAGAGGAAGAATACTCGCTTTGGTACCACTCAGCCATTTCATCCATCATTACTGAGTAGCACTAGCATTAATCATCTGGAGCCATAACCAACATCACACCCTTTCATAAAAGGTAGTGGAAACAGTAGATGCCCATTAACACAATCTGTACCTATAGGAGAAAAGGGCAGAAAAAAAATAACATTGCACATTATCCTCCTGGAATTTGGGATTCTAAAGGGGCTGTCCCACTGTACGAGCTAATTCAAGAGCTCTCCCGAGTTTAAAAAAAAATCAAACTCGTGGTAAGCACGTAGAATGTACGTAGCGGGTACGTCAGAGCTTGGGACGTCTCTTAGCGGCTCGTAACGCTAACGGCAGGTACACGGGAAACGCAGTAAGCTCGCGAAGACTCGTGAAGATTTTTCAACATGTTGAAAAATGTCCACGAGAGCCCCGAGTACCCACGAGCGGCTGTTACCGTAATTCTCCGAGTTCGAATCAGGGGAAACGCGGGAGAACTCTTGAATTAGCTTGTACAGTGGGACAGCCCCATTAAGGTTTCATATCTTTCACATTGACAGGCATGTGTGAATTAGTGAATGCATTGACAAGAATTAGCGCCTGATGATTGTAGACAAATTCTGCCGTGAAATGAACATCATTGCCTAATTGTTGATAGACAGTTGAATGCATTAGTTGGATGTGGAGTGGCCACACATATATAAGGATTCGGATGCCTCTATTGATAACCTGTTGTAAAACAGAGCCATATGGAGAAGGTAAAGGGTCAGGTTCCATCTCTGGTGCAAGCTGAGCTGAGAAATCTCAGCAAGAAACTATAATAATAACATGCCACTGTTGGCACAGCACCTGGTTTATGGAAGGGGGAGTCACAGAGGTCGAACCCTAACCCTGCAACCAATGTTATAAAACAGAATTGAGTTACATTATGCTTGACAAATAAGATTTGCAAAGTTTTGTATTTAACACATTTTATATTTCAGAAAGAACTAAACCTTACATTTATAACAAGTCTTTCACATTCCTAACAACCCAAGGGATTTGTAGCCAAGCAAGATGCATAATTATGCTGATGTTTAATTTAGTTTAGTTTAGAGATACAGCGCGGAAACAGACCCCCAGGCCAACTGAGTCCACACCAACCAGCGATCTCCATACACTAACACTATCCTAAACTCTAGAAACAATGTTATAATTTTACCTATTCAATAGTCTTATGTATTACCCATGTAAAGCTCTGGCTTTTGATGACAACAATCCCTCACTTGCTAACAGGAAGAGCAATATTCTAGAGCAAGCACGTTGTATAAATCTGTTGGATGTTCTGAAGTCATTATCCTAAGTATTCTCAGAAGTTGATTGGATGTCATAATCCACACTCATTCATTTACATATCCGAACCTAGTAACTGCAAACTCAAGATGTATCTCAACGTGTTTCCAAGTGCTTATAAACAATGGGGGAGTTTAAACGGACTACTCTCTAAGTTGTTGCCATGGAGGTCCATAACCAGGTGGAGACTTTTAAATGCAAGGTCTATACCGTGGGCTCCCAATACAAAGATAGTCAGTAAACTATTTCAGGGAGAAAACATTCCCCTTGCCATTGTCATTGTGTCGCACAAGTGACAGCTTATAACTTAGATGAGGCCCGAGACTGATCAATAACAAGGTTCAGGTACAAATTTACAGCAAAAGAAATTTCCCCATCAACTGCTTGCCTGAACCATTCGATCAAATATTTATTTAAGACACTGATATACATAATTTACCTTTCAGATACTCACGATTATCTGAAAAAGTGTATTAGAAAAATGCTGCAATAAGCAAGTTTTATTTCACTCACAGTTTAATAAAATATTTGAAATTATCTCTTTAAATAAAAAATATACTCTGATATCTATCTACTCTAAACAACTACCAAGGTATATTCTCATTCTGGGCAGCTATGTATGCGATAGCTGCTCCTGCAGCTAAATAACACCAACAACCACAAAGACTCGCGTTTCACAGATATCTTGCAGGCAAACTGTTTCGGAGCGAGAACTGGCAATTACAGAGGGGGGGAAAGAGGGAACACTTGCAGCAATTAAGACAACCCGCAGTTCAAACATTTATTGCCAACAGCACATTCAATCAAAAACAAAATCTGTCCTCATAAACTCACCGCTTGGACAAGGTCGGCAACCAGGCAACCCACGAGCATTAGCGAGAGCCTGAAAAGAAGTTATGAACAGTTTTTTCAAGGTTCAATATACAACATAGGAAAGAACCTACTTCTGAATACAGTAGAGCGGGCTTAACAGTTATATGTGAGACGCTGATACTGCTGCAAGGCTCCAAGCTTTATTTTAAACAATTGCTACATTACTCAGAACTTGCACTTACCCACTGATCATTTTGAAGGACATTGGAAGTCTCTTTGCGGAAAGAGGAAATTTCAAGGATGCCTTTAGATCACCAAGCGATCGAGTCGTGTCGCCTCAGTCATTGAAAGATCACGATCTCTGCCTCACCATCTTTTGAGGGGGCGGGGTGGGGGAGAGAGAGAAAGAAGGAATTTGAATCGCAAAGGAACTTAGGGGAAAGAAACATATGCCGAACGGATCAAAGAATAAGCATGCTTTTTAAAAGAAGGCAACATGTGGAGTGTATAAGCCGAACACACACCGAACCTATTTCACCCTTCTCCGCCACTAAAACCATGCAAGCGTTTAGTCTGGGAGAGAGCTGGGGGAAGGGGAGGAGTTTTCAATGAGCACCAACTTTTTGGGAAAGAAACCCCCCTCCCTCCCTCCCTCCCTCTCCCAATTCACAGTATATTATAGTCTCACACCAAAAATAGCAGCAAGTGCATTGGGTAGTATTTGAGTCTCGGCGGCAGAAGGGCAAAGATACTACTAGCTGCTGTACGGGTTTTGTTTTCACAGCCGATGCTTTGTACAAATTGTTTCATAGATTATACCCACTCCTTTCTCGTTATCAGCGAGCTGCTTTCGCTAATCCACCGCCAGCGTCCAGGGATTTCTTTTTTTGGAGGGGGGGGGGTTAAATACCTTGTTAACGCTGCTGCAGACTCTTTGATAGAGCAGCTAAAGTAAAATAGTTCCACAAAGAAAAGTTTCCAAAGAAGTAGAATCGGTGCGGGGAGAAAACAATGGGTGGGAGGTGGTGCTTGGAGGGCGGGGCGTTACGTCCCCTTTGCCTTTTCGAGGTGATTTGATCTATCCCTCGACTCCCTCCACCTCGAACGCATCAGGTTGAATCGCTTTTTTTGCGTGGTTGTGGGAAGTGATTCCTGACGGGTCCCGGAGACCAAGCCCGGCTGCCAAATAGACAGAGGCGGGGGGGGGGGGGAAACCAGAGGAAGTAGATACATGTAGCGCTGAACAGACTCGCTTGATTCTCTTTCGCTCTCTTTGCTCTAAACAGTGTTATCCTTTTTTTTTTTTACCCCCGTTTCCAAACAGAACATGTGTGGATGTGCGAAGTTTGTCAGTTGATCAGTCTCTTCCCGAGAGCTGAAAATGTGGGTTGGAAAGTCTTTAGCCTTTGATCAGCTTGCTGCCCTGTACTTATTGCTATCGTTGCTGACAACTTGGGTGCAGGACTCGGACACTGCGGTGAGTACCCTTTACATTTGTCTACACTTTTATTCTCTTTGACAAATTAAAAGTATTCAAGATCACACCTAAGATATTAAGAAGCCGCAGGAAGGGAAGAGAAGAACGATGCATATTGTTTTCACTTGGAGTATTTCGATCGTGATTATTTTTAACCGCATGTTATAAACAACACTAAAGAGTTGTGTTCAAGTCGGAAGAAGATAGTGGAGCGGTGCGGGTTTTGGGAAGGCTCACAATCTTGCTATCTGGCCGCTTGTAATGGTGGATGTGATCCGCTGTGGTCTTGGCTGCCTGTAACATCAGTCGGCCCAGCAATAGGTGAGCAATTGCCATCTCATTTAGACGTCTTTTCTTGTAAAAGCGCAAGTGTGTGTGTGTGTGTGTGTGTGTAGTTTGCCTCCTCGCAAACTTCTACCCAGTGGAGTGGGGGGAGAGTGCAGACAGGAGGAATGCACATCTCGCCTTCATCTGTACTTTTTGATCCTTATCTTTTGTCTGTCTGATTTTTGTCAAACGTAAATCCTAATGGATTGAAAAGCCCCGGGTAAAACTGGTTTCTCTCCCCTCTCCCTCTCTCTCCCTCTCTCTCTCTCTCTACACTGACCTTCTGACGGATGGTCTGTGCGGAACTCGCCGTGTGGTTGCAAAGTGCGGAATATTGCCATCGGTTGCGGGTGGTTACAGTCGGCTTTTGTTGCGGTGGTTCGGGTCGTGTTACCCCGGTCCCTTCCCCTCGGAACTCGGACCCGCTTTGTTGCAAAGGTGCATTTGACGGGAGGGTTAACAGTGAGTGACTGAGACTTGTTTATCGATGCTAGGCACTTTAGATTCTGTAGGGAAATGAGGAGACGTCCCTGACAGCAAGCAAGCTGCCAGTACCTGGAATAGCATCTTTTCGGCATTGACGATAGGTTGGGAAAGGGATACCTTTTTTGTGTGCAAAATCATACATTTTAGAGAAAACAAATCAATCTTATCCAGTATGTGTAGGAAGGAACTGCAGATGCTGGTTTAAACCGAAGATAGACACAAAATGCTGGAGTAACTCAGCGGGTCAGACAGCATCTCTGGAGAGAAGGAATGGGTGACGTTTCGGGTCGAGACCCTTTTTCAGACACCCATTCCTTCTCTCCAGAGATGCTACCTGTCCCGCTGAGTAACTCCAGCATTTTGTGTCTCTCTTCAATCTTATCCAGCTTGTGGGAGGTGTTGCTTCAGGAAGCTTGTCAGAGTTACCTACTGTTGCTTTGGCATTTATCTACAGGTCAGAGAGGGGTGTGAGGATGAGGGAGATGTTATGAACATTGTTAAAGTGCAGAAACAATAAAAGATTGTCCATGGACGCAATACTTTCTATAAGTTCATTTGCTGCTCTATCATTATTTGTTGCCAGACATGTTTGGCTCTGTGTGATGGTTGAATGAAAGTGAGTGTGTGTTGGAGGGGAGGGGAGGGTGGGGGGGGTCTGAGTCTTGCAGGCTCTGGGGTTCGTCCACTCAAAAGACCTGAGCCCAAAATCAGTGTGACCATCCAATGCATTACCACCAGTGCCATCAGAGGTGTTAACTTTACATATAAGTGTCAAATATCCATTGGCATTATTTTCCCCAAGGGAACAACAGGGAAACTATTCCTCGTCTCCTGGCCAATGTTCAGTTCAATCGCTAAATAGACTATATGTTTACAATTACATTCTTCATGGGAATTTGGGGTGTGCGAACTGTCCATCACATTTCATTGTTTATAACCACAACCACACAGTATCTATATATCTCTACATCACCGTCTATATCTCATTTCCCTTTCCCCTCAGTCTGAAGAAGGGTCTCAACCCGAATCGTCACCTATTTCTTCTCTCCAGAGATGCTGTCTGACTCTGACCCGCTGAGTTACTCCAGCTTTTTGTATCTATGCTGAAAGAAGTACTTCATTTAATGGGGATTGTGAAAGTTGTTGCATAAATGTGCCTTTCTTTCTTTCATCCGTCTATTTCTTGTGTTTCTTTCTGTATAATCGACTCTGTGAACACCTGTACTCTCCTCCGAATTCCTGTCTCCATAATGACTGCTGCAGAGGAGCAGTTGTGTTGAAGACATACATGTTCATTCATTCAGCCTCTAGCTTGTGGAAAGAAGAAGGTTGTCTAAGAAGGAACTGCAGATGTTGGTTTAAACTGAAGATAGACACAAAAAGCTGGAGTAACTCAGCGGGACAGGCAGCACCTCCGGAGAGAAGGAATGGGTGACATTTCTGGTCGAGACCCTTCTTCAGAAGAAGGTTGTGCTTTTTAAGAATATCTAGGTGGACATATGGATTAGTGTAGGTAGTTGATGGTCACTGCAGACTCTATGGGTCAAAGTGTCTGTTTCCATGAGCGGAGCACAGTGTTGGAGGAACTCAGTGGGTCAAGCAGCATCTGGGGTGGGAAGTTAAGGTGATGCGTTGGGTCAGGACCCTTCCAACTCCTCCAGCACCTTGTTTTTACTCAAGATCCCAGCATCTGCAGTCTCTTGTGTCTCACTATCAAAGGATACACAGTTGCTTCCTCGTGGCTGTGCCATGCTCTATGACTTTAGAGCACTCCACTCTAATCCTAAATGCATGTATAGGAAATAATAAGTTCTTGTTAAGTGATTGCAAGGCCTTTATAATACGCTTAGGAAGGAACTGCAGATGCTGATTTAATCTGAAGATGGACGCAAAGAGCTGGAGTAATTTAGCGGGTCTCTGGAGAAAAAGAATAGGTGACATTTTGCAGTCTGAGTAAGGGTCCTGACCCAGAGATGCTGTCTGTCCCGCTGAGTTACTCCAGCTTATTGTGTCTATCTTCTATATAAAATGCTGTTTTCCATGTTGTGTTATTATCTGTGGCTTGGGTTTTTTCATTTCATTCAGAGGAAGAGGGGGTACCCGAGAAGGGAAGTATTTACTATTCATCCTTAACATCCACTGTGAAGATGATGTTGGGCTATTGTTTCGGATTCCGCAGTGCTTGTAGTTTTTGGTAGGCAGCTTCAGGATTTGAACATAGCAATTAAATTATAGCAATATCTTTCTATTGAGGATGATGTCCTTTTCTGAGGGGCAAATGAAAATCATGTTGCTTCCAGGCTAGCTGGGCTTAAGAAGCCTTGCAGTGGCCTTCTAGCTGGGTTTAAAAAGCCATGCAGTGTACCTTGTAAATGGTGCAAATTGGGCCCATGACAAGCCAATGGTGGAGATAGTGTATGTGGAAATTATGGTACTCATCGCACACTTGACGTGGACCTTGTTTCCTGGTACAAAAGCTTCCAAGATTCGAGAGGCTAGTCAATTCGTCAGACTTGTTCTTGGAGTCTTGGTATCTATTTAGCAGATCACCTTATGCTTTGAGCTGATGGTGACCCACATGATGTTGATGTAGGAAGGTTTAGTCATGCTAGTGCCATTGAATGTTAAGGGACGTGGAAAGCTAGTCATTAACCAGCTGATGTGTGGTGTGAATGGTGCTTCATATAAGTCAGTTGAATGTTGTTCAAGTCTTGCTGCAGCCTGGCACAATCTGCTTTATTAGCTGAGAGTAAACTCTTATTAGTGGCAATCTTGTGAATTAGAATGCTTCTGACACAAAACCTACTCTTGCGACTGTGTAAGAACTGCAGATGCTGGTTTAAACCTAGCCTGAAAAATAGTCTCGACCCGAAATGTCACCTATTCCCTTTCTCCAGAGATGGTGCCTGACCTGCTGAGTTCCTCCAGCTTTGTGTGTCTATCTACTTCTCGGCACTGGTTGCGAAAGCTTTCCTTTCTCCTGGCTAGATGTAAAATATTTCAAGTAGAGAGGGGAGTTATTATTGTCCTTCTACTGCTTATCCCTCAATAAACGAAATCAAAACATATTATCTTCTTATTATGTGCTATCTGCATGCATATTGCGGACACCCCCCTCCCTGCATTGCGCCAATCTCTGCAAAACTGCTTCTCTCACTGCAGATAGCTTTGGGGTTTCCTGATCTCGTGGGAGGGGGGTGTAAGTGCGGACCCGTTTATCGTGCAGGCAACATAAGAGTTATTTTGTGTTGGAGGGAACTGCAGATGGTGGTTTATACCAAAGATAGACTGCTGGAGTAACTCAGCGGAACAGGCAGCATCTCTGGAGAGAAGGAATGGGTGTGGTTTTGTGTTGAGACCGTTCTGTTCTTTTTGTTGAATGTGAGAATTGTTTTGGCTTGCTGTTTCATGTTTCCAAAAAATGGTTTCCGAATGAAACTGAATTTGTGAAGGAGAGTACAGTGCGTATCCACATTATGCTGTGTATTCAGCAAGGAAAGGTTTCTACTTCATTGAATCAGATTGAATTCTGCTCATTAAAGTTGATTAATGCAGTTATGTGAAACTCCGTACATTACCTGATATCACTCTTGTCATGAATATCCAACCTACAGCGCTGAATCCTTTACCTTAATTTTTAGTTTAGCTTATTGTCACGTGCACCGAGGTACAGTGAAAAGCTTTTTGCTGCTTGCTCTCCAGTCAGCAGAAAGACAATACATGATTACAATCGTGTATTTACATGTACAGCGTATAGATACATGATAAGGGAATAACGTAGAGTGAAGCAACACTCTTATATAACCTTTAACACACCTCTTACCTCACTGCTATTTTTTTGCACTGACCGCATTTGTCTTGATCTCTTGCTTGATTCACTCCCCACCTCCCTGTCAGTAACAGGCTAGCTGGGAATCAGAAACGGGCCAGAGGTGGAATTTATTCTATCCATTCACTTGATGTGGTTGACAAAGGCGATGCTGGCAGTTATTATTCTTTCTTAATTGTCCCATGAACCACAGAGGGAGTTAAAAGTTAACCACTTTGCTGGTTCTCAATCACATATTCGTATGGTCCAGATGGATATGGATACCAAATCTCCATGCACAACTTGCGCTTGTGAATCAAATGGGTTTTTACAACAAACTATTGGTTTTATGATTATTCCTCAAATACCAAATTTATTTAGCTCATTGAATATAAATTCCACAGTTGCCGGTGGAATTTGAGGTCATATCTCTGGACTAATGGTCCAGCATTCCGTTGTTTGTTGAAGAATTATCCCCAAATAAATGGCTTTTCTAGGTGAGGAGAAATTGACCTTAAGGCTCATTTGGAGATAAAAACGATACACAGGGCTTAAGGTTATGGAACAGAACATTTGAGATGGGGTCTAAAATGGCTTTGGTCTTCCTAGAAACATAGAAACATAGAAAATAGGTGCAGGAGGAGGCCATTCGGCCCTTCGAGCGAGCACCGCCATTCATTGTGATCATTCCTAGTATTTACCTGGGCAAATCTTTGGCTCATCTGACAAAACAGAAGCAGTAAGGGTGTGGGGATGGAATGAGGCTTTCACAGGGATCTGGATATTATCAGCTTGCGAGGCACTTGATGTTTACTTCAAGATTGGAGTCAAACCCTTTTTCAATGTGTTGTGCTGGATTGAGCATGATGCCAGCCTCCCACATTGTATTGTAAAATTTGACAAAAATGCATTGTAAATAATACTGTAATATTTTGCACACTGTGAATCGTGGGCTGGAGCAGGATCAGTACATTATCTCCTGTCGGGAGCTTTATACAGATCATGCAGCTGCTGTAACTTTCACACGCAGCCTGCTTATCTATCTGTACACTGTAAATGGCTCAATTGTAATCATGTATAGTCTTCCCGCTGACTGGGTAGCGCGCAACAAAAGCTTTTCACTGTACCTCGGTGCACGTGACAATAAACTAAACTGAACTGCTAGGAAGACAGTCATGTCAAGTCGATTCACGTTTATTGCAATTGGAAAAAACGGCCCCAAGTCCCTCAAAGCAAAGACTCTCAGGAGACGAGGGAATGACAGAGGAGTCATTACCTCTACGCATTCCCTCCCATCCTCATGGACTCCCACATTGTGAGTGGTCCTAAGCCATGGGGAGTGGCGCTGACGACTGGGCCATCCTTTGCTGCATGCAGCTCTGCATGTTTTTTTAGAACGATCCTGTTGTTAGTGAAGGAAGCTCCAGAGAGTTTGCAAGACATCAGGTTGAGTGTGCAGACATGGTAATGGCCAACTCATTCCCGAATGTTGCATGGTATGTCCCTGAATTATCTTTGAAGGAGCACCAAAGATTGTTGGCCTCTCTCTAAAGCTTCTGATGGGAATGGAATAAATGTGCACTGCTCAGCCTGTCATGTTATTAGCTGCTTGACATATGCCCAGCAAACACCACTGCATACTAAATTATTGCTAAATAACCTGGTACTGATTGCTAATGCAATCCTTCACATACTTTTAAACATGGTTTCCATGCCTCTTGGGTAACCAGTTGTGTCTTTGGATGAAGTATGCACTTAAAGCCATTAAAAAAAGGTCCAATTTAAATGGGATGCATTTGAAAATGCAAATGGACAGAAGAGTGGACATTGCTGAAGTATTGACACTAAGCTTACACACTTCTGCATTTAGTGGGATTTATACTTGAAGATTGAACATTTACAAATGACACACCCTAGATAGGGTGTAAGGTAAAACTAACCACCACAGGACAGTCTTTGTAAACTTGGCACTGAAAAACATTTATAAATGAAATTCAGGGCTACAACTGGCAGTTGAATAAATGGGGATTAAATAGTTCACTAGTTCATAAGTTGTAAGAGCGGAATTAGGCTATTCGGCGCATCGCGTCTACTTCCCCATTCAATTATGTCTGATCTATCTTTCCCTCTCAACCCTATTGTCCTGCCCTTCTCCCCATAACCCCTGATATCCGTACTAATCACGAAGGATGATGGAAAACTGGCATGGATATGATAATGACAGTCAATGTTTTAACCAACTTTGTGGAATGTTTTGATGAAGTAGCAGAAGGAAATGATGAGGGACTTCCAGAAGACATTTGAGAAGGAACCCTGCGATATGATTGTACTTGACATGGTGCAGGCTGCACATTTGACTCCCCAAAAGGCTGCCCTAACTTCTTGTCATCTTATTCAACTCAAGCCGCTTTGCTGCCATAATTATCTGCCGAAGTAGAGTGATTCGTGAATGACTGAAGACCTCTGGACACAGATGTTCAGACTGCCCCACTGTCACCTTTTTCTATTCCTGCTGTTTGATTATCTTTTGAACTGTTTGAAAATATCATTATTTAAATGCATAATAAATTCATTTGAAATATCAGCATATATCAATTTAAAAAAATTTAATATGAAGAACACATGTACTTGGGCTTGGAGTAGAATGCACTTTTTTAGTAGTTCAGTTTAGTTTATTGTCACATGTACCGAGGTACAGTGAAAAGCTTTTGTTGCGTGCTATCCAGTCAGCGGAAAGACAATACATGATTACAATCGAGCCATTTACAGTGTATAGATACATTGTATGGGAATAACCTTTCGTAATTTCCAAACTTGCAGGTCACACAAATCTTGGAAACATAGCTAAAGGGGCTGTCCCACTGCGGCGAGTGTAGAAGAGTTTGCCCTCGACTCATACTCGCAGCATGGTCGACACGAGGTCCTAGGAGGTCTTTGTAACTCTCCTTCATGCTCGAGAGTAGTCCCCGCGTACTCGAGGCCTCAGCTAGGTCGCGGCGTATTTTTAAACTCGTATGTTTAGTCGAAGTAGGTCGTAGTAGGTCGGCATGTTATTCGTAGGTAATCGAGGGTAGTCGAAGGTAGTCGTAGATAGTCTTCAACATAGTCAAAGGAGGTCATCTTCACTCTCCACTATCCGGTGTCCAATTTTCCCGAAGCTAGTCGAAGCTAGTCTTCAACATAGTCGAAGGAGGTTGAAGGAGGTCTTCAACATGACACTTTTGTAAACTCTTCTAAACTTGCCAATTAGGTCACCGCAGTGGGACAACCCCTTAACTGTGAGGAGGATAGGTATGCGCATCATTAGCTTAGTGGAATGGGCATGCCATAGAGAGTCCAGTGGTATCAATGGCACAATTCTCAAAGGGTGCAGAGGGATTGGCGATAGATGTGGATATATTATTGAAGGGAACAGAGGTGGTTGAGACAAGTTTAAAAAAGCAAGTGTGATCATGAGCTTTAGAAATAGAGGCTTCTGGTACAAAAGTAACCTGTGTCTCCAGGTGAAGATTTTAAAACTCTCTTCAGCCTCTGCTTAAGTATTAGGTCCAGGTCTAGTTACCGTACTTTGACAGGCTTAGAAAGATTGCAAAGGAGATTTACTGAAACAATTTCAGAGACAAGGAACCTCAGTCTTATGGGCATGCAGGGGAATCTGGAGTATTCACCTTGGATTAGATAAAGTTGGGAGGGGATCATAGACAGGCATTTAAAATACTGGAGGTTTTGTGGAAGTCAATAAAGAGGAACTTCCCATTGGCAGATAACAAGTAGGTAGCACCTGGAATGCATGGGGGAGTGGTGGAGGCAGATTCAATTGTTGCATTCTAAAGGAAGTAGATACATGCTTGAAAACATTTAAAGGAATGTATGAGAGGGCAGAGGAGTGAGACTATTAAGATTGCGAGAGCAGGCACAAAATCAATGTGCCAAATAACCTCCTTCCACACCGTAACTTTTTAGTGAAGTTACTGATAATCACGTGCCTGCTTAACATGGCATACGTTGAAAAGGACAAAATACATATTGTGTCTCTGGTTGATTATGCTCTTTATGAAAAATCTAGAAATCCAAAATGCACTTAAAATTTTGCTTTATAATCCTTCCTTTCTGCTTACAAGCTTTTAGCAGATGTTGATGACATTGTTTCCCATCTTAAACAAGGGTGGATCATTGACTATCTGTAATCCCATATTAGTATAACATTGGCCAGTATTTTATCAGAGTCCTGCTTGGCTTCAGTTTCCCTCTCTTTATCCCTGCTGTTGAATCTTTCTCTGCTATGATTGAAGAGTTTTGCACACCCTTCATTGTCTTCCTTAAATACATTGGGCAGCACGGTGGCATAGCGTTAGAGCTACTGCCTTACAGCGCCAGAGACCCATATCTGATTTTTAAACCCCCAGCACTGGGTGAAGTGCCTTCAGTTTGTCTCATTCCTAAGATCTGTAAATCTTTTTTTAAATCTCTTTCGTTAAAGACGCATTGTAAAGCCTGTCTTTTCGATCACTGAAATTTGGATTCGTTTATTGCCATATACAACAAGGTGCAATGAAATTATTTGTTTGCATGTAGCTCAACAGGATGTAGTAATGATAGATACAAAAATAATATGCAAAAGTCTTCTAGAACTGTACAATAACATCCAAGCGTCTCTTCTTGGTGTGTCATTGGTGAATGCCAGCATATCAGAACAGGGCTCTCACTTCACTTTTTTTCCCTGTTGCCAGCCGGGCAACCTTGGTAGCTTTTTAGGTTGCCAAATGCCAGTTTAGGTGGTCATTTAAGATGGCTTGCATGACACGTGCGATAATGTGCTCGGACCAAGTGCGTAGTTACCAGTCGGAATTATGCTCAATGAAGCATTCACATATTATTTCTGCTTGAAATCAAGTCACAAACTAAACATATTCACCAATCAAGACATGATATATACCACAATGACATGCAGCAAAATTACAATACAGTATCTCAACTCTTTTTACACATTGCAATTAATGCAATTTCTATTATTTCTTTCCATTTCCAATCAAAAATGTGGTTGGATTATTCAGTGTATGATCAACCTGTGTCAATAAAACCTGGACCATGGTAACATATATGCTTAACCATGCACACTACAGATTGATGCAAGCATGTTTTCTGTGATAGACCGAAAATTATCATGACATGGCCATAGCATAGGTCGTTATTGCTATTGGCACAGAAACACTCTCGCTTCCCACATAATTTATCCACAACAAAATATACAGGTTGCAAGGAAATTTCTAAAGGCATTTTATGAAGGAAATTTCTAAAGGCATTTTATGATAATAGCTGTTAAAACTGACTATACCCATCTGACAGGTTAAACATTACACTAACTGACAAGAGATGGTCAAAGGACATAACTGCAGCAAATGTTCTTTTGGTAATATGTTTAAAGGTGTCAAAACGCCACATTACCAGACATTCAGATTAGATGTATGTGCCGTGAGCAGCAATGAAGATACCCAGTTTGTACGCACCAGATTAAAAAAAAATTATTGATAAATGCTGTTTCCATCATTCCCACTTCAGAATTAACGTTAAAATTTCAACTGAAATATCTCCTGACCAAATTTGTGATGGATATGACCGACTGTAGAAGTAAAACCTGGATAAAGCTAACGTATAGTTGTGAATGTTGCTCATTAAATAACTGCAGTACTGATACTCCATATTGAGAGTATTGATTTGTCATTAAAATTAATTCTGTAATAACGTGTCAACGGTAGCCGTGACAATCGAACACTGCGGTTTTAATGTTTCAAGAGTTCACAATCTTTATGGATTAAAACAAATAATAACATTGGGAATTAAAACACATTTAATTGCATTCTGTTATCAAACATAGTCAATGTTCACTCTGAAGACATTTCCAGCACAATAGGGTCGGGGGGGGGGGGTGTGGTGTGAATCAGTGCGGGATGGATAGATGGAGGGGGGGGGGGGGTTGAGAAGGCAATCGCTGCGGAATGGATGGATTGAGGCAGGGGAATTAGTGCGTGTTGGTTGGAGTAGGTAAAATTGTGAGGGGAGAGCGCGGGGGATGTCAGAGGAGTTGAATGGGGGGATCAGTACGGGATGGACGGGGGGTAGGGATCTGTGCAGGATGGATGGGGGGATCAGTACAGGATGGATGGGGGTAGACTAAAATGCTGGAGAAACTCAGCGGGTGAGGCAGCATCTATGGAGCGAAGGAAATAGGCAACGTTTCGGGTAGAGACCCTTCTTCAGACTGATCCCCCCATTCTTCTTGAATGGGGGGATCAGTACAGGATGGATGGGGCAGGGGATCAGCGCAGGATGAATGGGAGGTTCAGTACAGGATGAATGGGGGGAGTCAGTACAGTGTGGATTGGAGGGTGTGTGCAGGATGAATGGGAAGATCAGTACATGATGGATGGGGGGTTCACTACAGGATGAATGGGAGGATCGTTACAGGATGAATCGGGGGGGATCGGTGCAGGGTAAATGGAGGGTGGGTCAGTACAGGATGAATGGGGGGTCCAGTGTAGGATGGATGGGGAGTGGCAGGAGAATCAATGCGAGGTGGATTGGGTGATCAGCGCAGGATGAATAGATGGGGGGGGGGTAGATGTGGAGGGGAGCACAGGGGATGTCAGTGAGGACTGAATAGAGGCGGGAATGGGGATCAGTGCGGGATGGAGTGGAGGGGTCCCAGGATAAGGGGGGGTGGAGAGGGACGTACAAGAGAGAGTGGGGAGGAAGGAAAGTCAGCGCTCATTGGACAGGGACAGGCATCATTATCCGCTGCCTTGGCCGTCCTTGTCCACCGCCAAGTGCCGCCGCCAAAGGGGGAGGCAGTTGGGATCACCTCGCCACCGCCTCCTCTCCTCCGCCAGCCAACAGGAAGGTGCGGGGCCGAGCGGTGCAGGTGCCTCAGACGGCGAAAGGGGGCCTCCCCCTTCCTCCCTCCCAGCCTCGGCGTGCGGGAGGGTTTGTTTTGAAAGCAGATATGGCGGAGTGGCAAGCAGCGGCCGCTATCAGGGCGGGCGGGGTGCAGGAGGAGGAGGAGCCGCTGCCGCTGTGCGGGGCACGTCATTCGCTCCAACCCTCCATCACCCTGCACCTAGTATCTTTGCCCCGCACTACAGCTTGTTACCGCTGCCAACACGAAACGTTGCGTTCCTTTTCTCCAGAGATGCTGCCTGACCCGCTGAGTTACTCCAGTTTTTTGTGTCTATCTTTGGTATAAACCAGTATCTGCATTGCCAAGCCGGGCAAAATGACTCGGCATTTAGGTTGCCCGGCGGCACTTTGTGTGGTCATTGGCACCCAGGCAACCGCTAATTTCGAGCCCTGCAGATGTTTTCTTGTCCACCTGTGATGCCACTTTTGGAGAGGTATGTACTTGTACTCCTGGCTCCGCTGATTCTCACAATCCTGGTTAGTACGGGTGTCGGGGGTTATGGGGAGAAGGTGGGAGAATGGGGTTGGGAGGGAGAGATAAATCAGCCATGATTGAATGGCGGAGTAACTTGATGGGCCGAATGGCCTAATTCTGCTCCTATCATTTATGATCTTATGATCCCAGTGTGATTCAAGGGAAGCTCATCTCAACAGAGCAGCCTCTTCCTTCCCAATGGTGATGCCAATGGCCCCTTGAATTGAAACCCATTTCTCCCACACATGGCTTGGAGCCACACATTCAACCTTCTGCTCTCATTGCCCCTATGCCAATTTGTACATGGCTCAAGCAGTATTTCAGAGATTTTTACTTTGGACACTGGCTACCTCACGCTTATCTGAATTAAACTCCATTTGCCATTCCACAGCTAATCGCTCCAGCTGATCACAATCCCATTGCAACTCCAGATAACTTTCTTCACAGTCTACGATACCACCTATTTCATCGTATATGGAGTCATAAAATCATATTCTAACTTGTTGCAACCAAGGTCATATCTTACTTCATGGGGGAAAAAGAGTGACAAAAATGTCTGCTTTCTGTCAGGTCAGATGATCTGAGGAATTTGTATCGTGGGTACTGAAAGTTCATTATCAACTGGTCATGTCTATGCATTGAAGTTGACATTGAAAAATTTGCCTGTGGGTTCAGAGTTTAAAATCTTATTTTGCTTTGCAGTTCTTCAATCCTGATTTGAAAGTGCAACACTCTTCACAATACTTATTTAGTATTCCTGCTCTATAGAATTTCTCCTGTGCGTAAAACGTATTGTGCAAGGAACATGCAAAAGTTTTTTGAGAACAAAATTATTTTATACTTGATGCCATATGAGATTATTTGTTAAATGCGGCATAAAACTAATGCTGGTTCAAAAGTACACAGGTATTTGAATTGGTATACATTCATCCTTGGCTGAGCAACACCCCAACGTCTATTGAAGCTTAGAATGGGAAGGAATTTCTTCAGCTAGAGGTTGGTGAATCTGTGGAATTCACTGTCACAGGCGGCTGTGGAAGCCAAGTCAATGGGTATTTTCTAAAGCAAAGATTGATAATTTCTTGATTAGTAAAGGTGTCAAAAGCTGCGAGAAGAAGGCAGGAGAATACGGCTAAAGGGATAGATCAGCCATGATCGAATGGCGGAGCAGACTCGATGAGCCTAATGGCCTAATTCAGCTCCTATGTCTTCTGGTCTTATAATAAGTACTTTATGTGTAATTATGGTTATAATAGACAATAGACAACAGGTGCAGGAGTAGGCCATTTGGCCCTTCGAGCCAGCATCGCCATTCAATGTGATCATGGCTGCTCATCCCCAATCAGTACCCCGTTCCTGCCTTCTCCCCATATCCCCTGACTACGCTATTTTTAAGAGCCCTATCTAGCTCTCTCTTGAAAGCATCCAGAGAACCTGCCTCCACCGCCCTCTGAGGCAGAGAATTCCACAGACTCATAATAAATTCAGCAAAAAATTTGTTCACAGTAAACTCTCACAAACAGTAATCTGATAATGACCAGGCAGGCTGGTGGGTGTTTAATCAGAGATTATACATAAATAATCTGAATAGCCACGTGCGTTTTGTTTGTATTTCATATGTAAATCTGTGAGCATAAGGGACCTCAAACTCATTGTCTGCAAACTGTAGTCAATGAATCACTTTGGAGTAACCTTTCCTCTGGAGTGGAAACCAAGATCTTTGGTGGAAACTGCCTAGGTCCCCTTTGTCTTGTGTGGGAAAGAACTGCAGAAGCTGGTTTACACCGAAGATAGACGCAAAATGCTGGAGTAAATCAGCGGGACAGGCAGCATCTCTGGATAGAGGGAATGGGTGATGTTTCGGGGTGTTTCGGCACGTTTCATTCCTTCTATCCAGAGATGCTGCCTGTCCCGCTGAGTTACTCCAGCATTTTGTGTCTATCTCAGCTGTAAGATTGAGATGAGTTACTGTAGGCAGCCAAACTCGAAAAGGATGCTCCATCTTAACACTAGATCGATGGCATCTAAGGGTTTGTGGTTGTAAATAGGTCATGTATTGTGGTTGGCACTGCTTCCCTGCAGTTGTTGGCCATTGAGGATCATGTCCACTGTGCCCATTGATGGACGGGATTTAGACAATGATTTGGGAATGCTAAAACTTGGTGGACTAAAACTTCAGTTGCAAATTAGTATTCCATTGGCAATCTTGCAGGCATTCATAAATGAAAGAAAACATCAAGGCTGATTCAGTATCGTCAAGTGGGTCTGATAAGCCTGCCGGGAGATCAGAAAATATGGAATGTGAATGAAGATGTTATCCCATAGGGAATCAAAAGTATTCAGCCTTCATTCTTCCCCATGACAGTTACAATTTTGTTCATTTAACTCTGCATACTTTGATGACATTTGACAAGTTTGACTGCTTGGGACAGGCAGCGTCTCTGGAGAGAAAGAATGGGTGACGTTTCGAGTCGAGACCCTTCTTCAGTCTGAAAAAGGGACTCGACCCAAAACGTCATCCGTTCCTTCCCTCCAGAGATGCTGCCTGTCCCGCTGAGTTACTTCAGCGTTTTGTGTCTATCTTCGGTTTAAACCAGCATCTGCAGTTCCTTCATACACAAGTTTGACTCCTGCTGTATTGCAGCACATCAGAATCTATAGGAAGATGGTGAACTGTAACTTGGCTCTTCTGGGGGAATGGAGGGGAGCCGAGTTGGAATGAAGATGCTTGAAACTAATTTCAGATTTGCAAAACACTGTCTGACCCTTTAAAAAATTACATTGGCCCTACTATTCATAGATTTCTGCACACTTTGATTCATGTTAAAAATCAGTTTAGAAAGGGTTGCATTAGACGATGTATCTAATTGCATTAGATGGTGACAAAGTGGAAATTTAGCCAGGATTAACAGGTGGTTGAGACCCAAAATCTGTAGATGCTGAAAATCAGAAATAAAAACAGCAAATGCTAGAAACACTCCAGCTTTTTGTGTCTATCGTTGGTTTAAACCAGCATCCGCTCCTCCAGCAGCTCATCTTATTTTTGTGACAAGGTTTCAGGTGTCAGATCCTTCGATGGATATGGATCATGGTCACTAATCGTACTTTTACATTTGTGGAGGCAGGAACTGCAGATGCTGATTTAAACCAAAGATAGACACAAAGCTGGAGTAACTCAACGCGTCAGACAGCATCTCTTGAGAAAAGGAATAGGTGACATTTCGGGCCGAGACCCTCCTTCAGCCTAAAGAAGGGTCTTAACCCAAAACGTCACCTGTTCCTTTTCTCCAGAGATGATGTCTGACCCGTTGAGCTACTCCAGTTTTTTGTGTCTATCTTCCATTTCTATATTTGTTGGGCCTTTTGAGTGATGCCTCTCAATTTGAACCACTCTTACATTTGGGGGAAGTCAAGGCTGGTCCTCGAGGATTCCGTGTCATCAGTAGGCTGCATGTTGGCTCACGGTTTATGGAGGAAGAGTAGGAAGTAAAACTTGTGCTTGACAAAGAACGCTGTCCGAAAGACCTTCCAAAGAATGCAGCTGACAGGGGATTATGGTCAGACTGAAGACTGTCAGGAGATCATGAGTGACACCAAATCTTTGGGAGATTATAAATCTTGGTATTCTGAGTAGTTGAAGCAGTAGTAATGTTGGCGCAAAGTAGAACCACTAAAATACTTCTTGAGGAACGTGCAAAGGTTTTGGAGACATCATAGAAGTATAGCACAGCGCAAAGCCATTCGGCTTATCAACTCTATGGTGCATTCAATACTGTATAGAGAAGGGCGGGGAGTGAGAAATGGAGCACACATTTGCTTTAGTTTAGTTTAGAGATACAGCGCAGGAACAGACCCTTCGGCCCATCCAGTCTGCACCGACCAGCGACCACTATCACTATCCTGCACACCAGGGACAATTTACATTTATATCAAGCCAAATAACCTACAGACCTGTACGTCTTTGGAGTGTGGGAGGAATCCGAAGATCTCTGAGAAAACCCACGCAGGTCACGGGGAGAACTTACAAACTCCATACAGACAGCACCCGTAGTCAGGATCGTGCCTGAGTTTCTGGCGCTGTAATCGCTATAAGGCAGTGGCTCTACCGCTGTGCCGCCCATTATTATTCTTATTTGTTCTTTTTTTTCTGATCATTATCACATCTCTGCCTCTCCCTGTCATTATTGGTGATATCAAGAAAATCTCACTAACAAAAATTTCCAGTGCCATGCAGTAACTAAATTATTGACAGGTTTCAGCAAGAGATGTAAATGTATCAATTGGTAGATTCCATTCCATTGATAATCATGTAGAAACATCGAAACATAGAAAATAGGTGCAGGAGGAGGCCATTCGGCCCTTTGAGCCAGCACTGCCATTCATTGTGATCATGGCTGATCATCCACAATCAGTAACCCATGCCTGCCTTCTCCCCATACCCCTTGATTCCACTAGCCCCAAGACCTCTATCTAACTCTCTTTTAAATTCATCCAGTGAATCGGTCTCCACTGCCCTCTATGGCAGAGAATTCCACAAATTCACAACTCTCTGGGTGGAAAAGTTTTTTCTCATCTCAGTTTTAAATGGCCTCTCCTTTATTCTTAGACTGTGGCCCCTGGTTCTGGACTCCCCCAACATTGGGAACATTTTTCCTGCATCTAGCTTGTCCAGTTATAATTTTATATGTTTCTACAAGATCCTCTCTCATCCTTCTAAATTCCAGTGAATACAAGCCCAGTCTTTCCAATCTTTCCTCATTAGACAGTCCCACCATCCCGGGGATTAACCTCGTGAACCTACGCTGCACACCCTCAATAGCAAGGATGTCCTTCCTCGAATAAGGAGACCAAAACTGCACACAATACTCCAGATGTGGTCTCACCAGGGTCCTGTACAACTGCAGAAGGACCCCTTTGCTCCTATACTTAATTCCTCTTGTTGTGAAGGCCAACATGCCATTAGCTTTCTTCACTGCCTGCTGTACCTGCAGATGTATATAAGAGCTGCAGAATAATTTGCATTCAGCTCTTATGCCGATTTGGAATACACATACTTGATAATAGCACAAAAGAAGATTAAGGTAGTGTCCAAGATTTCCAGTGGGGATAATTTTAAATCTGACAGAAGTGTTAAAAGTAATATTTCAAACAAGATTTCTTGGAAAATCCAGACAATTTGTATATATACTTGTGAAAGATGAGGTACAGAAGAAGTTGGAGGAAGTCCAAAGTTTGATCCTGATGTACATTTTACAAAAAAAATGAATAACTATGGATATAACTAATTAACTGCTGTCAAAACCTAAGCATATTATTGACATTAATAATAGGTGGCTTGATGGAACGCAGGTTCACATGACTTTATTTTTAAACAGAAAAAAATTATCATTGCACTGATTTAGATTTGAGGACCCAAAGCTGATGTGCTAGGGGTGTTACAACTCACTTTCATCTAGTTCTCTGAGAATTATTTCTTATTTCTGGTGGATGGAAAACTTTTAATAAAGATGACTTTAGTTGATCTCGATCCTTTTTCTCCAGAGATGTTGCCTGACCCATTGAATTACTCCAGCACTCAAGGGCGGCACATTCACACAGCGGTAGAGTTGCTGCCTTACGGCACCAGAGACCCGGGTTCCACCCTGACTACGGGTGCTTGTCTGTAGGGAGTTTGTACGTTCTCCCCATGACCTGCCTGAGTTTTTTCCGGGTACTCCGGTTTCTTTCACACTCCAAAGACGCACAGGTTTGTAGGTTAATTGGCTTTGGTAAAAATTGTAAATTGTCGCTATTGTTAGTGTACTGGGATCACTGGTCGGCGCGGACTCAGTGGGCCGAATGGGCCTGTTTCCGCACTGTATCTCTAAATTAAACTAAAACTTTGTGGGTAAGAAGGAACTGCAGATGCTGGTTTAAACCGAAGATAGACACAAAAAGCAGGAGTAACTCTGCGGGACAGGCAGCATCTCTGGAGAGAAGGAATGGGTAATGTTTTGGGTCGAGACCCTTCTTCAGACAGGTTAGGGATACGGGAAATGAGAGATATGGACAGTGATGTGGAGAGATAAAGAACAATGAATGAAAGATATGCAAAAAAGTAACGAAGATAAAGGAATCAGGCCAATGTTGCCTGTTTGTAGGGTGAAAATGACAAGCCAGTGCGACTTGAGTGGGGGAGGGATAGAGAGAGAGGGAATGCTGGGCTACCTGATGTGAGAGAAAGAACTTTGTGTCTATCTTTAGTATAAACCAGCATCTGCAGTTCATTGTTTCTACATTTTCTCAATTTAGTTTGTTTTGGATATTGTACAAAACCTCTTTAGCTTGAAGTAAGTTTGGTACTTTTTACTGTTACTTTCTTTGCCAAGTAAAGTGGCTTATATTAAGCAAATCTTGGAAAATATTTGATATATCTCTGACGAAAGTACCAATTTGAATTCAATGCATTATGAAGGGCTTTGCAGCCATGGCTAGGAAAAAATGACTCACCACGGTTATCCCAGATATGCTGCATCCTTTGTTTGGAACTATCTCCGGAAAACCTTTTTGAAATCTTGAGGACAATCTCAAGGACAATTGTGTCTTTTTTGGATCTAGATATCTATATGGTTTTGGACAAGAAGTACATGTAGATCCACCAATTCTGCTCATCCTTGATCAAGGATCTACTCATTGCTGCTGCCCATTTTGCTATCAGTTTTGTATCAATGAGTTTTATAATATTTAAGCTAACTTGGGTAAATGTTGACCAGCAGTTGATGAAAAGAATATGTATCTCTCATCAAAAGTTCTTGCTTTCTCCCTCCTTCCCCTCCCCTTCCCAGCTCTCCCACAAGCCTGCTGTCTCCGCCTCTTCCTTTCTTCCCCCCCCCCCCGACATCAGTCTGAAGAAGGGTCTTGACCCAAAACGTTGCCTATTCCTTCGCTCCATAGGTGCTGCCTCACCCGCTAAGTTCCCCCAGCATTTTTGTTGCCTATGATTTTTCCAGCATCTGCAGTTCTTTCTTAAATATCATCAATATCATTTTTATCATAGAACCTTTAGCTACTGCCCTTTGTCCACATCCAAAATGGAAATCGACATTTAACACAAGTGCACATCTCAGAATCATGGACACATATAGGATACATATAGAAACAGAACCTATGGCCCATTGTGTCCACCACCTTCCGATTACATTAATCCTACACTAATCCAATTTTTTTTCTTCCCTCATTCCAATCAACTTGCCAGATTCTACCACTTGTCTGCACACTAAGAGTAAATTACAGTGGCCAGTTAGCCTACCAGCTTCAGACTATGGGAGAAAACCAAAGCATCGAGAAGGAACCATTGTGGTCATAGAAACAACATGCACAGTCCATGTGGACAGTACTGGAGATTAGGATTGAACTGGGTTGTTGACACAGTGAAGCAGCAGCTCAACTAGCTGGTCCACATTCAGTGTCTCAACTAATGATACTAGGCTGGACATGTGAATGAATGATGTCAGCTCCCAGTCTTTTAATCAGCTCATTGATCCATTATATATGATGTGAGAATTCCATTCCTATCAATGGGCTTAATGATCGAGATCAGCAGCAACGTGCTCGTACTAAGTTTCCTCCAGCACTTCATGCTGATGGCAACTTAATATCTGCAGCATACTTTAAAATCACCAATAATCCAAGCACCTTTATTTCAAAATAAATAAATGAATAAATCCTGACATTGAACCACATAAGGAGATTGAAGGGCATTTGTTTTGTGGGCAGCTGCAGAAATAAAGGAGAAGAGAATATAGACACTAAATGCTGAAGTAACTCAGTAGGACAGTCAGCATCTCTGGAGAGAAGGAAACAGAAGGTTGAGTGTGAGAGGGGATTAAAGAGAGAATACAAGATTAGGACTGAAGGGTCTCGACCCAAAACATCACCCATTCCTTCTCTCCAGAGATGCTGCCTGCCCCGCTGGGTTACTCCAGCATTTTGTGTCAATCTTCGGTGTAAACCAGCATCTGCAGTTCCTTCATACACTGGATTAAAGCCATTGGTGGCCGGAGTGGGGTCATTCATCTGGAGCTATTAAGTTGCAGGTGATCAAAAGGCCAGCACAGACAGCAGGAGGATAAGAGAGGGTTGAAGAGTTTAGGGTTTGTGTGTTTCAAACTGTGGCCACCTTCATTTGCACACAATGAATGACTGTATGATTGGATTTCCCTCAAGACCAAATGCATAAATAGAATGTAAGTGGGACAGAGGGAATGACTTTGAGTTTGCCGAACAAAGGCCAAGTTAAGAAGTTAAAAAGATTGATCCCCTGACACATAATCGAATGGCTCAACAATCTCCTTCTGCTGCCAACATTCCATAAATACCAACTGAGTTCAGGGTTCGATCTTGCTCGTTCACCAGTCATCAGCTGAAATAAGGATTGAGATGTCAGAATCTAAAGCCCCTGTCCCACCTACGTGTCCTTGGCACGCAAATTATGCAACCTCATCGTCGCGTTGAGCCGCGAAGGTCGCGCGCGATTTTATGCGCATGCACAGCCGTCTGGAGCGTGTGACGTCATTTGAAGATGGACACAAAGCTGGAGTAACTCAGCGGGACCGGCAGCATCTCTAGAAAGAAGCAATGGGTGACGTTTCGTGTCGAGACACTTCTTCAGTCTGAAAAGAAGGGTCTCGACCCGAAACGTCACCCATTGCTTCTCTCCAGAGAAGCTGCCGGTCCCGCTGAGTTACTCCAGCATTTTGTGTCCATCTTCAATTTTCTTGGCCCCGCTCTGGGAGTAGAAGTGGGGGCGGATCCAGACCGTAACGGCCGTGAGCCCCAGGCCGAGTTCGGCGATCGTTTACCTGCTTCTGCTGCTGTTGGAGGTGAGACGTTGCGTCGCGCCAGGGTCTTGGGCCTGTCCCACTTTGGCCGTCAGTTACGCGACAGGCCGTTGGCGCACAAAGATTTTGTTCGCTACAAAAATTTCGGAGCCCCGCGCGATGTCGCGCACAACTACATACCCCTCCGAGCTTCTCAGTGGGACCGGCCCAGCGCGGCCATACGATGCACTTGCGCCTCAACGCGGCCACGAGGTCGCGTAATTTGCGTGTCAAGGACACGTAAGTGGGGCAGGCTCTTAAAGGTGGGTATGGTGCCTCTTATTGGCATACCACCACCACGGGCACCATGCGATGGCTGCTCCGATGGCAGTCTGTTCGTTTTTTCATTTTTTTAGTTTTTAGTGTTTGTTAAAAGTTTGTTTTAATGTTCTTCGATTTGTTTCATGTGGGGGGGAGGGGGAGGGGATAAGGGGAAACTTTTTTTTAGGTTCTTACCTTGCCGGAGATGCGATTGATTTTCGGATCGCATTCTCCAGGCGCTCTACGGCCTACCATCAGTGGAGCTGGAGGCCTCCTCAGACTGTCGTGAGCCCCACCGTGGGGCGAGGACTTAACATCGGAGCTGATCCCTTGCCTGGGATCGCTCCAACCGCGGCCAGCGGACTTACCATCAAGAGCTCGTAGTCTCGGGAGAGGCCGAGTTGGGAGCTCCAACGTCGCGGAAGGTTTGACCAGCCCCTACGTGAGGATCGATCGTCCAGCGCAGAGGAGCTGACATCCCCCCGATGCAGGAGCTGATCGGCTCGACGCGGAGGGCCCGAACGCCGCCGGCTACGGGAGTCAAGATCGTCCCGTCAACGGAGGGCTTGAGGCCCCCGACCGCGGGAGAACAAAGGGAAGGGATTTGATCTTTATTTCGCCTTCCATCACAGTGAGGAATGTGGAGGAGTTACTGTGGTGGATGTTTATGTTAAAATGTGTTTTGTGTGTTCTGTTGCTTTTTATTTGTATGACTGACTTGGCAAATGAAATTCCTCGTATGTTGCAAAACATAATTGGCAAATAAAGTACTATTCTGATTCTACATAAAACAACCCCAGCTTCAGTTTCCTTCAATAAGATTCCTTTGATGAACTGTGGTTTGTGTATAGAATTAGACTTGGCTGTTCTGGTTCCTCTGTCACACATTGAAACAGGTGGCACAACTCCCCTGTATAGGTTTGTACCAGAGGTGCTGTTAGGGGATTGTTTTACCTGTATTCTTCCAACATCTTCATTATTTGAAGTTGCACTGGCTTTGTCTGAAGAAGGGTCTTGATCTGAAACGTCACCCTGAGTTAATACAGCATTTTGTGTCTATCTTCAGCTTAGATGAAATGGGAGAATGAAGTGAGTTTACAATATTTGTACAGACAAGCAAATTATTCTCTTTAAGACTGTATCCAGTTGATGAGATTGTATTGTTTTGACATAGGATTTTATTTTCTGAAAAACATCTTGTTTTGCTTAAACATTGTGAAACGTCTTAAGTCTGACATCCGCAGAGTTCACTGACCCATTCATCCACATGACAAGGATTGAGATTGTCCAGTCAATGCAAAAGTGAACAAAACTCTTGAAACGATGATGGATGTTGTTTGTGATCATGAGCAGAACAGCAGTAGTTTTCCACGCTTGTCTGTGTGTTTCACCCTTCCGGGCTTTAAATAAATTCTGTCAGAAATCCTTGCTCATCTGTTAGTTAGTGCCGAGATGCCAAAGGCACCAGTTCAAAATGTGATTGAGTGCAGAAAGTCAATGAGATATCTCAGTCTGAAGAAGGGTTTCGACCGGAAACGTCACTCAACTTCCTTGTATCCAGAGATGTTGCCTGTCCCACTGAGTTACTCCAGCATTTTGTGTCTATCTGAGATATATGGCTGCTATCCTGTACTTTCGTATTAATTTGTAGATGTTTGTATCTATGCCAAGTAACCTACGCATTATGTTGGTCTCATTTCTTTACAGACCATGTTCAAAAAAATATTATTGAGAGATCCTATCTGGATCTACTGTCTATAGCCTGTGAAGTGTGTCTCTGGAATGGACAATATTTTTCTCATCCATGTCAAGGACCTGTGGATGTCAGAGTTTCTTGCGCACGAAACAGTGGAATGATTTGAATTATTTGGGATTTTGCTTTCGTTGCCCAATTTGGGATTGTGAGTTAAATCGAAAACCTGGATGCCAGTGGTAATCGCCTTTTGATTACTGCTAAAACCAGATGCAAGTTAGCACAGATAAAACATCATTGAATTAACATTAGTTTTCAAGTGAAATTGAGTCATTTTCATGGGAGTCAGGGATAGGAAGGAGATGCTTCAGGAAAATAGGCTCCACTGAACCCCCATATACAGAGCAACTGGGGAGGTGGCAATGGACCATACAGGAGTCTGAGAAATAAAGCAAGTCTAAACATAAATGGAACAATGAAGATCATAGATGTCTAAACTAATGGATTGTATAAATGGTCAAGCATTAAATAGTTATACAATATGTGTAAAACATGGGTGTAAATTAGATTCCGCTATTAAAAATGTGTTAAATAAGCAGTGCACTAATACACATGGCGACGGCAATAGGACTGTGACAATGGGGGCAATAATACAATTAATCTGTTGTAATGAGACATGTACATAGAAAAGGTCACCGTGCTGGAGTAACTAGGCAGTTTGGGCAACATCTCTGGAGAACATGGATAGGTGGCGCATTGGGTCGGGACCCTTGTTCTCGACCTAAAACATCACCTATCCGTGTTCTCCAGAGATGCTGCTTGACCTGCTGAGTTACTCCAGGTCCTTTTGTGTATTGACCAGCATCTTCATATTATATTTAAAAAAACAAGACATGGGGGAAAAAAACATTGAAGGATGTAACATAACGTAATACAGATAGAGGAAATAGTAAAGATGGATTGATTAGCTTATTAGAGGTAACAAGTAGCCATAGAACAAAGTAATGATGTGAATGTAGGTAGAATGAGAGATCAATCACACTCACGGGACTATTTTATGAACCATGTAAATGAAGTAAAAGCACACATTCTAACCATCATGGGCGGATCAATCAGCCACTGTGTAGGTGGGCGGCAGGAGTATCTGGTGAGTTGATGGGGAAATGAAGGGGAAAATTGAATTGGTGTAAAAGGTTGTTCCTGCACATTACAGACTCGGTGAACTGAAGGCACTGTGGTCTATGACTCTTGTGAATTCTTACTTGCAGAGAGTGCTGCACTATTTGTATAGCATTTAAAAAAAAATCCTAAATCAATGACACATATCCTAAAGAGTTAATGTGTGGGAAAGAACTGCAGATGCTGGTTTAAACTGGAGATTGACACAAAATGCTGGAGTAACTCAGTGGGACGGGCAGCATCTCTGGAGAGAAAAAAATGGGTGACATTTCAGGTCGAGGCCCTTCTTCAGACTTTATGATGTTAGAGTGAAAATGTATACATTGAATTTTCATAAATCACGAAATACATGATTGCACAGTGTGCTATTTTCCATTGGATAAAGAAAACAAACAACCCATACACAGGGTGCTGCTAATGTTATCCTGGTGGTGTTTTTCAGGTGTTTTTTGCTGATCTCTGTGGCAATGTGCCATGCCAGTAAGGAGCCAGCTATAGTGTAGATCCCAGTGCCTGCAACCTGTGACAGCCTGACCAAAATCTGGATGTACCCACATTGAAAAATCAAATTACTTTCTAGAAACATTGTCTTATTTATGTGTTGCTCCTGCCCTTTTGCTGGTGATAGAGATTAAATCTAGGCTGCACTTTCTGTCTTGAGCACATTGTGGTTTAGGCTAGAGATACAGTGAGGAAACAGGCCCTTTGGCCCACCGAGTCCGCACTGACCAGCGATCCCAGCACCCTTACACTATCCTACACACACTTGGGACAAGCTACATTTACACCAAGCCAATTAACCTACAAACCTGTACATCTTTGGAGTGTGGGAAGAAACCAAAGATCTTAGAGTAAACCCACGCAAACTCCATACAAACAGCACATATAGTCAGGATCAAACCCGGATCCCTGGCACTGTAAGGCAGCAACTCTACCGCTGCGCCACCGTGCCACACCCTATCTTAAAATGTGATCTTAATTATTGAGTGGATGTTGTTAATTTACAAACCGAGGGGGAAAAAAACCTCACTGTTAACTTGTGGAACGTCAGCTCTCTGTGAAATGTGACTGCCTATGCTCACTCCAGAATCGCTGCAGGGACAGCTTCTCTGTTGCTTAGTAACCAGAGGGCCTAACTGGCTGGTGTGAACAGCAATGAGGTTAACTGATGAGCGTTCTCCTGTCTGACCCTTTGCAGCTTTTGGAGCCCAGTCATGTTTCTCTTAACGTTACAACCAGTATCTTCTGATTATTTGTGGTACTACTCTGTTACTAAAAATAATATTATGGTTCTGATAACTATAATTTTGTACCTTTCACCTGAAACGTAGAGAAACATAATTATGCACCACATTTTGGGAAACCCAGTTATTATAATACAACAGCAAATGAGGTAGAATCATCTTCAAATCACTATTAAATCCTTGACAAAACATCAGAGAATTGTAATCTGTCTTCTGACTGGCTCCACCATCTTCAATCAAACCATTTTTCAGATTGAAGTATGTCAATAATTTCTTGAATTTACCGTTATTGATCCAAAGATAAATATTTTCTCTCTGGAACCAACCTAATGGTTCCTATTCTGAGAATGTATTGGCACATTACTGGATCCAACATTTGGTCTTTAATTTTAGTTACATACATAATAATTATTATGTTCACCGGATCATATAACCATAACATAAGAGCACGGAAACAGGCCATCTCGGCCCTTCAAGTCCGTACCGAACATTTAAAAAAAAAATTAATTTTTTTTTTTTTTTTTAAATACTTCCCCCAAGTCCCATCTACCTGCACTCAGACCATAACCCTCCATTCCTTTCCTGTCCATATACCCATCCAATCTATTTTTAAAGGATAACATCGAACCTGCCTCCACCACTTCCACTGGAAGCTCATTCCACACAGCTACCACTCTCTGAGTAAAGAAGTTCCCCCTAATGTTCCCCCTAAACTTCTGTCCCTTAATTCTCAAGTCATGTCCCCTTGATAGCCTGTTAATGACAATTAGAAGTATCATAGCCTGTTAATGACAATTAGAAGTGTAGAACTGATGTATTGCAGTCCTTTAGTGTCAGAAAGTGCCACAGACTAGGCAATTCCAAAATCTTCTCAGTTGCACTGTGTAACAGTAGCAGTCACATTAACCAACTCTGATCTAAAAAACACTCTATCAAACCATGGTTTCAGAAGATCTAATAAAGATTCATGTAGAAACAAGGAACTGCAGATGCTGGTTTACAAAAAAGGGCACGGTAGTGGCTTAACTCAGTGGGTCAGACAGCATCTCTGGAAAACATGGTTAGGTAGAATCCTTTGGATCAGGACCCTTCTTCTTGAGCCTGAAGAAGCATCCCAACCCAAAACTTTACCTATTCATTTTCTCCAGGGATACTGCCTGACCCATTGAGTTGCTCCAACACTTTGTGTTCTTCACAGATCCATATTTAGTCCATTCTCTTCCTCATCCATATACTTTGTGAAATAATCTAAAAGTGGTGCAGCACATTTGAACCTCTTTCAGGATATCAGGCTTTAATCAACATCCTCATACTACAAAGAGAATCACCTGAGAGCCAATCCATCTAAAACCCAAGTCAGCACCTTCCACTTGAAGAACAAGTATGCAGATGGAAGGTTGAAGATCACATGTAATGGAGTCAGATTGGAGAACTGTGACAATCCAGTCCATCTCGGTGGGACTTGTGATTGTTCTCCAACCTTTATGGCATTGAATGTTATTTGCCTTTGAAATGTATGTCTTGTAGAAGTCCTGTTGACCTTTCTATTATCCTCCTCTCCTCGTCCACATGTTCCCTTCCATCCACATTCCTCCCTCCTGCTTTACATTTCATTCCTCTCCCTCTTTCCTTGTTTGACGCCCATTTGTCTCCTTTTCATTTCTAGCCTTTGGCAGGTGGGTGGAATAATTGGCAACCACCTATTCACTCATCACTATACACCTCTCACTTGCCAGGTTTTGCCCCATCCCCACCTCTCTTTTCCAGTTTTCCCTCCCCTTCCCCAATTTGTTCGAAGAAAGGTCCTGACCCATACCCATCCATTCCCTCCACAGATGCTGTCTCACTCAATGAGTTTATAAGTTATAGGAGCAGAATTAAACCATTTAGCCGTTTCAAGTCTACTCCACAATTCAATCATGGCTGATCTATCCCTCTCAACCCCATCCTCCTGCCTTCTCCCCATAACCCCTGATCCTCCAGCACTGTTTTTGCTCAGGATTCCAGCATCTCTAGTGTCTGAAAATGACAGTGTCTTTATTTGACTGTTGAAGTCTGCACAATTTTTTTTGAGGACCTAGGGATGTGACATGCTGCTTAACAATTGCCATTGGCTCAGGACACATACCGGTGCTGGGCTCTCTAAACTCCCTTTCTACCTGGCATCACCACATGCACATAATATCTTAGTACAGGCATTATTCCAAATAACTGCATTATTTTCTGCAAACATTTTTTTATGGCATTGAATTATACTGTTTTTTATTCATGTTTGCAATTTCACTTAAGTATACATCTCATCTAAGTCCTGTTAACCTTTATTTACAAATTACAGAATTTATAATGCATTTACAACTCAAATTATAGAATTTATTACCAGCTATTTATTACCAGCTACAGATATGCAGTCCCTGATATCTCATACAATTCTAACATTTTGTCCACTTTCAGATTTTCGTTCCCCATCACCTAAAATGTGGTGATTCTGAAGAGCATGAGTAAACAATTTACCCCCCCCTCCCCGATCCTTCTTCATCATTCAATAAGGTCACTGCAGATATATACAACATACCTCTGTACAACTGCTTATATTATCTTAATATCTTTGGCTTTAAAAAAAAGCTATCAATCTTCACATTTGTAATGGACCTTGTTAATTATATTTTGACCTTAATAATATATACACATGGACCACCAAGTTTTTTTTGATTTACAAGTATACAAACAGAGAAAGTCAGAGCTGGAATGAGCAACTTCTTCCCTCAAGGTTGTTCTGCCAAGAGTATTTCAGTCCACTTCTGGTAACTTTCCACTACTTTGCTTTTACATTGTATGTCTGCTGCTGACTTAAACATATTCAAAGACTTTACTTTCACCATCCCTTCAAGAGTGCAGTTTGAATGACCTGTGACCTTCTATGAGGAAAAAAAATCCTCATCTCTGTCTTGAGTCTGAAGAAGGGTCTTGACCCGAAACGTCACCCATTCCATCTCTCCAGAGATGCTGCTTGTCCCGCTGAGTTACTCCAGCTTGTATCCATCTTCGACCTTCATTTCAAAAGGGGTATCCTCATTCTTCATTCTTGTACAAAAAGTGGAAACATTTTCTCTATGTCCATCCTGTTTCCGCATTCATCCTCAGGGTCTTTTGTATATCTATACATTACTAAAACTTTGATCTTGTGCTCTTCCGGTTTGCGCGTTTTTTCTATTTGCGCAAAAACGGTACGCGATAATGCTACGATTTTTCATCAGCTCACTCACCGTTCTCCTGTGCTGCGAGTGCAACAAGTTTCATTCTGATCGGTTATAAATTGTAGAAGTTAACGAGGTTTAAAAATCGTAAAAGACGTGCGTGCGCAGATCGTTCTCCTCTCCTGCCATTCAGCGCCACGCGGATTGGTCTCTTCTGACACTCCCCGGGACGGTCCACCCCTTCCTGCGCCATCGCATCTTTACTGGAGCTGCGGGACGCTCTGGATGGCCGACGGAGGTCTCCTGCTGGATACAATTTTTGGAGGGACCAGAAGCGGCCTGGCGCGGAGTCGGAGATGTCGCCAAACGGAAAGCAGAGAGTCTGATCCCGGCGGAGGAGAGCGTCCAGCGCCCTCTGTGAGTCCCGCCATCGCAACACCCCACAGCTCCAGCCCCACCCCATCTGGTCCCCCTCACTGGCTCCTGCCCCCTCCCCCGTGATACCCCCTCTCCCCCATGGCTCTTCCCCCGTCTTTTCTCAGAGGCCTCCCCCCGCACCCCCAACCCCCCCTCCTTTTCCAGACAGTGATAATAAACAGAAGCATTGATTATAGACACAAAATGCTGGAGTAACTCTATGGGACGAGCAGCATCTCTGGGGAGAAGGAATGGGTGACGGTTTTGGTCGATTGGTTTGTTCTTCTCCATACCAACCCTCCTTCACCCAAGGAAACTGAGATTAACACGAGCCTTTCTTTTGTTGAGCTAGTTTGGCAGAGACTGGGCCCAGTGGTTGTGGTGGGACCCACTTGAACTGGTGCCAAGTTAGACAGTGTTTTTTAATAATCTGAGCTGCCATATTTTTGAGCTACTCCATAAACTATTAGAGAAATATGAAAGTTGACCTACTCGGACACAAGCGTAACTGGAGTTTAGATAGTTCACAAAGTGGGACATCTCGGAAATACATAGCCCAGATAGAGGCGGTTTGACCTGTGATGCTTGTACTGTTTTTTTGTTAATGAATTCTCCACTTGTTGGGTCCATGTGCATAAGTTCTTCATATTTATTACATTTTCTTTTGAAGGTTACTATTGTATCCACTGCCAAAACCCATCCAGGCAATGCTTTGATCATAACACCTTGTCATTAAGAAATTCTCCTCACTTTCCCCACTTGTTCTTTTGCCAATTCTCATTTATCTTTGGCTCTTCAATCCTGAGTAAATGCTTTCTCCCCAGTTCTCATGAATGCTCTCATCAACATTTAAACTGTGAAGAAAACTATCCCAGTTTCTCCAGTCTGTGCAACTTAGCTGAGCCTTCACGCCTGGCTTTATTCCGAAGTTTAAAGAGCGAGGATGTTGGAAATATTATATCAAAGCAAGAAATGTTGGAAACACTGAATAGATCAGACACCATCTTTGTGAGAGGAATGGAGCGAATATCAATGTCATTTTATCAGAATCACATTTGTAAACTTGTTATCCAAAACTTTGACATACTTTCTAAAGTGTGCAGTCCAAATTTGGACACGGTACTATGGTAGAGGCCTTATTAGTGATTTATGAATGTTTTGCATCACTTTTTGTCTTCAGTGCTTCTATTTCTAAGGGTAAGGATCCCACATGCTTTTTGTATTAACCTTTTCAACTTGTCCTAACATCATCTTAATAAAACTAGTGTTTGTAAACTCCTGAATCTCCCTGCACCAGTTTTACAATTACACCATTCAGTCGTTCTGCTACCTTGATTGTGTTAGCCTTGACTTTCTAGAACCCATTAATAATTACATTGCTGCCACACATGATCACACTGCAGTGATCAGCTTCACTGTGTATAACGTTGAATTAATAGAGTGTGATTCTTTATACCTATGATTTAAAAGCTGTCTCGTTAACTTAAATCAGGTGCTTTTAACAAACTAGCGCTTTAATCACACTCATCAATGTATATTGTGGATAGCAATTTGATCACAATTCTAGGGAGAAGACACTTATAAAACCTATAAAAGTTGTGAAGATCTGATCTCCCATAACTTAACTACATGTCATAAGAGAGGAGGTAAATAAGTGTGCATTTAATAGATTCAGTGATACTAGGAGACAATGACATTCAGTCTGAAGAAAGGTCTCAACCCGAAACATCATCCATTCCTTCTCTCCAGAGATGCTGCCTGTCCCACTGAGTTACTCCAGCTTTTTGTGTGTATCGCCAGTTTTTGATTGTTTGTTCGGGCTGCAGGAACTCCTTCTGAGTCAATCAGATATAATATGCCATCTGACAAAGGGCAGTGAGCAGCTTCCCTCGTATTTGCTTATTCAGACCGGATGTTTGTCCTTCAAGCAGGTTGGGTTTTATAACCTGGCCAGATAAGGAAGTCCTGCAAAGGTCAAGCCCTTTGTTAACATGAACTGAATATGTGAATTACTTGAACGTAAGAGAGGGAAGAGATTCATTCTCTCTCTCTCACGCACACTCAAACAGAGTCGTACACCAATGTGTGGATACAAACATGAAGATGTGTACATAACTGATTTCAACAAGGAACCAAGGCCATTTTTACTGTGTTAGGTCACATTGAAGTTTCCTGGTGGTTACTGCAGCCATGATGGAACTTGGTTGAGAAAGGGCAGGACTGGTAGCTCAATGTTCCAGGGATAGACATTTCAGATGTGAAATAGGGGACTGTAAAAGAGGTAGGAGAGTTGCATTATTGATTGGGAAGAATATCACGTCTGCAATAAGAGATGATATCTTGGAGGGCCATACGGACAGAACTTGGGAATGTAAAAGGTCAATTCACGGTGATGAGGTTGGCCTCCTAATAGCCAACAGGAACTAGAGGAACAGATATGAAGGCAGATCATGCAAATATGTAATTATAGTATGTAATTTTCCACACTATTGACTGGAACTCGTTTACTGCCAGGAAATTAGATGGGACTAAACTTATTTAGTGCATCCAGGAGGATTCAAGATTCAAGAGAGTTTATTGTCATGTGTCCCTGATAGGGCAATGAAATTCTTGCTTTGCTTCAGCACAACAGAACATAGTAGGCATGAATACAGAACAGATCAGTGTGTCCATATACCATTATATAAATATATACACACATGAATAAATAAACTGATAAAGTGCAAATAAACAGATTATGGGCTATTAATGTTCAGAGTTTTGTCCGAGCCAAGTTTAATAGCCTGTTGGCTGTGGGGAAGTAGCTATTCCTGAACCTGTTCGTTGCAGTCTTCAGGCTCCTGTGCCTTCTACCTGAAGGTAGCGGGATCGGCATGGGGCTATACTAGACCTTATGTTGAGGAATGAACCTGGGCAAGTGATCAATGTTTCATTGCGGGAGTATTTTCGGGACAATGACTGCTCGCCCTTGAAGACTGGGAAGAGTTTTGCGCAGAGACCGTTCCCTCTGCAACTCCCTGGTCAACTCGTCCCTTCCCACCCAAAACACCCCCTCCCCAGGTATCTTCCCCTGCAACTGCAGCAGATGCAACACCAGTCCCTGTACCTCCCCCATCGACTCCGTCCAAGGACCCTGACAGTCTTTTCAGGTGAGGCAGAGGTTCACTTGCACCTCCTCCAACCTCATCTACTGTATCCGCTGTTCCAGGTGTGGATTACTATATATCGGTGATATCAAGCGCAGGCTTGGCGATCATTCTGCTGAATACCTCCGCTCAGTCTGCCTAAACTTACTTGATCTCTCGGTTGCTAAACACTTTAACTCCCCTCCTATTCTCACACTGACCTTTCTGTCCTGGGCCTCCTCCCTTGTCAGATTGAGGCCCAGTGCAAATTGGAGGAACAAAACCTCATATTTTGCTCATATTTACACCCCAGCGGTATGACTTCAAGTAAACCTTGCTTTCCCTCTCTCTCCACCCTCCCTCACCCCAGTTCTCCGACTAGTCTGACTGTCCTCGTTTACATTTTTATCTCTGTTTGCTTTGTCCTTACCTTCTCCTAGCTAACAATGATCTATTCTACATTTTCCTTAATCTCCAACACCTTTGTCTCATTTTCACACCTTACCCTTCCTTAACTCTGTAACTGCCTCTCCGCTAACTCAGTCTGAAGAAGGGTCTCGACCCAAAATGTCACCCATTCCTTCTATCCAGAGATGCTGCCTGTCCCGCTGAGTTACTCCAGCATTTTGTATCTATCTACGGATTAAACCAACATCTGCAGTTCTTTCCTCCAGCTTTCTTTATATTTGGACTTCTTAACTGGAGGTCGGGGGGCAAACTGATCGACGTATATAGGGGTACGCATCATGTGCAGGCAGATGGGATTAATTCAGATTGACATCATTTCAGTTCAGACATGATGGATTGAAGGACTTGTTCCTACGCTGTACCATTCTGTGCTCCAAAATCAGTTTGTAGTTTCAATAAGAGAGCAGAAGGCTTCATATTATAATCATTGTTACATTTTAAAGCATATGATTGAGAGGTGGTGGAGGCAGATAATTCTCACAACATTTAGGATAGACACAAAATGCTGGAGTAACTCAGCGGGACACGCAGCATCTCTGGGTAGAAGGAATGGGTGACGTTTCGGGACGACACCCTTCTCCAGACAGCATTTATGTCGTATCTAGACAAATACTTGAACGCCAAGGCATAGATGCTGCGGCCCTATCTTAGGTACATTGGACGATTATAGAAAAGTATAATAGGCAGCAAGTAGTCAGTGAGCCAAAGGACCTGTTTCTCTACTGTATGAGCATATGACTCACTGACATTATGACCTCTTTTTCCTTGCTACCTTTCCATCATCCACCAACACATGTGGAGCCCACCTGGCTATATCCTACACCCCACAGTATAGTATTGAACATTGCTTCTTACTGTGAGTCCTTATCCTCATATTTAAATTCCCCTTTCATTACTATTTACTTCTGGGGAGAATGAATGAGTGACGTTTTGGGTTGAGACCCTTCTTCAGGGTCTTGCCCGCCTCCAGACCGGTCCCACCACCGGCACTCCTCGACTCGACCGCCCGCAGGCCCGGGGCTCCACCACTGGGCCACGCCGCCTGCCAGACCACCACGGACCCGAGACCCGCGACGCCATCGCTGCCACGAGGAGCAGCATCAACATCCATCGCCACGCCGACCCTCACCACCTTCCTGGTCGACCCCAGGCCCAACTCCGACTCCTACTCCTACTTTCATTCTTTCAAGTCAGGCCTCTTTACCACCATCTCTGGAGAATGTGGATATGTGACATTTCAGGTCAGGCCCCGATACATTACCGATCCATGTTCTCCAGAGCTTCTGCTTTGACCCATTGAGTTACTCCAGCACTTTGTATCATTTTGTGTAAACCATTACCTGCAGTTCCTTGTTTCTATTCTTTCCACCCATCATTGATTAAGCCTTCCATTGTGTTTGCAAACTACTAATTTGTTGCCTAGTTATTTTCCTGTTTAAAAGCCTCGAGCCAGCACCGCCATTCAATGTGATCATGGCTGATCATCCACAATCAGTACCCTGTTCCTGCCTTCTCTCCATATCCCTTAACTCCGCTCTCCCTAGGAGATCTATCTAACTCTCTCTTGAAAGTATCAAGAGAACCATCCTCCACTGCCCTTTGAGGCAGAGAATTCCATACACTCACAACTCTCTGTGAGAATTTTTTTTTCCTCATCTCCGTTCTAAATGGCTTCCCACTTATTCTTAAACTATGGCTGCAGGTTCTGAACTCCCCCAACATTGGGAACATATTTCCTGCCTCTAGTGTGTCCAAACCCTTAATAAGATTCCCTTTCATCCTTCTGAATTCCAGAGTATACAAGCCCAGCCGCTCCAATCTATCAACATATGATAGTCCCGCCATCCCAGGAATTAACCTCGTGAACCTACCCTGCACTCCCTCAATAGCAAGAATGTTCTTCCTCAAGTTTGGAGACCAAAACTGCACACAATACTCCAGGTGTGGTCTCACTAGGGCCCTGTACAACTGCAGAAGGACCTCTTTGCTCCTATACTAAACTCCTCGTGTTATGAAGGCCAACATGCCTTTCGCTTTCTTCACTGCCTGCTGTACCTGCATGCTTACTTTCAGTGACTGATGAAATGGGACCCCCAGATCCCCTTGTACTTCCCCTTTTCCCAACTTGACGCCATTTAGATAATAATCTGCCTTCCTGTTTTTGCCACCAAAGTGGATATCCTCACATTTATCCACATTAAACTGCATCTGCCATGCATCTGCCCACTCACCAAGTCACCCTGCATTCTCATAGCATCCACTTCACTGTTCACACTTCCACCCAGCTTTGTGTCATCTGCAAATTTGCAAATGTTACTTTTCATCCCTTCATCCAAATCATTAATATATATTGTAAATAGCTGCGGTCCCAGCACCGAGCCTTGCGGTACCCCACTAGTCACTGCCTGCCATTCTGAAAGGGACCCGTTAATCCCTACTCTTTGTTTCCTGTCTGCCAACCAATTTTCTATCCATGTCAGCATCCTACCCCCAATACCATGTGTTCTAATTTTGCGCACTAATCTCCTATGTAGGTCCTTATCCAATGCTTTCTGAAAGTCCAGATACACCACATCCACTAGCTCTCCCTTGTCCATTAACCTGGTAATATTCTCAAAAAATTCCAGAAGATTAGTCAAGCATGATTTCCCCTTCGTAAATCCATGCTGACTCGGACTTATCCTGCTACTGCTATCCAAATGTGCGGTTATTTCATCTTTTATTATTGACTCCAGCATCTTCCCCACCACTGATGTCAGGCTAAACTGGTCAATAATTCCCTGTTTTCTCTCTGCCGCTTTTCTTAAACAGTGGGATAACATTAGCTACCCTCCAATCCACAGGAACTGATCCTGAATCTATAGAACATTGGAAAATGATCACCAATGCATCCACAATTTCTAGAGCCACTTCCTTAAGTACCCTGGAATGCAGACCATCAGGTCCTGTGGATTTATCAGCCATCAGTCTACCCAACCCATTACCTGCCTAATGTGGATTTCCTTCAATTCCTCCGTCACCCCAGATCCTCTGGCCACTACTATATCAGGAAGATTGTTTGTGTCCTCCTTAGTGAAGACGGATCCAAAGTACCTGTTCAACTCATCTGCCATATCCTTGTTCCCCATAATAAATTCACCTTTTTCAGTCTTCAAGGGTCCAACTTTGGCCTAAACTAGTTTTTTTTCTTTTCACATACCTAAAGAAGCTTTTACTATCCTCCTTTATATTCTTGGCTAGCTTACTTTCGTACCTCATCTTTTCTCCCCTTTTTAGTTATCTTCTGTTGCTCTTTAAACATTACCCAAACCTCTTGCTTCCCGCTCATCTATGCTACGTTGTACTTCTCTTTTATTTTTATACTGTCCCTGACTTCCCTTGTCAGCCACGGTCGCCCCTTACTCACCTTGGAATCTTTCTTCCTCTTTGGAATGAACTGATCCTGCACCTTCTGTATTATTCCCAGAAATACCTGCCATTGTTGTTCCACTGTCATCCCTGCTGGGGTCTCTTTCCAGTCAACTCTGGCCAACTCCTCCCTCATGGCTCCATAGCCCCCTTTATTCAACTGTAACACTGATACCTCTGATTTACCCTTCTCCCTCTCAAATTCATTCTGGACTTTCTCTCCGATCTTCATGATGATGACATCTTTCTCAGCCATCCTCATGATAGAGTGTGCTGCACGGAAATAGGCCTCTCGGCCCAATTCATCCATGCCGACCAGCTTTTATAACTGCGCTGGCTCCATTTGCCCGTGAGTGTCTATATTCATCTTGCCCTTTTCTATCTGTACCCCTGTGTAAATATCTTGTATCATTATCATCGCACCAACCTCCGCAGCTTCCTCTGGCCACTCGTTCCATGTACATACCACCCCCTGTATGAAGAAATTGCCTTTTAGGTCTCTTTTAAATCTATCCCCTCTCACCTTCAACTTATGCCCTCTAGTTCTGGGCTCCTCTACCTGGGAACAAGGATGATCATTCACCTTATCTATGCCCCTCATGATTTTGTATACTTCTATAAGTTCGTCTCTCAATCTCTGACTGCAGAGAAAGCAGTCACTCCTTATAATTCAAGTCCTGATTAAATCCTGAAGAATCTTTTCTGCGCCCTTTCCAGCTCAATGGCATCTTCCCTATAGCAGGCCAACCAGAACTGCATACAATACAAGACTTAAGGGGGGGGGGGGGGTAGTTCCAAGCACCATATATAAAAGCAGTATTGAAGAGTTGCAAATTGCAAAGTTAGGGGGAGGAAAGTAGCAGGTGAGGGGAGGGGGGGAGGGAGAGGGGGAAGGGGAGATATGGGTGGGATTGAGTATTGAAGCATTAAATATTAGTTAGATGTATGGGAGATACACATGCACGTGCTTGCACACACAGCACAAGGAGTATGGGCGAGGTGAGAGTGTGAGGAAAGGAACCAGAGACTCATGTAAAATATGAACACATTCTCCCCAGGCCAGATTAATAGTTAATTGGAGGTTGGAATCCGGGTCAATATTTCACTGCTCCTTCGCCAGGACTCATGATGCTGCCGACAACTTAAAACGCTGAGTGGTTGCCAGAGCTGCAGTCGGTTAAATCAGCACAAGCCAGAGTTTCACCCCGGGTCACCGCTACTCTCTTATGTTTCTGTACCACAGAGGTGTCACATTTACCCTTCTGCATATCACTCCAGCCACCTGAGGCAATGCTTTGTAACAATACCAACGTCTCTCGGTAACGTAATACTTACAGTCAAATTTGCACTTGTGTGAGAAAAGCTTCTTGCTCCCTTCAAACAAAATCGTGTCCAAAACTCATTCAGCCGTGAACTTCGTATAATTCACCAATGATCAACTGGAGTCCTGCACCAAATGTGGGCATGCCATAAATTGTGGCTAATCTATACCTGCTGAATTGAACACTCAAGATTCTGAAACGGAATCGAGGGATATGGGGAGAAGGCAGGAACAGGGTACTGATTTTGGATGATCAGCCATGATCATATTGAATGGCAGTGCTCAAAGGGCCGAATGGCCTACTCCTGCACCTATTTACTATGTTTCTATGTTAAGTTTATATATTTTTTCTTTTTCATTTTTTGAGATCTGAGCTTCATTGACACGGCCAGTATTTATAGCCGATTCCTGATTGCTCATGTGGCAGTGGTGAGTCATATTCTGAAAGTGGAACGGTCCTTCTGGTGAAGGTATTCCCAGAGTGGTGTTGGGGAGAATGTTCCATGATTTAGACCCAATGATGACGAATGGCTGGCCATATTTGTCCAAATCAGGACGCTGTGTCTCGCAGGAGAACCTGCAAGTGGTGGTGTTGCCACTCAACAGCAGCCCTTCTCCTTCATCGTGCTGGAGGTCGTTGGTTTGCAACGTGCTATGGGAGTAAACTGCATGAGTAGCCACTATCTACCTCTTTGATAACCCTCAGACTATCCTTGATCGTACTTTGCTGACTTTACCTTGCACTAAATGTTGGTTCCTTATCATGTATCTGTACACTGTAAATGGCTCGATTGTAATCAGGTATTGTCTTTCCGCTGACTGGATAGCATGCAACAAAAGCTTTTCACTGTACCTCGGTACACGTGGCAATAAACTAAACGAAACTAACTGAAGAAGGGTTTCGGCCCAAAACATTGCCTATTTCCTTCGCTCCATAGATGCTGCTTCACCCGCTGAGTTTCTCCAGCATTTTTGTCTACCTTAAACTAACTGAAGTGCATTTTGTGCTGGTACACACCAGAGCTGTGGGTGGGAATGCACGTTTAAGGCGGTGACAGCAATCATCCAGGCAAATGGAGAATATTTCATCATGCTCTTAATTTGCATCTTGTCGATGGTGGAAAGATTTTGGGGTGTCAGGAGAGGAGTTGTGCGCAGGATATCCAGTCTTTGACCTAGAATGTTTCATCATAGTGTAGCTAGTCCTGTTGAGTCTCCAGTCAATGGTGATCTTAGCATGTTTCCAGCATGGAAACAGGCCCTTTGGTCCATTGAGTCCATGCTGACCATTGGTCTCATCCACTCCCTAAGAGCTACTTGCATAGGCCAATTAACCTACAAAAACCTGTACCCAGAGGAAACCTATGCAGTCGCAGGGAGAACGTGCAAACGCCACACAGACAGCGCCCGAGGTCAGGATTGAATGCGGGTCTCCGACCATGGGAGGCAGCAGCTCTACCCCCTGTGCCTCTGTTGATAGTGGGAGAACTCCAGGGTACATGGTGAGATGCGCTCATGTTGGAATGGTTCATTACTTGACACATTAATCGTTTGTCATTTATCAGTTCATGCATTATCATCCAACAGCTGCTTCCAGAACAAACTCCTCTTCCCTTTAACATGTTTTTGAATCTTCCTGACAGCACTTTTAAACAAATTGACAGGCATTTGTTTGGCATGTGGGAAGGAGGTCTTCAAATACAACAATCAAACACCATTATATTAATTATATTTAATTGATTTGGAAACGGATGGGTTGTTTTGCTAAAGGCATATTTCATAATGTGGGTGATGTTTTCACAGTTTATTTGGAAAGGATGAATGTATTTGCAAAGCAGACCACACACCCTGTTGCGTCTTGATCTTCTGCTCGAGTAGGGTGCTCCAGTCGATGTTGATCCTGCCCACATAGCTCACAGTAAGTCCACACACATCAATGCATGGTGTGCAGAATGTTGGTACAATATCTGCATTACACTCCCAGCATATTCCAGCATATACTCTGGATTTATGTGAAACTAAAGTTGTCCAACCATTGGGATTCATTAGTGGCGTTTCGGGTCGAGACTTCTTCCAGTCTGAAAAGGGATGAAACATCAGCTATTCCTTTTCTCCAGAGTTGCTCTCTGACCCGCTGAGTTACCCCAGCTGTTCGTGTCTATCTTCGGTTTAAACCAGCATCTGAAGTTCCTTCCTACACATTGGGATTCATTGATACTCCTGCTACAGTCTGTACATTACAGATACTCCTGCAGATATGGAGTTCTAGATTTCAAGTCAGTTGTAATGAAGGGACTGCATCCAGTTATCATGCCAGGATGGTGTGTGGGACTTGGAGGAGAACGTGTGTAATGGTATTTCAACATGTATGCCAACCTTGTATCTTTAGGTGGTAGACGTCATGAGATTGGGATATGCTGTTCAATAAACCTCTAGTTACAATCTATTGTACAGCTGATCCACATGGCAACCATGGAATCATAGAATGATTAAGGCACAGAAGGAGGCAATTCAACCCATCGTGTCTCTGCATGTTGTGCTGTCAGTTGGGGGAGTGAATACTCAAACTAGGGACTTTACTCTTAATTGCCCCTGAAATTGCTATGGAATCAAAAATTGTGTAGGAAGGAACTGCAGACGCTGGTTTAAACTGAAGATAGACACATATCTTCAGGACAAGGGGTCACAGCTTAAGGATAAGGGGGAAATCTTTTAAAACCGAGATGAGAAGAACTTTTTTCACACAGAGAGTGGTGAATCTCTGGAACTCTCTGCCACAGAGGGTAGTCGAGGCCAGTTCATTGGCTATATTTAAGAGGGAGATAGATGTGGCCCTTGTGGCTAAAGGGATCAGAGGGTATGGAGAGAAGGCAGGTACGGGATACTGAGTTGGATGATCAGCCATGATCATATTGAATGGCGGTGCAGGCTCGAAGGGCCGAATGGCCTACTCCTGCACTTAATTTCTATGTTTCTATGTTTCTATAAAGCTGGAGTAACTCAGCGGGTCAGGCAGCATCTCTGCAGAGAAGGAATAAGTGACGTTTCTGGTCAAGACCCTTCTTCAGACTGACCCGCTGAGTTACTCCTGCATTTTGTGTCTATGGAATCAAAAATTGTTCCACAGGTCATAATTCACTTGCCATTTCATCATTTAGTGACCCTGACACAACTTTCAAGATGGATAGTACGGCAGGCTAGTGTTTCATGTTTCGAGGAACTTTGTGGGTTCACTCATGTACTCAGCAGGTCCAGCAGCATCTGTGGGAAAAGAAAAGCAAAGAACATTTCCGTTCAATGACCTTTCCTCATGACCTAAAACAACTCTTTCTCTCCCCATGGATATGTTTTGACCTGCTGAGTACTTGCGAAGTTTTAGGTTTGATCTCGTTTAGGCTTTTTGGGCAGGACATGTCATTCACATGCCAGTCTCTACTGGGGACTCTCTTGCATCCATTCCCTCGGCAGATGCTGCCCGACCTGCTCAGTTCCTCCAGCCCTTCGTGTTTTGAAAGAAATTATCAGCTGAACGGTTCTGGGATATTCCCAAAGTTGCCTTGGAAAAGTATAACGCCAATGTCGACGTGGGAATCCCTGGCACATTACTGCTCAAAATGGGGAAAGGGCATTTGGATGTCATTGGGGAAAGGGCATTTGGATGACATTGAGAGCTTCTGCTTCTGTAGGAGTATGGAGAAGCATGACGTAAAAGGCTTCTTCCCAACGTCCATCAGACTCTTTGACATTGCCCAACACTAACCGCAACGATGAACTGTCTTTGGTTGCACTAAAGACTCTGGATGTTTTATTTTCACTAGTAAAGTGGTTATTAATTTGAATTATTGTATATTGTCTATATGTCTCTTGTGTCCATAGTCCCGTTACGCTGCTACAAGTAAAAATTTAATTTTCGATGCAAAGGACAATTGAACGCTCTTGACTCCTGAGAAGTTTCGCGGCCCTCTTCACTACCTCATTGTTCACCTCCTGCCCCGTCTGAGCGAGTGGCTACAAGTCCCATGTTGGCCTTGTAGCCCAGGTCATGACCTGTTGAACTAGGCTCCAAACAGATGTTTCCACATTCCGAGGGACATCTCCAGCAGTAGAGGAGAAGGAATAAATCCCCAACCTCCCTCAGCCCTTCAAGGTATTCTTTGTACACTTGCACACTATCTATCCTGAGACTTGTGCTGGTATCAAAGTAATAATTTTGCATAAAAACAGGCCCTTCAGCCCACTGAGTCCACGCTGACCAGCAACCATCCATTTTATTCGCCCACATTACTCGAAACTCCTTCCAGATTCTACCACTCACCAAGACGCTAGTGGCAATTTCTAGTGAACAATATTTTGAGATGTGGGAGGAAATTCACGTAGGCATAGGGAGAAATTGCAAACTCCACATAGACAGCATTGAGCTTGGGTCAATCAGGATTGAACTTGGGTCCATGGATCTTTGAGGCAGCAGCTCTACAGTTGTGCCAACTTGCCACTGCAAAGTGACAAGGATTCTTATGGTGCTGAGGAACTCGGCATAAGCCTCATGGATCAGTGAGTAAAGCCCCTGTCCCACTTAGGAAACCTGAACGGAAACGTCTGGAAACTTTGCGCCCCACCCAAGGTTTCCATGCGGTTCCCGGAGGTTTTCGTCAGTCTCCCTAATGGTCGAAAGTGGTTTCCGCTTCTTCTATGTTCCGGCGATTATTTCAAAAAATTCAAAACCGGCCACGACTAAAAATAGGTTGCCGTTTTAAAAATCGGTAATTTTTTAGTTGAAGCCGGTTGCGATGCTAGTTGAAGGTGGTTGCTGGAGGTTGCAGGTAGTGGAAGGTAAGACCTCCCTGGTGGAATAAAACTGGATGAAAAAAAGGTCTTACCTTCCACTACCTGCAACCTCCGGCAACCACCTTCAACTAGCATCGCAACTGGCTTCGACTAAAAAATTACCGATTTTTAAAACGGCAACCTATTTTTAGTCGCGGCCGGTTTTTAATTTTTTGAAATAATCGCCGGAACATAGAAGAAGCCGAAACCACTTTCGACCATTAGGGAGACTGACAAAAACCTCCGGGAACCGCACGCAAACCTTGGGTGGGGCGCAAAGTCTCCAGAGGTTTCCATTCAGGTTTCCTAAGTGGGACAGGGGCATTAGTTTGACTTTTGGTTGGTTCTCAGGGCTCAAAAGAAAAAAAGATGACTTAGTTTTTCAACTATTTTAAGCAGATTGCATGCCTGAGTGTATTTATGCTGCTGGCAGAGGTTCTGGTGGAATTTGTCTGGGCCTGTATTTGTCGTGCTACCTCGCGTGCAGAAACGTGTCTGGAACGGCTCGAGGAAGGTTGCTGGAGCAGAGATTGTGTTGAAATCTTAACTTCACTGTTGCTGAATCAACAGTTTGGGCACATTAATTCCTGAGCTCGGCTGAAACTCGTCACGGTGGAGACCTGATTCGTAAACCAAATTATTTAACATTGTTCCCATGAGCAGTGTTCACTGGCCTCCTTCAGCTTTTGCAGGGACCTGTATCATGTGTTTAATTGGATAGTGGTTTTGCTTGGAGGGATGTGTATGATCACATTGGGTGTCCTAGAGTGGGTTGGTTTTTCCTGCTTACCATTGACATACACTCTTCTGCCCTGAAGACATTGATTCTTGCTTGTGCACAGATCTGGTAGCATCATCAGTTCCCATGTATTGCAAAATAGATTGTCCTTTACAGAGCTATTCCATGCTCTTACTTGTATACATTGTTGATCAGATGAAATATTGAGTCTCTGTTCTCTAACCTGCCTTTAGCTGAAGTTGAAATTGGTGTCAGAGAGTTATGGGGTCTTTCAGCATAGAAATGGGCCCTTCAGCCCATCACACCTATGTCAACCTATTTGCCTATCTGCATAGGGCCATGGATTAGCCTGTTGTGTCTATACCCAGACGGTTAGACAGGCAGCAAGACACACCAGTGTTTAGTTTAGAGATATAGTGCAGAAACAGGCCCTTCGGTCCACCGGGTCCACGCTGACCAGTGATCAACGGACATTAACACTATCCTACACACACTCGGGCCAATTTACATTAATGCCCCTGTCCCACTTAGGAAACCTGAACGGAAACCTCTGGTGACCTTGCCCGCGACCCAAGGTTTCCATGAGGTCGCCGGAGGTTTTGGTCACTCACCCTAATGGTCGAAAGTGGTTTCCGCGTGGCTTCATCTAGGTTGCTTCGATTGTTTCAACAAAATCAAAACCGGCCTCGACTAAAAATAGGTTGCCGTTTGGTCGAAGCCAGTGGAGTGGGGTCGCTATTTACTTACAGGCAGTCGAAGGCAATCTCCTTCGCTGACCGGCCATTTTGATTGGCTCATTGGAGTTTTCAGGACCTAGAAGACCCGCCGGAAGGTAAAATGCCTGCTAACTTTATTAAACTTCTTAAAACTGTCTCCACTCCATCTCCCCCCCTTCTCTCCCCTTCTCCTGCCCTTCTCCCCACTTCTCTCCCCCCTTCTCTCTCTCCCCTTCTCTCCCATTCTCCCCCCTTCTCTCCCCCCCCCTCCCCCCAGGCTCTCTAAAGGACTTACCGTGCTCTGTGGCAGCTAATTACCTTCCTCTTCATCGTGCAGACAGCACTACTCCACTCTCCATGGCCCCCACCTTCGCGATGTGTTTGTGTGTTTGTGCGGCCAGTAGCAAAGATCCTATAGGACAATTTGTCGGTAGATGCAGCTCACGCTTCGGTCGATCCAGGTCGAGGCTTTACAGGCGAGTGACCAAAACCTCCGGCGACCTCATGGAAACCTTGGGTCGCGGGCAAGGTCACCAGAGGTTTCCGTTCAGGTTTCCTAAGTGGGACAGGGGCATTACGAAGCCAATTAACCTACAAACCTGTATGTCTTTGGAGTGTGGAAACCGAAGATCCCGGAGAAAACCCATGCAGGTCACGGGGAGAACGTACAAACTCCGTACAGACAGCACCCGTAGTCAGAGCCAGTGCTGATATTATTCTCACTATTTGTACAAGCACGTACAGAAAGCATATTGGCAAGCACGCAACACACAAATGCATACTTGTAGCCACGTGCAGAATCACATGTGTAACCATGCAAAAGTGGGCATTGCTCAAACCACACATGCATGTGGAAGGCACAAATGCGTATGGAGTTCGAAAAAACATACACCAAGATGATCGCACACAAAACCACTTGAGCTGGTAGGACTCAGTGTTCACTGAGAGGGGGATGTGGAACAAGACTGTGGAAATCTGTACTGAAAGAAGCTCTCTAAAGAGTGGACTACAAGTTGTGAATCTGGAATGATCTGCCGAAGAAGGCAATGGAGGCCAATTCACTGGATGTTTTCAAGAGAGAGATAGATAGAGCTCTTAGGACTAACGGAATCAAGGGATATGGGGTGAAAGCAAGAACTGGTTGATCAGCCCATGATCATATTGAATGGCGGTGCCAGCTCGAAGGGCTGAATGGCCTACTTATTTTCTATATTTCTACGGACCACACACAAGACTGGAGTTTAATCTGTGTTGTACTCATGGTACTACACCTGTGCCATATTGTCATGGCTGCCAAAATTGTGCAAGACCCAGGTTTAGTCCCTTAAATGCCATGGCACAATTAAGTGTGTGAGAAGAATGTGCAGTTGTGTAGAGTCACCATCAGCTCATGAATAATGGAAGCACATCTGTATTTGACCAGTTTGATAGAATAACAGTTAATGCTCTCTCCATTAGCCATCTGATATTTAGAGTACGATGATAAACAGCATAACATCCGATAAACATGAAATTATAAATGAGTGATTGGGACACTTGTGCATTTGGATACTAAAGTGGTTTAGTGGTTTGTGGACTTTCAGACAGTATTTATGGTTAACTCCAGTCACCAGGAAATGGAACCCATCACCAAACATAATTTATCCCACAATAAACGATAAACTTAGCCTCATGAACCATTTGGAACAGATGTCTTTGGATATGAAGCAGATTTGTTTATGCCAATTTTTTGTTTACTAAGAATTAATTGCTGCTTGTCCAACTGAATCATAACTACAAAGTTACTCAATGAGGAGCAAAGAGGATTTGTGTTATGTGTTCAAATGCCTTTCGTGCAATAGGAATGGTAAGAATACCACTGATCATATTTTCTTAAATGAACTATTTATTCAATATTGTGCCTGTTATACAGTTAAATCCATATAGTTTTTCTTAAATGATTAAATGCCATCATTTAAAGGGGCTGTCCCACTGCGGCGACCTAATTGGCGAGTTTAGAAGAGTTTAGGAGAGTTTGAAAAAGTGTCATGTTGAAGACCTCCTTCGACTATGTTGAAGACCTCCTTCAACCTCCTTCGACTATGTGGAAGACTAGCTTCGACTAGCTTCGGGAAAATTGGACACCGAATAGTGGAGAGTGAAGACGACCTCTTTCGATCTCCTTCGACCTCCCTTCGACCTCCCTTTGACTATGATGAAGACCATCTACGACTACCTTTGATTATCTTCGACTACCCTCGATTACCTATGAATAACATGCCGACCTACTACGACCTACTTTGACTAAACCTACGAGTAAAAAAATATAGATTTTTTCCATGGCGACTTTTTTTTACTCGCGGGCAATTTTCAACATGTTGAAAAATATGCCGCGACCTAGCTGAGGCCTCGGGCACGCGGGGACTACTCTCGAGCATGAAGGAGAGTTACAAACACCTCCTAGGACCTCGTGTCGACCATACTGCGAGTATGAGTCGAGGGCAAACTCTTCTGAACTGGCGGATTAGGTCGCCGCAGTGGGACAGCCCCTTAAATATGTGCAAAAGGTCTGTGTTCAGCTTGTTACGTGGGGAAAGGGGATAGCGATGGAAACACTAGGACGTGTGTTTTCCGAAATGTGGGAGATGACCAGACCATCCATGAATCCAGATGAGTCCTGGTGTTTAAATCCATTATTTGTTTTTTTTTAATGCTATGAAAACTGACAAGTGCAGTTTTAGTAGTTAGTGTTATGGAGCAATGTTAACAGAGCAAAAGTGCACCAGTGAGGTTTAACACTGAGACACAAAAGGAGATAGTCATAGAGATTGGAAACTTGCCCTATGGGCCATCTTGCCCATACCGACCAATATACCCCATCTACACTAGTCCCATCGGCCCACGTTTGGCCCATATCCCTCTAAACCTTTCCTATCCATGTACCTGTCCAAATGTCTTTAAAATGTTGTCATAGTACCTGCCTCAACTACCCCCCCCCCCCCCCACACACACACACACACACTTTCTGTGTGAAACAGTTGCCCCTTGGGTTCCAAGTCTTTCTTTCACCTCTCACCTAAAACTTGTCCTCTGGCTCTTGATCCCCTTCCTCTAGATAAAAGATTGTGCATCTACCATGTTAGAATTGGTGACCAAAGGTTTGCAAAACACGTGAACACATTTAAAGAAAATAAAGAGATATATTTCTGGGAAGTTTAGTCAAGTGCAGGCCCTTGGAAGATGAAAGCCCATCGACCAGTGCTGGAGTCATTAAATGGGGAGATGACTTGGGACCAGAAATGGAGAACACTGCTATCCTGGCGGGCCGGAGGCAATTGTAGAGATAGGGTAGGGCAAAGCTATCATAATGGTTTCCATCAGTGGTATTGAGTATCAAATACAAATGACAGAAAACACAGAGCCATCATTGTGAGGTAGTCTTTTTTGACATCTATCCACGAGAAAGCATTGGATTACCACCCAGGTTTTATGCAGGATCCCATTGCTGTAAAACTATCACAAATTCTAAGACAGTATAGTTTCAATCAAGATGATGAATTTCACAAAGCTTTGTTATCATGTTGAATGAATCAAAAGAGAATTATACGGTATAAGTTAACCAAACTGTTAGACCTACAGCAGACATTGTTGGGTGGTCACAACTGCAGTAACATTTATTGTGGAGTAGATATTCATTTAATATTGTCTCTGAATGGAAGGCATCCAAACACCCAGCTGCAAAATGAGTCTGAACAGGATTAATTTTATTAAAAATGAACAAATTGACAACAGAAAACTCATAAATAGAAACCAATTCAGATTGGTAGGGAGGGAGTAAATGGTTTGGAGAACATTTTCTTGTTTGTAGATTAGTCAAAAGACAGCAAATTTCTGGGATTTCCTGGGATCCTTTCCACTGTCCTTCAAGTCATAGCCTCCAACATGTAAAAATCATTAAATTAAAAAACAAATTCATTTCTTTAGCTCTATGACAAATGGTATCCTGGATTTGGAATCCCTAATGCAGTTCTGACACCCTTCTCCATAAAGCCATTCTTCCCCTGCTTTGGTTCAAAGAAGGGCAACCAAAGCTATCATTACATTTCTGAATCATAACCGATGAAAAGCTTGCTGTATGGAATAAAGAATTTGGATCTATATAGTGGGAAGATCAAGCTATTGTCTGTCACCCTTGCTCCAAATGCTTCCTATTAACTCAGTCCCATTTCATTGGCAGCATCATCCCAATCCCCCCCTGCCCTCCACGCCCCACCGCCCTAGTTCACCTACTGCTGAAACAATTGTTCATGTCTTGGACACCCTCATTTTATGCTGCATGAACAAGGTCATTCACAGACAAGAGAGAGGTAAAGCAGCCATGGATTCAGTTCCATTCCAGACACACTCTTTAGAGCTGTCTTGAGGCACGGAGTAAGGGGAGGGATGGTGAGAGCCATGCCAGGCAACTTGTTCAGGATACCAGAGGATGACTGCTGCCAGGGATGCTGAACCCAGGAAACTAAACAATGACCCAAGAACCGTACTGAACTTTAAGCACACTGCCCATCTCTACTGCTTCCCTCCATAAGAGGACTCTGAAATTTGAACAGAATACATTTTCATAGAATGAATTTACATAAATACTGATTTTACGTTCAATTTCCTTTGAGAGATTCTTTAGTCATGCTGTATAATTGTCTTGAGTGGGAGGAAGTTTTAGGTCCGGAATAAATCTATTTCTGTTGAATGTTTCTGTTTATTTCCATATAGTGGTCCCAGTAAGTACCCCGAATGAATTTGTCCCATTGTACCCTCCAAGCCTATATTGGGCAACAGCAATACTAATGTAGTGACAATGCCTGAAGCTCCTTCATGGCAGTGTTGTCAAACAAAAACTGTTGTCAAGCCAGAAAGAAGTATTGGAGAAAATAACGTTCAAAATAATGTTGCAAGTTCTTGTTTTGTACGGGAGGTGGAACAATGTAGGAAGGAGATTCCGGAGTCTGTCGTGGCTGCAGAGTGTAGGGTCACTAGGAATTGGGTGATTAAATCCAATGGTAAGCAAAGAGCTGGAAATAGAGCGACAAATGTCATTGGTAGCGGTTGTCAGGTTGCTGAAGACGACAGATATAGAGAGAGATGAATCTGTGGAGGGATTTAGAAGGGAGTGAATAATTGAAAATCGAGGCATTTCATAACCCATAATAATACAATACAATACAATACAATACAATACAATTTATTTGTCATTTGGACCCCGTTGAGGTCCAAACGAAATGTCGTTTCTGCAGCCATACATTACAAAACGAAGAAGACCCGAGACACAACACAATTTACACATACATCCATCACAGCGCTGTGATGGAAGGCAAAAAAACGTATCTCTCCACTGCACCCCACCCCCCCCCCGATGTCAGAGTCAAAGTCAAAGCCCCCGGCGGGCGATGGTGATTATCCCACGGCCATTAAAGCCACGCCGGTTAATGCAAGGTCGCGCACCGGGTCTTGGTGTTAGAGCCCTGGCGTGCGCTCGCAAAGTCCCGCGGCCACTCCAAGCCGTGCGGGGCGATGATGTAAAGCCCCGCTCCAGGTGCTCTTCAACCCCGCAACTCGGGCGGAAGAAGTCGCCACTGCGGAAGCCCCGAAAAGCGGTCTCCCACCAGGGACCCGCGGGCTTCCGGTGTTGCCGTCCGCCAGACGGTTATAGCCTCCGAATCTCCAGGGGTCGGGTCGCAGCAGCGCTCCACCACAGCTCCACCCGCTCCGGACTCGGCCAGCCCCATGACGGTGAGTAGTCCGCAGCTCCACAACTGGAGCCCCAGGTCATTCCTGCTGGAGGCCGCTCCACGTTGCCCAGCCGCAACGACAACGGAGACCCGACAAAGAAAAGGTCGGGTCTCCCGTGCAGGGGAAAGATTTTAAAGTCCCCCCCCCACACCCCCACACACATACCCCGACAAAACAAAAAAATAATAAAAACTACATAGAAACGAGACAAAAATAATAAAAAGACAGACGGACTGCAGAGGCCGCTGCTGACGAGAGTTGCGCTGCCCGCCTAATACATAAAACATATACAATTCTTAAAGGATTGGACAGGCTAGAAGCATGAAAAATGTTCCCGATGTTGGGGGAGTCCAGAACCAGGGGTCACAGCTTAAGAATAAGGGGTAGGCCATTTAGGACTGAGATGAGAAAAAACTTTTTCACCCAGAGAGTTGTGAATCTGTGGAATTCTCTGCCACAGAAGGCAAATTCACTGGATGTTTTCAAGAGAGAGTTAGATTTAGCTCTTGGGGCTAAAGGAATCAAGAGATATGGGGAAAAGCAGGAAAGGGGTACTAATTTTAGATGATCAGCCATGATCATATCGAATGGCGGTGCTGGCTCGAAGGGCCGAATGGCCTACTCCTGCACCTGTTTTTCTATGTTTCTATGTGTTCTAACCAGGTGCTGTGGCCGACCAGGAGCCTCGGACTTGGGTTTCTCCAAGATAGGACACAGCGTTAGGTGACCCTCAGTTAGCATCAGTTTCTGTTGTTAGTTTTAACTGGAAGGAAACCAATGGAAAGAATGTTTATTTTGAGCCTTTTGTTAATTCACGACTTTCTATTACAGTTTACACCCAGTGAAATACTTTTCATGTAATAACAAGGAACTGCAGATGCTGGTTTACACCAAAGATAGACATCAAACGCTGGAGTAATTAGCATCTCTGGAGAAAATTGGTAAGTGACATTTCGGGTCAGGCCCCTTCTTCAGACTGAAGAAGGTTCCCTACCCAAAACGTTAAGGGCCTGTCCCACTTGGCCGTCATTTGCGCATAATTTACACGACATCATTTACACATCACGACGCGCGCGATGTGACACGGCCGTGATGCGTGCATGGTGCTCAACACACGCATGGTGCGTGGTGACATAGGCAGTGACGCGCACGGCGTTGCAGGATTTTGTGATGTACAAAATCTTCGCTTGCCATCTGCGTGGGACGCAAATGACGGCCACGTAGGACAGGCCCTTTACCCATCCATTTTCTCCAGAAATCCTGCTTGACCCACTGAGTAACTCCAGCATATTTTATCTATTTCAGAAGTACTTCTCAGTTGTGTTCCTGTTGTAATATGTTCCCGGGTCACTGGAGTGGGGCCTAACCCATCCCTAGCACAAAGTGAATCTAAACATCATTAAATGAAACGTCTGCATTTCTTTATCCCTCCGTGACAAATGAGCATTCTCCATTTGGAACCCCTAATGCAGTTCTGGCACTGTACTCCACAAACCGTTAATCCCTTGATTTGGCTCAGCGTGGTTCAGCGGTAGAGTTGCTTCATTTCAGCGCCAGAGACCCGGTAAAATGTAAATTATCATCATGTCTGTAGGATAATGTTGATGTGCGGGGATTGTTGGTCGGTGCGGACTCGCTGGGCTGAAGGGCCTGTTTCCACGCTGTGTCTCTATTTAAACTAAATTAAGGTCAGGCAAGCCATTTTTACACTTCTGCATTGCAGCTGATGGAAAAGCTTGCATTGCTGATTAAACAAGGCAATGGCAATGCCTAAAATACTCAAGCAACTGAAGAGCTTTTCTGTTCTATTCAAAAATGATTTCCAACTAGGCCACGCCCAACCTCGTTCTCTGGCCCAGCCTTGCAACCTCTCTCCATTGCCAACTTATCCAACAGTTCAGTGGCAGAACTCAAATGTAGCCTGTGCCAAGGTCTGAGATGGCTTCAGGCAGCCTGCTCATCTTCCATGGACTACAATCCCATACAAAATGTTATTCCCAAAAGATGCATCATTTACTTCCACACCCAGAACTGTATCCTTTGCACAGGCAATTGTTGCCTTTGGTTGAGGGAGTCTCTGGTACAGTTGTGTTTATAACACCAAAGGTATAGGAGGAAACAGGAGAATGTGCCACCCAGTAAGAATGTAAATAATTTATTTGTGGCATGGTATGCCTGTGATTTATTACTCTGCTTTGTAAATCATTGTGTTGAATGACAGTAGGTAATCCAGATGTGAGCATGTCACTTTACATTCAACTATTCAATTACGGAAGGCAAAATACTAAGTATGAATCTGGCAGGCTGGAAACGCAAGTAGAGATCGGAAGGAACATATATCCAACAAATTAGGGAGGTGGGTTAGATTCTGGATCAAATATAGTTAGTTCCGGATCACTTTGTTTTTTAGAAGAATGGAGAAATGTTGAATTAAACGCTGCTTTCATGCTGGGGTGCTGCCAACGACAGGGTTATCTTCATAGTAATCTCCTGCTCCGTCCAGTCCCCCTGAGTGTCACTAACCTGTCAACTGTACTTTCCTGAAGAAGGGTCTCAACCCGAGACGTCACCTATTCCTTTTCTCCAGAGATGCTGTCTGACCCACTGAGTTACTCCAGCTTTTTATGTCCATCTTCAGTTTAAACCAACATCTGCAGTTCCTTCCTACACAAATGTACTTTCCTGTTTTGACTTGTTTCAGGCCTCACTGAACAGGCCCTTTAGTCCATGCCGACCATCAACCTTCTCCTGACACAAATTCTGCATTGTGCCACTTTCTCATCCACGCCCTACACTAGGGACAATTTTCAGTGACTATTCAGCGTAACAAGCCCATATGTTTTTGGGACAGGCGAGGAAATTGGAGCACCCAGCGGGAACACACGCAATCACAGGGAGAACGTGCAAACTCCATATAGACTGCTCCAAGGTCAGAATGTAACTCATGTCTGCCTCTCTGTGGCAACAGCTCTACCAGTTGTACCACCATGCCACCCAGCCTTGACACATACTGACTGCAAAGGAGAATTTGTTCACATCACTGAGTGCAGCTGCTTCAGGTTGAATGACTGATGTTTAATCTCAAGGGTCTCCTTGCAGCCAGTGTAACGCCCACCTTTGGGTGCCCTATGGCTTTGAGGATTGATGCAGCACCCAGTTCAATAATGTGGCATGGTGACCAAAGGACATCCTTCAAGTTTAACTTGTCCTGGTCGTGAATTAGTTAATTGAGCTAAAGCAGGCCAGTAGTTAAGATCTCATAGTTACTGACTACAATATGCCCTTTGCTCGATTGTCTTTACATGAAGAGATCGGATGGGGGAGTGAAAGGAGATGATCCTTGTCCATCTGTATTGTGGGACCGATGGTGAATATTCATCATGGTATCGAGATCATTGAGTGAGAGGTGAGAATGGTGTTGGATCCAGCAAGAATCGGCATTTGAAATTTTTGAAATCTTTACAAAGTTATTTAAAACAAGACTGATACCCAAAGCAGAATGGATTATCTTCGGAATAACGGAAGATGGTCCAGAACTAAATGTGTTTCAAAAGAAACTAATGGACTATGGGTTATTAACTGGAAAAAAGCTAATTCTAAAATTTTGGAAGAAGGCTCCAATACCAACTATAAATATGTGGATTTCAAATATGTTTGAAACATTACACCTAGAAGAGATAAGACTCCTCCTAGCAGGTAAACCAGATCACTTCCACCTGACGTGGTCTGCATTTATAGAATTATTACAAACATAGGGTGCAAAAGTACTTTAAAAAAAAAAATTGAGGTCAGGTAAGGGGGGATGATAGTTGAAGAGTTGGTATGTCCCATTTACGTAATGCTCATAAAAATATTTGTTTCTCTCTTTTTCCTCTTTCTCTCTTTCTTTCTTTCCTAGGGTCTATTTCTTAACTCTTTTTCTTTTGTTTTTAATTTTGCTCTTATAGGGTCTTCGTCCTTTTTTGTTGTCACATTTCCTACACTTTCACTTTTTCCTTCACTTTCTTCTTTCTTTCAATCTTTCCTTTTTTAGTGTAAAAAATAAATGGAGTACATTAATTGTAAGAAGATATAAATGACAAGTACTAATGTATGTGGTTGTAATATAATGTACTTCTAATAAAATACAAATTAAAAAAAAAATTAAAAAAAAGAATCGGCATTTGCTGGTAAAGAGGCATTATTGCGAAATCTGAGGAAAGGCCAAATGATGCCCCTACAGACCAAGGCTTAAATCTGTGGATATCATGGAGTCAAAGCATCATACAGCATGGAAACTGGCTCTTTCACCCACCATGTCTCTGGCAGCTGCCAAGTACCTATCTGTACTAACTCCATTCTCCGGTACGAGGCTTGCAGCCATCCTTGCCTTTTCAGGTGTTGACTAATTCCGAAATGTTGCAAGATGCTCGGCTTCTGCTGTGCCCTTGGGCAGTCAGCTCCAAGTTTCACCCACCTTCTGGGTGAGAAAAAATGTCCTCAAGCCCCCTCTAAATCTGCTATCCCTTACCATGAATCTGACATCTGATCATAGATACCACTGCCAAGGGCAATGCTTCCCACCCTGTCTATGCTCCACATCGGTAGCAAAGAAAGCAAACAATGCTAGCATTTATTTCAAGAGGGCTTGTATTCAAAAACTCAGAGTTTTTCAAAGGGATATGTAATGCTGAGGCTCTATAAGGCTCTGGTCAGGCCCCATTTGGAATATTGTGAGCAATTTTGGGCACCATATCTGAGGAAGGATGTGCTGGCTCTGGAGAGGGTCCAGAGGAGGTTTACAAGAATGATCCCAGGAATGAGTAGGTTAATCTATAATGAGCGTTTGTCGGCACTGGGCCTGTACTCACTGGAGTTTAGAAGAATGAGCGGGGACCTCATTGAAACGTACAGAATAGTGGAGAGGATGTTTCCACTAGTGGGAGAGTCTAGGACTAGAGGTCACAGCCTCAGAATTAAAGGAAATTCTTTTAGGAAGGAGATGAGGAGAAATGTCTTCAGTCAGAGGGTGGTGAATCTGTGGAATTCTTTGCCACAAAAGGCTGTGGAGGCCAAGTCAGTGGATAGTTTTAAGGCAGAGATAGATAGATTCTTGATTAGTACAGGTGTCAGAGGTTATGGGGCGAAGGCAGGTGAATGGGGTTAGGAGGGAGAGATAGATCAGACATGATTGAATGGCGGAGTAGACTTGATGGGCTGAATGGCCTAATTCTACTCCTATCCCTTATGACCTTATGACATAACTTTAAAAATCTCATGTGTTGGAAGGAACTGCAGATGCTGGTTTAAACCGAAGATAGACACAAAAAGCTGGAGTAACTCAGCGGGTCAGACAGCATCTCTGGAGAAAAGGAATGGCTGACGTTTCCCGTGACTCTCCAGTCTGAAGAAGGGTCTCGACTGATACGTCACTTATTCCTTTTTTTTCAAAATCTCAATCAGGTCCTCCTTGCCTTCTGTGACCGAAAGCAATCAAACTCAGCATATTTAATCTCTCCTTAAGCTGAACTGCTTCCCCTCCACCCATCTCCCCCTCTAGACACAAACCTGACTTGGCTTCAGGGCGACTGAGGTTAGTACAATTTGCCAATTCTGTGGATAAATAAGAATTCTCACCTTTCAGATCAGTGAATCTGAAAATCACATTGCAGCCAATTTTGTTATGTTTCGCTTCTATTGATGTAATTTAGACAAGGAAAATATTTACAGAGTGGATGAAGATCTTACCAAAATAACTGAGGAGACCCGTTTCTCAAAATGGGCATACATATTTGTACTCTGGATTAAGCTTACTATCTGATTTTCTCAGACTTTGTGGACAGATTTTCAGCGATACAGGAAGAAGCTGCAGATGCTAGTTTACATCGAACACAGACACATAATGCTAGAGTCAAGGGCCTGTCCCGCTGTACGAGCTAACTCTAAAACTCTGAGTTTCCCCTGATTCGAACTCGGAGAATTAAGGTAATAGCCGCTCCTAGGTACTCGGGGCTCTCGTGGACATTTTTCAACATGTTGAAAAATCTTCACGAGCTTACCGCGTTTCCCGAGTACCTGCCGTTAGCGTTGCGAGCCGCTAAGAGACGTCCCGAGCTCCGACGTACCCGCTACGTACATTCTACGTGCTTACCACGAGTTTCTTTTTTTTTTTAACTCGGGAAACGAGATATAGACAGGGATGTAGTGAGATATAGAAAAACGAATGAAATATATGCAAAAAAGTAAAGATTATAAGGGAAAGGCCATTGTTAGCTGTTTGCTAGGTGAGAACGAGAAGCTGGTGCAACTTGGGTGGGGGAGGGATGGAGAGAGAGGGAATGCTTGAAGTTGGAGAAGTCAATATTCATGCCATTGGGTTGCAAGGTGCCCAAGTGAAATATGAGATGCTGTTCCTCCAATTCTCTCTCTGACAATGGAGGAGGCCTTGGACAGAAAGGTCAGTGTGGGAATGGGAAGGGGAATTAAAGTGTTTAACAACCGGGAGATCAGGTAGGTCCAGGCGGACTGAGCGAAGGTGTTGAGCAAAACGATCGCCCAGTCAACGATGGTCTCGCCGATGTGTAAAAGTCCACATCTTGAACAACAGTAGATGAGGTTGGAGGAGGTGGGTACAATGGATCATTGTTGGCTGGAGAAAGTGACAATGGGCCAGACAAACAGTAAAATTAATCAGGAGAGACCACAGGTGATTTTTCAGGCGACCAGGCTGTGGCCACATGTCGCCTGTCTGGTCGTGAGAAGTCTCCTCAGTCCCCCAAAGAATCTACCATTTTTCTGGTCGCCGCTGGATTTGTAAATGTTTGAACATTTTTGGCATAGCTTGACTTCTCCTGACGTAGGTTTGGTGAATTCCATTGGCGACTACCTACGTCAACCGGCTACAGGTACTGGCGACTGAATTGTCTTACCTTGTCGTAGCTTGACGCGGGTGGACGTAGGTTGTCGTCCAATGGGTCGCCGGTTGTCGGTACGGTTTGCCGAAGCTGGACGTCGACTAGGTGGTAGGTTGTTGCAGACATTGTCAGAGACGTTGTCGTAGGGGGTCCAGTCGCCAGTTTTTCAGCGACCTGCTACGACTGTGACAGTCGCCGGCAGTCGCCGAAAAAGTCGCCTAAGTGGGACAGGCACATTACAGTTACTTGAAGTGAGAGAAATCAATATTCATACCACCTGGTTGTAAGCTGCCCAAATGAAAGATCCTATAGCGAGCAAGATAGATCACTCGACGAAAAAGACGTAGTACGGTCATGGGCAGATTCATGGGTAATTTTCGGCCCCATTTCCATAACCGTCTTCCGTCTTCGCACCAAAGATCCCATAGATACTAGTGCGGAGACGGAAGCCGGTTACGGAAACATCCTCGTAAAAATAAAAGTTATTTGGTAAAAATCTTCTCCTCATTTTCAGAATTATAATTAATTAACACAAACTGTTCCCCCGCAACATTGATTACACTGCGAGTCGGGTCGAGTCGGGTTACTGAAATGGATGAAAAAAAGGCCCACGTTCCGCTCCGTTGCGTACTACACGTCAGCCCATTGCATTTAGATGGAGTGGTCTATCTTGCTCCGGATCTTTGGCCCAAATGAAATAGGAAATACTGTTCCCCCAATGTGACGTTGGTGAGACTATAGTGGCAGAGTTATTTTCACTTGAAAGAAAACTGCTTTGTTACGTTGCTGGGTTTTCCTTTTTCATTAAAAGGAATCAAATGATTGTCTTTTCTTGAAATTCGATCTCCATGTGTCTGTTGGCTGAGATTCATTAACTGTGCGGGTACTTTGTTAACCCAGTCAGCTCTTGTCTCTTGCCTTTAGGCTGCGGGCAGGGAAAGTCAGACGTCTCACGTCTGGTGGATATGTATTGTACTTTAAATGTGATATTGCCAGCAGTTAACAACTCACTATGAATCTCGGAGCAGTAACTTTTGACAGTTTCTTCTCCCTGAAGGCTTAATTCTTAAACTACTCTAAGGTAGAGCAATTCATAAAGCCAGAATATCAAATGCACTTTTAAAAATAATGGCAACTCTTGCACCTTTTTGGTGTAGTTTAGTCCCCTGCTCTCTTGCAGAGGCTTCCTGGCCCTGGCTATCACTGACTGAGCAACAGCAGACTCATAGTCCACGTATACTGTTGTGACCCAGTTCAAAGCATCGAAAATAATAAAGGATTAAGAAGGAACTGCAGATGCTGGAAAATCGAAGGTAGACAAAAGTGCTGGAGAAACTCAGCGGGTGGGGCAGCATCTATGGAGCGAAGGAAATAGGCAACGTTTCGGCCCGAAACATTGCCTGTTTCCTTCACTCCATAGATGCTGCCGCACCCGCTGAGTTTCTCCAGCACTTTTGTCTACCCAAAATAATAAAGGACAATAGTTTAGTTTAGAAGCAGAGCCTAGAAACAGGCCCTTCGGCCCACCGGGTCTGCACCGACCAGCGATCCCTGCACATTAACACTATCTCAAAACACTATCTTATACACTATCCTACACACACTGGGGACAATCTCCACTTACACCAAGCCAATTAACCTACAAACCTGTACTCCTTTGGAGTGTGGGTGGAAACCGAAGATCTCAGAGAAAACCCACGCGGTCACGGGGAGAAGGTACAAACTCCGTACAGACAGCACCCGTAGTCGGGTTTAACCCAGGTCTCTGGCGCTGCAAGCGCTGTAAAGCAGCAACTCTACCGCTGCGCCACTGTGCCACCTTGATGGAGGTGTGGCATGTTAATGTGTGGGTATCAGAGAGGCACATTGTACACACTTACAAACCGTGGACACCAGTTTGAAGCTGAGGCTATATTAACGCTCGGTTCTCATGTAATACTTGTCCGTCCACATAATGCAATCAGACACACGCCTGGCCGATGTTGATACCGCTGGGGTGTAAGCTGCCCAAGCGAAATATGAGGTGCAATTTGCACTGGGCCTCACCCTGACAGTGGAGGAGGCCCAGGACAGAAAGATCTCCAACCAGTCTGACTGTTCCCCGATTATATTTTAACTCTTTGCTTTGTTGTCAACTTCTCCAAGCTAACAATGATCCATTCTACATTTTTTGATCCCCATCTCTATTGATGTCTTGTTTTCACACCTTACCCTTCCTTATCTTTGTATCTCCCTCTCCCCTGACTCTCGGTCTGAAGAAGGGTTTTGACCCTAAACATCACCCATTCCTTCTCTCCAGAGATGCTGCCTGTCCTGCTGAGTTACTCCAGCATTTTGTGTCCATCACCTGGCCTGCAGATCGATTTGTATGGAGGTTAGGATTGAGAGTAGGAAGAAAGAAGACACAAATTTCTGGTAACTCAGTGAGTCAGGAGAAGTTGGATAGGTGACCGTTTGGGTTGGGACCATTCCTCAGACAGAAGACTGAGGAGGAAGGTGATGTTGGTGGGGGTTGGATCATGGATCGATAGCAACACTGAACCTGTGATGGATGTTTGCAGGAGTCAGCAAAGGCAAAAACAGTTGTTGTTTTATTTTGTGGGTATTGGTTGAGGGATGATCATTGCAAAAAAATAGCAGATGCCAAGAACCTAAACTGAAAGCAGCAAATGGCAGAAATTCTCAGTCGGTCAGGCAGCATCTGTGGGAAGAGAAACAAAGTTAACGTTTCTGGTCCATGATCCTTCATTAGAACATTTAAAGTAGCAAGGTACACAAAATGCTGGAGAAACTCAGCGGGTGCAGCAGCATCTATGGAGCGAAGGAAATAGGCAACGTTTCGGGCCGAAACCCTTCTTCAGACATTTAAAGTAGCAATTCTAATGAAGGGTCTTTTAGGTCTGAAGAATAATCCCGATCTGAAAGGTCGCCTGTCCATTCACCTCCCCAGATGCTGCCTGACCTGCTGAGTTTCTCCAGCACTTTGCTCCAGATTCCAGCATCTTCAGTCTGTTTGCGAAGGAACTGCAGTTGTCGCACTTGTCGCTTTAACTCCCCCCTTGACTCCATTCAAGGACCCAAGCAGTCTTTCCAGGTGCGGCAGAGGTTCACCTGCACCTCCTCCAACCTCAACTATTCCATCCACTGCTCTAGATGTCAGTTGCTCTACATCGGTGAGACCCAGCGTAGGCTTGGCGATCGCATCGCCCAACACCTCCGCTCAGTTCGCAATAACCAACCTGATCTCCCGGTGGCTCAGCACTTCAACTCCCCCTCCCCCTCCCATTCTGAATCCGACCTTTCTGTCCTGGGCCTCCTCCATGGCCAGAGTGAGGACCTCCGCAAATTGGAGGAGCAGCACCTCATATTTCGCTTTGGCAGTTTGCACCCCAGCGGTATGAACATTGACTTCACTAATTTCAGGTAGTCCCTACTTTCTCCTTCCCTTCTCAGCTCTCCCTCAGCCTTCCGGCTCCTCCTCTTCCTTTCTTCCTCCCGCCCCCCCCCCAACCTTACGTCAGTCTGAAGAAGAGCTTCGACCCGAAACGTTGCCTATTTCCTTCGCTCCATGGATGCTGCCTCACCCGCTGAGTTTCTCCAGCATTTTCATCTACCAGCATCTTCAGTCTCTTGTGTCTATCATTTAGTTCTATTTCTCTCTCACAGATGTCACCTGACCGGCTGAGTTGTTCCATCTAGTGTTTTTTTTATTGTTAGTAGGATGACTATTGATCTGAGGGAATTCTTCCCTTCATATTGTGCTTTTGATATATTTAACACACAAATGAACTTTAGTTTAGAGATACAGCATGGAAACAGGCCCTTCGGCCCACTGAGCCCACTGACCAGCGATCCACGCACATTAACACTACCCTACACATTTTAAGGACAATTTTATATTTATACCAAGCCAATTAGCCTACAATCCTGTAAGTGTTTGGAGTATGGGTGGAAACTGAAGATTTCAGAGAAAACCTACACAGGTCACGGGGAGAACATACAGACAAACACCTGCAGTCAGGATTGGGCCTGGCTCTCTGGCGCAGTAAGGCAGTAGCTCCACCGGTACACCACCGTCCGTGCCGCCCTGGAACGAACCTCTGGAACAAAAAGACTGCACGGCTCCCTGTGTACTGAGCTATAGTGTTAGTTGCAGTTTCCACACTGTGGCATGGGTCTTTTGACCTGACATGAACATACCTTGATGCCAATCTTAAGAAAGTCAATTGCTCAGTTTCAATTCCTGTTATCTACGACTACCTTCGATTGCCTACGACTAACATGCCGACCTACTACGACTAAACCTACGAGTAAAAAAGGTATTGATTTCTTTCCATGGCGACCTTTTTTTACTCGCGGGCGTTTTTCAACATGTTGAAAAATACGCAGCGACCTAGCTGAGGCCTCGAGAACGCGGGGACTACTCTCGAGCATGAAGGAGAGTTACAAAGACCTCCTACGACCTTGTGTCGACCATGCTGCGAGTATGAGTCGACGGCAAACTCGCCAGAACTCGCGGATTAGGTCGCCCAAGTGGGACAGGCCCTTTACACCTCAATTGAATGAGTCCAAAATATTCACGACAAAGATCTGTGAAGGTACAGATTAATGGCAATTGTAATTAGTAATATGTAACACAAAGCACTGGGGTAACTCAGCGGGCCAGGCAGCATCTCTGGAGAATATAGATAGGTGACGTTTTGGGTAACCTATGCAAAGATGCTGCCAGTCCCGCTGAGTTACTCCTGCACATTGCGTCCTTTTTAAAAAAACCTGCATTTGCAGTTTCTTTTATCTCCACTCCTAGTTCAGTTTAGTTTATTGTCACGTGTACCAAGGTACAATCAAAAGTTTTTGTTGCATGCTAATCAGTCAGCAGAAAGACAATACATGATTACAGTAAATGAGCCATTTACAGTATAGATACATGATAATGGAAAAATGGTTAGTGCAAGGTAAAGCCAGCAAAGTCTGATCAAGGATAGTGCAAGGATCATCATTGAGGTAGATAGTAGTTCAGCACTGCTCTCTGGTTGTGGTAGGATGATTCAGTTGCCTGATAACAGCTGGGGAAAAAAACTATCCCTGAATCTGGAGATGTGCGTTTTCACACTTAGTTTCACAATAGTTTCACATTATTTTACAATGCTCTTCCTTAACCTTTTAAGTGGATGATAATCATTTAGCTGAAGAATCTAAAGGGTGTCGACCCAAAACGACATCCATTCCTTCTCTCCAGAGATGCTGCCTGACCCGCTGAGTTACTCCAGCTTTTTGTATCTATCTTCGGTTTAAACCAGCAACTCCAGTTCCTCCTTACTCATAATCATTTAGCAATATTGATTCCCATCTTCTTGTGTGTCATTTAATTTATTTCACATGTTTAATCAATAATGTTTTATTATTAATGTTGAGTATTTCATGTGTCATTCCTAACTTTCACTGTATGTCATGTTGTCACTTGCGGGTGGAGCACCAAGGCAAATTCCTTGTATGTGAATACTTGGCCAATAAACTTATTCATTCATTCATCTAATTTTATATTTTCCGAAACATAGTGAGAACGGTTCAGTATTAATTATTTGAGTGACTGCATAAAATACTGCACTGGCCAGCAATCTCAAACCTTATTGTAGCCCTGTTCAACTGCTGAAATATGCATGTAATAATCCTTTGGGTCTGGCCTTTAGGTTTCAATGGTAAAAATGAAGCTGTACAATAATTGTATAACTGTTATGTCGATTGCCTTATTCCTGTACAATTGCTTCCAATAAAATAAATCCAATAAATAAATATAAATAAATAAATAAATACATATAGATAAGATAAATAAAGAATCCTGTGGGTCCATCACTCTGCTGCTTGTGTCCTGCAGGCATGTTCACTAAGCGGATGAACGCCAACAAGACTTTCCCAGGGAATCCAGTAGCGTGTTCAGTTTTAAAAAAAAACTTGTGTGCGGACTATCGGGCCATTAACAGCCACAGTGCTTGCTTGGTCATGTTGAAGTGATTGGTAGGTCCTGGAATTTTCTGTGTAAATCAAAAGGATAAAAGGTTAAACAAACTGCATTGAGTGGTATTTTGGAGACATTTGTCGGTTGACCCTGGGTGTCTGGCCGTACCGTGTGATTATGCATATAAATAATGAAGCAAAAGAACAGGAAATCTTCACCAACCACCTGGCACATTTCATTCTAGTTAAACAAGATTTATTGCAAGATTTACAGTGGAATCTTGGTTGGGTTTGTGACCAGCTGTTAACTTATTAGCCCTCTTCCTAATAAACCTGAGAAGTTTTAACTCCTTGCTCTCGTTCAACTTTAAGTTGCAGATACTACTTCAGAGAAATAAAATTCTATAGTTTCTTGGGTTTATAAAAAGGACTTCATCAATGTTGGACAGTACATTGTATAGGAAGGAACTGCAGATGCTGGTTTAAACTGAGGATAGACACAAAATGCTGGAGTAACTCAGTGGGACAGGCAGTATCTCTGGAGAGAAAGAATGGGTGACGTTTTGGGTCGTGACTGAAATAGGGTCTCGACCCGAAACGTCAGCCATTCCTTCTCTCCAGAGATGCTGCCTGTCCCTTTGAGTTACTCCAGCATTTTGGGTCTATTTTGGGATGTACATTGCAGTTGCTGTTGCACTGTGATCTGCCCTGTGTCCTAAAGCGATCAGCTTCTCAATAATATTCCCAGCTCCTGTCCTTCCTTTCAGCAGTCTTCTTGTGCACCTGTTGATCTTTGTTTCGGAGTGACTGGGGAGAAAGCTTCCTCCTAGGAGAGCCTTTTTGCTTGGATTATACATGTTAAAAAAACCCTTGCTATGGAAAAGATAAATTACCTGTCCGCCTGAAAGTGGAAGCATTTCTTGCTGAGGAGTTGACTGATGGATCACCAAGTCAAGCCTATTTTAACGTCATTTGTACATTAGCACAAGGATCAATGAAAAATTCAGAACTTTGACTTGGCTTTGCCAGGCAATTTGTACAGTAGCAGCTTCTGCTCACATGTGATGGCCAAACTTTAGACATAAACTTTCGTCGTACATCATGGAAGCAGATCCTTCGGCCCACTGAGAATGCAACAGCCAGCGATCACCCTGGACACAAGCACTATTCTACACACTAGTGACAATTTACAATTTACTAAAGTGAATTAACCTACAAGCCTGTATATCTTTGGAGTGTGGGAGGAAACCGGAGCACCCGGAGAAAACCCACGCAGGTCACGGCGAGAACGTACAAACTCCGTACAGACAGCGCCCGTAATCAGGTTTGAACCGTGGTCCCTGGCGCTGTAAGGCAGCAACTCTACCGCTGCACCACCGTGCCGCTCCTAAAAGCTGGTAAAGATGGAGCACCCAGGCCCCGTGATTTACATAGCCTAATCCCAAGTAGGATAGGGAATTGATCAATGATCAATATTGCAGGTGTTTAGTCTTATGGAGAGACACAAACTGCATAGGCTGGAAACCTGAGCTCAGCTGGTCTGGCAGTATCTGTGCAGGGAATGGACAGATGGGGTTTTGGGTAGCAATCCTTCCAGGTTTGGTTGTTGCACAGATCACAGAGGGGGGGGGGGGAGCAGTGAGAGAGGGTCTGGCAGAATTCTCAATGGAGAGAGGAGTACAACAACAAGGGGGGCATGGAGTCTCAGCTTCCATCCTGACTACAGGTGCTTGTCTGTACCGAGTTTGTACGTTCTCCCTGTGACCTGCATGGGTTTCCCCGGGATTTCCAACTCTCTCCCACACTCCAAAGACGTACAGGTTTCTAGGTTAATTGACTTGGTATAAATGCAAATTGTTCCCAGTGTGTGACAATAGACAATAGACAATAGGTGCAGGAGTAGGCCATTCGGCCCTTTGAGCCAGCACCGCCATTCAATGTGATCATGGGTGATCATCCCCAATCAGTATCCCGTTCCTGCCTTCTCCCCATATCCCCTGACTCCGCTATTTTTAAGAGGCCTATCTAGCTCTCTCTTGAAAGCATCCAGAGAACCTGCCTCCACCACCCTCTGAGGCAGAGAATTCCACAGTCTCACCACTCTCTGTGAGAAAAAGTGTTTCCTCATCTCCGTTCTAAATGGCTTACCCCTTATTCTTAAACTGTGGCCCCTGGTTCTGGACTCCCCCAACATCGGGAACATGTTTCCTGCCTCTAGCGTGTCCAAACCCTTAACAATCTTACATGTTTCAATGAGATGCCCTCTCATCCTTCTAAACTCCAGGGTGTACAAGCCCAACTGCTCCATTGTCTCAGCATATGAAAGTCCCTCCATCCCGTGTAGGATAGTGTTAGTGTGTGGAGATCGCTGGTTGGTGCGGACTCGATGGGCCGAAGGGCCTGTTTCCGTGCTGTATCTCGAAACTAAACCAGTCTTCAACTTAGGAGATTTTGTAATGGGGGGAGTGAAATCGAGACCCAAGAAGCTGCAGATGCTGGAAACTTGAGCAAAAAACAAACTCAGCAGATCAGGCAGCATCTGTGGAGGAAATGGACAGGTGATGTTTCAGGTCAGGACCCTTCATGAGACTGAGTTCCTCTAGGGGATAGTTTATTGTTACATTTGTTCCAGGGCATGTGCATAATATAATGAGCCAATACAATTGGGGTGGGGGGAGGGGGTGGAGACTGTGGAGATGTCTTTGTAATCGTGTAGGGAAGAACTGCCGATACTGGTTTAATCCAAAGACAGACACAAAATGCTGGAGTAACTCGGCGGGTCAGGTAGCATCTCTGGAGAGATGGAATAGGTGACATTTCGGGTCAAGACCCTTTCTCCAGACTGGAGTAGGGATTCGGCCCGAAACGTCACCTATTTCTTCTCTCCAGAGATGCTACCTGACCTGCTGAGTTACTCCAGCTTTTCGTGTCTGTCTTCGTAATTGGTTTCATTTCTAGATGTATGGCACACATCACAAGGAAAGTACAGAGGATAAGAGATCACCTGTTGCAGAAGCTGACACGACAGTAACTCACACATGTACTTCACTTGTCTCGACAGGATTTACAGGGTTACACACTGCCGTAATTAAAGATAATTGTGTTGTTAATCTGGTATAGAACTCTGCCAATGCGGCAGGCCCCATGGAACTCCATAAAATAGGGGGAACTCTGATGAATGTGGGCTGGTACTCCCTTTGTGATCTCGAGTAAATATAAAAGTCATATCTTTGTGGGACATGCTGCCTTGCAGAATCTGTGCCACATTAGATGTTGACAGCCAATTATTGCCCTGTTTTAGGAGCAATTCCCAGTCCCCGTTGTGAGTTTAGGTGGAGTTTGCTGAGTATACAAGCACGCGTGAAGTCGAGCCTTTGCAGAGTGTAAAGGGCCTGTCCCACTGTACGAGCTAATTCAAGAGTTCTCCCGAGTTTCCCCTGATTCGAACTTGGAGAATTATGGTAATAGCCGCTCGTAGGTACTCGGGGCTCTCGTGGACATTTTTCAACATGTTGAAAAAACTTCACGAGCTTACCGTGTTTCCCGAGTACCTGCCGTTAGCGTTACGAGCCGCTACGAGACGTCCCGAGCTCCGACGTACCCGCTATGTACATTCTACGCACTTACCACGAGTTTGATTTTTTTTTTTAACTCGGGAGGGCTCTTGTATTACCTCGTACAGTGGGACAGGCCCTTTAAGATACCTGATGCTGTCTCTGGTTCACATCAACAATTTGTACTACCACACCTAGACACAAAATGCTGGAGTATTAGCGGGACAGGCAGCATCTCTGGAGAGAAGGAATGGGTGATGTTTCGGGTCGAGACCCTTCTTCAGATTGAACTACCACACTTTGTTTGTGTCCTTGGTATGAGAAAATAATTTTCACGGTCCCTTCGCCAGTGTGATAGCAAGGAGCTGTACGTGTGTGTGTGTGTGTGTGTGTACCTGTGCGGGTGTGCATGTGTGCAAAGATCCTATAGGATCTTTGCTTGTGTGCTCCTTTGTGGCTTGGCTCTCATGCTTTCAAACTCCATTTTTGTTGGCTTATTTTTGTTGTTATTCCACGCCTACAGCCTTGACTGCTGAGCGAGTCCTATAGCCTTGCAATTAGCAATGCATTTCACAGTTAAATAACCTTAATGTGCTGGTAACTGCCCCCATAAAGGCTATCAGAGATATTCCATTTAGACACATGCAACTGCAATTGCAATAATATCGTGTAGAACAAAACGTGATGGATTAATTCAGCAGGCCAGGCAGCATCTCTGGAAAACGATGACAGGCAACGTTTCGGGTCGATCACGACCCCAAAATAATCTTTAAATTCTAACCATGCCACTTCCCCTTACCTTCGCCCCGACTGAAAACGATCTTATATTTCTCTCCTTCTCCATTTTGACAAAGGGTCCCTGACCTGAAACGTTAAATGTTTCTCCTTCCACAGATGCTGCCTGACCTCCTGAGTTTTTCCAGCAGCATTTGTTTCTGTTTTAAATCATTTGTTGATCGGCCTATTGATAAGAAAGCAAATGAAATGTGTAGGAAGGAACTTCAGATGTTGGTTTAAACAGCAGATAATACACAAAAAGCTGGAGTAACCCAGCGGGTCAGACAGCATCTCTAGAGAGAAGGAGTAGGTGACGTATCGGGTTGATACCCTTCTTCAGTCTGAGAGTCAGGGGAAAGGGAAATGAGGGATATAGACGGTGATGTAGAGAGATGTAGAACAAATGAATGAAAGATATGAAAAAAAGTAACGATGATAAAAGAAGTGGGCTAGGTGAAAACGAGTTACAGACAATGAGACTAAATAAGGTGACTTTGAAGCTGGTGCGATTTGGGTGGGGGAGGGATGGGGAGAGTGGGGATGCAGGGGTTACTTGAAGTTAGTGAAATCAATATTCATACCACTGGGTTGTAAGCTGCCCAGGCAAAATATGAGATGCTGTCCCCTGACTCTCCAGACCAATAAGAAAGCAGAGAATGGTTGATGTCCCTGGAACTGGGTGACAGAACGAGAGAATTCCCTCAAGCTGTTTCATCAGTGGGCCTCCCATCTCACTTGCAAAAGGCAAAAGATCTCACAAAACACTTGAAACTGCAAATTGCTACGTTGTTCTGCATGGCTATCTGCTTTAAGAAACCTTGAGATTTGCAATAAAACAGAACTTGTCGAGAGTATAACTAGTCTTCTGTGATGATTTACTCAAGGTCACCCTCCGTTTACAGAATATAACCTTCAGATTGCTGCAAAGTTAGATTAAAAGTAATTGGTTAGACTAAACGGAATACACATCCAACCCAACCTGCCTTGTAACAGAAGCCATAGAGACACAGTACATATGTGTGAGACTTTTGTTTAGGAGTTTTATTACAAGTGCATCTTCAGTCTCTTGTGCCCCCCTCTCTTCTAAACCTAGTGGGTGAGGCTTCCGGTATTCCTTACTCCTCCAGAGTTTTCACATCTAATTACACTGGGAAACAAGATGGTCTTTGGGAACCAACATAAAAACAAGCTGGAATCAGAGTTTAGACTGTCTGTTGAAATTTGAAAAATGGTTTCCAATCAAGAATTGTTCTTTGCTTGCATGTTGCTGTCAAACCCACTGCATGTGAATAAAGTGTATGGACAGAAGCAAGACTTGTTATTATCTAGTTCTCATTTGTGGTGGGAATGGAACAATGACATTGTTATGTGCTGCACCTTTTATAGGCGCATTACCACAACATAACAAATAACATATTATAATGCAATAAACTATCAATTACACCAGGTAACCAGTCCATAAACGTGTAAGCCAAAATATATAGTATAACTCTTAAACACAGCCCAATATAGTTCATTGCTGGGGTAGGGTAGTGGTTAGGATTGTACAGTGTTCACTGCACCTCAGTACACGTGACAATAAACTAAACTGAACCGTGTGGTTCAAGAGACTGATGGTTGGTGGGAAGAAGCTGTTCTTGAGCCTATAGCTTCTTCCACTTTGGCACGGACTCAGTGGGCGGAAGGGCCTGTTTCCGTGCTGTTTTGCAAGCCGAGTCTGAAGAAGGGTCTCAACCTGAAATGTCACTCATTCCTTCTCTCCAGAGATGCTGCCTGTCCCGCTGAGTTACTCCAGCTCTTTGGTTTAAACCAGCATCTGCAGTTCCTTCCTACACCAGACCTCAAGGCCTTGGCGCCTGAAGGAACTGATGCTAGTTGTGGAGTGATTAAGTACTGGGATGTGGAAAGTACAGGAAATGGAGCTGATCAAATATCTCTGAGCTCTGTAGAAGATCTCATGGATAACGAGGGGTGAGATCTTGGAACAGTTTTAAACACGAGGATGATAATTTTAAACTGGAGCTTTTGCCTTCAGGAGAGGCAGTGTAAATCTGTGATCATTGAATGACTGGATGAACAGGGATTGGGGCTTGGTAGAACCTGGCAGTGAGGTTTGGATGAATGAAAACAAAAATCAACTCTGGCTTTCAGAAATCTATACAAATACAGGGAAAAAACTCAGCAGCTCAGGTGATGAAGGGAGAAGTTCACTCAGAGCTCCCGTGGATTTTGAAGCAACAGCAACAAAGAGAAGCAGGAGAAAGCACTGATTGGCTCTAGCCCAAGTGGGAGGAGAGTTAGAAGTGAGTCAGAGGGGGAAAACAGTTTAAAACTGAGGAATTTAGTTTGTAAATTGGTAAATTGATAAATTAGGCAATTTATCAGTCAATATAAGCAAGACGGCTCTTAGGGAGCAGCAGTGAGGGAGCGGCCTTGTGAGAAAAGTGCGAGTTTTTGGCTCGAGAGTGTTCGGCAAGGAGACTGAGGAGAGGAGGCTACGCAAAACGCTGGAGAGGGAGAGACGAAAGAAGGAGATGTCAAGCAAACTGATTCAGTGTGATGCTTGCAGTATGTGGGAGGTCAAGGACACTGCTGGTGCCTCTGGCTGCCACAAATGTGAGAAGTGCATCCAGGTACAGCTCCTGAAGGACCGTGTTGGGGAACTGGAGAAGCAAGTGGATGACCTCAGGTTCGTCCGAGAAACTGAGTCATTCCTCGACAAGTCCTACAGTAAGATTGTTACACCTAAGGTACTGGAAGAGAAAAGGTGGGTGACGGTGAGAAAGGGAGGGAAACATGGAATGCAAACGTCCCCGGGTGTTGTACCTCTTGTGAACACGTTCACCCACTTAGAAGCTGTCGGGACAGAAGACGTTATTACACTGAGCGGCGGACTGGCTTGCGAAGCAAAAAGGGCTGTTGAGCCAAAACCAAAGAGGCCGACGTCAGGCAATGCCATTGTAGTTGGAGACTCCATTGTGAGAGGTACGGACAGGGGTTCCTACGGCAACAGACGGGATTCGAGAATGGTGTGCTGCCTTCCTGGTGCCAGGATCCAGGATGTCACGGACAGAGTGCAGAAAATCCTCAAGGGCAAAGGTGAACAGCCGGAAGTGGTAGTGCATGTCGGCACAAACGATGTTGGAAAGAAGGGGATCAATATTCTGCAGCGTGACTAGAGAGCTCGGAAAAATGCTGAAAAGCAGGACCTCCAGGGTTGTTATCTCCGGTTTGCTTCCAGTTCCTCGTGCTGGCGAGAGCAGGAACAGGGAGATACGGGACCTGAATGTGTGGCTGAGGAACTGGTGCTCGGGGCAGGGATTTAGATTCTTAGATCACTGGGATCTGTTTTGGAGTAAGGGGGAACTGTACAAAAGCGACGGATTGCATCTTAACAGGTGGGGGACCAACATTCTGGCAGGCAGGTTTGCCACTGCTACACAGGTGGTTTTAAACTGAATAAGGGGAGTGTGGTGTCAAATGGGATAGTTGAGGATGGAGTTAAAGGGAAAGAGAGTAAAGGGATAGTTAATGACCCCCAGAATTAACAGGAAAGGAAGCTCACAAAGGGATAGGAGAGTATGGCCAAGTGTAATAGGGATCGATGTGAAAGGTGAGATACGTAAGGAATTAAAAGTATTGTATATGAATGCGCGAAGTATAAGAAGTAAAGTAGATGAGCTTGAGGCTCAGTTAGAGGTTGGTAGATATGACATTGTGGGGATTACTGAGACGTGGCTGCAGGAGGATCGGGCCTGGGAACTTAATATTCAGGGTTATACATCCTATAGAAAGGACAGGCAGGTGGGCAGAGGAGTGGGGGTAGCTCTGCTGGTGAGGGATGGAATTCAGTCCCTTGCGAGGGAAGACATAGGGACTGACGAGGTAGAGTCACTGTGGATTGAGTTGAGGAATTGTAAATGCAAGAAGACACTAATTGATGTTATCTACAGACCCCCAAATAGTAAGTTGCAGCAGGAGTTAAAACTGGCATGTAACAAAGGTAATGCCACTATGGTGATGGGGGATGGTGATGGGGGATAGTGATGGGGGGATTTCAATATGCAGGTAGACTGGGAAAATCGGGTTGGTTCAGGACCCCAAGAAAGAGAGTTTGTAGAATGCCTCCGAGATGGATTTTTAGAGAAGCTTGTAATGGAGCTGACCAGAGAAAAGGCAATTCTGGATTTAGTGTTGTCCAATGAACCAGATATGATAAGAGAACTCGAGGTAAAGGAACCGCTTGGAGGTAGTAATCATAATATGATTCGTTTTAATCTGCAATTTGAGAAGGAGAAGGTTAAATCGGAAGTGTCAGTGATGCTGTTGAACAAAGGGGACTATGAAGGCATGAGAGAGGAGCTGGCCAAGGTAGAATGGAAAGGGATCCAAGCAGGAATGACGATGGAACAGCAATGGCAGGAATTTCTGGGCATAATCCGGAAGACGCAGGATCATTTCATTCCAAAAAGGAAGAAAGATGCTAAGGGAAGTAGGAGGCAACTGTGGCTGACAAGGGAAGTTACGGATAGAATAAAACTAAAAGAAAAGATGTATAACACAGCAAAGAGTAGCCGGAAGCCAGAGGATTGGGAAACTTTCATAGGACAACAGAAGGAAACAAAACGGGCAATACGGGCTGAAAGGATGAAGTACGAAGGGAAGCTGGCCAGGAATATAAAGAAGGACAGTAAAAGCTTCTTTAGATATGTTAAGGGAAAAAGAGTAGCAAAGTCAAATGTGGGTCCCTTGAAGGCAGACACAGGTGAAATTATTATGGGCAACAAGGAAATGGCAGAAGAGTTGAATAGGTACTTTGGATCTGTCTTCACAAAGGAAGACACAAACAATCTCCCAGATGTACTGGAGGACAGAGGATCTAAGGGGGTAGAGGAACTGAAAGAAATTTTAATTAGGCGAGAAATAGTATTGGGTAGGCTAATGGGACTGAAGGATGATAAATCCCCTGGGCCTGATGGTCTGCATCCCAGGGTCCTCAGGGAGGTGGCTCTAGAAATAGTGGACGCATTGGTGATCATTTTCCAATGTTCAATAGATTCAGGATCAGTTCCTGTGGATTGGAGGTTAGCTAATGTTATCCCACTTTTCAAGAAAGGAGCGAGAGAGAAAACGGGTAATTACAGACCAGTTAGCCTGACTTCGGTGGTGGGAAAGATGCTGGAGTCAATTATTAAAGAGGTAATAATGGGGCATTTGGATAGCAGTAAAAGGATTAGTCCAAGTCAACATGGATTTATGAAAGGGAAATCATGCTTGACTAATCTTCTGGAATTTTTTGAGGATGTGACAAGTAAAATGGATGAAGGGGTGCCAGTGGATGTAGTGTATCTAGACTTTCAGAAAGCCTTTGATAAGGTCCCGCACGGGAGACTGGTGACTAAAATTAGAGCACATGGTATTGGGGGTAGAGTGTTGACATGGATAGAAAATTGGTTGGCAGACCGGAAGCAAAGAGTAGGAGTGAACGGGTCCTTTTCAGAATGGCAGGCAGTGGCGAGTGGAGTGCCGCAAGGCTCGGTGTTGGGGCCGCAACTGTTTACCATATATATTAATGATTTGGAAGAGGGAATTAGGAGCAACACTAGCAAGTTTGTGGATGACACAAAGCTGGGTGGCAGTGTGAACTGTGAAGAGGATGTTAGGAGATTGCAGGGTGACCTGGACAGGTTGAGTGAGTGGGCAGATGCATGGCAGATGCAGTATAATATAGATAAATGTGAGCTTATCCACTTTGGCGGGAAAAACAAGGGGGCAGATTATTATCTCAATGGGGTTAGGTTAGATAAGGGGGAGGTGCAGCGAGACCTGGGCGTCCTTGTACACTTAAAGTTAGCCTACATGTACAGCAGGCAGTGAAGAAAGCTAATGGAATGTTGGCTTTCATAACAAGAGGATTTCAGTATAGGAGTAGGAGGATGAGGGGGAATCTTATAGAAACATATAAAATTATAAAAGGACTGGACAAGCTAGATGCAGGAAAAATGTTCCCAATATTGGGCAAGTCCAGAACCAGGGGCCACAGTCTTAGAATAAAGGGGTGGTCATTTAAGACTGAGGTGAGAAAAAACTCACCCAGAGAGTTTTGAATTTATGGAATTCCCTGCCACAGAGGGCAGTGGAGGCCAAGTCACTGGATGGATTGAAGAGAGAGTTAGATAGAGCTCTAGGGGCTAGTGGAGTCAAGGGATATGGGGAGAAGGCAGGCACGGGTTATTGATAGGGGACAATCAGCCATGATCACAATGAATGGCGGTGCTGGCTCAAAGGGCCGAATGGCCTCCTCCTGCACCTATTTTCTATGTTTCTAAGTGGATGTAATATCTCAAATTGAGGAAATGTAATGTTGCATCTCTCCATTATCTTCTGCCTTTATTTCTTAGTTTGGCTTAGATTAGGCAAGAGGTGGCAAGGTGGCGCAGCGGTAGAGTTACTGCCTTATAGCGCCAGAGTCCCAGATTGGTTTCTACAGTGTTGTCTGTATGGCGATTGTACGTTCTCCCCGTGACCACATGGGATTTCTCCTGGTGCTCTGGTTTCCTCCCACACTCCAAAGAGGATTGCAGGTTAATTGGCTTTGGAAAAATTGTAAATTGCCCCTAGTGTGTGTAGGATAGCGCTAGTGTGCGGGGATCGCTGGTCTGTGCAGACTCGGTGGGCCGAATGACCTGTTTCTGTGCTTTATCTCTAAACTAAACTATACAAAGGACAAAGGACATTTATTGTCACATACACCATTTCTGGTGTCGTGAAATTTGAGTTGCCATTTGCAGCACACCAATACAAATAAAACACAACATTAGAGAATTTAACATAACAAATAAAAACATCCCCCTCCAATGGTTCCCACTGTGAGGGAAGGCAGCAAAGTCAGTCCTCTCCCTCTATGTTCACCCCGTGGTCGAGGCCTATTTGAAGCCTCCGCAGTCGCCACAACGGCGGCCCGATATTACAGGCCCTCTCGGGAGAACACTCTTCAGCAGCTTGGAGTGTCTGGAACGCGGCAAAAACTCAGCAGGTCAGATTGCATTCATGAAGGGACAAATAGAAGTCAAATTGAGGAAAAACATAATGCTTGGTCTCTCCAGCATTTTCAGTCTTTATTTCTCTGTTTGGCCTAGATGTCAGCCACCCCTCCCCCATTCCTCACCACCTCCAGTCCACAACATGTTGCTCTTCAGCCAGTGGATCGGGGAGACTCAAGAGCAGACCAGGTCCTTTCATTACACAACCCTCACACCAACACGTCTCCCTGGCATTCAGCTGCAGTGTTCCACAGTCTGGCAAGAAGCACTAAAGTGATGTGTAGGAAGGAACTGCAGATGCTGGTTTAAACACAAAGACACAAAAAGCACCAAGGTGATCCCTGTTGCTGGACCATCCAAGAGCCTTTGAGAAGGATGAGAAGGCCTGCCGGGAGGAGGTGGCTGATCTGGCACTCTGGTGTCAGGACAACAGCCTCCTCTTGAATGTCACAAAAACTAAAGGAGCTGATCGTGGACTTTAGAAGGGCACAACATGTCAGGACGTACACACCACTGGAGATAAATGGGGATACTGTGGACTGGGTGAGCTGCTTTAAATACGTGGGAGTCCACATCACAGAGGATCTGACATGGACATCACACGCTGCCGCACTGGTGAGTAAGGCAAGGCAGCGCCTTTACCACCTCAGGCAGCTGAGGAAATTCAGAGTCTCTCTGAGGATCCTCCAGTGCTTCTACTCTGGGACTGTAGAAAGCATCTTGTCCAGCAACATCACAATCTGGTTTGGGAACAGCTCTGCCCAGCACAGGAAGGCTCTGCAGAGAGTAGTGCGTTCAGCCTAACACACTATGGGAACTACACTCGCCCACTTGCAGGACCTATACACCAGAAGGTGCAGATCCAGAGCCAGCAACATTATGGGGGACCCCTACCACCCCAGCAACAGACTGTTCCAGCTGCTACAGTCAGGCAAACACCTCCGCTGTCATGCTGTGAAAACAGAGAAGATGAGACGGAGTTTCTTCCCACAGGCCATCAGGACTGTAAACTCTTATCTCACCAGGGACTACTTTACTGTAGTAATTTACTGTTGTGTTGTGTCTTTTGTAAAAAAATATTTTCTAACATGTAAATACTGATTCTGTTCTATTCTGTTCTGTAGTTTTTGCACAATCCGCAGGCATTGCCACTTTCATTTCACTGCACATCTTGTATGTGTATGTGACAAATAAACTTGACTTGACTTGACTTTGGTTCAGTGCCGAAGGGGGAATCAAAGGACGAGGCAATTGATTCTGCTTCCTGGTAAATGTTGGTAAACTTTGGTAAAACCTTCTAGTAAATCTGCTTAAATACGGATCAGAAAATAATAGCAAAAACATTAGCCAATAGATTAAGCAAGTATGTTAGTAGACTAATACATGAGGATCAAACAGGATTTATACCTAAGAGACACTCATTTAATAATTTGAGACGTTTGCTTAACATAATGCATTCACATAAATCTTATGACCAAGAGTTAGCTATCATCTCACTGGACGCAGAAAAAGCGTTTGATCAAGTAGAATGGGACTATATGATCAAAGTATTGCAAAAATTCCAATTGGGAGAAAACTTTATTGCATGGATAAAACTACTATATAACAAACCTACGGCTAGAATACTAACTAATAATATATTATCTTCAAAATTCGAATTATCTAGGGGCAACAGACAAGGATGTTCACTATCACCGCTGTTATTTGCTTTGGTAATTGAACCCCTTGCTGAAAAAATAAGAACACACTCGAATATTCACGGTTATAACACAAAATATTCAAACAACAAACTATCCCTATATGCTGATGATGTACTACTGTACATCACAAAACCACAAATTAGTATACCAAATATATTAAACTTAATTGAGGACTTTGGATCCTTTTCAGGATATAGAATAAATTGGAACAAAAGTGAAATTATGTCGATTAAACCAAAAGATTCAACACATCTCAGGAAATTCCCTTTTAAAATAGCTATGGAAAAATTCAAATATTTAGGAATTGAGATTACTAGAAATTACCATGATATGTTTAAAGCTAATTATAATCCCCTACTTAAGAAATTAAATAATCTGATTAAATTTTGGAAAACACTTCCGATGTCCTTAATAGGTAGGATAAATGCTATAAAAATGATTTTCTTACCACAAATCCTTTACCTATTTCAATCAATACCTATATATCTCCCAAAAAAGTTTTTCAAAAAACTGGACTCAGACATTACAAATTTTATATGGGATTACAAATCCCACAGAATACAAAGAACACACCTTAACAAACGAAAAGAGTTGGGGGGTCTAGCGCTCCCTAACTTTATGTATTATAACTGGGCAGTAAATATTAAAAATATGATTCACCTGCTGGACAATTCTGCCCAGCAGGTGGACTGGATTATAATGGAAAAAGGGGATTGCTCCCCGAATAATATAGGAGCGATTATTCTCTCTCCAATAAACTTGAAGAATAAAAATTATAATAAAAATCCAATTATATATAGCACTATTAGAACATGGAAGCAAATAAAACAGAATCTAAAATTAAGAAACCTATCTCTCTTAATACCAATAGTCAATAACCCATCGTTTAAACCTTCAATCATAGATAAAGCATTTATACAATGGGAAAGAATGGGAATTAAAACGCTCGAAGATCTGTATGAATTAGAAAAATTACTATCATTCCAACAACTACAACTGAAATATAATTTGAAAAATAATCAATATTTTAAATATATACAAATCTGTGACTATTTGAAAACACACACAAAAGATTATTATAATATGCCTTCCGACTTACTAGATGAAGCAATGAAGACAAAGGCGGAATCAGCTAATTTAATATCATACTTATATAATATCATCTTAAATATAGAAATACCCACAACAGATGGAATTAGAAGAGATTGGGAACAAGATCTAGGTATAAAAATTTCAAAAGAGAGTTGGGATAATCATTTATTACAGGTGCATAAATGCTCGATCAACGTACGACATACGCTTATCCAATTTAAAACATTACATAGATTATATTATTCAAAAACCAAACTAAATAAAATCTTTCCTAACGTCTCACCAATCTGTGATAAATGTATATGTCAAGAAGCTACCATAGCACATTCTTTTGTTTTTTGTACAAAAATCCAAAAATTCTGGTTTGAAATATTTGATATTTTTTCAAAATTAATCAAAATAAAACTGGTACCAAAACCAGAATGGATTATTTTTGGAATATCGGAAGGTATTCCTGAATTAAACGTGTATCAGAAGAATTTACTCAATTATGGGCTAATAATGGGAAAAAAGCTTATACTTAAATTCTGGAAAAATGCGCCCACACCAACAATAAAAATGTGGACATCAAATATGTTGGAAACATTACATCTGGAAGAGATGAGATTCCTCCTAGTAGGCAAAGCAGATCAATTTCAAATGACGTGGTCTACGTTTTTGGACCTATTACAAGCATGAGGTGCAATAGTAATTTAGAAAAACAAATAAATAAATAAAAGGTATCTGGACCTGGTAAAGGGAGGTAAAATAAAAATAGACTTGGTTGGTAGTTCCTTCTCTATGAAGTATGGTATAAGAGTCATAATAGAGCGATTGTTCCTTCTTTCTTTCTCTTTTTTTTCTAGGGTCTATTTTCTAACTTTACTTCCTTCTCTAACCTCTTTTCTAAGGGGCTTTCTTTTCCCAACACTCTTTTGCACTTCACAACCTTTGCGCACTTTCTTCACTTTTCTTACTTCTTTCTTTTTCTTTCTTAAAGTTTAAAAAAATGAAGCGGTACAAAAAATGTATTAATATATACGTGTTGTACATTACTGTAATCTACCGTACTTCTAAAAAATAAAAAATATAAAAAAAAAAAAATAAAAAAAAAAAAAAAAAAAAAAAAAAAAAAAAAAAAACTTTGGTAAAACCTTCTAGTAAATCTGCTTTCTGGTAAACGTTCAGCAATTGTGTTGCAGTGGAGACTGGCTGTTGAGCACCAGTGTTGGTGTTGAACACTCACCAGTCCTCTGCATGGCTTAAGATAGACACAAAAAGCTGGAGTAACTCAGTGGGACAGGCAGCATCTCTGGAGAGAGGGAATGGGTGACGTTTCGGGTCGAGACCATTCTTCAGACTTCTCCTGCATTGCTTAAATTGTGTATCCTCTTGGATTTTCCAGCTGATTACCTGCTGGAAACCTAACATTTCTTTCAGGTCAATACACTTAACAATGTGAACATATTTTGAAATATCGCTGCCATTCTCTTATGGTGCAACATTTTTTCATAGATACAGCAAAGTCAAACTAAACTCCACAGCTGGAAACACAAAGAGACTGTCGACGCAGGAAGTTCATATAAAATCTTGTGCTGTTTTCTTGAGTTGATCTTATGTTGTTTTTTCCATGGGACAGATAATCCCCATGGTAACTATTTTGCTGCACAGCAGCCTATTTCTTTAATCTACTTTTGATGTGCCAAAACGTTTTTCCCCGTTAATCCCCTGAGCCGTCCTGCCATGTTAATCTATTAAAACTGTGTACTCTGTATACTCCCTGCCTTTTAAGGAGTGGGTGAAATGAATTTTGCACTAAACATGTTGATTCTTGCCTTTTTAAACACGCTGTGCTCCATTGTTTGAGTTCCGCTCTTCAGTTTATCTCCTGTTTTCGGTTGTCCTGCTGAGTAGATCGGTAGCGATGGCCTGTCCTCACACACCGCTGTCTGCTGCTGTAAGTCACCATCTTGTACGTTGTACGTCTGGCTGCACTAGACGATAGTTTCACATCAATGGTACTGGACAATCCCTGCTTCTATTGATAGACACAAACTGCTGGAGTCAGGCAGAACCTCCGGGGGGAAAAGGATGGGTGATGTTTCATTTTTAAGGCAGAGATAGATAGATTCTTGTGTAGGAAGGAACTGCAGATGCTGGTTTAAATCGAAGATAGACACAAACTGCTGGAGTAACTCAGCGGGACAGGCAGCATCTCTGGAGAGAAGGAAGCAGTGACGTTTCGGGTCCAGACCCTTCTTCAGACTGATTCTTGATCAGTACGGGTGTCGGGGGTTATGGGGAGAAGGCAGGAGAATGGGGTTAGGAGGGTGAGATAGATCAGCCATGTTTGAATGGTGGAGTAGACTTGATGGGCTGAATGACCTAATTCTACTCCTATCACTTATGACCTTATGTCAGGACCCTTCTTCTTGAAGGTAGGGGGAGGGGGGTGAAGAGCTGAAGGCTAGAAAGGACCAGGACTAATAGGGGCTGGCCACAAAAGACCTCAGACAGGGTGATGCCTTAGTAAGCCATTGTTAGGTAGGGAAGGTGTGATCTCAAGAGGGGTACAATGTGGAGAACTGTGGAACGTTAAACAACTAGGGTGGGGGGAAGTTACTTAAAATTGGAGAATTCAACATTCATACCGCTGGTTCATAAGCTACCCAAGGTGCTGTTCCTCCACTTTGTGTGTGGCCTCAGTCTGGCAATGGAGTAGGCCCAGGACAGAAAGGTCAGTATGGGAATGGCAATGGGAATTGAAATGGTTGGCAACTGGGAGATCCCGTAGGCCTCGGTGGACCGAGCGTAAGTTCAGGAGGCTACATTTGGTGTTGCCGATATACAGAATCCCACATCGGGAACACCAGATGCAGCCGGTGAGATTAGAGAAGGTACATGTGAACCTCTGTCTCACCTGGAAGGACCGTCGGTATTCCTGGATGGAGTTGAGGGAGGCGGTATAAGGACAGGTGTTGCATCTCCTACAGTTGCAGGGATCTCTGGGAAAGTATGAGTGAACCAAGGAGTTGCGAGGGGAAGATGTGATTATTGGTGGGATCACGTTGGAGGCGACTGAAATGTTGGAGGGCCACACGTTGGACGCGGAGGCTGGTGGGCTGAAGGGTGAGGACCAGCGGAATTCTGTCCTTGTTGCGTCTGGGGGGGAGGGGGAGCGAGAGCAGAACGACAGCACACAGAGGGGACACATGTGTGAGGCCCCAAACTAGGACAGAAGGGGGTACCCAGATTTCCTGAAGAACGAGGACATCTCAGATGTCCTAATATGGAACACCTCATCGTGTGAGGAGATGCGGCGGAGACTGAGGAATTGAGAATAGGGAATAGCATCTTTGCAAGAGGCAAGGAAGAAGTGTAGTAAAGGTAAATGTGGGAGTCGGTAGGTTTGTGATGGACGTCCATCGATAATCTGTCTCCTGTAATGGAAACAGATGAAGAAAAGGGAATAAGGTGTTTAAGATCATCCAGGTGCATTTGAAGGCAGGGTGGAAGTTAGTGGTGAAGTTCATAAAGTCCATGAGTTCTGCATGGATGTAGAAGATAGCCCCTACGCACTGGTTATGTTGTGGGGATAGAATCGTGGGGGAGATACGGCCAGTGTATGCCTTGAATACGGACTGTTTGACATGCCCACAATCCCCACCCACAACTTTCACTCTGAAGAAGAGTCTCGACCCAAAACGTCACCCATCCTTTTTCTCCTGAGATGCTGCCTGAGACTTCAGCACTATGCGTCTATCTTTGGAATAAATTCGCATCTGCAGTGTTTTGTTTTTACACCCTGCACACTAGGTTGGTCCTAGTGTGACCTGGTGGCAGTTCATTGGTGAAACAAATCACAATATCACGTGCTGCTTGGATTCGGAGATGATACTTTATGTGGGGACAAGGGCTTGAATGCACCTACAGAGTTTGGTTTGTGTCTGTATCCCGGGGATGTGTTTTTTGACATCATTGACCCACAACTAGGAATCCCTCATTCTTCCCCAAGGAGCATATATCTCACCACAGGAATCTACTGCAGTTACCACCTGATGCATGTCAGTGGTCATCATTATCTCTTTTCACACATGTGCCTTTGTAGACCTGTCCCTCTTCTTTGCTCTTCCTCTGTAAATGATTGTCGGTCTAAAAAAGGGTCTCGACCCAAAATGCCACCCTCTTCTCTCCAGAGATGCTGCCTGTTACTCCAGCATTTTGTGTCTATATCTTCGGTGAAAACCAGTTTCTGCAGTACCTTCCTACACATTATGGTTTGTTAGTTGGCTGGAACCTTACCATCCTTGCAGCTTTAGAAAAAAGATGTATTTGCACAGCGTGCTATGATCAGCCTTCTCCAATTTATCCGAGGAGTTTTTTTTAATTTGATGCCACCAGGAACTAACAGAAAGTACAATATTCATGATCTTCTCCTTGGGCCAAATGCTTATTCATATTGTTACTCACCCCAAGGGTGGCAGGGTGGCGTAGTGGTGGAGCTACTGTCTCACAGCACCAGCAACCCGGGTTCGATCCTGATCATGGGTGCTGTCTGTACGGAGTTTGTTCTTTCTTCCCGTGACCGGCGTGGGTTTTCTCCGAGATGTTTAGTTTCCTCCCACACTCCAAAGACGTGCAGGTTTGTACGGTAATTCATCTTCTTCTTCTTCTTGTGTATGGCGTGCACAGCCTCAAGTTGTAGGACAACTTGTTCTATTTGATCTTATTTGATTGTGCACGCCAGGTTGATTGCATTCGTCGAAACAGGGCGGACCACGTGAAGGTTGCAATCTCCCACCCCGTATATTAATTGACTTGGTATTAACATAAATTGTGTTAGTGTGCGGGGAAAGCTGGTCGATGCGGACTCAGTAGGTCGAAGGGCCTGTATCTCTAAATCTATAAACTAAAACAACTCGTCCAGATACACTTTGTCTGAAGAAGGGTTTCGGCCCGAAACGTTGCCTATTTCCTTCGCTCCATAGATGCTGCTGCACCCGCTGAGTTTCTCCAGCATTTTTGTGTACCCTCCAGATACACTGTTAAACTAGTTACGTTATTCTCACCTCATTTTCCGCCCTCTCAAGATAATCAGTGGAATTAGCCCAAATCCTCTAACTCAATTTATTTTGAGTGAAGTAGCATTGGGTGTGAGATTATTTCTCGTAACAAGGTGCAAAGGGTTGTTGAAATGGTATGGTTTGTCAATATCTTTTTTAGCAGGTCCACAAGAGTTTTAAAAAAATGGTGAAAACAGACATAAAGATCACGTGGATCATATATTGCATGTATATCTCACATATATAAACTGTTACTCAATCAGTTCATCAGATCTATGAAGCAACTCATTTGGAATGAAATTTGCGTCTTGTGGCCTCAATGTTGACCTATTTTTGCACATCTCCAGCATCACAGAATGGAAGACACAAAATGCTGGAGTAACTCAGCAGGACAGGCAGCATCTCTGGACAGAAGGAATGGGTGATGTTTCGGGTCGAGACCCTTCTTCGGACTGATGTCAAGGGAGTGGGGGGGGCGGGGGACAGAGATAGAATGTATTCGGAGACAGTAAGACTGGTGGGAGAACTGGGAAGGGGGAGGGGATGGAGAGAGAGGGAAAGCAAGGGCTATCTGAAATTGGAGTAGTCAATGTTCATACCGCTGGGGTGTAAACTACCCAAGCGAAATATGAGGTGCTGTTCCTCCAATTTGTGCTGGGCCTCACTCTGACAATGGAGGAGGCCCAGGAGAGAGAGGTCAGTGTGGGAATGGGAGGGGGAGTTGAAGTGCTGGGCCACCGGGAGATCAGGTAGGTTAAGACGGACTGAGCGGAGGTGTTCAGTGAAACGATCGCCGAGCCTGCGCTTGGTCTCACCGATGTACAGGAGTCGACACCTGGAACAGCGGATACAGTAGATGAGGTTGGAGGAGGTGCAAGTGAAAGACTCTATCCCCTACGCCCAATTCCTCTGTCTATGCTGCATCTGCGTCCAGGATGAGGTGTCCCCTATCAGGGCATCGGAGATGTCCTCATTCTTTAGGAAACGGGGGTTCCCCTCTTCCATTATATGAGCCTCTCACTAGGGTCTCCTCGATATCCCGCAGCTCCACCCTTGCTCCCCCTCCCCCCATCTGTAACAAGGACAGAGTCCCCCTTGTCCTCACCTTCCACCCCATCGGTCATCACATTCAGCATATAATCCTCCAACATTTTCGCCACCTCCAACGGGATCCCACTGCTGGCCACATCTTCCCATCTTCACCACTTTCCGCTTTCCGCAGAGACTGTTCCCTCCGAAACTCCCTGGGCAACTCGTCCCTTCCCACCCAAACCACTCCCTCCCCAGGTACTTTCCCCTGCAACCGCAGGAGATGCAACATCTGTCCCTTTACCTCCCCCCTCGACTCCAATCAAGGACCCAAACAGTCTTTCCAGGTGAGGCAGAGGGTCACCTGCATCTCCTCCAACCTCAATTACTGTATCCGCTGTTCCAGGTGTCAACTTCTCTACATCGGCGAGACCAAGCGCAGGCTCGGCGATTGTTTCGCTGAACTCCTATGCTCAGTCAGTCTTAACCAACCTGATCTCCTGGTGGCTCAGCACTTCAACTCCCCCTCCCATTCCCAATCTGACCTTTCTGTCCAGGGCCTCCTCCATTGTCAGAGTGAGGCCCAGCGCAAATTGGAGGAGCAGCACCTCATATTTCTCTTGTTTAAGATTGACTTTGACTTCTCCAATTTCTCCAGCATTTTGCGTCTACCTATGACTTAAAGGACGTTCTTTTAGGAACATGAGGAGAAATTTATTTAGTCAGAGGTGGGGAATCTGTGGAATTCTTTGCCACAGAAGGCTGTGGGGCCCTCAGTGGATATTTCTAAGACAGACAGATATAGATAGATTCTTGATTAGTACAGGTGTCGGAGGTTATGGCCGGAAGGCAAGAGAATGGGGTTAGGAGGGAGAGATATATCAGCCATGATTGAATGGTGGAGTAGACTTGATGGGTCGAATGGCCTAATTCTACTCCTATCTCTTATGACCTTATGACTTAATGATTCCACTCCGACCAACGATCACCCATACACTAGTTCTATCCTACAGACTAGGGACAAATTACAGAAGTCAATTAACCTGCAAACCTGCTCCCAAAACCGGAGCACTCAGAGAAAACCCACGCGGTCATAGGGAGACTGTTCAAACTCCACACAGACAGCACCCATAGTCAGGATTGAACCTGGGTCTCTGGCGCTGTAAGGCAGCAACTCTCCCGCTGCTGAGGGACTTCAGGCATCTTCTGCTGTGAGGGAACGCAGTTCGTGGCAATATCATTGCATCTTGCAGAGGTTTAGTTGAGCACCCTGGTTAGACCACTTCAATATATCGCCAAGGAGCCACACTACTAACTTGCGAACTGTTTTGAGCATACAATCAGTTCTCAGGAACTGAACCCTGCCGTAACATGTGGGATCAAACATTCACTCCATAAACTGGCTGACAAGAGCTGTGGAGCATCGTGAGATTGTGAATAGTTCTACATAAATGCAAGTCCTTTCCTTAAAAGGCAATTTCAATAATTACAGCAATCACGCTCTGTGGCATTTTCCGGGAAACTGTGCAGGATTCGGACATTTTTTTTCTTGCGTTCCAAGCCTGCAGGTTAGTTTGGTTTTCAGACCATGGATAAATATTTGGAATGTGGAGAGGAAGGACTCACTCCCGGAAGAGCTGCAGTAAGAGGTGATAGACACAAAATGCAGGAGTAACTGAGCGGGGCAGGCAGCATATCTGGAGAGAAGGAATGGATGATGTTTCAGGTCGGGTCGGGTCTGAAGAAGGGTCTCGACCCAAAATGTCACTCATTCCTTCTATCCATATATGCTGCCGGTTCCGCTGAGTTACTCCAGCATTTTGTGTCTATCTTTGGTGTAAACCAGCATCTGCAGTTCCTTCCTACATATACAGCAAGCGATGCCCATGCTGAGAGGAGCTAGAGAAATAAACACCTTTGCATTTGAAGAATGTGGACGGGAGGCCTCTTTTCCCAGTATAATAATAGAGATTAGTTTATTCTCTCATTGTGGATTGTAGATAAAGCTCGTGGCCTCTGGTCAAATTAGGAATACAATCTGCTCCTTTTGATGTTAACAAAGATGATACTTATTTTCTTTCCCCTTCCTCTTTCTACTTTTGCACCTGCCAGTGATTGGCCTATTTAAATGATAAGTAAGCAGACTGTTCATTCAAAGTAGCCCTTTTTCTTTCATTAGCTTGAACCAACTATCCACACCCATTCCCTTGTGCATCGAGCCATGTCAGATTCTGCCTGCTGACATTCCCATAGATGGTTGCATGGCCAAGGCCTTGATAGATTCCTCTTTCCACAGATGCCACTTGTGTTTAGCGTAGTTGGAAGTGTGCTGTGCTGCTGAGTTTTTCCAGTATTTCATGTTTTTTGCAGCTGATTTCTGGCAGCCCTTTCCAAATCAAGTCAAGTGAGTTTATTGTCATGTGTCCCTGATAGGACAATGAAATTCTTGCTTTGCTTCAGCACAACAGAACATAGTACGCATTGACTACAAAACAGATCAGTGTGTCCATATACCATTCTATAAATATATACACACATGAATCAATATACTGATAAAGTGCAAATAACACTTAATTGGTTAATAAAGTTCAGTGTTTTGTCCGGGCCAGGTTTAATAGCCTGATGGCTGTGGGGAAGTAGCTATTCCTGAACCTGGTCGTTGCAGTTTTCAGGCTCCTGTACCTTCTACCTGAAGGTAGTAGGGAGATGAGTGTGTGGCCAGGATGGTGTGGGTCCTTGATGATACTGCCAGCCTTTTTGAGGCAGTGACTGTGATAGATCCCCTCGATGGAAGGGAGGTCAGAGCCGATGATGGACTGGGCAGTGTTTATTACTTTTTGTAGTCTTTTCCTCTCCAGGGCGCTCAAGTTGCCGAACCAAGCCACGATGCAACTGGTCAGCATGTTCTCTACTGTGCACCTGTAGAAGTTAGAGAGAGTCCTCCTTGACAAACCGACTCTCTGTAATCTTCTCAGGAAATAGAGGCGCTGATGTGCTTTCTTAATAGTAGCATCAGTGTTCTCGGACCAGGAAAGATCTTCAAAGATGTGCACGCCCAGGAATTTGAAGCTCTTGACCCTTTCAATCATCGAACCGTTGATATAAACGGGACTGTGGGTCCCCATCCTACTCCTTCCAAAGTCCACAATCAGTTCCTTGGTTTTGCTGGTGTTGAGGGCCAGGTTATTGTGCTGGCACCATATGGACAGTTGCTCGATCTCTCTTCTATACTCTGACTCATCCCTATCAGTGATACGTCCCACAACAGTGGTGTCGTCAGTGAACTTGATGATGGAGTTCGCACTATGACCGGCTACGCAGTCATGAGTATAGAGTGAGTACAGCAGAGGGCTGAGCACACAGCCTTGAGGTGCTCCCATGCTGATTGTTATCGAGTCTGACACATTTCCACCAATACGAACAGACTGTGGTCTGATAGTGAGGAAGTCGAGGATCCAATTGCAGAGGGATGCGCATATACCCAGTTCTGCGAGTTTGGTAACCAGCTTGGAGGGGATGATTGTATTAAATGCCGAGCTGTAATCGATGAATAACAGCCTGACATATGAGTTTTGTTGTCCAAGTGGTCCAGAGCGGAGTGGAGGGCCAGCGAGATTGCATCCACCGTTGATCTGATGTGGCGGTAAGCAAACTGCAGTGGGTCCAGGCTTTTGTCGAGGTAGGAGTTGATTTGCGCCATGATTAACCTCTCAAAGCACTTCATCACCACAGGCATTAGTACCACAGGTTGATAGTCATTGAGGCACGTCACCTTACTCTTCTTGGGCACCAGTATAATTGATGCTCTTTTGAAGCAGGTGGGGACCTCAGACCTCAGAAGTGAGAGGTTGAAAATGTCCGTAAAAACTCCAGCCAGTTGGTCCGCACAGGTTTTTAGAACACGACCAGTTCCAGGCGCTTTTCGAGGGTTCACCCCTCTGAAGGATTTCCTGACATCAAATGGACATTGTTCAAGTCAACAAGCTGCCTCACAGGGTGTTCTACAGGGTGGAAACTCTGTGAATACAAGGAACTGCAGATGCAGGTTTCCAAAAAAGGACACAGAGTGTTGGAGCAACTCAGCAGGTCAGGTAGCATCTCAGGAGAACATGGGTACGTGACATGGATACGTTTTGGGGCAGGATCCTTCTTTGGAGTCCACTAGGAACTCTGTTGTCCTTGATTGTGTCTGGGCACTACTTTATATAATTATAGAGAGATGCAGCAAAGAAACAGCCCCTTCGGCCCACCGATGGCCCATACTGACCATCGAACACCCATTTGTGCCCATAATCCTGTAGAAGGGTCATGAACAGAAACGTCACCTATTCCTTTTCTCCAGGGAATGCTGTCTGTCCCGCTGAGTTACTCCAGCTTTTTGTGTCTATCTTTGGTTTAAACTAGCATCTGCAGTTCCTTCCTACACATCCTGTCTTAATTATCTATAATCAACTCCATTCGACTCCTACCTTTCACCTACATACCAAAGGCAATTGACAGTGACCAAGGCTCCAGACACATGGCAATGTGGTCAACTACAATCTGAAATGGCTGGTTGGTCAACACCGCAGGAACCTCAGGAAATGCAAGAAGGCAGCTCACCAAAGCCTTCTCAAGATGTGCCAACTCCCAAGAATAGATGTTGCAATAGATTCTTCAATAGGGAATCTGGCAATGATATTCACCAGGTCAGGCAGCATCCGCGAAGAGAGCAACAGTTAACATTCAAGGCTAAAACTTCTGTGATATTATTTTCCTGCATTTAAAATAAACATTTCAACAGGTTTTGCAAATGTATGCAGAAATGGGCTGCACAGTAGTGCAGCTGTAGAGTTGCTGCCATACAGTGCCAGAGACCTGGATTCGATTCTGACTATGGGTGCTATGTGTATGGAGTTTGTAAACACATCTCAGTGAGCATGTGGGTTTTCCCAGGGTGCTCTGGTTTCTTCCCGTGCTCCAAAGTTGTACACGTTTGTACGTTAAATTGGCTTCGGTAATAACTAAAAATTGTCCCTAGTGTGTAGGATAATGCTAGTGTACGGGGGAACACTGCTCAGCATGGACTCGGTGGGCCGAAGGGCCTGTTTCCATGCTGTATCTCTAAACTAAGTACATAAAGTCCAGCTAAAATATATTTTGGAGAGAATAATATCTGTCCCAGGTGAATCCAAAAGATCCAGCGGAACAGCTTTGAAGAAGAGCAAGGAAGTTAACTGAAGTAGCCTGTTCAATGTTAGACTTAACAGAACATCCCATCAGTAAGAAATATCATTTATTTTTCAAATTACCTGTATTACAAAGCTGACTATGCTTTGAAATGACTTTATTGGTGCTTTAGAATGGGAAAAGATTGAAAAAGATAATATATAAAAATGTTAATTTGAGAAGCTCACATAAATTAAATAGATCATTAAACCAACAAGCAAGTTGCCTGATGTAAGGTAACATCTTTGCTTATGCAGACACAAGATAATGCAGATGCTGGAACGTTGAGTAAAACCCAAAGTGCTGGAGGAACTTACCTGGTCAGGCAACATCTGTGGAGGGAAATGAACAGTCAATGTTTAGGGTTGAGACTCTTCTTTCTTGAGGGCTTGGGTTATTTGATTTGGAGTAAATTGTTTGTAGAATGAGGCTTTAGTACACTGAAAGAGTTTCCACTGCAGCATTTCTACAAAGTGGTGGTGACATGAAAATCTCCCTATGTGTTTGTTGTAAAGCTGGTGAGTTAGTCACTAGTGCTGAGTGCGTGCGAAGGAACTGCAGATGCTGGTTTACACCGAAGATAGGCACAAAATGCTGGGGTAACTCAGCGGGCCAGGTAGCATCTCTGGAGAGAAGGAATGGGTGACGTTTCGGGTCCAGACCCTTCTTAAGCAACTGCACAGTGAAGTTTATTTTGCATATGTTACACATGCGGGCGCTGCCATTTTTGGCACCGTTATTCAAAGTCTAGTCTGCCCGCGCGCTCGATGTACTGGAGCAGTTCCTGCGTCCCTCTCCACTCCTCGCCCAGCCATCTTTGTGTCCCGGGGGTGCCTCCTGCAGCCGACCTTGAAGGCGCTGGAGGCCTGACACTGTACAGATAGCTCACTTGTTTAACAAGAGTTGATCTCCAGCCTGACTTTACAATTGCCTCTGCTGAGAATAGGTGCAGCCTAAAGCGGACTACCACGCCTCTCAGGAGAGCGCCCATGCCCAGTAAGGGAGTGCTCAAAGCTGGATGTAATCACCAAACGTTACAAAATGTTGGCACTGATCGCCAAAAATGAAAGGAGCCAGCCAAGTTACAGTTACAACGATCCTGGCACCTTGTCCAAAATGTTTACTGTCATTCAATGAATCAGGATATGGAGTGCTTCCAGGGAAGTTGGAGTATGTAAGAGGCAGGGCCCAGTCACACCCACCAATATCCCAACACCTACATACATAGCTGCTTTGTCCAGAAGAGGAGATTGAATCATGATCCCAGTCACAGTCTCTTCAGGATATCCACTGCAAAGTTCAATTGTACATCGCACCTTTCCTGACTCCGGACCTCGTCAGCTGGTCACACAATTAAACAATTTTGTCTAAAGAACTCCTTTAATGTTAGAAACATGACAGCCAATTTGCATGTGGCAAGGTGCGAGAGGTAACACAGATAAAGACCAGGTTGATGTGGAATGGATGGCATCATTCATCATATCCACGATCATCACTGCCTCTCAACAAGCCTGAGATCTATTGGAAGACTTGTGCACATATTTAAGAGGGTGGCACAATGGTTGATAGAGCTGCTGCTCTACAACGTCAGAGACCCGGGCTCGATCCAGACCTCTGCCACTGTCTGTGGGAAGTTTGCACGTTCTCCTGGAGAAAGAGAATTGGAGAAAGAGAATTGAGCTTTGATTTTGGGTCTCTTGCAATTCAATTGATTGCCAATGTATATCAAACAATTCCATCACTATCATAGACCATGGAAACAGGCCATTCGGCCTACCAGGTCTCTGCTAACCACCAACCCAACTTCTGCAGTAATCCAGGTTAAGTCTTCCTGCGATCCAATCAACTCCCCCAGCCTTCCACCTCCCCCAAGATACTGCCACGCATGTACACACTCGGGGTAGTTTATGGTGACCAATTATCCTACCATCCTGTTTGTCTTTGGGATCTGGGAGGAAGCAAGCACTCAAGTACACAAAATGCACAAGCATGACACAACCAGCACTAGAGGCCTGGATAATGAACTAGGAAGGCAGGTGGAAACTTAGCCTTTTCACATCTGCCCATTCATTAGTTTAGTTTAGTTTATTATCGTCATGTGTACCGAGTTACAGTGAAAAGTTTTTGTTGCTTGCGATACAGTCAGCAGAAAGACAATACATGATTACAATCGAGCCATTTACGGTATATAGATACATGATAAGGGAATAACGTTTAGTGCAAGGTAAAGCCAGTAAAGTCCGATCAAGGATAGTCCGAGGGTCACCAAAAAGGTAGATAGTAGTTCAGCACCGCTCTCTGGCTGTGGTAGGATGATTCAGTTGCCTATCCTCCTATCCAGCTAGCATCGTTAGAAATTAATCAGTCTTCTTTCCAGCTGTTGCATCTCAACTAATACAATAACACAGAATAAATATAATTGGGTATATCCTGGGATCTGAAATTATGGATGGTGATGTTAATGACAAATAAGTCTTTGCAGTTTGATTAAATGCCAGCTTGGCAGTTCCTTCTTCCAGGAGGTTTGATCTGATTAGGACCAAGCACATCTGAGAATCCAGCACCAACATATCAGAATCTTGTGTAGACAAAACTGCTGGAGAAACTCAGCGGGTGAGGCAACAATTATGGAGCGAAGGAATAGGTGACGTTTCGGGTCTCGACCCGAAACGTCACCTATACCTTCGCTCCATAGATGCTGCCTCACCCACTGAGTTTCTCCAACATTTTTGTCTACCTTTGATTTTTTGAAATGCATCTGCAGTTCTTTCTTAAACATAATCTTGTGAGGCTTTTCTATGAAGCAGCAGTTCTTCTGGTTGCCTGTGGTGTTATCAATGATTGACTCATTGTAACCAAATGTTTACCCTTTAACCCTCAGACTAATAAACAGGCGTTTATCAACAGAAGAAATGATAAAGGCAGAAGAGATGGTAAAATCAGCCCCATCAGTCCAATTTCCCCCTTGTCCTATTCCACTGCCAGTTTACAACTTGTTCTCACTCATGTGCCCTTAACACTTCCTCTTTAATTCCTTTGTCACTTACTGGCTCTAAAGGTTAATATGTAAGAGTCAATTAACCTGCGCATGCGCTTTTAGGATGTGGGAAGAAACTGGAGCACCATAGCAAACACCATAGCAAGCTGTACAGGCACATTTCACTCAGACAGGAGCCGTGGTCAGAATTGAACCCAGGAGATTTGAGGCAGCAGCAGCAGAAACTGTCGCATAACATCCAAAATAAAAGAGAATACTAGAAACTCCCAAACCCTCTGCCTGAAGAAGGGTCCAGACCCGAATCATCCTGGCTGTGTGGAGTTTGTACATGTGTAGGAAGAAACTGCAGATGCTGGTTTACATCGAAGATAGACACAAAATATTGGAGTAACTCAGCGGGACAGGCAACATTTCTGGAGAAAAGGAATGGGTGACATTTTGGGTCGAGACCCTTCTTCAGGCTGAAATGTCACCCATTCCTTCTCTCCAGAGATGTTGCCTGTCCTGCTTAGTTACTCCAGCATTTGGTGTCTATCATCACCTATCAATGTTCTCCAAGGATGCCATGGTGTTTCCCCGTTGATCTTGCTGTGCTGCTCCAGGCACTGTTAACTGTAACAGAACCAGCTTCAGCCACCATCAATGGAATGAAAATGAACTCTGTATGGAAGTGTGTATCCACTTCCAGTAAGAACATACTTACCTGTCGCAGACATCCAACCTACATGATGGCACCTGCTTCTTAGTATTTCTAGCCAGGCTGTGCCAGAGGCTGCTGCATGCCATTCAACTGATTTTCAAATCTGTCGCCCCAGGACTGTAGCAACGTCAATACTTGTTGCCAGTCAATTGCTCAGTAACTCATTCTTGTAACTCAGACAGGCTTCAGCGAATCACCTGTCAACAGCTCCTGTGTTGTTAGAGTAGGCATCTCTCTGACCTCTGCTAACCTCTCCCTTCATTTATTCCTGTTTGTGATCATAAGGTCATAAGTGATGGGAGCAGCATTAGGGCATTCGGCCCATCAAGTCTACTCCGCCATTCAATCATGGCTGATCTATTTCTCCCTCCTAACCTCTTTCTCCTGCCTTCTCCCCATTACATCAAACACCCGTACTAATCAAGAATATATCTATCTCTGACAATAGACAATAGGTGCAGGAGTAGGCTATTCGGCCCTTCAAGCCAGCGTGATTCAATGTGATCATGGCTGATCATCCACAATCAGTACCCTGTTCCTGCCTTCATCCCATATCCCCTATCTTCAAGAGCCCTATCTAGCTCTCGCTTGAAAGTATCCTGGGAACCGGCCTCCACTGCCCTCTGAGGCAGAGAATTCCACACTCACAACTCTCTGTGTGAAAAAGTGTTTCCTCATCTCCGTTCTAAATGGTCTACCCCTTATTCTTAAACTGTGGCCCCTGGTTCTGGACTCCCCCAACATCGGGAACATGTTTCCTGCCTCTAGCGTGTCCAAACCCTTAATAATCGAATATGTTTCAATAAGATCCCCTCCCATTCTTCTAAATTCCAGAGTGTACAAGCCCAGCCGCTCCATTCTCTCAGCATATGACAGTCCCACCAACCCGGGAATTAACCTGGTGAACCTACGCTGCACTCCCTCAATAGCAAGAATTGCTATTGCCTTAAATATATCCAGTGACCTGGCCTCCACAGCCTTCTGGGGCAAAGAATCCAACAGATTCACTAAAAGAAAGTCCTTTAATTCTGAGCCTATGACCTCTAGTCATAGACTCTCCCACTAGTGGAAACTAGTGGGGGGGGGGGGGGGGGATAAAGTTAATGTTTGGAAACTTAACGTGAAATGCATGTGTAATTACTGATTAGATGTTGAATGGCCTTGTTGGAAAGGCACTGCTCATTGCTCTAGTTAAAGGTATCATACAGAGCGAAGAGATCACATGGGGAAAAGTAATGGTCAGTGTAATGAAGTTTCCTGGGTGAAGATAGTTTGTGATCACCAACCATCCTACCACAACCAGAGAGCAGTGCTGAACTACTATCTACCTCTTTAATGACTATTGGACTATCCTAGATCGCACTTCGCTGGCTTCACCTTGCACTAAACATTATTCCCTCATTATGTATCTATACACTGTAAATGGATCGATTGTAATCATGTATTGTCTTTCTGCTGACTGGATAGCATGCAGCAAAAGCTTTTCACTGTTCCTCGATACATGTGACAATAAACTGAACTGAACTGGTAGAGCTCTAAATACACATAAAACAAGAAAGTTGCCATTTGATTCCTAGACATATCAAAGCCCTGAATAGTAACCCAAACCATCCAGCAGGGACAGAGCCGCTTCAAGCTGGTATAGACACAAATTGCTGGAGTAACTCAGCGGGAAGGCAGCATCTCTGGAGAGAAGGAATGGGTGACGTTTCGGGTTGAGATCCTTCTTCAGACTGGAGGCCGAAGAAGCAGTCTGAAGAAGGGTCTTGACCCGAAACCCGACTCGAAACGTTACCCATTCCACCCATGCCTGAGTTACTCTAGCATTTTGTGTCTATCTTCGGTGTAAACCAGCATCTACAGTTCCTTCCTACACATTCAGGCTGGTATAATTTTATGCTCAATTCAATTTTATGTGCTGAGCAGCCAAGTTAAAATTTTGACTCGAAATGTTGTTGTCATGTCTCAGGTGGTTGGAACTTTCCCTGAGTGTCTCCAAGGCTGTGTGTGGAAAACCCCCACGAGGGTTAGAGTTCTGCCTGCAGTAATGGAGTATCCCCAAGATGGGGTTGATGACACTAGGATGGAAGAGACTTTGTTGGTATAATGGGTAGCAGTAATGTCATTTAGCTATATCAGAGGCTACAATGTGCTCTCAAGATCAAACTGAATAGTGTCATAAGTACAAGTCACAGCTTGCCCTGTTAAGTAAAAATCTGTTCTTTGTACAATTTGTAACAGCCACAGTAAACAATCTGCCCCTTTGCTCCATACCTCCGCAAAGGAGGGACACTGCCAGGTCAGCTTGGCTGCATACACTGGCTGGAGCATTGATTGACCACTTTGAATGACTGTTTCCATGCTGTATCAATCCACGACTCTGTAAGTGCCTCACAGTGCCAGAAGACCATGGTTCGATCCTGACCTCAGGTGACGCCTGTGCAGAGTTTGCACATTCTACCTGTGACCGCATGGGTTTCCTCTGAGTGCTCTGTTTTCTTCCCACATCCCAAAGACGTCCAGGTTTGTTGGTCTCTGTAAAATTGTGCAGGTAGTTGATGAAAAAAATGAAAAAAATAGAACCAATGTGATGGATGATTAGTGGTCGGCATGAACTGGGTGGGCCGAAGGCCTGTTTCCATCGAAGATAGATACAAAATGCTAGAATAACTCTGTGGGACAGGCAGCATCTCAGGATAGAAGGAATGGGTGATGTTTCGTGTTGAGACCCTTCTTCAGTGACCTGTCTCCATGCTGTATCCCTAAACTAGAGGCGACTACGATAGATAAGTCTTTCATTTATTTCTATCAACCTGGAAAGCAGATTTGTGCTTCCTCCTACACTGGAATGCTTTGAGCCAAACCTGAGGCAGGGTATGTTTTAATAGAGGTGTGATTTCATGGTCCACAGGTCCAGATCTGAGCTTGGCTTCTCTCCAGAGAGTCATGATCTCACAGGGATGTGCACCTCAGTAGCTCCTTGATAGTAATGGCAAATGAGAAACGTTTAGATAGGGCCACAAGGAAAATGTGAACACTTGCAATCCTTTGTCAAGAAATAAATAAAAATTAATGTTTTAAACCTGCTGCTAGTTTGTCTGAAGAAGGGTCTCGACCCGAAACGTCACCCATTCCTTCTCTCCAGAGATGCTGCCTGTCCCGCTGAGTTACTCCAGCTTTTTGTGTCTATCTTCGGTTTAAACTGGCATCTGCAGTTCCTTCTTACACAGTTTTTGATTTCACTGTTTGGCTCGTTCTAATCCTGGTCCTGTGCCAACGTATCCGATCCCAACAGCTGTTCCCTGGCAGAGAGAGGGATATTGAGTCTGGGTCTCCTGTCATGATCCATTGATAGTTGTTAGCAGTCTGCATGCATGGAGTCGAGTGAGGATGGGGTCAGCTGTTACTAGGATGGCCACAGTCCCAGTTCCTCCCTCTCCTTCCCCGCACTCTCTCACAAACCCAAACAGCCATCTTCATTGCTTGCTGTCTGAACCCCTACAAGTTGCAGTCAGGCGTTGGTACAATCAGGAGTGCAAGCACCTTGCGTTAGGCGGTACCGAGGTGGGGCCACTATCCCCTGCCGTTAACTCCCGCATCTTTCTTCTTTCATTTTGCCCAGCCTTCTATTTTGAATTTGTGGCCACAAACAGCCAGGCTATTCTTGGGTCAGCCCAGTAACCGAATCACGACTCATAAATAAGCTGCAAACATCCTGGGTCGGGAGATGTGTGTCTGAAGCATAAATCAGGGGCAGTAATACTGATATCAAGGTGATGGGTGTTAACCAACCCTTCCCCTTTTACACTCTGATACACCGCTGCCTGTAGTTTAGTTTAGTTTAGTTTAGAGATACAGCGTGGAAACAAACAGGCCCTGCGGCCCACCGAGTCCGCACCGACCAGCGATCCCCGCACACTAACACTATCCTACACACACCAGGGACAATCAGTCAATCAGTCTATTTATTTTGTATAGCACATTCACGTTGACCAAAGTGCTGTACATCAGTGCAAATACTAATGTGCTACATACAATGGTACACGGACCTAACAATACATACATAAACTGTTTACAATGTACACTTATACCAAGCCAATTAACCTACAGACCTGTACGTCTTTGGAGTGTGGGAGGAAATTCACACTGATGAGACTTGATATCAGGTGCATTTTCTCTCTGAATCAGACAGTGAGCCTATTCCGCATGACTTCAAACAGTACAGTACAGCACAGGAACAGGCCCTTCGACCCACATGTCTGTGCTGAACATGATGCCAAATTAAACTATAGCCACTTTGTCATTGTGAGTATAGGCAGGTGAAAGACAGTCGTTTTTTTTAAAGTTAGCAATCTAATCCTGTAAGAAGATAGACACAAAATGCTGGAGTAACTCAGGCAGCATCTCTGGAGAGAAGGAATGGCTGACGTTTCGGTTCGAGACCCTTCTTCAGACCTCGATCAAGAAACGTCACCCATTCTTTCTCTCCAGAGATGCTGCCCGTCCCGCTGAGTTACTCCAGCATTTTGTGTCTATCTTTGGTGTAAACTAGCATCTGCAGTTCTTTCCGACACATTAATCCTGTAAGAGGGTCTGTTTGAAGATATGGTACAATTTACAGGCAGAATTTTAAAGTAAATTCCTGTTGTTTTTGGTTTCCTTTAATTTCTTCAGGAATACACAAAGTAAAGTACTGGAGGATAAATGAGGTTGCTAACTTTACAGAAAAAGGCTGGCCTCACCTGCCTGAGAATTGTTGTTTCTTATAAATGTGCAATGACAAAGTGGCCATACAGTCGGGGTATCTGTTCAACAAAATTCAAAATGATCCCCTTGGAAATAGCTAACAGGTTTTGAACAATAATAAGGCATGATCACTAACATAACATTATCAACGTTTCCCACAAGATTCTGCATTATGAGGAGTGGGCTAAACTCTGGTGATTCTCAGCAAGATATCCCCTTCCCTCAAATGCCTTCAATTATCAGCCTGGTTTGTGATTAGACTGCCAATGATAATTTCAGTTCAGTTCAGTTTATTGTCAGGTGTACAGTGAAAAGCTTTTGTGGCGTGCTAACCAGTCAGCAGAAAGACAATACATGATTACAATCGATCCATTTACAGTGTATGGAGAGATTTAAGTGTGGAGAGATTGTAATAAGAGTTTGTAGATCTGCTTCTGTGGCTAGCATGCAAATAGTCACCTGGGTTGGGCACCATCTTATGTGAAGTGAACACGAAGGACTGTTTTTGTCAATGAATTACTTGGGGTCCAGTTACCTTCAGTATGACGTCATTAATTTTCAATGAACTCCCATTATTAGAAAAGGAAGGTCAAAAGTCATGCATGATTCTACTTTGCTCCATAGAGAAACGTTGCCTATTCCCTTCGCTCCATAGAAGTCTGAAGAAGGGTTTCGGCCCGAAACGTTGCCTATTCCTTTCGCCCCATAGGAGTCTGAAGAAGGGTTTCGGCCCGAAACGTTGCCTATTCCCTTAGCTCCATAGATGCTGCCGCACCTGCTGAGTTTCTCCAGCACTTTTGCCTACCTCATGATTCTACTCTTTGTTTATCTACTTTTCAACTTAAATGGGAAATGAAAGGCCAAGTCTAAAAGGCAGCAGAGAATCCATGAGATGTGCCATTTACATATCTGTGCACATAATTATTAGTGTTAATATATAAGTTGTTATCAAAGGATGAGGGCAAAAGAACACTTAGGTTGGTGAGGCCAAATAATATGAATGTTTTGCTTCTAAGTAACCATGTTGAACACTCCTCAACACTAGCACAATCTTACCTCAACCACTATGATCTACTGTAGTTGCACAATGGTTGTGCTATGGACTTGGTTTTGGACTTTTACGGTCTGGTTACCTCACATTACTGATTATTTAGGTTGTATTATTGATTATTGTACTTATCTGTGTGTTATTATATTAATGAGCTTATAAAGCTGCAGCATGTAGGAATATCATTGCCCCATGGCCAGTACATATGACAACGAAACACTCTTGAATCTAGAACAAGGGAACACAGGATTGCAGGGTGAATTAAAAGGCAGGTAGAGACGAATAAATAAAATGACAGGAAGAAAGGTTGGATTAATAATGGGAAGAAAACAAAATGTCAGATAAACATTGGATAAGACAGGTTTGGAGGGATACTTGCCAAATGTAGGCAGATGGGACTAGTGTAGCTGGGACATGTTGGCCAGTGTGGGCAAGTTGGGCCAAAGGGCCTGTTTCCACGCTGGATCATTCTATGACTCGATGACTCCATGACATTCCAGTTTTAAATCTCCAGTAATAGATGACAAATACAATGTGTGGGAAGGAATATGCAGATGCTGGTTTACAAAAGGCTGGAGTAACAGCGGGTCAGGCAACATCTCTGGAGAGAAGGAATGGGCGCTGTTTTGGGTCGAGACCCTTCTTTAGACCAAAATTATGGGAAACATAGATATGACAGTTTTCTTCCCAGGAAGTAAATGAGGGCATATGTCCATGTTTAAAGAGGGGAAAAGTTTAAAGGCGATTTGCAAGGCAAGTTTATTTTTCACATAAAATGGTAGGTTCCAGGCGGGTTGGTAGAGGTACATAAATGTCCCTAGAATGGCGTATAAAATATTTGTGTACAACTGTGTAGAATTCTATTGTGTAGAATAGTGTTAACGCACTGGGTGTACACTATGATAACACTATTTAAGAGCCATTTAGACAAGTATATGAACAGGCAGCAGATTGAGAGATATACACAGATGCTGTTGGTTAGATTGATATCACGGTCAGTTTAGACAGGGAAGGCCGAAGGGCCTGTTCCTGTGCTGTATTGTTCTCGGTTCTATCTTTGGGAATAATTTTGGGAAAAGTTCTATCTTTGGGAAAAGTTAGACTCCATTCTGAGACAGTTAGGTTAATTATCACAGTTACTTGCTATTGCAAAAATTAGTGAATTATACTCACCAATTTGTATCTCAATGATGAAGTATATTGGGCTCTGTTAAAGTCGCACCATCACAGGAAGGCTCTGGAGAAGATACAGATTTACCAGCAAGCTGCCTGGAATAGAGGGTATTGGCCATAAAGAGAGGTTGAACAAACATGTAGCAAGGAATTAAAGATGCTGGTTTACAGCAAAGATGGACACAAAATGCTGGACTAACTCAGCGGGACAGGCAGCATCTCTGGATAGAAGGAATGGATGAAGTTTCAAGGCAAGACCAGTCTGAAGAAGGGTCTCGACCCGAAACATCACCCATTGCTTCTATCCAAAGATACAACCTGTCCCGCTGAGTTATTCCAGCATTTTCTGTGTATCTTTGGACAAACTTGGATTGTTTTCTCTGGAGTGTTGGAGGTTGAAGGGAAAGCGGATAGAATTATATCAAACTCTGAGAGGCCTAGATAGGGTAGACAGTCAGAACCTTTAACTTTAGCGAAACAGCATGGAAACAGGCCCTTCAGCCCACTGAGACCGCACCGACCAGCGATCAGCCCAAACACTGGCACGATTCCACACACTTGGGACAATTTCCAATTTTTAGCAAAGCTATTTAACCTACAACCCTGAATATCTTTGGAGTGTGGGAGGAAACCAGAGCACCCAGAGAAAACCCGTACAGGGCAGGGCTCGCAATTAACGGTTGCCCGGTTGCCAATGGCCACCTAAAGTCTCGCCGGGCAACCTAAAAGCCGTGTCATTTTGCCCAGCTTGGCCCCCATCTCTAGCTCTCTCTCTCTCTCTCTGTCACTCTCCGTCTCCACCCCACCATTCGTGTCCGGGCCGCCGAGTCTCTGCTCTCTGGTCTCTCCTCATCCGCCGGCACGGCCCGGCAGCCTTGCACATGCGCACTGCCACGGCCAGCACATCCTCGGCTGCCCTGCACATGCGCACAACCATGGCCACTGGTCGGCGCAGGGCACTTTCTCCCCCCCTTTGCATTGTGGGAGATCTGGCCACCATTGCTGTCCGGTTGCCGCCATTGCCGTCCGGTCGCCGCCTCTCACACGACCGCTGAAAACCAACGCAGAATCACTCTCTGGAGCTGGAGTAACTCTTGCTTCTTGATTTCCTGGTCCACCAAAAATATTCCAATTTTGGAGTGGAGGGTGGACATAAGCAAAAAAAGGTTCTTGGGGAAAAAAGAGCTACCTTAAATTTCCCACCACTGGCTTCCAACCCAGGGCATCGGAGTTTCCTCATTCTTTAGGGAACAGGGATTCCCCTCTTCCACTATTGATGAGGCTCTCACCAGTGTCTCTTCTATACCCCGTAACTCTGCTATCACTCCCCATCCCCCCACTTGTAACAAGGGCAGAGACCCCCTTGTCCTCACCTTCCACCCTACCAGCCGTCACATACTCCGACATTTTCGCCACTCCCAACGGGATCCCACCACTGGCCGCATCTTCCCATCTCCTCCCCTTTCGGCTTTCCGCAGAAACTGCTCCCTCCGTAACTCCCAGGTCAATTTGTCCCTTCCCACCCAAACCACCCCCTCTCCGGGCACTTTCCCTTGCAACCGCAGGAAATGCTACACTTGTCGCTTTACCTCCCCCCTTAACTCCATCCAAGGATCCAAGCAGTCTTTCCAGGTGCGGCAGAGGTTCACCTGCACCTCCTCCAACCTCATCTATTGCATCCGCTGCTCTAGTGTCAGCTGCTCAACATCAGTGAGACCAAGCGTAGGCTTGGCGATACACCCAAGCGGTATGAACATTGACTTCTCCAATTTCAGGTAGTCCCTGCTTTCTCCTTTTTTCACCTCCCCTTCCCAGCTCTCCCGCAGCCTCTTCCCTTCTTCTTCCTGCCCCCCCCCCCCCCCCACATCAGTCTGAAGAAGGGTCTCGACCCGGACCGTCACCCATTTCCTTCGCTCCATAGATGCTGCCTCACCCGCTGAGCTTCTCCAGCATTTTTGTCTACCTTACCTTTAGTTGGGTCTGGTTGGGTAACTATGGTAGGGTGAAGACTATTCAATGCTTTAATTGTGCGGGGGAACCTCATCAAGCAGCCAGCATCTCTGGATAGAAGAAATTGGGTGACGTTTCGGGTAGAGACCCTTCTTTAGACTCCCTCTGGTTTTAGTGTTTTTAGTTTAATTTAAAGATACAGCGTGGAAACAGGCCCTTCGGCCCACCGAGTCCACGCCGACCACCGATCACCCGTACACTAGTTCTATCCCACACATTAGCGACGTAAGTCAAGAGTCAAGAGTGTTTTAGTCTCTCACGTCCCAGTTAGAACAATTAAATCCTTACTTGCAGCAGCACAACAGAATATGTAAACATAGTACTCTGTAAACAATGTTATACATGAGAAAACAAAACGGTGTATATTTATATATGGATATATAACTATATAAATATATATATATATATGTGTGTGTGTGTATAATATATATACCCACACACAAACACAATTTCCCTCCTGGGATTAATAAAGTTCTATCGTATAGTATCGTGTGTGTAGGAAGGAACTGCAGATGCTGGTTTAAACCAAAGATAGACACAAAACGCTGGAGTAACTCAACAGGTCAGACAAAATCTCTGGACAAAAGGAAAATATTACGTTTTGGGTTGGGTCTGAAATAGGTTCCTGCACACCTTTGGAATGTGGAAGGAAACAAGGGCACGCGGAGAAAAGGGAAAAGGAGCAAACTCCTTACAGACAGCACGCATATTCAGGATCAATTCCGGGTCTCTGGCACTTTTAGGCAGCAACTTTATGGCCAATGCACTGCCCCATAGTCTTGAACTGAATTAAAACATACAGTAGCTGTAAAGGAGGGCATAGCGTTACTTAGAGATTTAAGACTGAAACCGGATAGTTTATTTTTTTTAGTAACCAAAGTTATCAATTTTTTAATTTTTTCTGTGTTGGAAAACAAAATATAGTGGCACAGCTGGTAGACTTGCTGCCTCACACGCCAGAGATCTGTGTTCGATCCTGTCCTCAGGCACTGTCTGTGCTGAATTTGCACAATCTCCCTGCAAGCATGTGGGTTTCCTCCCACATCCCAAAGACGCAAGTGAAATATGATGTGCTGTTCCTCCAATTTACGGTGGGCCTCACTCTGGCCATGGAGGAGGCCCAGGACAGAAAGGTCGGATTCGGAATGGGAGGGGGAGTTGCTGTGCTGAGCCACCGGGAGATCAGGTTGGTTATTGCGAACTGAGTGGAGGTGTTGTGCGAAGCGATCGCCAAGCCTGCGCTTGGTCTCACTGAGGTTGATCATACGCTGAATAACCATATTTTTGTTTGGAAGTGGAAGGAAATAATAGAAATTGCATTCATTGCAACGTGTAAAAAGAGTTGAGATACTGTATTATAATTTTGCTGCATGTCATTGTGGTATATATCATGTCTTGATTGGTGAATATGTTTAGTTTGTGACTTTATTTGAAGCAGAAATAATATGTGAATGCTTCATTGAGCATAATTCCGACTGGTAACTACGCACTTCGTCAGAGCACATTATCGCACGCGTCATGCAACCCGTCTTAAATGACCACCTAAATTGTCATTTGGCAACCTAAAATGCTGCCTAGTTTGTCCGGCTGGCAACAGAGAAAAAAAGATAAGTGAGAGCCTTGCAGGGAGAACGTACAACCTCCATACAGACAGCACCCATAGTCAGGATTGAACCTGGGTCTCTGGCACTGTAAGACAGCAATTCTACCGCTGTGCCATCATGCCACCCTGCCAAGCGTGGAAATGTCAAAGACTAAGGGCATCGTTTTGAGGTCAGACATGGGAAATTTCAAGGAGATGTGCAGGGCAATTTTTTGACACAGAGACTGCTAGGTGCCTGGAACATGCTGCCAGGGGTGGTGGTGGAAGCAGATACAATAGTAATGTTTAAAAGGCTTTGAGATAGACACATGGATATGCAGGAAATGGAGGGATACCAATGCATGCAAGCAGTGGAGATTAGCTCAACTTGCCATCATGTTTCGATCAGACATTGTGGGTCAAAGGGCTTACTTCTGTGCTGTTCTATATTCCCAAGGTGGCAGCAGTAAGTACAATGTACGATAAGAAATCTAGAACGCCTCTCTACTTTCAAAGGTAAATTTTATAGCATTGCATTTCCCTGGGTAATGAAAAACCCTGCGAGCTGACTTGCCTTACAGTTCTGGTGACAAGGGTCTCCATGCAGAATGGAAATGTGGAAAAATAGCCTGTATGAGTTTGTTTCCAAACACAAGACCGGAAAGGAATCTCTATCTTAGAATGATTTGGCATCAATGTGAAGACTGATTTACCATAAAAGACTCCTTCCCCTGTAATAACCATGAACGGTAACGTTTCGCATTGTTTGATGAGTGACTGAATGGAGATTGATAGCTCCCAGCTCACAACATCATGCAGAATGCCCCCATTTCAATTCCTCTCCAGATTTCAGCTTCAGTTTAGTTTATTGTCATGTGTACCGAGGTACAGTGAAAGCTTTTTTGTTGCGCACTATCCAGTCAGCGGAAAGACAATACATGATTACAATCGAGCCATTTACACTTTACAGATACATGATAAGGGAATAATGTTTAGTGCAAGGTAAAGCCAGCATTGTACAATCACGGATAGTCCGAGGGTCACCAATGAGGTATGAGGCAGTTTAACACTGCTCTCTGGTTGTGGTAGGATGGTTTAGTTGCCTGATAACAGCTGGGAAGAAACTGTCCCTGAATCTGGAGGTGTGCGTTTTCACACTTCTGTAACTTTTTGCCTGATGGGAGAGGGAAGCTGAGGGAGTGGCCAGGGTGCGACTCATCCTTGATTTTGCTGCTGTCCTTGCCGAGGCAGCGTGAGGTATAAATTGAGTCAATAGAGGGGAGGGTATAAATGTAAATTGTCCCTCGTGAGTGTGGGATAACGTTAGTGTGTGGAGATCGCTGGTGGGCCGAAAGGCCTGTTCTCTGCACTGTATCTCCAAACTAAACTAAACTAAAAAATGAGGAAGAACAAAAATCAGACTGCATTGAAGACTCAGTAGGTCAGGCAGCATATGTGGAGGTAAAAGCATATGTGATCCCCACAGCCATCAGGCTATTAAACCTGGCTCGGACAAAACTCTGATTATTAATAACCCATTATCTGTTATCTGCACTTTATCAATTTATTTATTCATGTGTGTATATATTTATATTATGGTATATGGACACATTGATCTATTTTGTAGTAAATGCCTACTATATTCTGTTGTGCTGAAGCAAAGCAAGAATTTCATTGTCCGTTCAGGGACACATGACAATAAACTCTCTTGACTTGACTTGACTTGACTTGAGGGTGGTTTGTGTGATAGTCTGGGCTGCATCCAGAATTTGCTGCTATTTCTTGCGGTCTTGGATGGAGCTGTCGAAAGAGGTGTATCTGAAAATGTGAAAATTCAATGTTCAGACCATTGGGTTGCAAACGCCGACCCTGTCCTCATCATTCCATCCCTCCAATGCCATGTACCCTTTACCCATTTAAGTTCACCTCCTCCAATTGCTCTTTCCCCAATCTCTCCCCCCCCCCCCCCCCGCCCCCTCCCATCCACCCATTCCCATCCATCCCACCCTCTGGGTCTACATTTCATTCTTCATCTTCCTTTCCAATCGGATTCTACCGTCAGCAGCTTTTTGCCTTCCCCCTGCATCACCTCCACCCATGGTTGCTACCTCCCCCCTTCTCTTCCACAACTGCTACCTCCCCCCTTCTCTTCCACCAGCTCTTGCTCCTTCCCTTCCACTTATCTCCTTCAACGAGCTATCTCCCCTTTACTCCAACAGACTGCAGAATGGTCCATTTGTCCATTTACCTCCACATATGCTGCCTGACCTACTGAGTCTTCAATGCAGTCTGATTTTTGTTCGTCCTCATTTATTAGTTTAGTTTAGTTTGGAGATACAGTGCAGAGAACAGGCCTTTCGGCCCACCAGCGATCTCCACACACTAACGTTATCCCACACTCACGAGGGACAATTTACATTTATACCAAGCCAATTAACATACTAATGGCCTGTCCCACTGAGGCGATTTTTCAGCGGACTGCCGGTGACTGTCAAGTTGGCTTCATTGGACCTCCTAGGACCACGTGTCAACCATGCTGCGAGTTTGAGTCGAGGGCAAACTCGTCTAAACTCGCTGATTAGGTTGCCGCAGTGGGACAGGCCCCTTTACCTTTTTTTATTCCCAATGAGCCAATGAAATTCACCGGTCAGCACCGGCTACAACCTACGAGAACCTCCGAGAACCTTCAACCTCCTGGCAACCCACTAGGACCTCCTGGCGACCCACCTACGGCACGAGAATTCGCGCTACTCTCCATGGCGGCTTCATTCTAGTCGCCGCTAATTTTTCAACATGTTGAAAAACTCACGGCGACCATAATGAGGCCGCGACTAGTTCCCAGAATGTGGGAACTCCTCACGACCATGAAGGCGACTCCCCGGCAACCACCCGCGAACATGTGGCAACCATGTGGCGACTGCATAGTCTCCTGCAGTCGCCTAAAAAGTCGCCTAAGTGGGACAAGCTCATAACCTGTACGTCTTTGGACTGTGGGAGGAAACCGGAGCACCCGGAGAAAACCCACTCAGGTCACGGGGAGAACTTACAAACTCTGTAAAGACAACACCCATAGTCAGGATTGAACCTGGCTCTCTGACAGTAGCTCTACTGCTGCGCCACCATACCACCCTTCAGACGGAAAGGTGTTCTTACATGGTGAATCTGCATTGCCTGGTGTCATTTATTTTTCATTTACCGCACTGCTTTGCGGCTTTGATTATGCGTAACTATCCTGAAGAGACGTCAGAAAATGACTTGCAGAATTGTGGAGAGCTCTGACCAAAGTGCTTCAAGAGGTTAATTACCATGGAAACGGAAACAATCCTTGTGCCAGGATGGTGGGGGTGGGTTTGAAGAGAAAGCTTAGTACTGCCCTCTTGTGAGCTGGTTGTATCTTACATGTAAAGGTCACTTGCAGTTTGCAGCCCAAAATTCACCCTTTCTCTTCTGAGCCTACTGGGATACAGTTTCACTTTGGAGCTGCCCTGTGGAAAAATGCCCATCTATCCCCTACGCCCATCTATCCCCCTAGACTTACCTACCAGGTGTGCACATGGTGTAACAATAATATTGTTGTTAACTAATCATATTCACCAATCTTTAGCCCCTGTCTCACTTTCACGACCTAATTGGCGACCTCTGCCGAGTTTGCCCTTGACTCATACTGGCAGCATGGTCGCCAAAAGGTCGTAGGAGGTCGTAGGAGGTCTTCGTAACTCTTCCTCATGCTCGTGAGTGGTCTCCGCGTACTCGTGGCCTCAAGTAGGTCGCGGCGTTTTTTCCAGCCTGATAAAAAAACGTCCACGAGTAAAAAAAAAGGCCGGCATGGAAAAAGTTGATATTTTTTACTCGTAGGTAGGTCGTAGGTAGGTCGTAGTAGGTCGTGATGGTAGTCGTAGGTAGTCGTAGGTAGTCGTAGGTGGTCGTAGGTCGGTAACTGGCCCGAGAAAAAAAAAGCAAACATGACATCATTTTATCATGTGATCAGTTTCCACTCGTAGCTAGTCGTAGTTGGTCTTAGGTGTGGAAGACTGAGGTCGAGGGGGGTCGTAGGAGGTCGTAGACATAGTCGTAGGAGGTCGTAGACATAGTTGTAGGAGGTCGTGGACATAGTCGTAGGAGGTCGTAGACATAGTTGTAGGAGGTCGTAGACATAGTCGTAGGAGGTCGTAGACATAGTTGTAGGAGGTCGTAGACATAGTCGTAGGAGATATTTTACTTTGGCGAGTCCACATGACCGTGACATTTTTTTCAACCCGTCTAGGGTCTTCTAAACTCTTGGATTAGGTCGTCCAAGTGGGACAGGCCCTTTAGTCTACAAGATAGAGACTAGAAAAAGACTTGCATTTCCATCGCATTTTTACATCCCTTACACTGTTCTGCATTTGGTGAAGTACTTTTGAAGTGTAGAACTATTGCAATGTAGGGAACATAGGATCTAATTTGTTCACTGCCATCTCCCACAAATTGCAAAATAATATATGGAACTGCAGATATTGGTTTGTGAAAAGAGACACAAAGTGCTGGAGTAACTCAGCAGGTCAGGCAGCATTTTCTGGAGAATGAGCAATTATGGACTACATGTTTCCTAGCTCATCTGTTGCCGGCCCGGATTTGTTCAGGCCATTTAGTTTTGTTTAGTTTAGAGATAGAGTGCGGAGATGGCCCTTCGGCCCACCGAGTCCGTGCCGACCAGTGATCCCCACACATTAACACTATCCTACACACACTAGGGACAATTTACAATGATACCAAACCAATGAACCTGTACGTCTTTGGAGTGTGAGAGGAAACCAAAGGTCTTGGAGAAAACAAATTCTCGATTAGAACGGGTGTCAAGGGTTATGGAGAGAAGGCAGGAAAATGGGATTAGGAGGCAGAGATCAGCTGGGGTTGAATGGCGGAGTAGACTAGATGGGCCGAATGGCCTAGTTCTACTCCTACAACTTGTGAAAACCACACAGGTCACGGGGAGAACGTGCAAACTCCGTACTGACAGCATTCATAGACACGATCGAACCCGGGTCACTGGCGCTGTAAGACAGCAACTCTACTGCTGCACCACCGTGCCACCTCCTACCTCCAGTTCCCCTCCTCTATGCAGTCTGAAGAAGGGTCCCGACCTGAATCATTACCTGTTCCTTCTCTCCAGAGATGCTGTCTGACCCACTGAGTTACTCCAGCACTTTGTGTCTATCTTCGGTATAAACCAGCATCTGCAGTTCCTGCATACACTGTCCATCTCTGGAGAATATGGACGGGCGATGCTTCGGGTGGTGGGCTTCTTCAGATCCTACTGCAATATAATTAAACCAGATGTAATATTTCAGGGTCATTCAGTGAAGGATAAAGGATATTCCAATAATTCCCAGCTCTATTTGAACTAGTGCCTGCATTTGATCCATATCTTTCCAAACCTGTCCTATCCATGTATCTGTCTAACTGTTTCTTAAACGTTGGGATAGTCGCTGCCTCAACTACCTCCTCTGGCAGCTCGTTCCATACACCCACCACACTTTGTGTGAAAAAGTTACCCCTCAGATTCCTATCAATTTTTCCCCCCTCCACCTTAAACCCATGTCTTCTGGTTCTCCATTCAGAAGACACTGGGCAAGGGACTGTGCATCTACCCGATCTATTGCTCTCATGATTTTGTACACCTCCATAAGATCACCCCTCAAGCTCCTGCGCTCAACCTCTCCCTGTAGCTCAGACCCTCTAGGTCTGGCAACATCCCCATAAAAGGATCTTATAGTTCAGTTGTGTGTTGTGGGCATCTGTGGGAAAGGGCAGCATTCCATGCCCTTGAGAAGGTGGTGAGCCTCCATCCTGAACCATAGCAGTCCACGTGATAAACGTTGTGTGAATTAGATCTACTGGAGGCTTGTAAACTCTACTTTTTACGTTGCTTTACTTTAGAGATACCGCGCAAAACATGCCCTTGAGTCCACCGAGTCCACGCCGACCAGCGATCCCCGCACACCAACACTGCCCTACACACTAGGGGCAATTTTACAATTTTACCGAAGCCAATTAACCTACAAACCTGTACGTCTTTGGAGCGTGGGAGGAAATCGGAGCACCCGGAGAAAACCCACGCAGGTCACTGGGAGAAAGTACAAACTCCGTACAGACAGCACCGGTAGTTAGGATGGAACCCTGGTCTCTGGCGCTGCAAGGCAGCAACTCTACCGCTGCGCCAGCGTGTCACCCTGTAAACCTATTATAAGTTCATGTTGTTCTTGTGGATCTGGGGGTACAGAGGTCAGATCACATAAGTGCAGTCATTAGTGAATGTTATGACATTCCAGTCGTCTCCCAGTGCCATCATGTTTTTATTCTAGAGTCATACAGCACGAAACAGCCCTTTGGCCCAACTTGCTTCTGCCAACCAAAATGCATCATCTATGCCAGTGCGTCTTCAACTATTTCAGTGTCATTCACCTTTGAGTCTCTGTCACAAAATATCATTCACCCTCGACTAAATTTTCTTATGTTTTTTGGTAATTTCCGTCTTATTCTCCCTTGTGTATAATTTTATATATAATTAATTTTGCCACATGAGCAAAAAACATAAATTAACTCATTTCTTAGCTGTTTATTTTATTCTACTTTTTGAACATCCTAAAAATATGTAAAGAAAACTAGGAAAGAATAAAAAAAGTTTAATTACCACTGGAGTTGGAAAATCATTCTATTAGAATTATTAAAAAAACATTCCAACGTCTAAACACTGGGCTTCAGACCATTCCTACCCTTTCAGGCTTTGATTACTGCAGTTTTGTACTTGGAAAACTAACTCAAAAAACCATGGAGTATGTGATTTAATATATTAGTATTCAACTAATATAACTCTGCCCGACGAAAGCTCGCAATACCACCAAGTATCAAAACTTTGGTCGCTAAATTGCTGCACAAAATAAAGTTACAGTACAACAGTTGCCTACGGCGATCCTCCATGTTGACATTTATATATTTATGATCCCACTAGCTCGTCTGGTCTTCCTTAAAAGGTTATATTACAGTAAATTTGGGAAATATCCCGCTACTTTGAAATTAGAAAACCATAGGTAGTGAGAAAAAAAACATCAAATTTCCAGCTCCACTGCCATTAATAACAATAAGAGCTTACTAACCACTTTAATGGCAATGCCTTTTTTAAGTATAGAAAAAATATATAAATATCTGAATAAATGAAGTCATTCACCCTTCATTCACCCCTCTAATTTCATTCACCCCAAAATAATTTAATTCGCCCTTGGGTGAACCATTCACCAGTTTAAGAAGCGCTGCTCTATGCTGGTCTGCGTTTTGCTCATATCACCTCCAAACCTTTCCTATCCATGTACTTGTCCAAATGTCTTCATTTCAGTTGCTCTGTTGGCGTAATGAGTATTTAACTATCCATTGTTGTTGTCCCAGATGATAGTCAGAAAGAGAGGAGATGAGTGGGTGACTGGTGGGTTGAATCAACTCTGAGATTAGTACTCCAGTAACAAACCAAACAAGAACAAGGAAAACCTGGGGATCATGGAAGCAGGCAGTCCCTTTGGCCCATCAAACGGCTGCATGGTGGCGCTGCGGTAGAGCTACTGCTTTACAGCACCAGAGACCCCGGGTTCAATCCTGACTATGGGTGCTTGTCTGTATGGAGTTTTACGTTCTCCCCGTGACCTGCGTGGGTTTTCTCTGGGATCGTCGGTTTCCTCCCGCACTCGAAAGACGTACAGGTTTGCAGGTTAATTGGCTTGGTGTAAATGTAAAAAATTGTCCCTAGTGTGAGTAGGGTAGTGTTAATGTGCGGGCATCTCTGGTCAGTGCAGACACGATGGGCTGAAGGACCTGTTTCCGCGCTGTATCTCTAAACTCAACTAAAACAGATGGAAGAAGAGTCCCCCCTTGTCCAGCAGCTCCACCACCCACATGTGGCACTAAGGTCAAGGGTCCCCTGTAGGCCGCAGGATGTAGTGGCAAGTGGCGACAGCGTGGTCTATGTGTATTTGCAGAAATAGAGGAGAATGCAAACAGCACTGCGTGTTTAGAACTCCAGGGGCGTACTGTGTAACACCAGTCACTAAAGAACAGGGCATATGGCAGTCACAGAGTCATGCAACCATAGAGACATAGAGGATGGGAAACGCTCCTTTGGACCAACATGTCCATGATGACCAAGTTCCGCCCATCTAAGCTAATCCATATTGTCTGCCTTTGCCCCATATCCCTCTAAAGCTCTCCTATCCATGTACCTGTCCAAGTGTCTTTTAAATGCAATTTTCATTCCTGCCTCAATGACTTACAGTACTTTGGCAGTTCGTTGAATTAACCTACATATGAAAAAGTTGCCCCTCAGGTTCTTTTTAAATCTTTCTCCTCTCACCTTAAGCTTATGCCTCGAGTTCTTGATTCCCCTTCCCTTGGCAAAGACAGTGCATTCACCCTATCTATTCCCCTCACGATTGTATACACTGTTTTGGAGAGTCTGGAGTAAAGGTACTAACCAGACAAGGGGCTCTCCAATCTGTAAAGTGATCCTTCAGTCTGCCCCAGAAACAATATATACACCATTCTGGTTACTTCTTTCTCTTTGCACGATCTGCTGTACCTGTATATGTGTAGGATGGAACTGCAGATACTGCTTTAAACCGCAGATAGACACAAAATGCTGGAGTAACTCAGTAATGCAGCATCTCTGTAGAGAAGGAATTGATGACGTTTTAGGTCGAGACCCTTCTTCAGACCGGAAACCTCACCCATTCCCTTTCTCCAGAGATGCTGCCTGTCCCGCTGAGTTACTCCAGCATTTTGTGTCTATCTTCTTACATTTATTGTGTGCCGTAGAATTAAACACAGCAAATACTTTGTCTCTTTATTTTTTCTCTTACTTTATTTGTAATTTTGCTCTTGATTGCAATCTTTCCTTTTCATTCCCTTTCTCTCTGCCTTTGTTGCCTTGCTGGCTCTTCCTCTTTCAGCTTTCATGCTCTCTCACTGTCTTTGTTTCAAAGACCATTTAAACCACAGAAAATAACACCTGTTGCAAAGTACAGATTTCAATGGAGAGACATAACAGCTGTAGAAAACCACTTCTTTCAAAAAGATGTAGTTAATGATAGCTCTCAATTCTGCTGGTCCAGATGAGCAATTAAACCGCTTCCTGGGTGTAATAGCAGATTGATGGTAGATCATGAATATTATCTGTTTGAGGTAGACATTTATTCCTGGGGTTTTTTCAAGGAAACAAGTTTTTCAAATTTTAATAGTGTATTCATTTATTTGCATGGATTTTTATACCATACAGCTCAAATTTCATCAAGTGTGAATTTAGAACATTAGAGATTAGAGATTATCAAATGGTAGACAAAAGTGCTGGAGAAACTCTGCAGGTGCAGCAGCATCTATGGAGCGAAGGAAATAGGCAACATTTCGGGTTGAAACCCTTCTTCAGACTGATGTAGGGTGGGGGAGGGGGCGGGGAGAAGAAAGGAGAAAGGAAGCGGAGGAGCCCGAGGGCTGAGGGAGAGTTGGGAAGGGGAGGAGACAGCAAGGGCTACCGGAAATTGGAGTAGTCAATATTTATGCCGCTAGGGTGCAGACTGCCCAAGCAGAATATGAGGTGCTGCTCCTCCAATTTCCGGTGGTGCTCACTCTGGCCATGGAGGAGGCCCAGGACAGAAAGGTCAGATTCGGAATGGGAGGGGGAGTTGAAGTGCTGAGCCACAGGGAGATCAGGTTGGTTAATGTGGACCGAGCGGAGGTGTTCGGCGAAACGATCGTCAAGCCTAAATATTAATCAGGTCGGCAACATTCCTAAAATGTTGGCAAAATGAGATTATAATCCCTGTCCAGAACATTAGGGGAATAGATGTTTAATTATTATGGTTTTCTAAATTTAGTTTAGTTTAGTTTAGAGATACAGCGTGGAAACAGGCCATTTGGCCCACCGAGTCCACGCCGACCAGCGATCACCTCGTACACTAACACTATCCCACACTAGGGACAATTTACAATTTTACCACAGCTAATTAACCAACAAACCTGCACATCTTTGGAGTGTGGGAGGAAACTGGAGCACCCAGAGAAAACTCACGCAGGTCACGGGGAGAACGTACAAACTCTTTTTTAAATTTTTGATATTAACTTTATTTGTCATATACACATACAGGATGTACAGTGAATTGAATGTGGCAATGCTTACGGGATTGTAAAAAAACACAGAACCAGTATTTACAATTAAAAAAGAAACAACGATGTTTACGATATTTACAATAAAAAGAGCAACACTATTTGCAGTAGAAGTGGATATGAATAAATAAAATAAGTATGTGTATGTATTATAAGTATCTATGTGTGTGTGTGTGTGTGTGTGTGCGTGCATGAATTGGGCACCATGGTGGGGTCCTGGTGAGATCAGTGTTTACAGTCATGATGGTCTGTGGGAAGAAACTCCATCTCAGTCTCTCTGTTTTAGCTGCATGACAGCGGAGGCACTTGCCTGACCGCAGCAGCTGGAACAGTCCGTTGCTGGGGTGGTGGGGGTCCTTCATGATCCTACAGACTCTGGATCTGCACTTCCTGGTGTATAGGTCCTGCAGGGGAGCGAGTGTCGTTCCCGTGGTGCGTTCGGCCGAACGCACTACTCTCTGCAGAGCCTTCCTGTCCTGGGCGGAGCTGTTGCTAAACCTGGCAGTGATGTTTCCTGTCAGGATGCTCTCTACAGCTCCAGAGTAGAAGGATTGAAGGATCCTCAGGGAGACTCTGAATTTCCTCAGCTGCCTGAGGTGGTAAAGGCGCTGCCTTGCCTTTCTCACCAGTGTGTCAATGTGAGTTGTCCATGTCAGATCCTCTGTGATGTGGACTCCGTACGGACAGTACCCATATTCAGGATTGACTCCAGGTCTCTGGCCCGTTAAATATTTAGTTCCATCAATTTCAATTAAGTTTGAAGTTTTCTCACTTTGTTCTTGCTACGGTCTCATCTAAATCTTTCATTCAAGAGGGCAGGTTTGCAACTTTTTCAAGAAGATTTAAGCAGGAGCATAACTACTTCTGCTAATCTGAGTGAGAAACTAAGCACATCCTACCAGTCACACCATGTCTTCAATTCCAAATGTAAGGTTAGGAATTGGCAGGTTAGGAACCGTTCTTTGCTGAAAGAATCTCTTAGCAATCATTCTGTGATCCTTCACAGAATACACCCTGAACCAAGGGTTGTTATTGAATCCATGGTTTAGGTAACTATGTTGTAAAGATGTCCGTGAAGAAAAGCATGAAATGCAATTTGCCAGTGACACGAATATATACAGCTGCATTGGTCGTAAGTGATAGGAGCAGAATTAGGCCATTTGGCCCATCAAGTCCACTCAGCCATTCAATTATGGCTGATCTATCTCTCCCTCCTAACCCTATTCTCCTGCCTTCTCCCCATAACCCCTGACACCCGTACTAATTAAGAATCTATCTACCTCTGCTTTAAAAATATCCATTGACTTGGCCTCCACAGCCATCTGTAGAAAAGAATCCCACAGATTCACCACCCTCTGACAAAAGAAATTCCACCCCATCTCCTTCCTAAAGGAACGTCCTTTTACATCTAGTCCTAGACTCTCCCACTAGTGCATACATCTTCTTCACATCCACTCTATCCAAGTCTTTCACTATTCAGTATGTTTTAATGAGGTCCCCGCTCATTCTTCTAAACTCCAGTGAGTACAGGCCCAGTGCCGTCAAATGCTCAGCATATGTTAACTCACACATTCCTGGGATCATTTTTGTAAACCTCCTCTGGACCCTCTACATGGCCAGCACATCCTTCCTCCGATATGGTGCCCAAAATTGCTCCATATATTCCAAATGCTGCCTGACCAGCGCCTTATAGAGCCTCAGCATTACATCCCTGTTTTTGTATTCTAGCCCTCTTGAAATAAACCCATGTCCAATTTATTCAGGATGGGCAACTGCTTTGGACATAAGTATAGAATAGAAATTGGGTTGCATTCGGTTTTGATTCCCAAATGTAAGTTTGTATTTAGCACTAAAACTGAATTGCGTCTTCTGCAAAACAAATTACAAAATTGGTTAAAAATATACATTTACAATATTGTGGTTTAGACTTTGGTGATACAGTGCGGAAACTGGCGCTTCAGCCCACCGTCCATTCCGACCAGCAATCACCCCATAGACCATCACTAGTCCTGCACATGAGGGACAATTTTACTGAAGCTGATTAACGTACAAACCTGTACGTCTTTGGAGAGTGGAAAGAAACCAGAGCACCCGGAGAAAACCCACGCGGTCACAGGGAGAATGTAAAAACTCCATATTGACAGCATCCATAGTCAAGATTGAACCCAGATCTCTGGCACTGTAAGGCAGCAACTCTACCGCGGCACCACTGTATCACCCACAGTGGGTTATTAAAGGATACCACCAGCGGCACCGTACAATTGGCAGCCTGTTCTTTTGTCATTTTTTGTTATTTTTAGTGTGTTTTAAAAGTTTGTGTAAATGTTCTCTAGTTTGTTTTATGTGGGGGAGGGGGACAGGGGAATTTTTTTTCCAATCTCTCACCTTCCCGGAGATGCGATTGTTTTTCGGGTCGTATCTCCGGTCACTCTGCGGCCTAACATCGTGGAGCTGGAGGCCTTGCTTGGGACTGACTTTGGGCGTGGACATACCATCGGGGGCCGATTCCTTGCCTGGGATCGACGCTCCAACCGCGGCCTGCGGACATTAACATCAAGGGTTTGCAGCCTCGGGAGAGACCGAGTCGGGAAGCTCCGGAAGCCGCACGATGTTCGAGCTGTCTCAACCCGGAGTAGATCGCCCGGCACGGGGGAGCTGAGATTCCCCCCGATGCAGGAGCTGATCGCCCCGACGAGGAGGCCCGCCGCCGGCTACGGGAGTAAGATCATCCCGTCAATGGGAGGCTTGAGACCCCCGATCGCTGAAGGACAAAGAAGGGAGAGATTGAACTTTTTTCACCTTCCATCACAGTGAGGAATGTGGAGGAGTCACTGTGGTGGATGTTTATGTTAAAATGTATTTTGTGTGTTCTGTTGCTGTTTATTTGTATGACTGTATGGCAAATAAAATTCCTCGTATGTTGCAAAACATACTTGGCTAATAAAGTATTATTGTATTGTATTGTATGTTGGCCTTTATGTCTGGTAATGGACTGGAGTCCAAGAGTTTGAAGTTGTGCTGCAGATATGCAAATGTTTGGATACTGATTGATTGAGAAGTTTGTAACTTGGTGCCAAGTCAACAACCTTTGATCGACTTCAGGAAGTGAAGCAGTACACATACATTGATGGTGCCGAAGTAGAGATGGTTAAAAGCTTCTAGTTCTTAGGAATTATTATTGCCCACAATTTGTCCTGGACCAGCCTAATCGAAGCAATGGCCAAGAAAGCACATCAACGCCTCTACTTCCTTAGAAGGCTTAGGCAGTTTGGCATGTTGCCAACAACCCTAACCACAGATGCACCATAGAAAGCATTTTATCAGGATGCACACATGCATGGTTCAGGAACAGCTCCATCCAAGACTGCAAGAAATTGCAGAGTTGTGGACATAGCCCAGGCCATCACACAAACCAACCTCCATTCCATTGACTCCATCTACACTTTGCACTGCCTCAGCAAGGCCAGCAGCATAATCAAGGATCAGTCTCACCAGTTCACTCCATCTTCTCCCCTCTCCCATCAGGCAAGAGGTACAGAAATATGAAAACGTATACCTCCAGGTTCAGGGACAGTTCATTCCCAGCTGTTATCAGACAACTGAACCATCCTCTCACCAACTATAGGGCAGTCCTGACCTACCATCTACCTCATTTATCTTGCACTGAATGTTATACCATTTACAATAGATAATAGGTGCAGGAGTAGGCCATTCGACCCTTCGAACCAGCACTGCCATTCAATGTGATCATGGCTGATCATCTCCAATCAGTACCCCGTTCCTGCCCTCTCCCCATATCCCCTGACTCCACTATCTTTAAGAGCCCTATCTAGCTCTCTCTTGAAACCATTTATCCTGTATCTGTACACTGTGTTCAGCTTGATTGTAATCGTGTATAGTCTTTTCGCTGATGGGATAGTACGCAACAACAATGTTTCACTGTGCCTAGGTACACATGACAATAATAAACTAAACTAAACTGTCAGCAGTTTTGGAGCCTGGGGTAAAGTCCACATTGATTTACCATAAAGGTGCCTGTATTCCAAGCATTAAATTACAAGGAGAGTCTCTGATTAAGAAGAGACTATCGATGTTATTAAGATGCTAGGTGGAGCTGATAAAGCCAAGAGAGAAAATCTATCTATTTTACTTGCAGAGACAAGGGCTGGTGAGCGGCAGGACATGGACTAAGAATTAGAGCTAGGCTTTAGTGGATGGAAGAAAAAAACAGAAAATGCTGGAAGAACTTAGTCAGTCCAGCAACATCTGTGGAAAGAGAAACCAATGAACGCTTCAGATCAAGGCTGTTTCCTCCAAACTGCGAGAAGAGTTGAAGGATACAGTTTTCAGAGCAGAGCAGGCGGGGGAACTGAGGTGTACAATGAGATGGTGATTAAAAATGGAGTGAAGTTGGGAAGTGGTTACAAGAATTTTGAACTCTACAAAGTGTTCAAATTGGAAATGGGACAGGTAGATTTTGTTAACCAAATTAATAAAGAGATATGAGGAATGTAGCAGATATATTGATTCACGAATCGATGTTCAACTAATGGTCTATAACTGAACCAATCTCAGTGCAGGCCAGTGACAGGGCTCTATCATTGCCCCCAAAGCATTGCTCAGTTTTTGCACTGCAGTGTTGCACCTCATGTCCAGCAAATGTCCTTGGGAATAGAGCAACATCCGTAATGAATGGGAACCTATAGCACCTCCATCCCACTATCAGTCACCTGAATCTCAAGCATCGCGCTGCCTCCTCCAGACACTGCAAGCTTGGAGAAAGAGTTCCAAGACATCATCAAATCGTTCAACAAACCATACAATAAGATGGGCCCTGCACTTAACATCTGCAAGACCCAGGTCCTCTTCAATCTTCTGGAGAAAGTGGGACCCTGGAAAGCACAGGCCTAATCCCGTAACTCAGGAGCCGAGTCATAAGTGCATGTCCTGAGGTGAGGGGAGGGGAGGAGAAGGGGGTGGGGGGAAGAAAGGAGAGATGGAAGAGGGGAGAGTGGTTGTTAGAGGTTACCTAAAATTAGATAATTCAATGTGGCCACTCCCTCTTCTCCCCTCTCCCATCAGGCTAAAGGTACAGAAGTGTGAAAACGCACACCTCCAGATTCAGGGATAGTTTCTTCCCGGCTGTTGTCAGGCAACTGAACCATCCTACCACAACCAGAGAGCAGTGCTGAACTACTATCTACCTCTTTGGTGACCATCGGACTATCCTTGATCAGACATTGCTGGCTTTACCTTGCACTAAACGTTATTCCCTTATCATGTATCTATACACTGTAAATGGATTGATTGTAATCATGTATTGTCTTTCCGCTGACCGGATAGCAGGCGACTAAAGTTTTTCACGGTACCTTGGTACACGTGACAATATACTAAACTGAAAAATGTAACCAAATTCTCCTATTCCAGAGTTCAAGGCTGTGGTGTTGTACTTCCAGCATTCTGCCATTAGGTGGCGGAAGGAAGCTTCTGTCAGATCCGTCAACAGCAGGAAATAATGAATTTGTTGAATAAATCTAATCACCAGCGCTGTTGCTGAGACCTGTGTGCGGGAGTGGGTTAGGAAGTTGCACTCGTGCCTGGGGACCTGGATCAGAATCCAGGCCAGAACAGCCAGAGATGAAGATTACCTCTTTCCAAACCACTGTATAAGGATCTTCTATGAACCTTTGATAGACACAAAAAGCTGGAGTAACTCAGCGGGACAGGCAACATCTCTGGAGAGAAGGAATGGGTGACGTTTCGGGTCGAGACCCTTCTTCAGACTGGGAGTCACGGGGAGAGGGAGACACAGATATGGAAGGGTAAGGTGTAAAAACGCATCAAAGTGGATGACGATAAGGAAATGTAGAATGGTACATTGTTAGATTGAAGGTGACAATGAGGCATAATATCAGTAATCAGTACAATCAGGAGGACAGTGAAACTAGTTGTAGAACTGGGGTGGGGAGGGACAGAGAGAGGGAAAGTAAGTGTTACTTGAAGTTAGAGAAGGCAATGTTCATACTGCTGGGGTGTAAGCTGCCCAAGCAAAATATGAGGTGCTGTTCCTCCAATTTGCTTGGGCCTCACTCTGACAATGGAGGAGGCCCAGGACAGGAAGGTCAGTGTGGGAATGGGAGAGGGAGTTAAAGTGTTTGGCAACAGGGGGATCGCGTAGGTCTAGTTAAATATTACTAATTGTATGCCTCATTGTCACCTTCCCCTCAGCTAACTATGTATGGTTCTACATTTCCTTGATCATAGTCCCCTTTGATCTGTGTTTTCACACCTTACCCTAACATATCTCTATGTCTCCCTCTCCCCTGACTCTCAGTCTGAGGAAGGGTCTCGACCCGAAACGTCACCCATTCCTTCTCTCCAGAGATGCTGTCTGACCCGCTGAGTTACTCCAGCTTTTTCAAGTTCAAGTTCAAGTTCAAGTGAGTTTATTGTCATGTGTCCCTGATAGGACAATGAAATTCTTGCTTTGCTTCAGCACAACAGAACATAGTAGGCATTGACTACAAAACAGATCAGTGTGTCCATATACCATTATATAAATATATACACACATGAATAAATAAACTGATAAAGTGCAAATAATAGATAATGGGCTATTAATGTTCATAGTTTTGTCCGAGCCAAGTTTAATAGCCTGATGGCTGTGGGGAAGTAGATATTCCTGAACCTGGTCGTTGCAGTCTTCAGGCTCCTGTACCTTCTACCTGAAGGTAGCAGGGAGATGAGTGTGTGGCCAGGATGGTGTGGGTCCTTGATGATACTGCCAGCCTTTTTGAGGCAGCGACTGCGATAGATCCCCTCGAAGGAAGGGAGGTCAGAGCCGATGATGGACTGGGCAGTGTTTACTACTCTTTGTAGTCTTTTCCTCTCCATGGCGCTCAAGTTGCTGAACCAAGCCAGCATGCAACCGGTCAGCATGCTCTCTACTGTGCACCTGTAGAAGTTAGAGAGAGTCCTCCTTGACAAACCGACTCTCCGTAATCTTCTCAGGAAGTAGAGGCACTGATGTGCTTTCTTAATAGTAGCATCAGTGTTCTCGGACCAGGAAAGATCTTCAGAGATATGCACGCCAAGGAATTTAAAGCTCTTGACCCTTTCAACCATCGACCCGTTGATATAAACGGGACTGTGGGTCCCCATCCTACTCCTTCCAAAGTCCACAATCAGTTCCTTGGTTTTGCTGGTGTTGAGGGCCAGGTTATTGTGCTGGCACCATATGGACAGTTGCTCGATCTCTCTTTTATACTCTGACTCATCCCCATCAGTGATACGTCCCACAACAGTTGTGTCATCAGCGAACTTGATGATGGAGTTCGCACTATGACTGGCTACGCAGTCATGAGTGTAGAGTGAGTACAGCAGGGGGCTGAGCATGCAGCCTTGAGGTGCTCCCATGCTGATTGTTATTGAGTCTGACACATTTCCACCAATACGAACAGACTGTGGTCTGAGAGTGAGGAAGTCGAGGATCCAATTGCAGAGGGATGCGCAGAGACCCAGTTCTGCGAGTTTGGTAACCAGCTTGGAGGGGATGATTGTATTATATGCCGAGCTGTAATCGATGAATAACAGCCTGACATATGAGTTTTTGTTGTCCAAGTGGTCCAGAGCGGAGTGGAGGGCCAGCGAGATCGTATCCACCGTTGATCTGTTGTGGCGGTAAGCGAACTGCAGTGGGTCCAGGTTTTAGACATTTTGTGTCTATCTTTGGTGTAAACCAGCACCTGCAGTTCCTTCCTACACATTCTGTGAACCTTTGATCTGTCGGCCCAGCTTGTGATGGTAAGAAAGCCTTTGGCATATGTGCTGATCTGTGATGAGTCACAATGCTGGGGACAAGGTGTAATAGGGTCTCATCTTTGTCAATCTGCGGTGGAAGTTTTAAGACAAAAGTGCGAGGAAAGCCTGTAGGCTTGCAGTGCTGCACTGTCCAGCAGATGGCGCAAGTTCATGCATTTATCTCAGTGTCCGTCTTTCAAAACAAAGCTAAAGCCTCTTTCCATAACGTCCAGCGGTATGGTCATGGCTTTGGATCTTGTGCAGGGGAGGTTTACCAGAATGTTGCCTGGATTGGGGGATACCAGCTACAGAGAGAGTTTGGACATAGAAAATAGAAAATAGGTGCAGGAGTAGGCCATTCGGCCCTTCGAGACAGCACCGCCATTCAATATGATCATGGCTGATCATCGGAATTCAGTACCCCGTTCCCGCTTTCTCCCCCTATCCGGATGGACAGACCGGATAGAGGGCATAGCTTTAAAGTGAGAGGGACAAAGTTTAAAGGAGATGTACAGAGTGTGGTGAGTGTCTGGAATGGACTGTCAGGGATGATAGTTGAGGCAGATATGAGAGCAGCATTTAAGAGGCTTTTGGATCGGCATATGACTATGCAGGGGATTACACACAGGCAGATAAGAGATGGTCTTGGCACCATGTTTGGCACGGATTTTGCGGGCCAAGGATCCTGTTCTTGTTTTAAGTGCCCCAAAGAGAAACTTCCACCCCTTCACTTTTGAAAGAGTCATTACTTTCAGGCCCTGTGGACCTTCCATGTTTGATTGGGGCTATCAAGAAGAGGAGAAGCGATTGTAATCGGTGTCTTGGCCAGTTTTCAATCCACACCAGCAAGAAGGAGTATCTGGGTAAAATCAGATACCTGTTGAAGGGATTTTATTCTGAGTAAAGACAGCTACTAACTACAACACTATTTAATGTAGAGATACTAAGAATGTTTGAAGCGTTTTTGCACAGTTTTCATGTTTTTTACAATCATGAATAAAGTTTATCTGGGGAATAAATTATATCCAATTATTTTTGGTAGAAACATCAGAGCAACAGCATTCATGACAAATAAAGTACGTTTAAAATCAGATTATCCCAGCAGAATATGTCTTACATAAAGTGAAGACTTGTGATCAGTGTGAACTAACATTGAATCATTGATAGGCACAAAAAGCTGGAGTAACTCGGTGGGTCAGGCAGCCTCTCTGGAGAAAAGGAATAGGTGACGTTTCGGGTCAGGGCCCATCTTGAGACTGAAGAAGGATCTCGACCCAAAACATCACCTATTCCTTTTCTCCAGAGATGCTGTCTGACCCACCGAGTTACTCCAGCTTTTTGTGTCTACCTTCAGTTTAAACCAGCATGTGCAGTTCCTTCCTGCACATTGAAGCATTGATATAATGATATCATTCCACAGCAACCCTTTGGTGGAGTTATTGATTAATAAACACTCTGTACTTTGTTGCAGGCTTGTCATGGCTGCTCGGCGGGATCAGGCTGTGACTGCAGTGGAGTGAAAGGTGACAAGGTATGTTTTTAGAGTCCTTACACTCTAGAGCCGCTAGATTCAAACCATTTTGTAGGTGATTCCTCATGAATAACCCCTTGCAACTCATCTACCAGTCTGACCTGACACTCTATCCTGCTGCATCAATGATTCCAATAAGATCCCAGTCAGAGTGGGAAAGGATTGCAACAGTTTCTGTGTGAAATGTGATTCTCCAGAAACTCTGGCCAGGACCCTCCCAATGGTGGATCATATTTCTATCGATGCATACATTTCCCCAGGTGACCCTCACCACCAGAATTGATCCCTGACTGCTGGCCCCAACCCCACACCTAATACTGTGAAGCACTAAGTGAAGAGACAACCACTGTTTGGCCATAGGAAGGACAGAAACACTGCTAAACATGCTAAACCCTCAAGAGCCTACATATTGCAACGTGCAGCTTCAGGAGAAGCTTTGTCCCGACAGCCATTAGGTTATTGAACACCACAACCTCCAAACAAGCTCTGAACTACATAGACATGGGGGCATTGCTTTTGTCATTTTGCACTATTATTGTTTGGTTTTATGTGTATGTGTGTGTATGTGTATATATGTATGTCATAGAGTCATAGAGTGAAACAGTGTAGAAACAGGCCCTTCAGACCAACTTGCCCACAACAGCCATATGTCCCAGCTACACTAGTCACACCTGCCCGAGTTTGGCCCATATCCCACCAAACCTGTCATATCCATGTACCTGTCTAACTTTTTCTTAAATGTTGGGATAGTCCTACCCTCAACCACCTCCTCTGGCAGCTTGTTCCATACACCCACCACCCTTTGTGTGAAAAAGTTACCCCTCAGATTCAACTTCATCCTTAAACCTACGAATGAATGAATGAATGAATGAATGAATGACAATAGACAATAGACAATAGATGCAGGAGTAGGCCATTTGGCCCTTTGAGCCAGCACCGCCATTCAATGTGATCATGGCTGATCATCCCCAATCAGTAACCCGTTCCTGCCTTCTCTCCATATCCCCTGACTCCGCTATTTTTAAGAGCCCTATCTAGCTCTCTCTTGAAAGCATCCAGAGAACCTGCCTCCACCACCCTCTGAGGCAGAGAATTCCACAGACTCACCACTCTCTGTGAGAAAAAGTGTTTCCTCGTCTCCGTTCTAAATGGCTTACCCCTTATTCTTAAACTGTGGCCCCTGGTTCTGGACTCCCCCAACATCGGGAACATGTTTCCTGCCTCTAGTGTGTCCAAGCCCTTAACAATCTTATATGTTTCAATGAGATGCCCTCTCATCCTTCTAAACTCCAGAGTGTACAAGCCCAGCTGCTCCATTCTCTCAGCATATGACAGTCCCGCCATCCCGGGAATTAACCGTGTAAACCTACGCTGCACTCCCTCAATAGCAAGAACAAATAAGTTTATTGGCCAAGTATGTACACATACAAGGAATTTGCCCTGGTGCTCCGCTCGCAAGTACCAACACGACATACAGTAACAATTAAGAATGACACATAAAACATTAAACATTAAGAATAAAACATTACAGTTTAAACATGTGACTGAATTAAAATACCAGAGCTAAATGAGGCTATGTCCTCATCCTCGATTCACATACACTGGGCAAGAGATTCTGTGCGTCTACCCGATCTACACCTCTCATGATTTTATACACCTCGAAAAGATCACCCCTCATCCTCCTGCGCTCCAAGGAATAGAGTCCCTGCTAAACCTCCCCTTATAGCTCAGACCTTTTAGTTCTGTCAACATCCTCGAAAGTCTTCTCTGTGCCCTTTACAGCTTGTATGTGTGTGTATGTAAATGTTTATATAATATATATATACACCTACACACAATATGTTTCAAACCGTTCTCACAAATACCCCACTACCACAAGATTTTGTGGAGCACAAGACCTGAGGTGTCGGATGCGCCAGAAGCGAACACTTTTGTGAACTTGTGATCCGCCAAGGATAGGATTGGTGGTGATTGTGAGGTGGATCTGTGATAAGGAGGCCTGAGGGGATGAGATTGGACCAGCAGAGTGGTGGGTGGGTTGGGATTCAGTATTGATCTGGAAGATGCTGAATAGTGAGAGCTTGGTTAACTGAAGGTTGGATCGGAAATCAATATGGGTGAAATGTAAGATCATGGTGGGATTGGACACATCAGTAATGGGATGGGAACCATAACCAGTCGGAAGGATTTGAGACCTGTGGGGATGTCCACTGCAATGGGTAAAAGTTTGGTATGGAGAGACCTCTGGAGCCTTGGGCAAGTCCCTTTGCTGAGTGACAAATCATACCTCATGAGGCCTTTGAAGGTCACCTTGTCCATGTGAGAATAGACACAAAAAGCTGGAGCAACACAGCAGGTCAGTCAGCATCTCTGGAGAAAAGGAATAGGTGACGTTTCAGGTCGAGACCCATCTTCGGAAATGTCACCCATTCTTTCTCTCCAGAGATGGTATCTATCGCGCTGACTTACTCCAGCATTGTGCATTCAGTTTAAACCAGCATCTGCAGTTCCTTCCTAGGCATTTTGTCTTGTCCATGTGGGGTCTGTTTTATCCGCAGGTGACGTGTGATCCAAACCCCTGAAGGTAGAGTTTGGTCATTCTTTAGTTGGCGATCTACCGCTTCACATTCCTCAAACAGCCAACATGCGGAGGAATCTGTAAGAAAAATCACCGACCCTGTACAGCTTGGTCCCAGATTTTCCTGATTTTATTTTAACTAAAATTGAATTATGCACCACACATAAATATATCCATAGACACCAGGGACTGCAGATTCTAGTTTACAACAAATGACACAATGTGCTGGAGTAACTCAGCGGTGGAGGAAATTGGTGAGCAGAGCTTTGGGTCGGGACCCTTGTACAACGTGATTGTAATAAGCTAGAGGAGAGATGGGGTAGGACAAAGCCAGGCGAGTGACAGGTGGATACACTACGATCAGTCTGAAGATGGGTCCTGATCCGACACGTCACCCGTTCAAGTCCACCAGAGATGCTGCCTGAGCCGCTGAGGTACTCCAGCACTTCATGTATATTTTTTTACAATTATATCTATTTAACCCAAGATTGGCACAAAAATACGGGAGTAACTCAGTGGGTCAGGCAGCATCTCTGGAGAAAAGGAATAGGTGATGCTTCGGGTCGAGACCCTTCGTCAGCCCGCTCCACTATGTGTATAATCCAATCTCCCCATCACAGACCCTTCACAATGCATAGTCCAATCGACAGCCATTTCCCACTTTGAAAGCTGTCTGGAGGTTGAAAGAAAATTAGAGATTCCCTTCCTCACATAACAAGGTGTTACAGTACCTGCAGGCTCCACAAGGTGGCCCTGTTACAATGGTAATCAACAGAAATGTCCAAAACTACTTAGACTGAGAACATCTTTCACAAAGAGATGGATTATTTTTTGCAAAGGAATTATATCAAAACTTCAAATGTGGAATGTTCCACAAAGGTCACAAAATTACTCCCAGGCCCTCCGTGTAAGTGCTGCGGTTGTCCCTAGATGTGTGCAGATATTCTGTGAGGTGCACGGCGCACTTTGAAGCCTTGTTCACCCCATTAATTTGTGCGTCCGTGGCCGTGAACAGCACAGGCCACCCTTCTGGAAACAGCCCATTGCATCGCATGCGAGGGCTGCTTCATCATAGCTTACAGGGGCTCTGCCCGACCAAGTTTGGTTTGTGTTAAAATGGAAAACTTGTAACGTTGTCGATGCCCTTTATGTGGCGACTCTTTGCATACCTTGAGTTTGCAAAACAAAGAATCTCACTGAGACTTGTCACACGTGACAATAAAGTAAAGTATCATTCATTCACACTTGTAACCGGGTCTGTTTCAAGTGCCCCACGCCCCACACTGAGTGCACATCCATGACTTGGACACTGTGCAAGTCAACATGTTGAATGGCCTGTCTCAAATTTATCACGGTATGTTTTTGGAATAAAACTCAGTTCACCGTGGGTCTCCTTTAGTCTCCGCATTACTCAGTGGTCACTGTAGTAAACCCCATCTACCCCCTTCCCACCCCTTCACTGGGTCTCGATCTTCGCTAACACTCCAAAAATGTGGAGCACAATCATAATCGCCCCACTCCCTGTAGCTGATTATAATCCCCTGCCACTCATGGATCTCCAAGCCAGCTGAGTTACTCCAACACTTGGTGTCATTTTCTTTGTAAACAAGCATCTGCAATTCCTTGTTTCCACTTCTCACACACAGTGAAAATTCCTTGATTCCTCCAATTCTCTTCCACAGAGTCACGGCAGCACTGCAGCACGACCCTGTACTGTTGGCACTGGTGCTTACATGCACATCTGTACTGATCTACCAGCAGCAAGTCTCGAATACCTCAACACCACCCTGCCCCCCAAATCCCAGCCTGGTTGGAACATAAGCCACAGGCAGGATTGTAATGAGAGATACAAAAATCTGAAGCCACTCAGCGGGTTAGGCAACATCTCTTGGTGCTATTCTAAAGGAATAGGTGACGTTTCGGGTCGAGACCCTTCTTCAGACTGAGGGTCAAGGGAAAGGGAAACGAGAGATATAGACGGTGATGTGGAGAGATATAGAACAAATGAATGAAAGATATGCAAAAAAGTAACGATGATAAAGGAAACAGGCCGTTGTTAGCTGTGGGCTAGGTGAAAACGAGTTCTAGACAATGAGACTCAACAAGACAACTTTGAAGCTGGTACGACTTGGGTGGGGGAGGGATGGACAGAGAGGAGATGCAAGGGTTACTTGAAGTTAGAGAAGTCAATGTTCATACTGCTGGGGCGTAAGCTCCCCCGGTGAAATATGAGGTGCTGTTCCTCCAATTTTCACTGGGCCTCACTCTGACAATGGAGGAGGCCCAGGACAGAAAAGTCCTGAAACCAACATCTGCAGTTGCTTCTTACATATTGTAATGAGAGATCTGGTTTCAGATATATGGAGGAATTCTGATTAAGATACGAAGCAGTACTTGTTATGCATTTAATCTATTGTGCTTCAGCTTTCATTATGCAACTAGTATCTGTATTTTATGCTGAAGGTGTTTATTTCTGGCCATGCAGGGTGTGAGAGGCCTACCGGGACTGGAAGGTCACATAGGCTTGCCCGGGTTCCCAGGCCCTGAGGGTCCTCCTGGGACAAGAGGAATAAAGGTAGGAAGGAATACAATGTGACCTCATCACTTCAATGATCGGCAACTCAATGAACCAATTACAAGCCTGTGAAGAAACTGAACTTATATTTCCAAATGGAGTCAGTGTTAAAAACATGGTGCAATCTTTCCTTCCCATGAGCTGGGAGTTGCTGCCTACTGGGGAAATGGTCACAGATTCAACTGGAAAAGCGTAAACCCTGGAGTGGGGCTGATATATTTCACAGAAAGAGAGTGTGCAGTGCGTGGGATTGAAAGCATTTGAAGCAATAAGTGTTTGTGATATATTTTTGAAATTATTTTTATTTAAAATAGATTATTCACGCATTTGCTAGGGCATAGCGGTAGAGTTGCTGTCTAACAGCGTCGGAGACCTGGGTTCGATCCTGACTATGAGTGCTATCAGTACCGGTTTTTACGTTCTCCCCATGACCTGCGTGGGTTTTCTCCGAGATCTTCGGTTACAACGCACACTCCAAAGACGTACATGTTTGTAGGTTAGTTGGCTTGGTATAAATGTAAATTGTCCCTAGTGTGCGTAGTGAAGTGTTACTGTACGGGGATCGCTGGTCGGTGTGGACTCGGTGGGCCGAAGGGCCTGTTTCCGCGCTGTATCTCCAAACTAAACTGAACCGCTGAGCTGTGTTCTCGTGTGTTTGCCTCACTTCCCGCTCTGGTTGCAGTATAATATAGATAAATGTGAGGTTATCCACTTTGGCGGCAAAAACAAGGGGGCAGATTATTATCTCAATGGGGTTAGGTTAGGTAAGGGGGAGGTGCAGCGAGACCTGGGTGTCCTTGTACACCGGTCACTGAAAGTTGGCGTGCAGGTACAGCATGCAGTGAAGAAAGCTAATGGAATGTTGGCCTTCATAATAAGAGGATTTCAGTATAGGAGTATAGAGGTTCTTCTGCAGTTGTATGAGACCACATCTGGAGTATTGCGTACAGTTTTGGTCTCTTAATTTGAGGAAGGACATCCTTGTGATTGAGGCAGTGCAGCGTAGGTTCACGAGATTGATCCCTGGGATGGCGGGACTGTCATATGAGGAAAGATTGAAAAGACCAGGCTTGTATTCACTGGAGTTTAGAAGGATGAGGGGGGTTCTTATAGAAACATATAAAATTATAAAAGGACTGGACAAGCTAGATGCAGGAACAATGTTCCCAATGTTGGGCGAGTCCAGAACTAGGGGCCACAGTCTTAGAATAAAGGGGAGGCCATTTAAGACTGAGGTGAGAAAAAACGTTTTCACCCAGAGAGTTGTGAATTTGTGGAATTCCCACCCACAGAGGGCAGTGGAGGCCAAGTCACTAGATGGATTTAAGAGAGAGTTAGATAGAGCTCTAGGGGCTAATGGAATCAAGAGATATGGGGAGAAGGCAGGTACGGGTTATTGATTGGGGATGAATAACCATGATCACAATGAATGGCGGTGCTGCCTCAAAGGGCCGAATGGCCTCCTCCTGCACCTATTTACTATGTTTCTATGAATTGGTGTTGGCTCCAAACATCCTGTCAGCCCTTTGAGGCTTTGTGTCAGCAGGCAGAGGTCAGGATCCAAGTGTAACAGACTCCTGGACTAGCCCATAGCCTGCTCAGCATCCTCTACCTGAGTACGTCACTGTACAATGACTGGGAGGATATTCCCCTTCTAACTTCAAAGATGCTGAACCAGTTAGATTATTCTAACTAGTCAGTGAACGTGACAGAGGAAAGGATGTGTTCATTACAAATTAATAGCATACAAATTAGCCAGAAAAAGCAGCCTACCAGAGGACTGGGAGAAATTCAGAGTCCAGCAGAGGAGGACAAAGGGCTTAATTAGGAAAGGGAAAATAGATTATGAAAGAAAACTGGCAGGGAACATAAAAACTGACTGCAAAAGCTTTTATAGATATGTGAAGAGAAAAAGATTAGTTAAAACAAATGTAGGTCCCTTGCCGTCAGAAACAGGTGAATTGATCATGGGGAACAAGGACATGGCAGACCAATTGACTAACTACTTTGGTTCTGTCTTCACTAAGGAAGACATAAATAATCTGCCGGAAATAGCAGGGGACTGGGGGTCAAATGAGATGGAGGAACTGAGTGAAATCCAGGTTAGTCGGGAAGTGGTGTTAGGTAAATTGAATGGATTAAAGGCCGATAAATCCCCAGGGTCAGATAGGCTGCATCCCAGAGTGCTTAAGGAAGTAGCCCCAGAAATAATGGATGCATTAGTGATAATTTTTCAAAATTCTTTAGATTCTGGAGTAGTTCCTGAGGATTGGAGGGTAGCTAATGTAACCCCACTTTTTAAAAAGGGAGGGAGAGAGGAAACGGGGAATTACAGACCAGTTAGTCTAACATCGGTGGTGGGGGAAATGCTAGAGTCAGTTATTAAAGATGGGATAGCAGCACATTTGGAAAATGGTGAAATCATTGGACAAAGTCAGCATGGATTTATGAAAGGTAAATCATGTCTGACGAATCTTACAAAATTTTTCGAGGATGTAACTAGTAGAGTGGATAAGGGAGAACCAGTGGAAGTGTTATATCTGGACTTTCAGAATGCTTTCGACAAGGTACCACATAAGAGATTAGTATGCAAACTTAAAGCACATGGTATTGGGGGTTCAGTATTGATGTGGATAGAGAACTGGCTGGCAGACAGGAAGCAAAGAGTAGGAGTAAACGGGTCCTTTTCAGAATGGCAGGCAGTGACTAGTGGGGTACCGCAAGGCTCAGTGCTGGGACCCCAGCTATTTACAATATATATTAATGATTTGGACGAGGGAATTGAATGCAACATCTCCAAGTTTGCGGATGACACGAAGCTGGGGGGCAGTGTAAGATGTGAGGAGGATGCTAGGAGGCTGCAAGGTGACTTGGATAGGTTGGGTGAGTGGGCAAATGCATGGCAGATGCAGTATAATGTGGATAAATGTGAGGTTATCCACTTTGGTGACAAGAACAGGAAAGTAGACTATTTGAATGGCGGCCAATTAGGAAAAGGGGAGATGCAACGAGAACTGGGTGTCATGGTACACCAGTCATTGAAAGTAGGCACACAAAAATGCTGGAGAAACTCAGCGGGTGCAGCAGCATCTATGGAGCGAAGGAAATAGGTAACGTTTCGGCCCGAAACGTTACCTATTTCCTTCGCTCCATAGATGCTGCTGCACCCGCTGAGTTTCTCCAGCATTTTTGTGTACCTTCGATTTTCCAGCATCTGCAGTTCCTTCTTTAAAACATTGAAAGTAGGCATGCAGGTGCAGCAGGCAGTGAAGAAAGCGAATGGTATGTTAGCATTCATAGCAAAAGGATTTGAGTATAGGAGCAGGGAGGTTCTACTGCAGTTATACTGGGCCTTGGTGAGACCACACCTGGAGTATTGCGTACAGTTTTGGTCTCCTAATCTGAGGAAAGACATTCTTGCCATAGAGGGAGTACAGAGAAGGTTCACCAGACTGATTCCTTGGATGGCAGGACTTTCATATGAAGAAAGACTGGATAGATTTGGCTTGTACTCGCTGGAATTTAGAAGATTGAGGGGGGATCTTATAGAAACTTACAAAATTCTTAAGGGGTTGGACAGGCTAGATGCAAGAAGATTGTTCCCGATGTTAGGGAAGTCCAGAACAATGGTTTAAGGATAAGGGGGAAGTCTTTTAGGACCGAGATGAGAAAAACTAATTCACATAGTGAGTCGTGAATCTGTGAAATTCTCTGCCACAGAAAGTAGTTGAGGCCAGTTCATTGGCTATATTTAAGAGGGAGTTAGATGTGGCCCTTGTGGCTAAAGGGATCAGGGGGTAAGGAGAAAAGGCAGGTACAGGATACTGAGTTGGATGATCAGCCATGATCATATTTTATGGCGGTGCAGGCTCGAAGGGCCGAATGGCCTACTCCTGCACCTATTTTCTATGTTTCTATGTTTCTATGTTTCTATTAGTATCCCTACCACTGAGCAATTGGAAAACAACAGACTCTGCAGCTAAAGGCTTATAGTTTTGAAGAAAGCAAGTGAATGAAAGGTTCTAACTAAAGCAGAAGTGCTAGAGGAATTGAACGGGTCAGGCAGCACCTGTGGAGAGAATGTAGAGATGACGTCTCGGATTGGGATCCTTCAGTGGTCTTTGAAGAGTGGAGGCCATGAGGATGTTTCTTCAATAGAGAACTTTGAGTCTTAGGGCACGATCTCAGGACTAAGGTTGACTGCAAAGGATGGAGATGTGAAAGAATGTCTTCTTTTCCACAAAGTCAGAGTGGTACTGCAGTGTGACCCTGCGTTGCTGCCATTGGTGTTACAATCCATGACTTCCTGCTTTTTCCTATTTTTTTCTATTAAACTGTTGGACTTGGAAAGAGCACTCATTTTCTTTTCTTTCTTCTTAGGGTGACACCGGACCACATGGGTTCCCAGGCCCCAAAGGACTACGAGTAAGTGACAGAAGATTGTATGTGGATGCTACAGGTTTAAACAAGCTGGTGGAGCAATAGTCAGGGTTCAGATGAATGGGAGGAGGATCTAGAACAAGTGCAGTATCATCAGCCATCCTTGCCAGTACTGACAGCCATCCAACATACCATGGCAGGACAGTCACACCACTGATAGAGTTAGGCACAGGAGACCCGGGTTCGATCCTGACCGTGCTGTCTGTGTGGAGTTCACATGTTCTTCCTATGGCCCTCTGGGTTGCCACCGGGCGCTCTGGTTTCCTCCTACCTTGCAAAGACATGTGGGATTGCAGGTTAATTGGCCTCTGTAAATTGCCTCTAGTGTGCAGGGAGTGAATGTGAAAGTGTTCTAACCCAGTAGAGTGAACTGTTAATCAGTGGTTAGTGTGAACTTAGTGTTAGGGGATGCGGGGAGAAGGCAGGAGAATGGGGTTGAGTGGGAGAGTATACTTGATGGGCCGAATGGCCTAATTCTGCTTCTATCAGTTATGAACATGAACTTAGTGGGCCGAAGAGCCTGTTCCATGCTGTATCTTACAATCAATTCAATGAATGAATCACAGTATGCAGATGGGTTGGGTGCTCCCAGCTAGTCGTGTGCTTCTTGCAACAGATTGGTAAGGTGCCGCTGACAAACATTGTTCATGTTGACCTTGTCTTTGCTTCATGTTTGACAGGGCCCTCCTGGGATCCCTGGCTTTCCCGGCACTCCCGGTGTTCCAGTAAGTATGCACCACTTCACAAACCTTGGGCAGAAGTCTCCTGACGTCGTATTTTCCCAATTATTGTTAAAATTAATGTCTGTTTTGCAAAGTTAAAGGCCTGTCCCACTTTCATGACCTAATTCACGACCTCTGCCAAGTTTTCCCTTGATTCATACTTGCAGCATGGTCGTCACGAGGTCGTAGGAGGCCGTAGGTAGGTCGTAGGTAGTCGTGGCATTAAGTAGGTCGGGGCGTTTTTTCTAGCCTGATGAAAAATGTCCATGAGTAAAAAAGGTTGTGAATTAGGTCGTGAAAGTGGGACAGGCCCTTAAACATCGAGCCATCCGAGTTTTACAGATGGGAACCGTCAGTAAATTGAACATTGATTAAATCATAAATGCTGGAGAAAATCAGTGGGACAGGCAGCATCTCTGGAGAGAAGCAATGGGTGACGTTTCAGGTTGAGATCCTTCTTCAGACTGAGGCTGAGTCTGAAAAAGGGTCTCGACCCGAAACGTCACCCGTTCCTTCTCTCCAGAGATGCTGCCTGTCCCGCTGAGTTACTCCAGCATTGTCTACCTTTGGATTAAACCAGCATCTGCAGTTTCTTCATACACATTGATTTAATCATGGTTGCTTCCATGTCTGAGGCCTTTGCCCTCTCTATGTCCCTTTATCCCCAAGCATACTCTTTTACATGCAAATGTTTTTTAGTGTTCAAGTCACCAGGAAAATCACTAATACTTTGAAACTTATGATAATTATTTTGTGAAACAGGGCCCAAGAGCATGGAAGTGAGGCTGGAGGGTGCCCTGGTAGATAATGAGAGAGAGACACTCTCTGGATGGACATCTGTGCTGTGGAATGGACAGCATGGCCCAGGGCAGCCCATGGGCTTCAGATGATAAAGATCTGCTTTATATATTAAACCATTCAGAATCCCACCCCACATGGTTGACCCTGCAACACCAGGGCAGCTGCTGCCGCACAACGTCAGAGACCCGGTGCGATCCTGACCTCGGGAGCTGTCTGTGTGGAGTTTGCAGGTTCTCCCTGTGGCCACATGGGTTTCCTCTGTGGGCTCCCGTTTCCTCCGGCAACCCAAAGATGTGTGGATTTGTAGGTTAATTAGCCTCTGTAAAATTTCCCCATATGTGAGGGAATGGATGAGATAATGGGACAACATAGAACTAGTGTGACTATGTGTCCTTGAGTCATAGAGTGATACAGCGTGGTAACAGGCCCTTCGGCCCAACTTGCCCACACCAGCCAACATGTACCAGCTACGCTAGCCCCACCTGCCGGTGTTTGGTCCATATCCCTCCAAACCTGTCCTATCCATGTACCTGTCTAACAGCTCCTTAAACGAACCTGTCCTATCCATGTACCTGTCTAACTGCTCCTTAAACGTTGGGATAGTCCCTGCCTCAACTACCTCCTCTGGCAGCTTGTTCCAGCCATGCACCCACCACCGTTTCTGTGAAAGTTACCCCTCAGATTCCTGCTAAATATTTTCCCCTTCATCTTAAACTGATGTCCACTGGTCCTCGATTCACTTACTCTGGGCAAGATACTCTATGCATCGACCCGATCTATTCCTCTCATGATTTGGACATGGACTCAGTGGACCAAAGGGCCTGTTTCTAACTCCACTATGTTGAAGTCACCTTCTTGAAGTAACTCCACCCCTCTACTGGTGACACCCATAATCTACCTGGGCCACTAACTCTCCTGTTGGCTGGTAGCAAGCTTCCAGCAGATGTCCTTGGCCTCCAGATTCTCCCCATCCACCGGATGACACCCTCTCTATTTGATTGTCTGCACCCTCCTCCTTGACCCTATCCCTCCACTCTAGAACCTGCCCCTTCCATTGGGCAAGATGGTCATGCCACTTGTCAGGTTCGCCCTTCCATGGATGTCTCTCCCCTCTGCGACCTAGGCTCTCCGTCTGGTTGGCCTCTACTCTCTCGACCACTGCCCTCCTGTGATGGACACAAATTGTTGGAGTAACTCAGCGGGGCATGCCTTTTGGGCCGAGACCCTTCTTCAGCATGAGTGTCAGGGGAGAGGGAGACACAGAGACAAGGAAGTGTAAGGTGTGAGAACGAGACATCAAACGGGGATGATGGTCAAGGAAAAAGTAGAACAGATCATTGTTAGCTGGGAGAAGGTGACAGCGATGCGTACAGAGATAAGATTTAATCAGAAGGACAGTCAGACTGGTTGGAGAACTAGGAAGGGGGAGAGATGGAGAGAAAGGGAAAGCAAGGGTTACTTGAAGTTAGAGAAGTCAATGTACACACCGCTGGGGTGTAAGCTGCCCAAGCAAAATATAAGGTGCTGTTCCTCCAATTTGCGCTGGGCCTCACTGACAATGGAGGAGGTTAGTTTGGGATTGGGGGGAGTTAAAGTGTTTAGCAACCGGGAGATCAGGTAGGTTCAGGCGGACTGAGCAGAAGTGTTCAGCCGTCCTGTGGTTGGCTCCCATTTCGAGGAGTGGCCCTGCCCACTCCTGGCGAACTTCGGTATTGCAGCGGGTAATTCCATATGTGCCACATGTGCCCCCACATACACATCTAGTACATGGTCTTAATTAGAATTGTACAGCACAGAAACGGGCCCTTCAGCCCACCATGCTTAAACAACCTATCAAATACCCATCCACATCAGTCCCATTTACCAACACTTGGTCCTTAGCCTTCTATCCCCTTGGGATGTTAAGTCTCTGTGTAGATGCTTCTTAAATGTTCAGGTTGTTCCTCTGCTTTCTGTCAATCAACAATAAATCCCCATATTGAACAAAAATGATGAGAGGTGGAAAATGTATTTTCTTTCATGCCATTTATTTAATGTAGATCCTATTTTCCTGTTCCAGGGGTTGCCGGGACATGATGGTCCCATCGGCCCACATGGTATACCCGGCTGTAACGGAACCAAGGTGAGTCCATCTCCGCCTCTGCCTCTTCCCTTTTATTACCATTTATATGCCTATTTTCCAGCATGATAACACCTTTATTTCTCTCACACAGGGAGATCGAGGCTATCATGGAGGATCTGGCCATCCCGGCACAACTGGCGCTCCGGTAAGGAAGCAACAGGAATGACGCCACGATTAATAACAGCACATGGGCTCAGTTCTTTTTCTGCCTGTTCAGTGCTATTGGTTCTGCCCACAATGCTGTGTACCCTGATGTATAGAATATTGGTCAAGTATTGGCCAAAGAGCAGCACAGTGGCACCGCTGGTAGAGCTGCTGCCTTACAGCGCCAGAGACCCAGTTTGAACCTGACCTAAGATGCTAAGCATGTGGACCCATTCTCCCTGTGACCACATGGGTTCCTCCCACCTCAAAAGATGTATGAGTTCGAGGTTGATTGACCTCTGTGTGTAAGGAGTGGATGACAAAGTGAGATGAAATAGAAACAGTGTGAATGTATATTGTCTGAAGAAGGGTCTCGACCCGAAACGTCACCCATTCCTTCACTCCAGCGATGCTGCCTGTCCCGCTGAGCTACTCCAGCTTTTTGTGTCTATCTTCAATGTATATTATCTGTGGGTTCAAGAGATAATCAGTTGTAGAGAATGTTTTGTGTCGGAAGGAACTGCAGATGCTGGTTTAAACTGAAGGTAGACACAAAAAGCTGGAGTAACTCAGCGGGTCAGGCAGCACCTCTGGAGAAAAAGAATAGGTGACGTTATGGTTTGGGACCCTTCTTCAGACATGTTTCGACAGGTTGCTTAATTTGGTGACTCAATTAAGCACTTCTCGGAGCCTTGGCCCCTGTGAGTCTGTCTTTGATTTTCCACTATATTAATGTGGAGTACTGTTTCAGGGAATGTGAGAGAATCATTCTGTTGGCACATTGGAAGCAGTCCTTCAGTCCTCTCAGACCGTGCCGACCAGCAATCACCCCGTACACAAATGCTATCCTACACACTAGGGCAAACTTACAATTTTTACTGAACTCACAAACCTGTACGCCAAAGGGAAAATTCGTACAGGCAAAACCCCTAATCAGGATTGAACCTGGGTCTCCAGCACTGTAAGGCAGCAACTCTACTGCTGTGCCATGGTGCCGCCTATAAGTGTTGCACTTAATCTTTTCGCAGTGTTGGGAAATGGAGCTAGAATGTGTTAATTCAAGCTCTTGTTAGGAACAGAGCATCTCTCTGCTGTCCCAACTCATGCATGAAAAGGTGAATAAACCTTGAATCTGTGTCTCAACAGGGCACTGGTGTGCCCTTTGTCTTGGAGTTTGTCACCAACAGAAGTAGTGGACCTGCTACGTGTAAAAATACTCAGCTGGTCAGGCAGCCTCTGTGAAGGGAGGAACAAAGTTAATGTTTTAAATTGATGACCTTTCATCATGTCTGATGAAAGTTCATTGGCTTGAACATTTAATCTGTTTCCCTCATTTCTTTAAATGTGGCCAGAAGATTTCTGAATTCCATATATTTTCCTCTCCAAAATTTACTTCCTTGCTCTCTGATTAATAGACTACTACTGATTAACTACTGATTAATAGACAACAGCATCCAGCATCCTTGCTGTCTCCATAGGAACAGGATTGAGACTGTCCCGGGATGTTGCGGGTGGAACTAAGACTACTTGTCTCTTGCTTGTGGTCTCTTTATTTGACACTGCCCATAAAGATGATGGCGCAGTGGTAGAGTTGCTGCCTTACAGCGCCAGGGACCTGGGTTAGATCCTGACTAGGGGTGCTGTCCGTGTGGAGTTTGTACGTTCTCCCCGTGATCTGACTGGGTTTTCCCTGGGTACTCCGGTTTCCTCCCGCACCCCAAAGATGTACAGGTTTGTAGGTTAGTTGGCTTCGGTAAGAATTGTAAATTGTCCCTAGTGTGTAGGATAGTGATAATGTGCGGGGACCGGTGGTCGGCACGGACTTGGTGGGCCAAAGAGCCTGTTCCCAAACAATATCTCTAAACTGAAGTAAATGACACTGGTAACTTTGTCAGTGAATGATTGCAAGGTCCAGGCATTATCCCAATCCTGTTGTCCAGCATTGTCCCATCCCAATGTCTTAATTAGAGATAGGGGGAATAAGAAGCAGTCAGAGTCGCTACTAATGGCTACCCAATTTCATTGTGTACGTGTGGGTTATGATGAGGATAATGAAACTTGCAAATGAAATCGTCTGGGATGTCATTCATGCTCTCAGTTCATGAAGCAGTCAAGGACTCACCAGAGAGACATTGAAGGCAATGAGACTGAAAGCCACCTCACCTGGCTCCCCAGCTCTGCCCTAAGTTATCCTTAGGGGTCAAATAATTACATTTCCCAGGTGGCATTGTGGACAACACACAATACCTACACAATGACTCAGTTAGGGAGGATTCGTGTGCAGCTGAACAAGGCCAAACCCGGACAGGAGAGAGAGCTTGATAAAGGCATAATGCCAGCAGTTGTTAGCCATAATTGTCACTACCCCATCTTGTCAGTGTATTGCTGTAGCAACTGCGGAAAGAATTGATCTACTGGTTGCATGCACTTTTCCATTCTGTGAGCATATGTTGATTTTTATTTTTCAGGGTTCTCCTGGGAATCCAGGGATCAAGGTAAGGCTGAAGCTTTCATGTTGTCCATCCCTTCACGCTGTTAGTTTGTGCATTTGGATTGTAATTCATTTTTACCTCTTTATTTCCTTCCACGTTAGGGTGACCCAGGTGAGGTGATATCACCACGGTATCCGACTCAGAAAGGAGATCCAGGACCGCCTGGTCTACCAGGGTTACCGGTAAGTATCAAAGCCACTTCCCTGCTTCCTTAGAAAAATATCCAACACTGATTGTTACTGTGTGTGTGTGCATGTGTGTGTGCGTGTGGGTGTATGTCTGTGTGTGTGCGTACATGTGTGTGTATGTGTGTTTGGGTGTGCATATACGTGCGCATGTGTGTGTGCATGTGTGTGCATGCGTGCGTGAATGGGTATGGGTGTGTGTAGGTGTACACATGTGTGTGTTTGGGTGTGTATATACGTGTGCATGTGTAAGCACATGTTTATTGTGCATATACATGTGATTTAAACTATTGGGCAAGGTTGGACAAAGATTCTTTACTCATTCAGGCTGAAAATATGAAGGATTGATTTCATGTTGAGGTAAACACATTAGTATTTACAGTGTGATTTGCAAGTCACAAGTTCACTTCACAAGTTATAGAAGCAGAATTAGGCCATCGAGACCACTCCGCCATTCAATCATGGCTGATCTTTGCCTCCTCATCCCATTTTCCTGCCTTCACCCCATAACCTTTGACACCCATTCTAATTAAGAATCTAGCAATCTCTGCATCAACAATATCCACTGACGGCGTCCACATACCTCTGTGGCAATGAGTTCCACAGATTAATTACCCGCTTAACAAAGAAGTTCCTCCTCACCTCCTTTCTAAAAGAGCACCCTTTAATTCTGAGGCTATGACCTCTAGTCCTAGACTCTCCCACCCGGTGGAAACATCCTCTCCACATCCACTCTATCTATGCCTTTCATTATTCTGTAAGTTTCAATGAGGTCCCCCCTCAACCTTCTAAACTCCAGCGAGTAGAGGCCCAGTGCTGTCAAACGCTCATCATATGCTAACCCACTCATTCCTGGAATCATTCTTGTAAACCTCCTCTGGACCCTCTCCAGAGCCAGCACATCCTTCAGATATGGGGCCCAGATTTGCTCACAGTACTCCAAATGTGGCCTGACCAGTGCCTTATAGAACCTCAGTATTACATCTCTGTTTTTGTATTCCAGTCCTCTTGATATAAATGTCAGCATTGAGTTTGCCTTTGTGTGAATTTCACAGTCATTATGAAATGTTCTCAGCAAGATGCAATTCTCAACTGACACCAGAGCAACCAGTTAAAACATCATCTGTAAGAACTATCATGTACAACGACTTGTCCCCTTAGTGCAGTCTGCTTTTCTGTATAATATATGTGCAATTGATGCCTTTAGATGACGCTGAACTCCATGTCCATTGTATTAATGGAACTGGTACACAATATTCTGCACTTTGTCTCTTCTCCTTTGATCTATAGTACTTGAGTTGGACATGATTGTATTTCTATATAATATTTTCTGATCTGTTTGAATAGTATGCAAAACAACATTTTTCACTGACAATTTCACACGTCACACTAATAGACCTGAACCTAAATGGTGAAGTGGGCAGCCTCTAATGTCAGGTCTGGCTCGGACATCACAGGACATAAAATAATCTTGGAGTCATAGCTGAGTGGGAGTGTTTCCTCTCTGCTCCACCAACCCAAGTTCCATCACAACCTCCAGTGCCATCTCTGTGGAATTTGAATATTCTCACTGTGAGCACATTGATCTTTTCCAGTCTCTTCTCACTTTGCAAAGATATGCAACTTGGCAGGTTCATTGGCTGCTGCAAATTGCCGTGAGTTTGTGGATGGGTGGTGGCTGATTCAGAAAGCTGATGTCGCCGTCGCAGCAGGATGGGGAGTCAGTGACAGGAATGGCACAAAGTGGTCGACCTTCAAATCCATTCATTCATCCTGTGGGATCATGAGAAAGCCTCATCCCAAAGGTCCTAAGTGCACATCTATGCCTTAGAAATCTTGAGGCCTTCCAACCCTTCCCCCAGAACTTGCTTGAGTGCTGGAGACTGTTCCTTCAGTCCCTGTGCACAGCCTCCTCTGACCAGATGCAGATCCTTCCCATTGCCTTGTTCAAGGACATTAGCAGCTTGCCTCCAATTCTATCTGCTCGTTTCCTGCTTGGAGTTACTGCAATAGCGTACAGTAGTTTGTGGTATTCTGTAGCCACGGTGGCCAGTGTACAACTTTCACTGTGTCACTGAAATCACCATAGGGTTGTTCTTGTTCCAAGTTGACTCCATTCCATCCCATCAAAGCCTACTAAGTTTAATGTGGGCCTCTTGACTTAGCCTCCCCCACTATCTACCCTTGCAATCTGTCGTCGCGCACATGTTTTCACTGTCGTTCCCAGACCTTGTCTCTCCCTTCAATGTTAGGGAATTGCTAAGCAAGAGGCATCTTCCACTGTGTCTGTCCCCTCAACCAACCAACCAATTTACTGTCCTAATAGTAAATTAGAGGCAGTTTTGCACTGCATTAAATCAGTAGTAAGTCTGACTTTGATGACAATACTCATGAACTTGTTCAGTCGGTAGGCACAAAACGCTGGAGTAACTCAGCGGGTGAGGCAGCATCTATGGAGAGAAGGAATTGGTGACATTTCGGGTCGAGACCCTTCTTCAGACCAATCCAACAGACTTGTTCAGTCTGATGGATTGGTGTTTTAAATGGCAAGTTTAGTATATATATGTACACAAAGCTAACAAAACGTTGTCTTTCACAGGGTCCCCATGGTCCTTTAGGGCCATCAGGTCCAACAGGTCCACTTGGCCCAGCAGGACAACCGGTACGTTGATGGCTTTCACTTCTCAAAACTTCATCCATGGAACCAATGTCATGGTGACAGCAGGAGTTGTGCTAGAATTGCACTCGTTTGGTTTTGGAATGTCAAGGATTAAAAGGGCAGAAATCAAATCAAGTGCACCTATCAGTAAACCTATACTGTGGCTTTGTAAAATACATCAGACTGGAGTTTTAAGAACTGAGTGTTATTAGAATTCTGTAGCAGATGAAAAGGTTGGGGAACAGTTGGGACCAAATATTGCATTTTTGCACGCTTAGGTTTAGTTGCTGTATATACAGCCAAATTGCAGTGGTGAGAATGATTGAGTTATTCCCAGCTTGCTCACCACCTCCATTGAAGTAGACTTAGGAGTTGTTTGGAAAGACAAAAGAGGGACTCTGATCTGGCAACTAGGCATTATTACTCTTGTTACATGGTGCGGTTGCTCATTTCTGTTTTAAAACGCCTGCTTTTGAGAACTGGTGTGGGGCTGAATCATGTTGCAATCATTCATTGTCCAACTGCTCCGTCTTTTCTAGGGTTACCCTGGTCCTCCTGGCCCAGCTGGACAGAAGGTAAGATGGTTGAAGGTAGTTTTCTCCTTTAGACTGTCTTATCAGCACAGTTAGACTCACAAGTCTTCCTTCTTCTTCCTTTTCACCATAGGGGAACATGGGGTTGAATTTCCAAGGACCCAAAGGGGAGAAGGTAATCACAATTTTAATCTGCTAACTTTCTCAATTATCAATTGTGACCTTCTGTCATTGGCACCAGTACATTTGGTTCACAGTTATCTGGATCTTAGTTTTGTGGCTCCAGTTTCAACACACAAGGAGCACGGAGAACCAGCTGGCAACAGACTTCGCGACCTCCTCAATTCACTGTTGCACTGAACACCACAGCCCCACCCGGCTCAGACCTGCCCCCGCAAAGAGTGGTTCGCCCTGAACCGGCTCCGTACAGGGGTCGGCCAGTTCAACGCCAACATGCATCGCTGGGGGTTGCATTCATTAGCAGCCTGCGTGTGTGGAGCAGACCAGCAAACACCGCAGCACGTCATTTTCCACTGTGCTGTCTGGTGGAGGGATAGACATCACGGCCTTCGACAACAGCACATTGAACTGGCTACAGCACCTGGAGGGCGTTACATAACCTCTGCTGCCTCAAACGCAAGAACAAGAAGAAGGATCTTAGTTCACTGTTAAATCCAGTTTGTGTGTGATGGGTTAAGTAGTAGGATGGCAACTTCAACTTGTGTTCTGTTTAATAATTTCATCTTGCTCTTTTCCAGGGTGACCTCGGGCTCCAAGGTCCTCCCGGGCCCCCAGGACAGTTAGAACAGCTGAATTCCCCCGGGATAGACTTCCAGAAAGGAGAAAAGGTAACTGGTCACTTGCCACACGGCATCTTCTACCTTCAAAGTTTACAGTTTAGGCTACTGTCACGTGTACCGAGCTACAGTGAAAAGCTTTTGTTGCGTGCTGTCCAGTCAGCGAAAAAACAATACATGATTATAATCGAGCCATTTACAGTGTACAGATACATGATAAGGGAATAACGTTTAGTGCAAGGTAAAGCCAGCAAATTCCGATCAAGGATAGTCCAAGGGTCACCAAAGAGGTAGATAGTAGTTCAGCACTGCTCTCTGGTTGTGGTAGGATGGTTCAGTTGCCTGATAACAGCTGGGAAGTTCTTGTCACTTGTTCCCAATACTTTATATAATGACAGATGTGGGAAAACTTTTCAGCGTCAAAGGAACTTAGCTCGACACCGACCCCAGTCCTAAAGCATCCAGTAACGGACATACAGCATGGTTTAGTCATGGTCACAGACAGCGTGGTTTGTAGGCGTTGGTGAGTCTGGGACCGTACCAGTCACTGATTCCATATCACATTTGGAAATATGTTCACTAATTGAATCAGGGGGATAAACTCAGCCTTATCTAGCTAGAACATCCTATGATAGAAATAATTGTGGATGGTTAAACAAAGAACCAAGGGCCCACCTTCTTGTTCAGGTAAATGTAAAAGATACTGTAGTATTACTTTGTTCTGGCCAACATTTCTCATGAAATCACTTACATGTGCACTTAATGGAGCAGTACAGTGACGCAGTGGTAGAGTTGCAGCCTTATAGCACCAGACACCTGGGCTCAATCCTCACTCTGGGTGCTTTCTGTATGAAGTTTGCGTGATCTCCCTGTGACTGCGTGGGTTTTCTCCAGGTTCTTCGGTTTCCTCCCACGTTCCAAAGACGTGCAGGTTTGTAGGTTAATTGGCTTCTAAAAATTGGCCCTAGCTTCATCATCCGGCGAGAGGGCCTGAGGCATCGGGCTGCCGTAGCGGCGACTGCAGAGGCCTCAATAGGCCCCGACTATGGGTGAACTGGGGATGGGACTGGACTTTGCTGCCTTCCCCCACAGTGTGGGGGGATGTTTTTATGTTGTTAAATTCTTTGATGTTATCTTTATTTGTGTGCTGCATGGCAAGTCAAATTTCACTACACCATTTGGTGTATGTGACAATAAATGTCTATCTATCTATCTATCTAGGATAGAACTAGTGCTGGTCGGTGCAGACCTTATTGGGCCAAATGGCCTGTTTCTGCACTGTACGTCTAAAATTAAAACTAGTTGGCCTAATTATGAACTTACTTGCTTCAAGTCAGGGCTGTGAACAAAATAGCTGATAGACAATAGACAATAGGTGCAGGAGTAGGCCATTCGGCCCTTCGAGCCAGCACCGCCATTCAATGTGATCATGGCTGATCATCCCCAATCAGTACCCCGTTCCTGCCTTCTCCCCATATTCCCTGACTCTGCTATCTTCAAGAGCCCTATCTAGCTCTTTCTTGAAAGCATCCAGAGAACCTGCCTCCACCGCCCTCTGAGGCAGAGAATTCCACAGACTCACAACTCTCTAAAAAGTGTTTCCTCATCTCTGTTCTATTGCTAATGAAATTTTAATTGTAATAATTGTAATAACACTGACCATGCTTCATAAATAATCCACTGGTGTGAAGTACATTGCAATTAATTTGACTTTGTTATCTTGAGAAACAGTGCCTAACATTTGTTTTTTTTACCTGATAGGGTGAAATTGGATATCCTGGCTCAACTGGTGTGAGGGGCTACACTGGGACTCCTGTAAGTAAGATGCAGAAAGTTTAACTGAAGAGTTAGAGTGCCGCTGTACATCTGTAACTCAGTCCATATTGTAATTGTTGCAGGGTCCTCCTGGTTTTAGCGGCAGTGGTGAGAAGGGTGAGCCCGGAGAACCAGGAAAGAGAGTAAGTACGAACATCACACAAGAGCCACCGATGACCCATTCTGCTGGTATTGCTAAACGGGAAATAATAGTCAGCAATTCTTGGCCTGGACAAATCTGGTGTATTGAACAATTTTGGCAATAGATTGTATGAAAGCAGGTGAATACTTGAGTGTTGTCTGTGCAGGGATTCGTACAAATAGCCATCTCCTTCATACTAATTCATCCACGTTGGGTTTTGGTATCATGGCTTTAAACTTTGAATTCCTTGAGGTCCCCATCTCTCTTTGTCTCTCTTCTTTTAAGACACTTCTCAAAGTAACTTGTGGCCCTTTACAAAATGTTATTGATGACATCCTGCATGAAGAATCTGTTAAGGTGCTAAGTAATTAAAGGTGCAATTCGATGATAACATGGTAGCCATAGCCGAACAATGTCACAACACTATACCAACTTTGACCTATTGTCGAATGGGAGCACCTCATCCTGAATAGTTTCACTTCCAGAGCCGCACAATTACTGGATTCTATTTGTCCCTCTCTGAGTAATTTGCAGTCATATCACCATTAGTTTGTACTTCATTCCTTTCTTTTTCTTTATCGATGTTTAAGTTTCTCCCCTATTATTTAAGCTCATCTTTCATTCAGAGACTGGAAGACATGGACGGGAGAGTGCAGTTTGTTAGGTCTTTTGTACGGGGATCTGGTTTGGGCCCTGGGTTAAATATCTATACCCAACGTCAGACAGGCAAAGGGCTGCTGCAGCCAAGAACGATTTAAAAATGTACATGACTTTTTAATAAAGATACATTTCCTCTACTGAAGCTTATCAGAGATAAATTGCTGATTTTAATTCTCTCCACAGTTCTATAAGTCTCTACAGTTTGTATTATGTTTCCGCCTGTTACTTTTTGCCCAATCTCTGTTGAGGCAGCTGTCACTGTGTAAATGTTTGATTTCCAGATCAATTTATTTTAACATTTATTTTAAATTTACTTTATCTATGTATTTTATCAATTTTATTCTTCTTAACACAGGGTAAACCTGGTAAAGATGGAGAACCAGGCAACCCTGGATTTGATGTAAGTACCAATATGCCAACAGTATTGAATGCATGTTCCCTGAAGGATTTCAAGCGTTGAAAATATTTGTGATTCTCTCTGAAAACTATCAAGAGCAGCCTCTGCCTTAAACACCATTGTTTAAAGCAAACTCCATTGGCAGGGTTCATATGCAACTGGCCTTGAGATTCCTCTGTAGATCTGCCGGATTTCAGCAGAGGAGCAGAAAGTCCCTGTTGGGGGTAGCTGTGATCTGCTTTAGTTGGGGCCCGCTTTCTAAGGATGTCCCAGTTGCCTTGCCAGGGACCGGAAGCCCATTTGTGTCATGATTTGATCACCGATAGTCTCTTTTTTTTCACTTTAGTCTTTATTGCTTTTATGCATACACAAATAAAACACAAATATAACAACGAAACATACAACAATGCAGTGAAACGTACAACAGTGCAGCGGGGCGTTCAGTATTCAGCGGGAATGATGCAGTATACAGAACTATTTTCTTATTAAAACATTTTCCAATAACTTACATTATTGTCAGTAAAATGATACAGTGTTGATGTCTTTATTTCTATACCTAATCCAATTTTCCCATTTTCTGTTAAACTCGTCTTCTTTCACTCTTAGAGAATATGTCATTTTCTCCATGACAAATATTTCCTGTACTATGTTCAACCATTGTCTAAGTCTGGGTGTGTCCGCTGCAAGCCAGTTTCTTGTAATGTCCTTTCTGCCAGCTGTGAGTAGGATTTTAACCAAGTAATGATCATTACTCGATCATCATGAGAACACACATCTTTCGAGAAGATGCTCTGTAAACCATGCGTGATGCCACTTTTTGTTTTGCAGGGTATCCCAGGAGGTCCTGGCCTTCCCGGGTCTCATGGCAGAGATGGATCCAAGGTAAATTGCATGGAGCTCACAGCACAGAAACCGAGCATTTGTTAATGATGTTAAATCTTGAGTAACAAAATCATTCTGTCAGCATGATAATGGCAAATATCACTATTGATGAAACTACAATGAAACTTTTGGATAGGCACATGGATATGCAGGGAATGGAGGGATGTTCAGATTCAGTTTAGTTTATTGTCACGTGTACTGAGGTACAATGAAAAGCTTTTGTTGCGTGCTAACCAGCCAGCTAACCAGCCAGCATCCTGCAAATCAATACATACAATCGGGCCATTTACAGTGTATAGAAACAGGATAAGGGAATAACATTTAGTGCAAGGTAAAGCCAGCAAAGTCCGATCAAGGATAGCCCGAGGGGCATCAAAGAGGTAGATAGTTGTTCAGAACTGTTCTCTGGTTGTGGTAGGATGGTTCAGTTGCCTGATAACAGCTGGGAAGAAACAGTCTCTGAATCTGGAGGTGCGCGTATTCATACTTCTATATCTTTTTTTGTGGATTATGCGCAGGCAGAGAAGAGTTTGTCTTAGCATCTTGTTCAGCACAGACATTGTGGGCCGAAAGGCCTGTTCCCGTGTCGTAAACCTTTTCTGTTTCATTCTTCGACTAAATTTTGCTAATCATCTGGACAAACTGTATGGTGATATCTTCCCAGACATGGACAGTGGGGAAGATATGATGGAGTATCATTGTACCAGAGATGTCCAGAGAGGGCCATAAAATAAAGTTCAGGATAAGGACCCTGGTTTGCTTGGATTTGTTTTGCCTATGCTGGTAATGCTAGTGCAGGAAGGAACTGCAGTTGCTGCTTTACTTCTTCAAATCATTCTCCCAGATTTGTCAGGCAAGATCTCCCCTTCACAAAACCATGCTAACTTTGGCCTATTGCGCCATGAACGTCTAAGCATTCTGTAACCTCATCCTTTATAATGGACTCTAAATTCTTACCAACCACTGAAGTCAGACTAACCGGCCTATAGTTCCCTCTATTCTGCTTTGTGCAGCGGGGTAATATTGGCAATTTACTGGAACCACTCCAAACTAGTGATTCTTTAAATATCACTATTGATGCCCTCACAATCTCTAAAGCAGCCTGTTTCAGAACCCAAGGCTGCAGTCCATCCGGTCCAGGTGACTTATCCATTTTCAGCCCTTTCAGCTTCCCAAGCACCTTGGCCTGAGAAATAGCCATTCCACTAACTTCCACCCCCTGACAGGGGGAGGGGGGGGGTGTAAGTACTTTGCATCTACATTCACCAAGAAGAAGGACACAGAGGATAATGAGAACAATGCGGAGCATACTAAAAAAGCTAGGGCAGTTTGAGATCCGAAGGATCCAAATAATTCAGGTGTATCAGACTTTGGGGGCTGATGGAATCTATCCCAAGTTATTGAGAAAGGCAAGAGAGAAGATTACTGTGGCCTTCATGAAGATCTTTGGATCCCCTCTAGCCATAGGGAAGGTCCTGGATGAATAGAGAGTAGACAAAGTTGTCCCTTTGGTTTAAGAATGGAAGTCAGGTTAATCCAGGAAATCAAAGGTTGGTAAGACTCACGGCAGTAGCAGGGAAGCTAGTGGAGTGAACTAATTGGGATATGATTCACTCACATTTGAAAGAAAATGAGATAATTGGGACTTTTTCTGTGATAGGTCATGTCTTACTAACTTACTAAAAATGTTCCCAATGTTGGGCGAGTCCGGAACCAGGGGCCACAGTCTTAGAATAAAGAGGAGGCCATTTAAGACTGAGGTGAGAAAAAACTTTTTCACCCGGAGAGTTGTGAATTTGTGAAATTCCCTGCCACAGAGGGCAGTGGAGGCCAAATCACTGGATGGATTTAAGAGAGAGTTAGATAGAGCTCTAGGGGCTAGTGGAATCAAGGGATATGGGGAGAAGGCAGGCACGGGTTATTGATTGGGGACGATCAGCCATGATCACAATGAATGCCGGTGCTAGCTCGAAGGGCCGAATGGCCTCCTCCTGCACCTATTTTCTATGTTTCTATGTTTAATACTAATTGAGTCTTTAGAGGAGGTGATGAAGGTGATTGATGCAGGCAGGGCAGTGGATGTTGTCTACATAGATATTAGTAAGACATTGGATAAAGTCCCACATGGTAAGTTGATCCAAAAGGTTAAGATGCATGGGATCCATGGTGACTTGGTAGTTTGAATTCAGAACTGGTTTAAGAAGCATAAAAGACAGAGGGTGCTGGTGGGCAGGCATTATTCTGGATGGAGGTCCATAACTAGTGATGTTCTGCAGGGAGGATAGACACAAAATGCTGGAGAACTCAGCAGGTGAGGCAGCATCTCTGGAGAGAATGAATGGATGACGTTTTGAGTTGAGACCCTTCTTCAGACTGGAGAAGAGTCTCGACCCGAAACGTCACCCATTCATTCTCTCCAGTGATCTTCCCTGTCCCGCTGAGTTACTCCAGTTTTTTGTGTCTATCTTCAGTTTAAACCAGCATCTGCAGTTCCTTTCTACATGTGTTCTGCAGCGATCTGTGTTGGGACCTCTGTTGTTTGTGGTATATATAAATGATTTTGACGTAAATTTGGATGGGTTGGCGTGTATGTTTGCATGGAGGAAATATCTCTGTCTGAAGAAAAGTTCCAACCCAAAACGTCAATGGTCTGTTTCCTTGCACTGATGATGCCTGACCCATTGAGGTCCTCCAGCAATATGTTTTTGCTTATGATTCCAGCACCTGCAGTTCCCTGTGTCTCCATCTAAAAAAAACAGCATGTAGTGCACAAAATTGCAATTATAAATGGGGAAATTCCAGCAATGGCTGCCTCGCCAACTGTCTGCCTGTCCCTTGCTTCTTCGGTGTTTTTTTAGTATGTGTTAAAGGTATGTTTTTAGTGTTCTTTAGCTTGTTTTATGTGGGGAAGGGGGTTGGGGGAAACTTTTTCCCCCAACCCCCTTCGACGGAGATGCGATTTCTCCCCCCCCCCCATCAGCACTGCGGCCTAACGTCGAGGAGTTGCCGGCCTTTGCTGGAGAATGACTTCGAGACTCCACCGCGGGTGCCTGCAGGACTTAACATCACGGAGCCCAAAATCCTTTTGCCAAGGATCGACAATGAGTTCCACCGAGGGTGCCTGTGGACTTTAACATCGTGGAGCTCGCGATCTATGGTCAGAGACCAACTTCGGGAACTCCAAGCCGCAGGAGCTTCGATTGCCCCGATGCGGGAGCTTCGATCGCCCCGATTGATGGTTTGACTGCGCCGACCGCGGGAGAATAAAGAGGAAGAACATTAGACTTTATTGCCTTCCATCGCAGTGAGGAATGTGGGGAATCCGCTGTGGTGGATGTTTATGTTAACTTTTATGTATTTGTGTGTCTTGTTCCTTTTTTAGTATGGCTGTATGGTAATTCGCATATCACTGTGCCTTAATTGGTACACGTGACAAAAAAAGATCTTTGAAACATTAAATTCAATGGCCATTTTTATGGCTTCTGAGAAAGAGATAAATTGTTGTTGAAAATTGTCTGGAGGAAGAATTTGCTACGTCCTCTAACAGGTTTTTAGTGATCTTTGATGTATTATCCAGATGACAAATATCTAACATGGAGGAGGATTAGTTTATGGCATTTGGTCTGGTAAAGATGGGAAATTAATTCGGAGAATGCAAAGAGTTGGAATGTCAAAATGGGAGCGGCTGATAATTGACTGCATCTTGAAGGTTAGCCTTTGATAAGGACACTCTCCAAGTGTGAAGTATTATCAACAATCTTCATTTCTTCTTGTGGAGGCCTTCGATATTTCATCATAGATAACAATTTTACTCAATACATTTATTATATCACTAATTAACTTCTGTTTCTATGAATAGGGTACGAAAGGCAATATTGGTTTTCCTGGTCCACCTGGCACTGTGAGTATCTAAGTTGTATTGCATATCTATAATTCAGTTATACTAAATATTTAATGATGTAAGGACCAATAGGTTATTGTGTTCTTTGACACATTACCAGTAAACGTGACTATACATCGCAGATCAAACCAGTGACTAGACTTTGCGTGATACAGCGGCAGAGTTGCTGCCCGACAGCGCCAGAGACACTGGTTCGATCCTGAACTTAGGTACTGTCTGTACAGCGTTTGTACGTTCTCCCCATGACCGCGTGTGTTTTCTCCGGATGACACGGTTTCCTCCCACTCTCCAGAGATGTACAGGTTTGTAGGTTTATTGGAATTGAAACTTGTCCCTAGTGTGTGTGTAGAATAGTGCCAGTATGCGGGGATCGCTGGTTGGCGTGGATTCGGTGGGCCAGAGGGCCTGTTTTCTTGCTGTATCTTGAATCTAAACTAAACAATATCTGCCTTTTTAAAACATTTTGGGAATTTGAAAAGGCCAGCATTTATTGCACGCCCTCGATTCCCTTGAACTGGAAGGCAATTAAGCGTTGACCATATTGCTGTAGATCTGGTAGAATGGGTAACATCAACCGATTTTCACCCCCAAAATGCGTTAGTGAACCAGAGATGGTCTTATGATGGTTCAGTCATTTCAAGGCCACTTTTATCAGTGCTATCATTTATATTTTATTAGCCTGATTTAAGTTCTCCATCTGCCATGGTTAGATTTTAATTTGTGTCTGTGGTTCATCAGTTGAGGCTTCTAAATTACTAGTGCAGTATTATGATAATTGCGGTACCCTACCCTAACATTTTCACAATACAAGTGTTAGCAGAATTTTATGGTTCTTTGTGTGGGCGTAACCCTGGTAAACCAGTCTCCATAAGAGATCAAAGGGCACCAATACTGCAGTGGACTGCTAGGGAATTCAAGCTTTTGTGCAGATTTCAGTGAAGTAATATGTCCTTCCCCTTTCAAGGACGGGAATAAAGAGACCTCTTTATTTCTGAGATGTGTAGGAAGGTCTGAAGAACGCTCTTGACTCAAAACCTTTTCTCCAGAGATGCTCTGACCTGTTGAGTTATTGCAGCTTTCTGTGTCTATCTTTGTTTCTGAGAACAGAGTGAATTTACACCAGCTGCCTTTTATTAATTCATTGTTTTGAATTGAATTCAATTGAATACTTTATTGTCACATGTGATGAGTCACAGTGAAATTCTTTCCTTGCATACCCAAGGTATGCGATTAGTTGCCACGTAAAGAGTGCTGACAAAGTTACAAAGCATTCTGCGCCTGGTCATCTCCCACCACATGGCAGTTCCCCCATGCCGGGTCCTCCATTGTTCCCGGCATCATGTCCTCCGACTCCCACGTGTCCCGTCCTCAACCACCGGTGCCCTCAATGACCACCGCACCGACCAGCACCCTCATCGACCGCTGTACCGACCTCCTCCACTATCACTGCCGGTTCACTCCTGACGCCTCCATGGCACCGACCCGGGCCCCATCGCCAGGCTCGTCGACCCACGAGATTCCAACTCTGACCACGAGGCTCCAGCTCCAACCGATGAGGCTCCAGTTCCAACCGATGAGGCTCCAGCTCCAACCGGTGAGGCTCCAGCTCCAACCGGTGAGGCTCCAGTTCCAACCGGTGAGGCTCCAGTTCCAACCGTGAGGCTCCAGTTCCAACCAATGAGGCTCCAGCTCCAACCGGTGAGGCTCCAGTTCCAACCGATGAGGCTCCAGCTCCAACCGATGAGGCTCCAGCTCCAACCGGTGATGCTCCAGTTCCAACCGATGAGGCTCCAGTTCCAATCGGTGAGGCTCCAGCTCCAACCTGTAGGGCTCTGGCTCCGACTTCGATCCACGTAGTTTCAGCAAAAACATGAAAAAAGATCAGTCTGCTTTAACATAGTGGTCTTGTGCTTCCGGACATCAGCTTGCATCAGAAAGTATGCTTGCAAATTGGTACACATTTTACCTAGGATTGTGTAATCCTGAAGTGATTAGCGTAAAGTCTTTAATTTGTGGATAGTCCAAATGTGATAATGATATGGCAGTAAATAAATAAGGTAAATGAAGAGGAAAGGTGATAGTTTCATTCAGCTATCACTCTGCTTCATGATTGAAGAATAGCGATTTGAAGCATTTATCTAAAATGACAAAGTTTGTCAGTGCATTAACAGGGGGAAATGTATTCTACATTATTATTTCCGTAGCAGTAACTCTGTCCCTTGTTGTCTGTCGAGACTGCAAGGAGACAGAGAGACATAAAAGGAGGACAGGACAAAAGGTAGAAGGGAGATAAGAAAAACAAACCTGAGAGCTTTGTGCCTTAACGTGAGGAACATTTGTAATATGGTGGATGAATTGAATGTGCAGTTAGTAATTAAGGAATATGATATAGTTGGAATTACAAAGACATGGCTCCAGGGAGACCAAGGCTGGGAGCTAAACATGCAGGGGTATTTGATATTCAGGAAGGATAGACAGAAAGGAAGAGGAGGTGGGGTGGCATTGCTGGGTAAAGGGGAGATTAATGCAATAGCAAGGAGAGACATTAGCTTGGATGCTGTAGAATCGGTAGAACTGCGGAATAGCCAAGGGCAGTAAATGCTCGTTGGAGTTGTATACAGACCACCAAACAGCAGTAGGGAGGTTGGGGTAGCATCAAGCAGGAAATTAGGGATGCGTGTAACAAAGGTACAGTGGTTATCATGGGTAACTTTAATCTATATATAGATTGGGCCAACCAAATTGGTAACAGTGCTGAGGAGGAGGATTTCCTGGAATGTACAAGGGATGGTTTTTTAAACCAATATGTAGAAGAACCAACTAGAGGGCAGGCGGTATGAGAAAGGATAAGTTAATGTAATGAGAAAGGATAAGTTAGCGATCTTGTTGTGCAAGGCCCCTTGGGCAACAGTGACCATAATATGGTGGAATTCTGCATTAGGATGGAGAGTGACTCGGTTAATTCAGAGATTGGGGTCCTGAACTTGAATAAAGGAGACTTTGAAGGTATGATGGGAATTGGTTAGGATAGACTGGCAAATTATACTTCAAGGGTTGACAGTGAAGATGCAATGGCATGGATGAACTCCAAAAATTGTTCATCCCTGTCTAGCAAAAAAATAAAACTGGGAAGGCGGCTCAACCGTGGCTGATGAGGGATGTCAAGGATAGTGTTAAATCCAAGGAAAAGGCATATAAATTGGCCATAAGCAGCAAACTGGAGGACTGGGTGAAATTTTAGAATTCAACAGAGGAGGACAAAGGGGTTAATTAAGAGGGGGGGGGGGAAGAGCATAAAAGAAAGCTTGCGGCGAATATAATAACTGACTGTAAAAGCTTCTTTAGAAATGTAAAAAAGAAAAGATTAGTGAAGACAAATGTAGGTCCTTTACAATCAGAGACAGGTGAATTTATAATGGGAATCAAAGAAATGGCAGAACAGTTAAACGAGTACCTTGGTTCTGCCTTCACTAAGGAAGACACAAACAATCTCCCAGAAATACTAGGGGACCGAGGATCTAGTGGGAGGGAGGAACTGAAGGGAATCCACATTAGTCAGGAAATGGTGTTAGGTAAACTGTTGGGACTGAAGGCAGATAAATCCCCAGGGCCTGATGGTCTGCATCCCAGAGTACTCAAGGAGGTGGCCCTAGAAATCGTGGATGCATTGGTGATCATTGTCCAATGCACTCTCGACTCTGGATCAGTTCCTGTGGACTGTGGGGTAGCCAATGGAACCCCAGTTTTTAAAAAAGAGGGAGAGGAATTATAGACCCGTCAGCTTTACCTCGGTAGTGGGGAAGATGCTGGAGTCGATTGTTAAAGATGTTATAGCAGCGCATTTGGAAAGCAGTGACGGGATTGGTCAAATTCAGCATGGATTTATGAAAGGGAAATCATGCTTGACCTCTTTGCTTCCTGTCTGCCAACCAGTTCTCTATCTATTCACATGGATAGAGAACTGGTCTGTGGACAGGAAGCAAAGAGTAGGAATTAATGGGTCCTTTTCAGAATGACAGGCAGTGACTAGTGGGGTGCTGCAAGGCTCGGTGCTGGGACCCCATTTGTTTACAATATATATTAACGATGTAGACGAGGGAAGATAAATCTCCAAGTTTGCGGATGACACAAAGCAGTGTGAGCTGCGATGAGGATGCTATGAAGCTGCAGGGTGATGTGGATAGGTTGGGTGAGTGGGCAGATGCATGGCAGATGCAGTATAATGTGGATAAATGTGAGGTTATCCACTTTGGTGGCAAGAACAGGAAGGCAGATTATTATCTGAATGGTGACAGATTAGGAAAAGGGGAGGTGCAACGAGACCTGGTTGTGCTTGTACATCAGTCACTTAAAGTAAGCATGCAGGTACAGCAGGCAGTGAAGAAAGCTAATTGCATGTTGGCCTTCATTGCGAGAGGATTTGAGTTTAGGAGCAAGGAGGTCCTACTGCAGTTGTACAGGGCCATGGTGAGACCACACCTGAAGTATTGTGTGCAATTTTGGACTCCTTATTTGAGGAAGGACATTATTGCTGTTGAGGGAGTGCAGCGTAGGTTCACCAGGTTAATTCCCAGGATGCCGGGACTGACATATGATGAAACAATGGGTCGACTGGGCTTGTATTCACTGGAATTAAAAAGGGTGAGAGCGGATCTTATAGAAACATATAAAATTCTTAAAGGATTGGACAGGGTAGATGCAGGAAAAATATTCCCGATGTTGGTGGAGTCCAGAGCCAGGGGTCGGCCATTTAGGACTGAGATGAGGAAAAACCTTTTCACCCAGAGAGCTGTGAATCTGTGGAATTCTCTGCCACAGAAGGCAGTGGAGGCCAATTAATTCACTGGATGTTTTCAAGAGTGAGTTAGATTTAACTCTTAGGGCGAAAGGAATCAAGGGATGTAGGGGAAAAGCAGGAATGATCAGCCATGATCATATTGAATGGCACTGCTGGCTCGAAGGGCCGAATGGCCTACTCCTGCAACTATTTTTCTATGTTCTATGTTTCTATGTGACCCGAAACATCACCTATTCCTTTTCTCCCGAGATTCTGTCTGACACGCTGAGTTACTCCAGCTTTTTGTGTCTATCTGGATAAATTGAAAGTTTAGTTTAGTTTAGAGATACACTGCTGAAACAGGCCCTTCGGCCCACCGACCAGCGACCCCCACACTATCCTACACACACTAGGGTCAATTGTACATTTATACCAAGCCAATTAACTTACAAACTTGTACGTCTCTGGAGGTTGGAGGAAACCGAAGATCTCAGAGAAAACCCACGCAGGTTACAGGGAGAACGTCCAAACTCTGTACAGACAAGCACTGTGGTCAGGTTTGAGGCCGGGTCTCTGGTGCTGTAAGGCAGTAACTCTACCGCTGCGCCAGCTAAGCTTCAGGTAATTTTGCTGCCATTAATCAAAGTAAGAATTTGCCCATCTTTCCCCACAGGTTTTTCCAAGACCGGGAATCAGCGTTGGACAGAAAGGTGATCCGGGTTATCCTGGCACCCATGGTGGACCTGGAGAACGGGGCACGATAGGTTTGTGAATTCCATGCCAATCCTTCCCATCGGAGAACCTTTTCTAAAAGAAAAGTATGACTGTGTTCTAGCCTGTTGCTGTTTATCTTTCAGGATTTCCAGGCCCGTCAGGTCCCGTCGGCCCTCCAGGTGAGGCACATTGATTGTATGGATGTCAAATCAAATAATCTCACTCTTCTTTCTCATCCTCACATGGTTAGTCAAGGGCATGGAGTCATACATCACCGAAACAGGCCCATTTGGCCTACAGAGCCCATACCAACCACCAAGCCTCCAATTTACACCAGGGTTATACTAATGCAGCACAACAACAGGCCCTTCAGCCCACCTTGCCCATGGCGACCAAGTTGGCCTTTTGGGCTGCTCCCATTTGCTTGCATTTGGCCCATGTCCCCCTGATCCATATATTTGTCCAAATGTCTTTTAAAAGTCATAATTGTATCTGCTTCTGTAGCTTCCACTGACAGCTCATTACAGATCGGAATACGTCTGAAAGTTGCCCCTGAAGTCGCTCTCAAATCTCTCCCCTCTCACCTTAAGCATATGCTCTCTAGGTTTAGAATCCTCTACCCTAGGAAAAAGACTGTGTGCATTCACTTTATCTGTGTCCCTTATAATCTTGTACATTTCAATAAGGTCATGCCTAAACATCCTATGCTCCATAGAAGAATCACACACAATGATTTAACACATTGAAATGCAAGATCGTACAGAAACTGTACAGAACCATCTGTGATGACCATTATTTTCTGTAAAGATAAAGACCGGAAGATTCCTCACTGGTTATAGAGTCAGAGAATGATACAGCTTGGAAAAAGGCCCTTCGGCCCAACTTGCCCACACCGGCCAACATGTCCCAGCTACACTAGTCCCACCTGCCCATGTTTGGTCCATAACCCTCCAAACCTGTCCTATCCATGTGCCTGTCTAACTGTTTCTTAAATGTTGGGATAGTCCCAGCCTCAACTACCTCTTCTGGCAGCTTGTTCCATACACCCACCACCCTTTGTGTGAAAAATTTACCCCTCAGATTTCTATTAAATCTTTTCCCCTTCACATTAAACCTATGTCCTCTGTCCTCGATTCACCAACTCTGGGCAAGAGACTCTGTGCATCTACCCGATATATCCCTCTCATGATTTTATACACCTCTATAAGATCACCCCTCATTCTCCTGCGCTCCAAGGAATAGAGTCCCGGCCTTCTCAACCTGTCCCTAAAGCTCAGACCCTCTGGTCCTGGCAACATCCTCGTAAATCTTCTCAATACCCTTTCCAGCTTGACAACATCTTTCCTATAACATGGTTCCCAAAACTGAACACAATACTCTAAATGCAGTCTCACCAACGTCTTATGTAACTGCAACATGACCTCCCAACTTCTATACTCAATACTCTGGCTGATGAAGGCAAAAGCCCTTTTGACCACCTTATCTACCGGCACTCGACCTTCAAGGAACCATGCACGTGCACTTCTAGATATCTCTGCTCTACAACACTGCCCTTAGCCCAACCATTCACTGTGTAGGTCCCACTCATGTTAGACTTCCCAAAATGCAGCACCTGACATTTCTCTGTAAAAACCTAACCGAAAGACAGCAAAATACCCCAACTCATTTTCTCAGAACACCGCCATCCTGCATTGCAATGGGTCATATCGTTCTTTACTAAAGGGTGTTGCCTGAAGTTTATATGCCTGTCAAAAACATGGCCAGTGTTAGGAAAACAAACTGAACTTTGCATGCCTTCGAAAAATCTTGGCAGCTTTGATTACTTCATTATGTATTGTCTTTCTGCTGGCTGGATAGCACGCAACAAAAGCTTTCCCTTGTACCTCGGTACATGTGAAAATAAAATAAACTAAACTACTTGGAAGATTGTGTTTTTCCAGTCAGACCTTAGTTGTACCCAAACCAAAGACATGTGCTATTTTCCCTGGCAGCAAGGTTGGGGGAGGGGCGAGGGGTGGGGGGAGGGAGCATTTCTTCCCATTGCTTGTCTGCCCCATCCCGTAGCTGGTCTAATCCCATTCTCGACTCGGCGAAGGCCAAAGGACAAAGGCCGCAGACGCCAACAGGATCAGCAAGCTCATCATGAAGGCTGGCTCCGTCCTGTGGGGCGGAGTTGGATCCATTGGAGGTGGTCTTGAAGGGGAGGAAGCTCCACAAACTGCAGAGCATCTTGGGAAATACAGCTCACCCCCTCCATGACACACTGGTCAACCCGAGGAGCACCTTCAGCAACAGACCTAGATGCAGCACAGAATGCCACAGGAGATCCTTTTTCCCTCTGGCTATCAAACTGTACAACTCCTCCCCCGTCTGCCGTGGTATAGACTGACTCCCCTCACCCTTCTCTCCCCAATCTTTGCACATCCCCAATCCTGGACTTTCCACTTGTCACTTTAATTTCATGTTTCATGTATCTTGTTGTGTTTTATGACTGTTGGCAGACCATAGAAACATAGACAATAGTTGCAGGAGGAAGCCATTCGTCCCTTCGAGCCAGCACCACCATTCAATATGATCATAGCTGATTATGCAAAATCAGTACTCCGTTCCGGATTTTCCGCCATATCCCTTGATTTCCTTAGCCCTCAGAGTTAAATATAACTCTCTCTTGAAATCATCCAGTGAATTGGCCTCCACTACCTTCTGTGGCAGAGAATTCCACAGATTCACAACTCTCTGGGTGAAAAACGTTTTCCTCATCTCAATCCTAAATGACGTACCCCTTATTCTTAAACTCTGACCCCTGGTACTGGACTTCCCCAACATCAGGAACATGTTTCCTGCATCTAGCCTGTCCAATCCTCGAATAATTTTATGTGTTTCTATAAAATTCCCTCTCATCCTTCTAAATTCCAGTGAATACAAGCCCAGTCGACCCATTCTTTCATCATATGTCAGTCCCGCCATCCTGGGAATTAACCTGGTGAACCTATGCTGCATTCCCTCAATAACAATAATGTCCTTCCTCAAATTCAGAGACCAAAATTGCACACAATACTCGTGGTGTGGTCTCACCATGGCCCTGTACAACTGCAGTAGGACCTCCTTGCTCCTAAACTCAAATCCTCTTGCAATGAAGGCCAACATGCCATTGGCTTTCTTCACACCTGCTGTACCTGCATTATTACTTTCAGTGACTGATGTACAAACGCACCCAGGTCTCGTTGCACCTCCCCTTCTCCTAATCTGACACCATTCAGATAATTTCCCTTCTGGGATAAATAAAGTTCTATCGTATCGTATCGACTCTGACTTTAAACTGTCGGCATTGCCTTTAGAATCTGTAAAGTAACCTAGTTACTCTTCAACAGGTCAAATTTACATCTGCTGTTACTAAATGTTACTAAAGATCTGAACTTTCCATTACATGAACTGTCAACTCGTTGCACCATCACACAGGCACCATCCTCTATTTTCTTCCTACCTTGTCTAATTTCAATCTGGAATACCATCTGTAGAGGTTGAATATTGAGTCTCTACCAACGGTTCCTTCTCTAACAGCGCAGGATTTTGTACGGGTGACCTAAGTCCTTCAGTTTGATCTTCTGTTTGCCAAACCGATGCTGTTCAAACTAATTTCCACATTGCCTAAAAACAATTCTGAGTCTATTTTTTTTCCTGCCCATCTTTGTTCTGCATTCTGAGCTAGGAAAACATATGAGGAAGTTTGGATGCATCTGTCTCTTTGGTCTCAAAGGAATGAATGAGTACTTTTGCAACATTTTTTACCTTTTGCCCATTTCTATGGTTAGCACCCAATTGCCCTTGGCCTCATTATATTGCTGTCATAAGTGGAAGATTTCAAGCCCTAGCTAAATATTTATCGGCACGTATCACGATTCAAAATGACATTGGGCAATTGGAATTATTCCAGCCACAGGTTGCTTTATTTCCAAAAAATCTACATTCTTGGTCTTCAAAAATGCTAATGTTTCCTTTTTAAAATTTGTTTCCTGCCCCTCGGGCTTTTTCCACAGGTCAATCTGGTGTGGGTTCACCCGGAACTCCAGGTTTCCCGGGTGAAAGAGGTCAGAAAGGTGATGAAGGTCGACCTGGATTTTCACTTCCTGGTCCCTCAGGGCAACCTGGTCCTCCAGGTCCTCGTGGTCCTCCAGGATCTCCAGGTTATTTAACCGACCCCAGAGGTAAACTTGTCGTTCATTCATGTCACCGCAGTGTGGTCATAAATCATCATAGCATTCAAATGTAAATATCTTCTTTAAATCATTCTTATTCATATCTTGTTTAAATAGATTCTGAAATTCATATGTAGATATCTCGATTCAAGACAAAGGAACATTTCACACAGGGGAAAAAGAACTGTGTTTCTATCACATTTCTAGGAGTAACTCACTCTTGAGGATCAGCCAAGAAGCTGACAACCAATCAGTTATATTTTGTTGTCCTAAAAAGCAGTGGTGGTGTGATACTAAACAAAATGGCAAATGAATGAAGGAATGACTGGGGGAACTGTTTTTCTTGATGCTGAATGGACAAAGGCTCTCCTCTTCACACAATGCAGTGGGGCTTTACATGTTCTTCTATGCACAGTGGCTCAGTTGGTAGAGCTGCTGCTTTTCAGAGCCAGAGACTCGGGTGTTGTCTATGTGGAGTTTGCACGTTGTCCCTGTGACCACGTGGGTTTCCTACAGGTGCTCCTGTTTCCGGCCACATCTCAAAGACATGCAGGTTTGTAGGTTAATTGTCCTCTGTAAATTGCCCCCCAGTGTGTACGGAATGGATGAGAGAGTAGGACACTTAGAATGAGTGTGAACAGGTGATCGATGATCGGCATGGACTCCGTGGGCCGAAGGGCCTGTTTCTATGTTGTATCTCTGAACTAAACTAAACTAAACAATGCTGGCTGTCGACATGTGTAGGAAGAAACTGCAGGTGCTTGTTTAAACCGAAGATAGACATAAAAAGCAGGAGTAACTCAGTGGGACAGGCAGCATCTCTGGAGAGAAGGAATAGGTGACGTTTCAGGTCGAGTTCTCTCCAGAAATGCTGCCTGTCCCACTGAGTTACTTCAGCATTCTGTGTCTATCTCTGGCTGTTGACATATCAGATTTACCCCCCATGAGATTCCTGGCTCCTTTAACAGTGCAGCCTCCGTTATTATTATGTATATTGAAGCATCTCCTTGGATTATTAGACGTACAACTGGGCTTGAGCATAAACCGTCCGATTCAATGGTGAGGATGCTGAACCAAGCTGAAAAATTACATCTCAACGGGCTGGAGAAAGGAGGTCAAATGGACAACATTCCACAATACAACGGGCAGCCAGAATTTAGACGGCAGAAAGCAAGAAGTGGAGTCTGTGATAGGTGGTGCAGCGGTAGAGTTGCTGCTTAGAGTGCAAGGGCCCCATGTTCGATTCCTGAATACGGGTGCTTGTCTGTACTGAGATTGTACGTTCTCCCCATGACCTGTGTGGGTTTTCTCCAGGATCTCCGGTTTCCTCCCACTATCCAAAGGTTTGTAGGTTAATTGGCTTGATATAATTGTAAATTGTCCCTAGTGTGTGTAGGATAGTGTTAGTGTGCGGGGATCGCTTGTCGGTGTGGACTCGGTGGGAGAAAGGGCCTGTTTCTACGCTGTTTCTGTAAACTAATCTAAATGAAATAAAATAGTAAGATTAAACGAGAACTTACCAGTTTGAAGTTTGATCTTTATTTTATGAGGACTTACGTTGGTGATTACGTGAAGAAGACCCGTCAGGGCGCATGCGCGTCAATCTTCAAAGCAGCGGTATGAAATCACAGACAACACCATAATTGAAGTAACATATTAAGATGATCAACATGAGAACTACCATTATGACCTTTTTTCTATGAGAGAAGGTTGGGCGTGGCGGGCACGTAATCACCAACGCAACTCCTCATAAAATAAAGATCAAACTTCAAACTGGTAAGTTCTCGTTTAATCTTACTATTTTACTTCGGAGTCACGTGAGTGACTACGTGAAGATTTTAAAGCTCTGTGATTTTTATGCCGCAGATCAAAATCCCGGCTTCTCACTGCATCGATTGACTGAGTATCATCAATAATGCTGTAAACATGACATTGCATATCATGCAAAAACAAAACAGTTTTATTTTTGGTCATAAAACAACCAATAAACCCTCTTAATGTAGGGCAACAAACGAAACAGAATTAAACAGTATTGAAAACAGACTTTAAACAATAGCAACAGCACTCAATATTGAGTTGGCAAACAGCCCTCCATCGGCAATCGGCCGATGGTAGTATTGCTGAAACACAAGTTCATTTTTCCAACCTGCGGCTTTTAATATATGGTCGATGGGAACGTCCATCGCCCTGGCCGCGGATGTTGCTACTGCGCTAGTGGAATGAGATGTAAACACATAAATGTTAATTCCTGCCTGGACCAACTCTTGCTTTAACCACCTTGAGATAGTCTGAACTGCCACTCTTTTATGTTGGCTTCTTGTAACTGACAAATAATCCTGTTTCTTCTTATCTTAAAGCCCTTGTGGCTTCAATGTAATGTAAGAAATGTGTCCTTACACATAAACATGGAGCTGTAGGATATGCTGAGAACACAATCTTAAAACCTGTCACACCTGGCCTGCTTTGTTTGAGCAGGTCAGAAATATAAAACAGAACATTCTCTGTATTCACTTCCATTCTCTCGAACTGAAGTTGTTTGGAAAGTCTGCACTGACACCAATGCCATTAGCATAGCCAATTTCATGGTTAATTTTAACAAAGTTATAGCCGTGACAGGGACCCAATGACGAAGTATGTTACGAACAACGCTTACCTCGCAGATTACCATATACCTAGGCTTAGGCGGTTTGGAATTAGATTCCTTTCATCAACCTAGATATGAGAGGGTGAGAAACTATACTTTGTGTCCGTGTACCTATTACAAGATATGCGGACAAAGCACTTCTAGCTGTATTGATAGCAGTATAGCTAAGACCCTCATCATAATAAAGTGTAGATAAACTCTAACACATTTTCAATAACTACAGTATCATATTGAATATTCTTTTGAACACCATATTGTTCCCATTTGTTACATGTCATATACTGCTTTTGAGTACTCTTTCTCCAGGCTGCAGTGAGTATATCCACCGTTGGCCTAGAAAGTCCTCGACCAATGTAAGGCATTCTTAAAAACCTGCAAATTAACAGATCAATACGATCACATAACGGATGAACTTAACGTGTTACTGGATGGTCCAGCAAATTCCTACTGTTTGGAATCAGCAAAAGGAGGTTGGATCGCTATCTGTAACATCAGAGGGAACCATGGTTGAATCGGCCAATTTGGTATCACCAAAAACCCCTGAAGCGGCATCCTGCTTGATTTTCTCAAACACCGACCTATGAGGCAGAATGGTGGGAAAATATACACAAACATATCATCCAAATTTAGTGAAAAAGCATCAATTGCCACTGCCCCTGGATCTGGTGCCCATGAAACATATTTTGGCCTTCCATATAGAAGTACTATGTTCTTGAACACATCCTGGTTCAACATCCACTCTGTATTATCACGGAATTTCCATGAGCTGCCATCTGGTACTACATTAAGTTTCCCTGGCAGATACCTCCAATCCAAATATCCATACTCCAGGTCCAATTTTATTTGCCAACCTGTCATATGATAATGATTTGATTCCACCCATGTGATTCATATAAGCAACTGCTGTAGTGTTGTCTATTTTGCACTGCACATGCAAACTAGTTTTGTTACTGCCATAAGCCTTGAGTCCATAAAATACTCTTGGTTAATTCCCCATGTTTGCAGAAGCAGTGTCCATCTGTCTCCACAGCTGGATCTTGTATCAGTAGCACCCTACCCAAGTGCTCTGACATCGGTCTGCAAAATCATGGAAGCTTGGTCCAATAACACTTTGGAACTACTAGTGGACACATGCTGAATCCCCCATTGTACATCAGCAACAGCCTCTATTGATAGAAGCATAGGTCTGTTATAATGACCCTAACGTATCCTCAGTGCTTGTTCCTTTGACCTTTGTAATTGTAGATAATAAAGTGGCCATATTGAACTGCTGGAAATGCTGCCAGCAATTACCACAGCAGACTTGTCACCTGGCTAATTGAAGGCTGTGTGTCAGCAATTAACTTGATACAGCTCTTAATTAGCTCTACCCTTTTTTGCCTGGGCAAGGTCACAATCATGTTGATTAAGTCTATTGTGAACCCAACTAGTCAATTTGTGTCACAGGTATAACTTTAGATTTCTCTGGATAGCTTATGTTAAAAAGTGTTTTTTACCAACTGCCACTGATGCTTCAGCTGTTTCCTTTGATTGTCCTACAATCAAGATATTATCTAGTTAAGCCATGAGCACATGCCCTTGACTTCTCATCATGCCTAGAATAGGTTTTAACAACTTTGTAATCACTCTAGGAGCTGAAGACAAACCATTAGGCAGTGCATTGTATTGGCATAATTGCCCCATCCAGCTGAATTTTAAATCTTCTATCCTGCAAATGAACAGACACTGAATCCACATCTTTAAGATCTCCTTCACAAACGTTTCCATCTTAAAATGTCTATACCGTACAAAAGGGTTAAGCCTATTCAGGTCCAGTATAATTCTGCATCCCCCCATCCTTTTTTGGTCTGGGAAAGATATTGGACACAAACTGATGGCTTTGGTAAACTGCCTTAGCAATTACACCTTTATTACATAAGCTTGCAAGTTCCACCTGAACTTCCAATTGTTCAGTGATACTGAAGTCAAACTCCTTTTTGGAACAAGTTGCATGAGTAAATCAGAATTTGCATTAAGCTTTGTTCGATATCCTTCTATAACCTTCAGTATAACCATATCTGAGGTATCACATTAGATCTGTGTACTTGCGAACCAGACCCACTTACCTCCTTACCACCTGGCATTCTTCCCCGGCCTCGAGCTGAATATCTCACCTTCCCTGGCGGTGCTACAGCCAAACGCCAACTGCGCTGCATCGTAGCTGGACTCGTCCCTTGCCCGGACCAGTCTCCTTGCTTATAGGGATACTTCTCCCCCAGCTCCTTCACCTGCTGTGCGAAATCCTCGCCAAACAGCTGCCACAGTTGCACTGTGCCAGGCTGGCAGAGTGAAGCATTTTAGAATTGATGGTTGGTGTAATCGCAGTCTTGCGAATGCAGTTGATCTCAACGTGGGCACTCCACAATAGCGCCTTTTGTTGTAATTTGTCATGGCCTCTCCATCCACCATCCTGGCCATGCTCATTATACCAGATGCCAGCAACTTTAAAAATAAGCTGGAGCTTGACATGCTCCTGGGCTCTCATTAGTATGCCCATCTTGCTCCAATTCTTCCTGTTCCCAACAGTAACTTTTAACAGTCTACAGTTGATTGGGCTTCATGCCTCCTTACTGTCTCATCCATTGTCAGCTCCTGTAGCTGATGTGAGACTTGGTAATTTATGCTGGTGGCAATTTCCTCACCCAGAGGCTCACCAGCGTCCGACGACATGGCAAACCGTGCTGCACACGGTGTCAGCTCTGGCAGCTGCCTGCCCTCCCTTTGGAAGTCGTCGTCGGACTCAGGGTCAGAGCGTATCTGCCCTTCTGCAAAGAGGGTGCTTTCAAGCAGGCCTCTACTAGGCACTGCCAGTGGAGCCTTCCCTAAGGCTTCCCGCCTGCACTACTCCTCCTGGAGTGTGGCTTTATGAAGCAGACCTCTCCTAGGCACTGCCAGCGGAGCCGTCCCCACGGCCTCCCGCCTGCACAACTCCTCCTGGAGTATGGCTTTGTGAAGCAGGCCTCTCCTAGGCACTGCCAGCGGAGCCTTACCTATGGCTTCCCGCCTGCACAACTCCCTTGGAGTATGGCTTTATGAAGCAGACCTCTCCTAGGCACTGCCAGCGGAGCCTTCTCTATGGCTTCCCTCCTGCACTCCTCCTCCTGGAGCGTCTCTGTGGAGCAGCCCCTGTATGAGCTGCTCCTTTTGGATAACCGCTGGTGAACGGTATCCTGTCCCCGACGGGACGCTCGTGGCCCGACTCTGCGGAGTCTATAGCCCTTACAGACTTAGCTTATGCCTACCGCCCGACTGGCGTTGGCTGTGTACCCGGCTGGGCACTTTGCCAAGTCTGTCGCCACACCGCTACCGGCTTGCGACTCCCCCGAGGTGACAGGCTGCCTTTCAGAGACTGCGTCCCGCAGCTCTCTCTCTCCTTGTCGGCAGCAGCCTGCACCTTTTCCTTGTTCCTGTATGTGGGGAAAAAGAACACAGAAACAATGTCTTTACTTTTCTCTAACTCCTCCAAAGTCTCCCCGACTTTGGTGGAGCTCTAATTACTCACCTGCAGGAGGAGCTCCTTGCTCCTGCTGCCGTTGTCGCCAATGCGTCAGACGTAATGATGCGCATGCGCCCTGACGGGGTTCTTCACGTAGTCACTCACGTGACTCCGAAGTAAAACAGTGTTGGACTTTGCATGTAAAGCAACTGAGAAAATTGTCATTTCTCTGTAACACTTGTGTGGGGAGCCTCCTTCAAGGCCATTGCACTTAATTGCATGCAGTTTTGGTCTCCTAATTTGAGGAAGGACATTCTTGCTATTGAGGGAGTGCAGTGTAGGTTCACAAGGTTAATTCCCGGGATGGCGAGACTGTCATATGCTGAGAGAATGGAGTGGCTGGGCTTGTATACTCTGGAGTTTAGAAGGATGAGAGGGTATCTTATTGAAACGTATAAGATTATTAAGGGTTTGGACACGTTAGGGAAAGGAAACATGTTCCTGATGTTGGGGAGTCCACAGGGGCCACAGTTTCAGAATAAGGGGAAAGGCATTTAGAACGGAGATGAGGAAACACTTTTTCACTCAGAGAGTTGTGAGTCTGTGAAATTCTCTGCCTCAGAGAGTGGTGGAGGCCGGTTCTCTGGATACTTTCAAGAGCTTTTTTGGGCTCTTAAAGATAGCGGAGTCAGGGGATATGGCGAGAAGGCAGGAACGGGGTATTGATTGTGGATGATCAGCCATGATCATCACATTGAATGGCGTTGTTGGCTCGAAGGGCCGAATGGCCTACTCCTGCACCTAATGTCTATTGTCTATTGTGTAACCTCACCGGTTAAAGGAGAATGGTGACATGAAGAACTTTTACTTTTAAAAGAGGTGTGAAATATATATAAATTGCATAGAAAGGCATGGAATATACCACACAAAAGCTAGTCATTCAGTAGGTATGTTACAAAACTTACCTTCAGTCGCGCTGTAATTCTGCCACTGGCCGTGTGCGCGATTTTGGCGCCTTTAAGGGGGGGGCGGGGTTAAAACGCGGTTTCTCCTTCCTTGTCCTGGAAATATTTTGTTGGAGTACAAAACTTCGCTGACAAAATCGTTCCTACCGGCGATTTGTGAATTTTTTTTTTAAATTAAATCGTCAATGTCAGCGCTACAGTAGTTTTAAAAGCAGCTCCTGAAGCGTCAACGCCAATAACGGGGACGGATTTCACACAATGGATAGGTAAACAAAAGTGCTTTCTTTAAATGTATAAAAGTGCTTCTTAAGAAGCCTTTAATTCACATTTTGTCATGCGACACGGTGATTTTATTCCCCGAATTAACGGCAGTATTTTTCATGCCAATACGGGGTTAAATTCACCGCAAATTAACGTTCCAAATGATCGCGTTCCAGAAATTCTCACTCGCAAAATGAATTAAATCCCCATTAATTTACAGGTATTAAACATTCAATTCCTTCCATTTGGCCTGTAAATTCATGAAAATTAGATTTAAAAATTATGTTATATTGTGAATTATTGTGTGAATGTTATTTGGACACTTAGGCTATTTAAAAATGTTAATCTATTCTTAAGAAAATGATAGATGTTTAGATCTAGTAATTGAATTTTGTAATTAGCTACAATTAGGTAACTAACTAATTATATGCTTTACTTTCATGTCTTCGAAGTAAGATTGTTTCATATTTGTTTCAGAATGCTTCAATCTATAATACCTGAAAATTTCTTTCAGTTACCATAATTTTTAAGAAAGTTATGGGCTTTTAACTGTCCTCGATCACAGCTTTTGTGTTAAGTCAATGGAAAAGCAATAGGGAACAAGGTGCTAATTTCTGAGTATGATAATGGCCATAACTTTTTTAATACTGAAGATATGAAAGTGAATTAAGTGTCAAATTAAACTTCTTTTTATGCTTTATCTGATGGGATAAATTGCAGACTTTATTTTTTAAATCTCAAAATTTTGTAACATTGCTACATTCAGTACGATTAATCATTATGGTATTACTGCTTCTGTAACCATGCTCCCCTCTTTATATAAATGTATCAATATCTCCCTCTCCACTTTCTCTATCGTATCTTATCTTCCTCTTAAATACACTAGTACTATTCACCTCAATCTTACCCTGTGATTTTAGGTTCCATATCCCCACTACATTTTGTGTGCAGTGACCTTTGTGTCACCAGGTTGATTTCTTTGTCCCAGTTTGGTTTTGCACTTCCCCTCAAGTGGAAACAATCTCCAGAAAACTTGTAAAAATATAAAACCTTGCATTTAGCCCATCCCTGGCTCTCCTTTCTCTTGAAAAAGGACCAATGCTGTTTACCCACCATGAGTAAATCAAATTTGTACCCTTCCCCTTACTCTTATATCCTTTTAATCATATGATTCATAACAGTATTTTAGCAGAAGAGTTGTGCAAACTCTGTCATTAAGTACTCTACTCGTAATGAATATGGTAATTACTGAGTTACAAATCGTAAAGCAAATGCCTACATGTTTAGATGTCAAATATTATTTCTTTGATTATTGTTGAGTGTGCAGTGAATCTGAATTGATATGTTCATCTCCTTAGATATTCTCAGCCCACCATGCCGACCGGGTCAGCAGGGGTCGCCAGGGATACCAGGACCATCAGGCTTTCCAGGCGAGAGTGGACTGAAAGGTAAGGCTTTCTACGTTAGTTTCTCACTGCCTCTGGTGCTTGTCCATTGCCATGATGAAGGAGCCTCCATTGCTGGATCAGGCTGCTGCATGGATATTGGTGTTCAGATAAATAAAACAATCCTGAGCTTAAGTGGCTGGCATTGGAGTAATGTGATGGTCTGGAGATATCTAAACCTTGGTGGATATCTCATGTAGACCACAATTTTATCAAGGCAATGGTTAATCTCTAATCTAATTCAATTCATTTTTAGCTGCAACCGGTCACTGGAATGGACATAGAAACATGGAAACATAGAAAACAGGTGCAGGAGGAGGCCATTCGGCCCTTCGAACCATTCATTGTGATCATGGCTGATCGTCCCCAATCAATAACCCATGCCTGCCTTCTCCCCATATCCCTTGGTTCCGCTAGCCCCTAGAGCTCTTTCTAACTCTCTCTTAAATCCATCCAGTGACTTGGCCTCCACTGCCCTCTGTGGCAGGGAATTCCACAAATGCATCTTTGGGTTCTGTGGTTGAATATGGGAAACAGTCACAGGTGTAAATTGTGCTCTGCTCCTGAGATTCAATTGTGTTGACTTCAATGGAATTGGGTTTTGCAAGTGGACAGCAACCCACAGCCACCACCGTATTGCATCTTGCATTGTGGAAAGCACAATTTCCACATAGAATTTATGAATTTCTAAATAATTGCACCTTTACATTTTTGTGCTGTACAACGTATTAATGATACTACACCATTACTGCGGGTTATTTGTGGATATAGTGGGCAGGCTAACGTCTATACCAGATAGCAACATAGCAAGGCACTGAAAGCAAAGCCACTTCAATGGAACTCGGAGCACCAGTTACACGTTGATATTTATTTTGGGTGACTCTAACTTGTTTGACGGCACTGGGCCTGTACTCGTTGGAGTTTAGAAGGATGAGGGGTGACCTCATTGAAATTTACCAAATAGTGAAAGGCCTGGATAGGGTGGATGTGGAGAGGATGTTTCTACTAATGGGAGAGTCTAGGACCAGAGGACATAGCCTCAGAATTAAAGGGCATTCCTTTTGGAAGGAGATGTACAGAATTATTTACAGAAGTCTGGGGAAATAATTATAAAAATTCGATACACTCATTAACCATGATGCAAAAAAGAGCAATTCGTATTATCCATAATGCTAAGTATCTGGGTCATACGAATCCATTATTTTTAGAGTCAAAATTATTAGAATTAGAAGATTTGGTCACATTCAAAACAGCTCAGATAATGTTTAGGGCCAAAAATAAAAATTTACCTGGAAACATTCAAAAATTATTTAACGAGCGTGTGGGGGGTTACAATTTAAGAGGAATATTTAACTTTAAGAAACAACAAGTCCGTACGACTAGAAAATCCTTTTGTATTTCGGTTTGTGGAGTAGGAGTGTGGAATAAATTGAACGGGGAATTGAAGCAATGCACAAACATGAATCATTTTAAAATGATATATAAAAAAATAATGCTCAAGGGGTACAGGGATGGAGGGGATCGTTGACAAGTGGGGGTTGATGTTTATCTTGTTTACAATCGTTGATGTTTATCTTGTTAATATTGTTGATGTTTATCTTGTTTACTATTGTTCACTGATGTTGGGTACTTCAAATATGAAGATTGTATGTACATAATAGTTGAATGTATATAAGTGTCTGTATGTATTATGGGAAATTGCCTAGGGCAGTACTATTATTAGTAAGGAATTGATTTTTAAATACGATAGAAGTGTTGGGGAAAAGGGGTGAGATTTAATAAGTTATTCTTCTTCTCACTCCTTTTCGAGCTTGTACAGACTCTGAGTTGGACATTGGAACCTTGATTTTGTTCTTCTCAATTGTAAATGTTGATTGCAATGTTCAATTGTTTGATAATTTCGATTTTGTTAATATCAATGTCTTTAATGTCTTTACTTGTTCGGAATAAATAAATAAATAAATAAATAAATAAATAAATAAATAAATAAGATGTGGAGGAATCTCTTCAGTCAGTGGGTGGTGAATCTGTGGTATTCATTGCCACAGAAGGCTGTGGAGGCTAAGGAAATTGACATTTTATAAGGCAAAGACAGATAAGTTCTCAATTTGTATGGGTGTCGGATTAATGGGGAGAAGGCAGGAGAATGAGGTTGAGAGGGAAAGATACATCAGCTGGCTGATTGAATGGCAGAGTAGACTTGAGGGGCAAAATGGCCTAATCCTGCTCCTATCACTTATGACATGAACCTTTCCAGACATAATAAGGCACGGTATAATCAATGAATAGTGATGTTGAGATCGTTGAATGATGTCAAAAAAAACACAACTTGGATATGTTGCACTAAAAATCTTTCATTTCTTCTGCCAATCTTGGAGAAATGCAAATGAAGAAAGGGGAGAGAGTGGAAAGTGTAGAAATGCTCCCCCCTCTTCATCAAATGCAAGGGCTATTATTGCTGATACTGTGCCTATGTTTTATTTGTTATATTATATTATATTATATTGTTATTTTGGTATATTGTAAGTATGGTTGGCCCAAACCCACAACATTAGAAATGTGGAGGAAGGAACTGCAGATGCTGGTTGAAATCGAAGATAGACACAAAAAGATGGAGTAACTCAACGGGTCAGACAGCATCTCTGGGCAAAAGGAATAGGTGACGTGTCTGAAGAAGGGTCTCGACCCGAAACGTCACCTATTCCTTTTCTTCAGAGATGCTGCCTGACCCGTTTTATCCACATATTATCACTGGGACTACCAAGCAGTTTAGTAATTGGGGACAGACAACTTGCAAAATCCTACTTCAACCTCGCCCACAGAGATGAACTGAATATAGTTCACCTTATAATTGAATAGTTCTACCCAAGTTTTAGAAAGATGAAAGAATAGGCACACAGCCTCAGTTAGTTGAGGTAAATGTAAAAGATAATTACAGCTGCATGTTGCTCTAATACCCCTATAAAATGTATAGAGTAACATCTCAGAAACAAAATGGCCAACATTGCACATAATTGAATAGTTGTTACTGTAGTACTCACAGACATGTTTCTCACTGGATGTGAACTATACCATGTGTCCAGTATTTCTAGTTTACTGAAAACATTTTTGAGAGTGGGCGGCACGGTGCCACAGCGGTAGAGTTGCTGCCTTACAGCGCCAGAGACCCGGGTTTGATCCTGACTACGGGTGCTGTCTGTCCGGTCTTTGTACGTTCTCCCCGTGACCTGCGTGGGTTTCTCTGGGAGCTCCAGTTTCCTCCCACACTCCGAAGATGTACAGGTTTGTAGGTTAATTGGCTTGGTGTCATTGCAAATTGTCCCTAGTGTGCGTAGGATAGTGTAAATGTGTGGGGATCGCTGGTCGGCGCAGACTTGGTGGGCCGATGGGCCTGTTTCTGCGCTGTATCTCTAAAGTCTAAAGATGTTCACTCTTTGAGGCCACAGGAATAAGTCTTTCAATGTAATAATCTTTGCAGCGGTTTCATATTACTAACAATTTGCTTCTCTGCCCCTTTGAATTGTGTAGGCGATAAAGGAGACACTTGCACTAACTGCGTCGGTACGGGCACTGGTTCTCCAGGCTTGCAGGGACCTCAAGGACCTCAAGGACCTCATGGCTTTCCAGGTAACTCTCCAAGATGGGAAGCTTCATAAAATTGAGATGTATTCTGGATAGGTTTTGTACGAAATACTGATGATACCAAGAGACAACTGTGTGTTATGTAGTCGGTCAAAATCTCAACCACTATTCATCTGTGTTCACTTCAGATACATGGGTACAAATGCTCATTTTCTTCCCAGGATTGTCCTGTGTTAAAATTAACTGGTCTTTACTCATTTGTCTTGTCATTCAGTTTTTATTATTTTTTTCTCCAGTCTTTGGCCATTTAAACACCAAGTGTACAATTATACTGTAGTGCCTTCTTGATCTGCCATGATACCATACGTCTCCTCAATGCTAAGAAACATAGTCCATCATCTTGGGTTCAAGTTAATTTTTCTAAGTGGTTTATCCCGGCACATCTGTTCAGTTTGATGGCTTTAGGGGATGTGCACATCAAGAACTGATGGCAGTAGCTAAGCACAGAATTGATGCAAGAGCAGCTCAAATGGACAATTGTGTTTCTCTATGTTCTGCCATTGCATGTGGAATGTACATCAGTAAAGGTGGCCTTCTATTTAGACACCAGGTGGGATATTGTTTTGTTTCATTTTGTATATCATGATTTTTTACAAATACATATGGGAAAGAACAAGGAGGGCTGGTAGAGGCCCACTTAGGGAATGTGTAGTTTAGAGTGATTCAGGATGAGGTGACATGGAAGAGAATCCAAACCTCTTATTACGAACAGCTACATCACTCCTTGAAACTGCTTCACCATTCAAATAGTCCTTAAATAGGATATTGTGTACTGCTTATAAATTTCCACGATATATCAGCTTGAAATGTTTCTCCACTGCTCTTTGAATTATTTCAACTCTCTGGAGGACAAGGCAAGTGTTTGCTCAGATATCCGTTTCTGGTCAGAGTGTGATGCAATTATAGAGTCACACAGCATGGAAATAGGCCATTCGGCCCACCATGCCCATGCCATCCACTCCCAACGTCAAGCACTCGGCTCTATGATTAGGCGACTCCAGTGCTCGCTTCGAGATTTCTAGAATATTCTCTGTGACTCTGCTTCCACCATGCTCTCAGGCAGTGCTTTCCCAGGATGTGCCGCTCTGACGTTCCAGAGAAAGCAATCCAAGTATGTTCAAAGATAGACACAAAATGCTGGAGTAACTCAGCGGAACAGGCAGCATCTCTGGAGAGAAGGAATGGGTGATGTTTTGGGTCGAGACCCTTCTTCAGACCGACCTTCTCTCCAGAGATGCTGCCTGTCCCGCTGAGTTACTCCAGCATTTTGCTTCTATCTTCGATTCAAACCAGCATTTGCAGTTCTTTCCTACACCAAGTATGTTCAACCTCTCTTTATAGCTAATACCCTCTGCTCCCAGTAGCATTGAGGTAAAACTCCTTTTGCACCTTAAATCTATGTTTCTGGATAGGGTCATAGAGTCTTACAGCTCTTTCTCACCAACTTCATGGTGGCCAGCAGGCACTCACCCATACCAATACATTTCTTTTTTATTCTCACATTCCCATCAATTGCCATTCGCACCCCCACCCCCTGTCCTCGCTCTATCAAGTGTTTCTAATTGGGGCAACTTCACAATGACCAGTTAACCGTCATTGTGAAGCCCACACATTTGTGGGATGTAGGAGTAAACAGGCAGGAATCCCCCATGGTCACAGGGAGAACATGCACACTCAGCATTGAAGGTCGGGGTTGAACCTGGGCCTTTGGAGCCACGAGGCAGTAGATTTACTAATTACTAGCTGTGCTACTGTGTTATAACCTGCCCTTTGACATTTGTTTATGGAAGGGAGCTTTTCATCGGTTCTTTAATGGGTTTTAGGTCAAGCAGGAACGACTGGAAAGAAAGGAGATAAGGGTCAACCTGGAACGTTTGGACCTCCTGTAAGTATTTGTGAGTGAATCTACCTAAACGGGAGTTTAAATAGTAACTTCACTGATCACATATCAAAAAGGATTATAAATTAAGAAACTCATTCCTCTGCTGAAATGGACCCATAAAAGGTAGTAAATAAAGAAGTAAATAAAATAAATGTGACCTCAAGTAAAAAAAGTTCACACAATTGTACTTAGCCTGTATGTACTTAGTTGTTTTGCTTTTAGTTCCTAAGTTTTAGCCTTTAACCTATGCTTCCTGTCTTGTTAATGCAATATTCGAGATTAAGAACCAGCCTTTTGGAAGGATTGATATTTGGTTTCTGCGGAACATTGCCTGATTGTCAGCACCGAGATCATTCCTGTTCCCATCATTTTCAGGGAATGATGGGCAACAAGGGGATTCCAGGAGCCCCTGGCCGCAAAGGTGATCGAGGAGATGGCTTTGGTTTCCCTGGGACTAAAGGTGATCGAGGTAGCCCTGGTTTCCCAGGGCCTGCAGGACTTCCAGGATTAGATGGCGGTCCAGGAAGAGATGGATCGAGAGGTGCACCGGGTTTAAAGGGTGAACCTGTAAGTAATATCCATTCTAATGTTGTGCATTGATATCAAAAGCAGGTAACAATGGACAAGTCGTGTTGGGACAGGATAATCAGAGATGTTAGCCCATGCCAGTTTTAGTTCATTCCCTCAGTCTAGAGGATAGGTATGTTACAATACTTACCTTCAGCGGCGCTGCAATTCTGCCACTGGCCGTGTGCGCGACTTTGGCGCCTTTGAGTAGGGGGCGGGGTTAAAACGCGGGTTTCTCCTACCTTGTCCTGAATTATATTTCGTTGGAGTGCAAGCTTTTGCTGAAGAATCGTTCCGACGGGCGTTTTGTGTATTTTTTATTTTTATTCGCCCGACAAGTTCAGCGCTGGAGTTATTTTAAAATCAGCTTCGAAAGCCGTCAACGCCGACAACGGGGACGGATTTCACGCACGGGACAGGTAAACGAACGCTGTTTATTTTATGTATAAAAGTGCTTCTTAAGAGGCCTTTTACATTCACATTTTAAAATGCGAAACGGTGATTCTTTTCCCCGAACTAACGGCAGTATTTTTCATGCCGATGCGGGTTTAAATTCACTGCAAATCAACGTTCCAAATGATGGCGTTCCAGAAAAACCCACTCGCAAGATGATTTAAATGCCCATTAATTTACAGGTATTAAACATTAAATTCCTTCCATTTGGCCTATAAATCCATGACGAGATTTAAAACTTATGTTATATTGTGAATTCTTGTGTGAATGTTATTTGGACATTTAGGCTATTTAAAAATGTTAATCTATTCTTAAGAAATTGATAGATGTTTAGATCTAGTAATTGAATTTTGTAATTAGCTACAATTAGGTAACTAACTAATTATATGCTTTAATTTCATGTCATCTAAGTAAGATTGTTTCATATTTGTTTCAGAATGCTTCAATCTATAATAACTGAAAATTTCTTTCAGTTCTCTTAATTTTTAAGAAAGTTATGGGCTTTTGACTGTCCTCGATCACAGCTTTTGTGTTAAGTCAATGGAAAAGCAATAGGGAACAAGATGCTAATTTCCGAGTATGAAAATGGCCATAACCTTTTTAATACTGAAGATATGAAAGTGAATTAGGTGTCAAATTAAACATCTTTTTATGCTTTATCTGATGGGATAAATTACAGACTTGATTTTTTAAATCTCAAAATTTTGTAACATTGCTATAGAGGAGAGTTGTAAGAATGGATTATATTATCTCAAAATAGGGCAGCAAGTGGCGCAGCTGATAGAGCTGCTGCCTCACAGCACCAAGGACCTAGGTTTGCTCCTGAATGCAGGTGCTGCCAATGTGGAGTTAGTGTACGCTGCCTGTGACCACGTGGGTTTCCTTCAGCTACTCCAGTTTCCTCCCACATCCCAAAGATGAGCAGGTTTGTAGGGTAATTGGCCTCTGTAAATTGCCCCTAGTGTGCAGGGAGTGGATGTAAAAGTGGGATAACATAGAACTAGTGAGAACGAGTAATCGATGGTCGGCATGGACTTGCTGGGCCGAAGGGCCTGTTTTCAAGCTGTATCTTTCAATCAATCTTTCCATTTTTGTTAGATAGGTCAAAAGACTTAGAGGAGGCCTGATTGAGATCTGAAGATAATTTAACTCTTGTTCCATTGGTAATTTAACCACATACCTTAAAAAAAAAAGAAAAGCATACCTTTAAATTATGTGTCAGCAAGAAAAGATTAGAAATAAGACTAATATTTTCCCAGAGGGTAGCGAGCCTCTGGAATGGGTTGCAAACTTGCAGCGAATGTGTTGCATGCTGTCTTTCCCCGTGCATGGTTGGAAAATGCGTTGTTGCATCATGTATAATTAGCCCGTGTTATCCTTCAGGAGAGTTTTAATAGTCTGTTTTTTTTTCATTTGGCTTTGCCAGGACAGGAGTGTGTGGGGTTCCAGCAGAGGCAGCAGCGTTTTTTTTTATACATGGTGTTATAGCCACTGATTGATTGAATTGAATTGCTGATTGAATTGTTGGATTATTTGTTTAAGAAGGAACTGCAGATGCTGGAAAAATCGAAGGTAGATAAAAATGCTGGAGAAACTCAGCGGGTGAGGCAGCATCTATGGAGCGAAGGAATAGGTTGGAATGTTGGATTAGTTCAGTTTAGTTTAATGTCATGTGTACCGAGGTAGAGTGAAAAGCTTTTGTCGTGTGCTAACCAGTCAGCGGAAAGACAATACATGATTACAATCAAGCCATCCACACTGAACAAATACCTGATAAAGGGAATAACGTGAATAACCTTTAGTGCAAGATAAAGCCAGTAAAGTCTGATCAAAGATAGTCTGAGGGTCTCCAATGAGGTAGATAGTTGGTCAGGACTGCTCTCTGGTTGTGGTAGGATGGTTCAGCTGCCTGATCACAGCTGGGGAAAAAACTCTCCCTGAATCTTTTCACACTTCTATACCTTTTGCCTGATGGGAGAGGGGAGTCACCCATTCACACTAATTCTATGTAATTCCACTTTATCAACTAGCCCCTGCATACAAGGGGAATTTGCAGAGGCCGGGCGGCATGTTGGCGCAGTGCTAGAGTTGCTGCTTTAAAGCGCTTGTAGCGCCAGAGACCCAGGTTCGATCCTGACTACGGGTGCTGTCTGTATGGAGTTTGTACGTTCTCCCAGCGACCGCGTGGGTTTTCTCCGAGATCATCGGTTTCTTCCCACATTCCAAAGATGTACAGGTTTGTAGGTTAATTGGCTTGGTATAAATGTAAATTGTCACTGGTGTGTGTTGGGTAATGTTAATGTGCTGGTCGGCGTGGACCCGTTCAGCCAAAGGGCCTGTTTCCGCACTGTATTCCTAAAAAAAATTAAAATGCAGATTAACATGCAAATCTGCACGCCCTTGGGATGGGGGAGGAAACTGGCAGCAACAAAGATCAGGATCGTACCCAGATCTCTGGCACTGCGAGGCAAGAGCTCCACCACCTTTATGTCAAAAGTTATAGCAACCTATACACTTTGGAACACATTTACAAAATGGAGTTACTTTAAATAGTTAACACAACTTATCATAGGAAACAGATTCGATTTGGTGAGTGATCTCTGGTCAATTAACTCAACACTCTCACAGTTGTCAAACACATCGTAACCCCCAGGAGCATTAGTGAATGCTTCAGATCAAGTTGCCTGATCTCTGCCTTGCCTGGGCACAGCACACGGTACAAGGAGAAGCAAAAACAGGAGAGTGATAGCTTATTAATTTGAGGGGTTACACAGATTTTGTACTAAATAAAATTTTGTAGCAGCTACTGATAAATTGTCATTTCAGGAAGTCACAAGAGACCAATGATTAGAAACATGTGCCCAGAAATTAATTTGAGTAATTCTGTTTATTCAACATTGTGTAATTGAAAGTAATTTTTTCATATCATTGTTAAAATCTGATTATGATAAATTCTGGGTCATTTCATACCATTTGGAAAATTCCTGTGATGTGTCACTCCTGTAATGCTGAATAGATGGTTGAAACTGGGCTGCGTATGATGATTCTGGTCCTGCGCAACTTTATTTTGTATCTTGGACAATATTGTTTTGAGCTGGTTCCCACAGAGCACTTCCGAGACAATATTTCCAATCTGGGAGACCTGCATGTCCTCAGCTACATCTACCTCTTGTTATCCACAGCCAAAGGCCTCCTCCAACCCTCACTCTCCACCTCCCTTTCCAGACACTGTAGGACCCCACAATTTGGGGTGGCACAGTGGCGTTGCTGCCTTACAGCGCTTACAGTGCCAGAAACCGGGGTTCGATCCTGACTACGGGTGCTGTCTGTAATGAATTTGTATGTTCTCCCCGTGATCTGCTTGGGTTTTCTCCGAGATCTTCAGTTGCCTCCCACACTCCAATGATGTACAGATTTGTAGGTTTATTGGCTTGGTATAATATGTGAATTGTCCCTCGTGTGTGTAGGATAGTGTTAATGTGCATGGATCGCTGGTGGGCACGGACTCCGTGGGCCGAAGGGTAGGATAGTGCCACTAAAAAAAAATCATCATGGACCCTGTAATTTCCCTCACCTCAAGACAATTTCCATGTTTCCAATCTCACACCCTTCTCCTGACCATCATCTGCAGTTCTTTCCTACACAGCTGCTGTCAGGTTCCTTAGCACATCCCGCCACCCTCCCTTGCACCAAATTCTGAGATGCCTTTATCACCCAGCCACAGTTGTGATGGGCCAATACACAGCTTCCTGAGCCCTGCCTCAGGAGAAGGGCTCCAGATAATATATTCCAACAATGTACAGTGCTAACACTCTCGTGCTTTGAATGAGTCCCCACCTCATCAAAGCTGTTGAAGCACAAACATTAGGGTGCAGTGAAAAAAAGCATAATCACGGACGAGTCTCACCATGGTCACTCCCTCTTCTCCCCTCTCCCATCAGGCAAGTGTGAAAACGCACACCTCCAGATTCAGGAACAGTTTGCTCCCAGCTGTTATCAGGCAACTGAATCATCTTATCAACAACTAGAGAGCAGTATGAACTACTATCTATCTCACTGGAGACCCTCGGAATATCTTTAATTGGACTTTACTGGACTTTACCTGGCACTAAATATTACTCTGTCATCATGTATCTGTACACTGTGACTGGTTCGATTGTAATCATTTACAGTCTTTCCGCTGACTGGTTAGCACACAACAATAGCTTATCACCCTACCTCGGTACAAGTGACAATAAACTAAACTAAAAAAACGAAATAGAAACTAAAATTAACTGAAGGAGGGTCTCGACCCTAAATGTCACCATTTCCTTTTCTTCAGAGAGGCTGCCTGACCCGCTGAGTTACTCCAGCTTTTTGTGTCTATCTTCAGTTTAAACCAGCATCTGCAGTTCCTTCTTACACTAAAATTCCATTTTATTGAGAGCATTTATTATTATTTGAGCATTTTTCAGGATCTGGGTGATGCTGGATCAGCCAGCATTTATTGCCGAGCTCGACCTGCCACGGTGAAGGTGAGGATGCCTCATCTTCTTGACCAGTGACGGTCATTTTGGTGCAGGTGCTCACACAGTGCTGCTGTGGAGAGAGGATTGTCATTGAACGCCAGTAATGATGAAGGAACCGTGACATATTTCAAGTTATGTGTGACTTGGAGGATATGATATTCTCCTGCAGCTGCTGCCTTTGCAGAGAATCATTGAGTCACAGAATTATGCAGCGCAGAAACAGACCCTTTGGCCCAATTCATCCATGCTGACCCAGTTGTGAAATTCAGCTAGTCCTACTTGCCTGGCCTTTATCCCTAAATATGTCCTACCCATGTACCTGTCCAAGTGTCTTAAAGGCCGTAATTTTACCCAACTCTACCACTTCCTCTGGCAGCTCATTCCATATACACAAGGGTGGCATGGTGGCGCAGTGGTAGAGTTGCTGACTTACAACGCCACAGACCCAGGTTCGATCCTGACTACGGGTGCAGTCTTTAAGGAGTTTGTACATTCTCCCTGTGACATGCATGGGTTTTCTCTGGGTGCTTCGGTTTCCTCCCACTCTCCAAAGACGTCCAGGTTTGTAGGTTAATTGGCTTTTGTAAATTGTAAATTGTCCCTAGTGTGTGTAGGATAGTGCTAGTGTACGTGAATTGCTGGTTGGCACAGATTCAGTGGGCCGAAGGCTCTGTTTCCGTGCTGTATCTCTAAACTAATCTAAGCACCAACATCTGTGTGAATAAATTGCCCTTGGATCTTTTTCCCCTATCACCTTAAACCTATGCTCTCTAGTTTTTGACTCACCTACGATGGGCAGTGGAGTTGACAGGCTGGGTAGATGTTGTGGGAAAAGTCACAGTGGCTACAGGGTATTTTGTAGCTGGTACTGCAAACACAAATCCTTCCTTGGCAGAAGGATTTTTTGAGTGGTCTGCTTTATCCTGGAGCTGTGGAACTTCTTAGGTGTTTTTGAAACTGCACTCATCCAGGTAGATGGGAGAATATTCCATCTTATCATAACGTGTCCTTGTGGACAAAATGTGTCGGAAGGGACTGCAGATGCTGGATTAAACTGGAGATAGACACAAAATGGAGTAACTCAGTGGGACGGGCAGCATCTCTGGAGAGAAGGAATTGGTGACATTTCGTGGTCGAGACCCTTTTTCAGACTGAGAGTCAGGGGAAAGGGAAATGAGAGATATAGAAGATGGTGTAGAGAGATAAAGAACAATGAACGAAAGATATACAAAAAAGTAACGATGATAAAGGAAACAGGCCATTGGTAGCTGATTGTTGGGTGAAAAGAGAAGTTGATGCTATTAGAGAAGCTGGTGTGGGGGAGGGATGGAGAGAGACGGAACGTCGTGGTTACTTGAAGTCAATATTCATATCACTGGGCTGTAAGCTGCCCAAGCGAAATAAGAGATGTTGTTCCTCCAATTTGTGTTTAGTCTCACGTTGACAATGGAGATGACCGAGGACAGAAGTGTCAGTGTGGGAATGGGAAGGAGAATTTAAGTGTTTAGCAACCGGGAGATCAGGTAGGTCCAGGCGGGCTGAGCGAAGGTGTTCAGTGAAATGATCGCCCAGTCTACATTGGTCTCGCCGATGTATAAGAGTCCACATCTTGAACAATGGATACAGTAGATAAGGTTGGAGGAGGTGCAGGTGAACCTCTGCCTAACCTGAAAGGACTGTCGGGGTCCCTGGATAGAGTCGAGGGAGGAGGTATAGGGACAGGTGTTGCATCTTCTGTGGATGCAAGGGAAAGTACCTTGGGATGGAGTGGTTTGGGTGGGAAGGGATGACTTAACCAGGGAGTTGCGGAAAGAACGGTCTCGGCGGAAGGCGGAAAAGGGTGGAGATGGGAAAATGTGGCTAGTGGTGGGATCCCGTTGGAGGTGGCGGAAATTTCAGAAGATTTTATGCTGTATACGACGGCTGATGGGGTGAAAGGTAAGGACTAGGGGGTCTTGCGACTAGGGGGGGGGGGAGAAAGTGTGGAACTGTGGGGTACCGAGGAGACACTAGTGAGGGCCTCATCTATGATGGGAGAGGGAAACCCCCATTCCTTAAAGAATGAGGACATCTCGATGTTCTGGTATGGAACACCTCATCTTGGGCACAGATGCGGCGTAGACGGAGGAATTGGGAGTAGGGGATAGAGTCTTTGCAGGAAGCTGGGTGGGAAGAAGTGTAGTCGAGATAGTTGTGGGAGTCAGTGGGTTTGTAATAGACGTCAGTCAATAGTCTATTTCCTGTGATGGAGACTGTGAGATCAAGAAAGGGGAGGGAGGTGTCGGAGATGGTCCAAGAAAATTTGAGTGCTGGATGGAAATTGGTGGTGAAGTTGATGAGTCAATGAGTTCTGCACGGGTGCAGGAGGCAGCACCGATGCAGTCGTCAATGTAACGGATATAGAGTTCGGGGATAGGGCCAGTGTACGCCTGGAACACGGATTGTTCAACGTACCCTACAAAGAGGTAGGCATAGCAGGTGGTACCCTACAAACTTGTAGATGTTGGAAAGAAGAATGTGCAGGATAACCAAGCTCAGACTTCCTTCTATGTGGCTGGTCGGGTTAAGTTTCTGGGCAGCGATGAACCCAGGGATGTTGCTAAACGTGACATTGTAGTGAATACATACATTTTCAAGAGAACTACAGAAGCAGAGCAGAAAACCCGTCTGCACACTTGTGGATACACCAATCAGAAGTTTTGATTGATTGAATTTGTATGAAGGATTAGCTGTGCCTGGATTAGAGTGGCCTTTGCTCCGGTGTTGAACATAGAAAGTATGTCATCTATAACTCATTTCTTTGCTAAGCATCAACCATAAAAGTCACAGTCCAAATTGCTCCCTTCATATGTTTTTTTACTTGATTGTAAACCTTGGAAAGGAGTGCATAGTTTACAGTAAGTATGATTATCGTTTGTCTCTCGACTTTCAACATGAATGTCAGATCTGACTGGATTGGGGAGAAATATATGAAGGAAAACGTTTCATTTGTGCCTTTTTATTTTAAACATTCAAGCTTGTTGCCTTGAGCAAAGCCATCTTTCTACCGCATATTAACTCCAGGGCCATTGGAATTTCTTTTCAGGGAGGTTTAATCAACAAAGGAGGAAGAGGTCCACCAGGTGATCCAGGTCCATTGGGATTCCCAGGAGACAGGGGGCCACCGGGGCCACCGGGCTTTGGCCCACCTGGGTATTCAGGCCCAAAAGGCATGCAAGGTGTTTCAGGTCGTCCAGGAGCACCTGGAACTCCAGGTATGTTCGTGCACTAGTTATGGTTTGTCCATTTTCTCTGGCTGATTAAATTGGTGCATGATGGGACCCATGTGACAATTTTATATTTTGGCCTGAACTCATAGAATCATAAAATCAGAAGCAATTTGGCCCATCTAGTTCATGCCAGGTGTAAACAAAGTGATTTATAGCGTCACAGAGTCATATAGCATCAAAACAGGCCCTTCAGCCCAACTTGCCCACACCAGCCAACATGTCCCAGCTACATTCATCCCACCTGCCTGCATTTGGTCCATATCCCTCCAAACCTGTCCTGTCCATGTACCTGTCAAACTGTTTCTTAAACATAGGGATAGTCCCTTCCTCAACTACCTCCTCTACCTCCACCCACCACCCTTTGTGTGAAAAAGTTACCCCTCAGATTCGTATTAAATCTTTTCCCCTTCACCCATGTCCTCGATTCACCTGCTCTGGGCAAGAGACTCTATGCATCTATTCCTCTCATGATTTTATACACCTCTATGGGATCACCCCTCATCCTTCTGCACTCAAAGGAATAGAGTCCCAGCCTACTCAACCTCTCCCTGTAGCTCACACCCTCTATTCCTGCCAACATCCTCGCAAATCTTCTCTGTACCTTTTCCAGCTTGACAACATATTTCTTATAACATGGTGCCCAGAACTGAACACAATACTCCAAATGTGGCCTGACCAACGTCTTATACAACTGCAACATGACCTCCCAACTTCTATACTCAATACTCTGACTGATGAAGGCCAATGTGCCAAAAGCCTTTTTGACCATCATATCTACCAGCGACTTGACCTTCAAGGAACCATGCACCAGTACTCCTAGATCCCTCTGCTCTACAACACTCCCCAGAGCCCCACCATTCACTGTGTAGGTCCTGGCCATGTTAGACTTACCAAAATGCAACACCTCACATTTCTCTGTATTAAACGCCATCAATCATTCCTCCGCCCACCTGGCCAATTGATCAAGATCCTGCTGCAATTTTTCACAACCATCTTCACTATTTGCAATACCACCCACTTGTGTATCATCAGCAAACTTGCTAATCTTGCTGTGTATGTTCTCATCCAAATCATTGATGTAGATGACAAACAGTAATGGGCCCAGCACCGAACACTGAGGCACACCACTAGTCACAGGCCTCCAGTCCATCACCACCTGCTTCCTTCCATGAAGCCAATCCTCCCTCCATGATGATTTTTGATTCCTCGCTCTCAGGCTGCAGCTGTGTAGGCGATTACAGATTGAGTGACCATCGCCCACCACTCTCTCAGACAGTGTTCTGTATCACCATTAACCCACTCCCCAGTCTTCCCTCTGATACTTTGCCTTAAATATTTGCTCCCATATGTTGACCACTGTTGTTACTTCTTTTTCACCCCAATGATGTTCCTCACACTTTTGATTAAATTTCTCGTAGTTTACCATTCTGATAAAGGATGACCCATGCCTACTCGATTATTAAACTTTCCCGTTGCTGGCAATATCTCATGAACCTTCTCTGAGAGCCTGCTAGTGCCATTCATAAGTTCATAAGTTGTTGGGTCAGAATTAGGCCATTCGGCCCATCAAGTCTACTCCGCTATTCAATCATGGCTGATCGATCTTTCCCTCTCAACCCCATTCTCCTGCCTTCTCCCCTTACTCTCGACACCCGTACTAATCAAGACTCTATCAATCTCCACCTTAAAAATATCCATTAACGGCCTCCACCGCCTTCTGTGGCAATGAGTTCCACAGATTCACCACCCTCTGACTAAATAAATTCCTCCTCATCTTTCTAAAGTTATGTTCTTTTATTCTGAGGCTATGGCGTCTGGTCCTAGACTCTCTCACTAGTTGAAACATCCTCTCCACATCCACTCTATCCAGGCCTTTGATCATTTGTATGATGCGCTTCGTGTGATGTGATGAGAAATGTATGCAGTGTTCTTACAAAGGTCCAATTCCAGTAATCTCTCCCTGATTTAATATTCAATCTTAGCCGATACATCAAAATATTCCACATCAAAATATAACCATTTTATATACCTGCCCTACTCTGCTGTGTGACTGTGCATTCAGAGCTCCTTCTATTCCTGTACACTTCTACAACTTGTATATTCTTTCCCTCAGGCTGCATCTGAGAGAATGTTCTTTGGATAAATAGACAATAGACAATAGACAATAGGTGCAGGAGTAGGCCATTCGGCCCTTCAAGCCAACACCGCCATTCACAGTGATCATGGCTGATCATCCATAATCAGTACCCTGTTCCTGCCTTCTCCCCATATCCCCTGACTCCACTATTTTTAAGAGCCCTATCAAGCTCTCTCTTGAAAGTATCCAGAGAACCGGCATCCACCGCCTTCTGAGGCAGAGAATTCCACAGACTCACAACTCTCTGTGAGAAAAAGTGTTTCCTCATCTCCGTTCTAAATGCCTTACCCCTTATTCTTAAACTGTAACCCCTGGTTCTGGTCTCCCCCAACATCGGGAACATGTTTCCTGCCTCTAGCATGTCTAAACCCTTAACAATCTTATATGTTTCAATCAGATCCCCTCTCAACCTTCTAAACTCCAGAGTGTACAAGCCCAGCTGCTCTATTCTCTCAGCATATGACAGTCCCGCCATCCCGGGAATTAACCTTGCAAACCTACGCTGCACTCCCTCAATAGCAAGAATGTCCTTCCTCAAATTAGGGGACCAAAACTGCACAAAATACTCCAGGTGTGGTCTCACTAGGGCCCTGTATAGCTGCAGAAGGACCTCTTTGCTCCTATACCCAACTCCACTTGTTATGAAGGCCAACATGCCATTCGCTCTCTTCACTGCCTGCTGTACCTGCATGCTTACTTTCATTGACTGATGAACAAGGACCTCCAGATCCCGTTGTACTTCCCCTTTTTTCCAACTTGAAACCATTTAGATAATAATCTGCCTTCCAGTTTTAGCTACAAAAAGTGGATAACCTCATATTTATCCACATTAAACTGCATCTGCCCTGCATCTGTCCACTCATCCAACCTGTCCAAGTCTCTTAGCATTCTCTTAGCATCCTCCTCACAGTTCACACTGCCACCCACCTTTGTGTCATCTGCAAATTTGCTAATGTTTCTTTGAATCCCTTCATCTAAATCATTAATGTATATTGTAAATAGCTACGGTCCCAGCATTGAGCCTTGCGGTACCCCACTAGTCACTGCCTGCCATTCTGAAAGGGATCCGTTAATCCCTACTCTTTGTTTCCTGTCTGCCAACCAATTTTCTATCCATGTCAGTATCCTACCCCCAATACCACTCCCAAACAGGTCACATTTCACTAACTTCAAGTAACAATTGCATTCCCTCTCTCTCCATCCCTCCCCCACCCTAGTCGCCCTATTAGTTTCACCATCGTCCTGCTTACTTTCACAGATTTGTATCCACTTGTTATCATCTTCTCCATCGCCAACAATGGATCATTGTGGGCTTCGCCTTTCCTTGATTATCTGGCTGGCTTTGATTTGTTCTTTTCATCCAGTCATTCATTTATTCTTTCTACCTCTTCATACCTCTAGTTTCCCTCTCTCCTGATTCTCAGTGTGAAGAAGGGACTCGACCTGAAACGTCACCTATTCCTTTTTTCCAGAGATGCTGCCTGACCTGCTGAGTTACTTCAGAATTTTTTGCCAACCGTTTATACCATGTTGTTACAAGTGCCCATCTAAGTAGCATTCTGAGATCGCCTTCTCTGCCACACTCTCAGGCAATATATACCACATTTCAACCACCTCGGGGTGAAAAATATCTTCCTCAAATTCCATGTAAATCTACTGCCAATTTCCCACGAGTGCATGCCCACTGCTCAACAAAGGGGTAACACTTTCCACTATTTATCCTTACCATGCCCCTCATCATTTTATGGACCTTAATTAGTGTAGCTTGGTCTTCTCAGCTCAAAGGCAAATAAACCCAGCCTATCCTGTCTCTCCTCATATCTAAACTGATCCATCCCAACATACTGGTGCACTGGAGAGGGATCCTCTGATCCCTCTCCAGTGCAGTCACATCTGTCCCATAATATGGTGACCAGAACTGCACAAAGCACTCCAGCTATGACCTACATCTGAAGGAGGGTCTCATCCCGAAACGTCACCTTCTCTCCAGAGATGCCTCCTGTGCTGCTGAGCTACTCCAGCATTTTGTGTCTATCTTTTGTGATTTATACAGCTGTACATAACTTTCCTGCTCACATTCTATGCTCCAGCAAGGCAACTAATCCACTGTATCTAACTTTGCTGCTGCCTTCATGTACACTAAGGGCCCTCTGTTCTATAATCCTTCCTGGAGATGTGTGCATCCTTGACTTATTATCACTTCCCCAACAGGTCACATTTTTACAGGACTAAATTCCATTTGCTATATCTCAGCCAACTCTGCAAAACCATTCTCACTACCCTCCTCCAACATCTTAAGTTTAATAGTGTAGATAACAAACTGCAGAGGTCTCACCACTTAACCCCACAATACATCACTGGGAGACTCAAGGAATCACAAATGCTAGTTTACAAAAAGACACAATGCGCTGGAGTGACTCAGGCAGCAACTCTGGAGAACATAGATGGATGACGTATCAGGGCAGGATCCTTCTTCAAACTCTGGTTACTGGTCTCAAGCTGTCAATTGCCAAACCAACCCTGGACAATCCTCCTTAGCCCTTTATCTGGGTGCAATTCTGTGTACAATTTGTTAGGTTCCATCGACTGTTATTTTCTAGATTAGTCTCCCATTAGTTGTCAAAGACCCATTTTCAAGTCCATATAGACAACAACAACTGCACGACCTTCATCAACATCAGTCAGGTGGAAAGATATCTGATCCTACTTCCATTTCAAATTCTCCATGTACCACTTCTGCTTGTAAGTGATTAGAGATGAAATATATCGAAGACCTTACCCACCTCTGCTGCATCCTGATGGAGAGTGCCACTTTGATATCTAATGGGCTCTTATACTTTAGATAGATACAAAATGCTGGAGCAACTCAGCGGGTCAGGCAGCACCTCTGAAGAAAATAGATAGGTGATGTTTTGAGTTGGGTCTCCAGAGATGCTGCCTGACCTACTGAGTTACTCAAGCATTTTGTGTCTATCTTTGGTACAAACCAGCATCTGCTGTTCCTTTTTATTACAGGCTTCCTATTCTTTCGCTGGTTATCCTCTTGTCATTAATATAGTTATAAAATACGTTGGGACCCTCTAAATTACTTCCCCTGGATACTTTCGATATCACTGCTGAGTCTCTCATGTTGTCGGTTCTTTCATCCTGCCATAAGGCATTTTTAGTTTCTTTATTCAACTCTTTATTCTTTATCCAACTCTAATTCTTTATCCAAGAGAGAGCCAGATAGGGCTCTTAAAAATAGCGGAGTCGGGATATGGGGAGAAGGCAGGGATGGGGTACTGATTGGGGATGATCAGCCATGATCACATTGAATGGCGGTGCTGGCTCGAATGGCCGAATGGCCTACTCCTGCACCTATTGTCTATTGTCTATTGTCTTAATATCCCTTGAGGAAATAGATGGCCATGAATTTTCACTGCTTTATTTTTCCATGCCTTCCACTAGAACCCTGTAAACTTATTGCAAGTAACTGATTCCAGTCAGCTTTTGCTTTTTATATTGTAATTTGCCTTTACACCGAAGATAGACACAAAATGCTGGAGTAACTCAGTGGGACAGGCAGCATCTCTGGATAGAAGGAATGATTGACGTTTTGGGTCGAGACCCTTCTTCAGTCCAACTCAGGCTGGGACAGCTCCAAAATGATTTCCAACTGACAATCCCTCTATTTCCCCAACCAGGCGATTCCTGGCAGTTCAGTTTAGGTTATTGTCACGTGTTCTAAGGTACAGTGAAAAACTTTTGTTGCGTGCTAACCAGTCAGCAGAAATACATGATTACAATCGATCTATTTACAGTGTATTGATACATGATAACGTCTAGTGCGAGGTACAGCCAACAAAGTCTGATCAAGGATAATCCGATGGTCACCAAAGAGGTAGATAGTAGTTCAGGACTGCTCTCTGGTTGTGTAGGATGGTTCAGTTGCCCGATAACAGCCGGGAAGAAACTGTCCCCAAATCTGGTGGTATTTTATGTTAGTTTTATAGTACAAGGTCCTCCCTAGGTTATACCAGGGTTCCGTTCATGTGAACTGATTGTACTCACAATCTGACATTAGATATAAAAAATGGCTGATAAATCCCAAAGTGAGAGCTCAGCATGAATGATCGCTGAGAGAAATGAAGTTAAGTTTGAAATTAAAATTAATTGCAAGAAACCGAACCAAAATATTCACTTCAACAATATTGAGGTGCACCATTAAGAGCTTAACATTTGAAGTTATATTATAGATGTTCTGATGAAATTGCTTTCTTTTTAAATGTAGAGTTATTTACCATCGCCATTCATTAACTCTCTCCTTTTCTTTCCAGGTGCTAAAGGCTCACCGGGTTCAACAGTATCTGAACCTGGTCCACCTGGTCCTCCAGGGTCTACAGGTGAACCTGGCCCACTGGGTCTTACAGGTGAGGTGCTTACATCTCTGACGTGCATTTTCCGTGATGTGGCTACAAGCGAGTGTTTTTGCTAGATGAATGAGCTGGAATTGTGCTGTGTTAAGGAATCGTGACCTCGTTAAAACATGAGTTTAATACATTTCACATGTTCTTACTCCGATTGAAGAACTCATTCTATTTTGATCTAAATTATTTTACAAGGACTAGGTGGCCAGTCAACAGAATCTAATTTTCCTGCTTTCCTGGACCATGCAAACTATCTTGTCATGCAAACTATCTACTTCTGGAATGCTTTGCATAAAGAAACCTCACCTGTCTGAAAAGGAGGGGACAAGATACCAAATTTGAACAGAGGTGGCTCCAGGTGCATTGGACCATGGTCAAGGAAATGCTTCTACAGCAATTCCTGTAAACTTGGCAGCTTGGCATGAATACAAGCCGGAATAAACTTTGTCAGACTTCACCGGAAATTGAGCGTTCCAATACAACTTGCCGTTGAAGGTCTTTGTTAAATGTGAAAGTGAATTCATGCCAAAGTACAGAGCGAGTGTTGGGTTTAACATGAAAGGAGGTAAACTAACTGCTCTCCGTCATTCAACTCCCCCTGTGGGTATATTGAGGCAGATTTCTGTGGCAGCTTCTTGCAGTCCGTTCTAAATATTTGAACCACATTGGACATCATAGAACTGGAAGCTTCACCTAGTTTCTGCAGAATTTACCGGTTACAAAGTCCACTTGTCACAAACTTTCCAGAGAGGTGATCGAGGGGAAGAGGCTAAACCCAGAACTTGACCTCTCCAGCTCGGTATTATTCTTCAAAAGGCATCTATGATGGAAATGAGTTCTGTCCCATAAAGCCAGCAGAGATGAACATTTCCATCATTGGCGTAATGTTAGATCTCAGGATCTAAAGCTACCTTTAGTTTCATGGTTCACCTGAGATTTGAGATCCAAAGATCTCTTATGGAAATGTAAAGGCAGTAATCACCAAGTGTTTTCTGTTTGGGGACTTCTCATAGAATCAGAGAGTTAAGGGCCATTTTTTTCAGCGACTGCCGGAGTCATTGACTGATGTATCAGGGTTGCCGTAAGATTTTAAACATTTTAAAATCCAGCGGTAACACTTGAGGAAACACCGCGTGTCAATACGTCGTCACGCCGCATCACGCCACGACTGTTTCGGTGACCTGATACGTCAGTCAGTGATGCCGACAGTCACCGAAAGAAATCGCCAAGTGGGACAGGCCCTTTATACAGCAGGAAACTGGCCCTTGATCCCACACGAGCCTGTGCCCACAATCAATAACCTGTCTATACTAATCCCATTTACCACCACTTGGTCCATAGCCTACAATCCAAGTATGTTTCAAAATGCTTCATAAATGCAGTGAGAATACCTGTCCACACTACCTTCACAGCTAGAGGGATCCAGATTGCACCACATTTTGGATGAAAAAAATCATCCTGAGATCCTCTCTAAACTGACCGGCACCTTAAGCGGACAAGTCTCAGATACCCCTGATATGGGAGAAAGTTGTGTATTATCTATCCTATCTGTTCTTCTCACAATTTTGTACGCCTCTAACGGATCACCTTCAGCCTCTCACCTCAATGGAATGAAAACTTAGCCTATCCAGTCTCTCCTCATAATTGAAACATCCCACCCCATAATTGAAACATTCTGGTGAATGTTTATTTGGAGATGACTAAGGCAGTACCACAAATATCTTTATTTAATTAATTGGATGCTACTGAAAGGACTGTGAACATATACAGCTTGTCCGCTTATAAAACTATGTGGAGATGGAGCTGTGTTCAGCTGTGTTCTTTCCCTTGTTTAAACCACACACTGCTCAAGCTTAGACACAAAGGAGAATGACTTGTTCATGGTGAGAAAATGGGAGCTTTCCAGTAACACCCACTGTCTTGAGAAGATAGAGTTATTGAGTGTTTAATGGGGTTTAGAGTAGATGAATTTACCAGTACGGGACAGTGGGGCAAGGGTAGAGTTGCTGCCTTACAGCGCTTGCCGCGCCAGAGACCCAGGTTCGATCCCGATTACAGGTGCTGTCCGTACGGAGTTTGTACGTTCTCCCCGTGACCACTTGGATTTTCTCCGAGATCTTCGGTTTCCTCCCACATTCCAAAGACGTACAGGTTATTTGACTTGGTGGATGTGTAAATTGTCCCTAGTGTGTGTAGGATATCGCTGGTCGGCACAGAGTCGGTGAGCCAAAGGGCCTATTTCTGCGCTGTATCTCTAAACTAAACTAATCAGTGGTACACCTGCATCCTTGAAGATATGGTTTATAGCTGTGCCTATCAAATACACTCTGAAAGAGACGTGAGGGAGCTGAAATAGCCCCTGCTGGCATCCTACTGTTTGAAATAACATATTAATTTTGCCTTTGTTCTCTAGGTGACCCGGGTCAACCTGGACAATCTGGTTTACCAGGTCACCAGGGTCCAAAAGGTGACCCAGGAGCACCGGGTATTGGATTTCCTGGTGCACCAGGTGCAAAAGGTACGTTTGTTTTCATTAAGTTTTGTTTAAGAAGGAACTTCAGAGTCTGAAGAAGGGTCCCGACCCGAAACGTCACCTATTTCCTTCGCTCCATAAATGCTGCCTCACCCGCTGAGTTTCTCCAGCATTTTTGTCTACCTTTGTTTTCATTAATGTGTGTTTTTAAATTGCAGTAGTTAAAAAAAATAGCTTTATTTTGTTGTACCATCTTGTGAAGCTCCAACACCCCAGGACATTTTGTTTCTGCATGATAAATGCAAATAACTACTTTGTGTATATATCTGAGATCATTGGATTATCAGATAAGTGATAGGTAATTGTTTAGAATTGGTTGAAGGAGAAATATTAAGTTTGTGAATAGTTAGGGATATTGAACACCTGACTGAACACATAGATACATAGAAAATAGGTGCAGGAGTAGGCCATTCGGCCCTTCGAGCCTGCACCGCCATTCAATATGATCATGACAGATCATCCAACTCAGTATCCCGTACCTGCTTTCTCTCCATAACCCCTGATCCCTTTAGCCACAAGGGCCACATCTAACTCCCTCTTAAATATAGGAAATGAACTGGCCTCAACTACATTCTGTGGCAGAGAATTCCACAGATTCACCACTCTCTGTGTAAAAAATGTTTTTCTCATCTCAGTCCTAAAAGATTTCCCCCTTATCCTTAAACTGTGACCCCTTGTTCTGGACTTCCCCAACATCGGGAACAATCTTCCTGCATCCATCCCCTTAAGAATTTTGTAAGTTTCTATAAGATCCCCCCTCAATCTTCTAAATTCTAGCGAGTACAAGCCGAGTCTATCCAGTCTTTCTTCATATGAAAGTCCTGACATCCCAGGAATCAGTCTGGTGAACCTTCTCTGTACTCCCTCTATGGCAAGAATGTCCTTCCTCAGATTAGGAGACCAAAACTGTAGGCAATACTCCAGGTGTGGTCTCATCAAGACCCTGTACAACTGCAGTAGAACCTCCCTGCTCCTATACTCAAATCCTTTTGCTAATAATGCTAACATATCATTCGCTTTCTTCACTGCCTGCTGCACCTGTATGCCTACTTTCAATGACTGGTGTACCATGACACCCAGGTCTCGTTGCATCTCCCCTTTTCATAATCGGCCACCATTCAGGTAATAGTCTACTTTCCTGTTTTTGCCACCAAAGTGGATAACCTCACATTTATCCACATTATACTGCATCTGCCATGCATTTGCCCACTCACCCAGCCTATCCAAGTCACCTTGCAGCCTCCTAGCATCCTCCTCACAGCTAACACTGCCCCCCAGCTTCGTGTCATCCGCAAACTTGGAGATGAATAGGCATAATGAGTTTTAAATTCATTGACTATAGAATTCATTGATGGCGCAATTGGTTTATTGACATGGCACGGTGGCACAGCAGTAGAGCTGCTGCCTTACAGCGCCAGAGACCCGGGTTCGATCCTGACTACGGGTGCTGTCTGTACGGAGTTTGTATGTTCACCCTGTAACCTGCGTGGGTTTTCTCCGGGATCTCCAGTTTCCACCCACACTCCAAAGACGTACAGGTTTGTAGGTTAATTGGCTTTGGTCCAATTGTAAATTGTCCCTAGTGTGTGCAGGATAGTGTCAGTGTACAGGGATCGATGGTCGGCACGGGCTTAATGGGCCAAATGGTCTGTTTCCGTGCTGTATCTCTAAACTAAACTAAACAGGAAATAACCACAGAAAATGTTGGGCAACCTGGCTGTACATATTCTTCATCAGACGCTTGCCAATTGTAATGATCATAACAAATAGGATTGGAACTAGGGCACAGTGTCCAGTGCACCATCATTCAATACGACCTTGGCTCATCTTATTTTGGTCTCTTCCAATTACAGTTGAATTCCCAATAATGTTAAAGTCTATTTCAGCCTTTCAATGAAGTGCCCTTTCCACCTCCCTGGGCTAAAGAATTCAGAAAAAAACAACCTCCGTAAGCAATGATGACCACAAATACTGCTGCATTGTCATTTAAATCCTCTGGTTTACTGGTGTCCTACTCTGAGGTATTCAGTGTCAATTTGACCATGAAGAACCTTGGGAAGTTTGTTTTAAATCATTTTAAAGGCAGTATATAAATGGAAGTTGATGTTATTACTGTTAAGATGCAGGCTGCTAGTGTGCAGTTTGGATGGAACTGGCACTCTAAAACATCAACTGCCATGTTGAAGTTATTTGACCGCTGATATTGTCCATTTAACCTCTCACAGGATTGCCAGGAACGCCGGGTTTACCAGGTTCTCTGGGAAATTCAGGAAGACCAGGCCGCGATGGCACACCGGGCCAACCAGGCTTCCCAGGGCCAAAGGTGAGTGTTGACTGCTTCAGATAACATCTGGCTTGCTGAAGCCAATGTAGTCTCCTCACCTGGCAGTGCTGGTGTTAAGCAATGATTCCACTGAAACAAATGTGTTATTACAAATGGTCTACAGTAGCAACGCTGTGAGTTTTAGAATGCTCACTTCTTCCAGATCCACGACAGAAAAGTTGAGGACCAACACAAAATAATTTCTTAATTCATTGATGTAGAACGCGCTCTCTCACATTCAGAGCACCCACAGCCCACTCACCACTCCACACTACCTCTCATGACTTGAGTTCAAGGACTAATAGCGTGGGGATTGGTTCCAGAGCTATTGTTGGCAATGCCCAAGTGGACGTAGTGATGCTGAACACATATCCAGGAGATCCTGGGTCATACAGTGCGGCAGCAATTCGATGATCTTTTATGATAAGTCTGTAGACAATTACAATGGGCATGCCCTAGTCCCATTGACAAGGCCCCATCCATGGACCTCTCTCTGATTCTATCCCCATTCACAGCCCTGAATATTGAGCAATGAGTACCTGGTGTATTGAGCAATATTGAGCAGTATTGGTGTATTGTGTTGGCAGATAATTGCTTATGTTTTGACAATGTTATAATCAAACATAACTAGTGACTGTTATGAGCAACCACGTGACTAATTCCAATTGCGCACAGGGTGATTCAGGCTTTCGACCTCCAGGAACACCAGGTCCTCCTGGTTCTCCAGGGAATGATGGGCTGCCGGGACCTAAAGGTGATTTGGGATTCCCTGGATTACCAGGTCAATCAGGTCGCCCAGGCGTAGATGGCACATTAGGATCTAAAGGTATGTCTAAAGTGCGGCGAGAATCTCATTTGGTATTGTGGATATTAGTAAAGGGAACACGAAGACTATACAAAGATATACAGTCGGTCTTTCGCTGATCAATTGGAACAAGCTTGCACACTAACTTTACATTTGTCGGAAGTGGTGGCTTGCTTCATAGCAGGACTTGTGCGTTCCAACATCCCACACTAAAGGGAGGTGGGACTAACTCATGAATTTTATATTGTGGTTTTAATTCCAAATCACTAGCCAAAAGGACCTTGCCCTTTCCCAGTTTCTTTTCCACTCAACATTCATTATCTCTCAACTGGAAAACAGGAGAAGCAAAGAGCCCAGCACTGACTCGAGCTCCAACCCAAAACCATTCAGCCTTCTTTGTGAGGTGTTAATAGCCATGTGTGTGAAGTCATAGATAGACTCAAAAAGCTGGAGTTACTCAGCCAGTCAGACAGCATCTTTGGAGAAAAGGAATAGGTGACATTTTGGGTCAAGACCCTTCTTCAGACTGAGAGTCAGGGGAAAGGGAAACGAGAGATATAGACGGAGATATAGAACAAATGAATGAAAGATATACAAAAAAGTAACGATGATAAAGGAAACAAAGTGTTAGCTGTGGACTAGGTGAAAACGGGTCACAGACAATGAGATTCAACAAGACGACTGTGAAACTAGTACAATGATTTTTCCGTATCCCAGCTATTTCAATTTTAATTGGGACACGTTCCGTGAGATGGAGGTCTAGATTCCCTGATACTGATGGTAATTTTGGCTCTTCAGAGCATTGCTCTGCCTCTCCCAAGTGTATTCTGCCAGAACCAGCTGAAGAAGAGGGTTGGGTTCCACCCGGCATTACTGACTCTCTGACCATTTGTACAAACCTCTCTTTACATGACTCAGAGTCTCCTGCTGGATGCACAGAATATCACGATCCAAGTGGTATCCGTGATAACTTTAATGCAGTGAGTCCAGGGGCCTCTGCCATTGTTTCTCTTGCTTGCCTTTCCAAAAGTAGCCTATTAAAGGACTGGCCTGATGAAAACAAATGAGATTTGTGGATCCAGTAGAGCATAATTGCTTTATTCTTCCTCAATCCAAGTTGCTCGGACCCATCACCTCTGTTGATCCAAGAGCCAACAGAGTACTCTGCAGAACGGCTCATCTGTTGATGCCCTCGAAGCTTCTCTGCCATCTGCATGGTCCAACTGTGGCCCGTGCTGCTTGCCAGGAGTGTGCTGGAGTACTCCTCACCTGCACGAGCAAGTTCAGCTGCAGCACCACTTAATAGACTCGACACCATCCAGGATAAGCACAGCACACTGAACCATCAGCAAGATGCAAGGTCACAACTCAGCTTTTATTGTGTAGGATGCTGGTTTAAACTGAAGATAGACTCAAAAAGCTGGAGTAAATCAGCGGGTCAGGCAGCATCTCTGGAGAAAAGGAATAGGTGACGTTTCGGGTTGAAACCCTTCTTCAGACTCGAAGAGACTTTTTTGCATATCTTTCATTCTATATCTCACGTTTCCCTTTCCCCTGACTCTCACTGAAGAAAGGTCTCAACCCCAAACATCACCTATTCCTTTTCTCCACAAATGCTGTCTGACCCGCTAAGTTACTCCAGCTTTTTATGCTATCTTCAGCTTTTATTGCTGCCCCTTTGTCACCATGAATCACCTTTATCTACTGTGCTCTGGGATTATCTTCTCTATAAAATGTAACCATTGAAATGAATATTGGCCTAACCAGATATATCCAGATCACAAAGTGCTGGAGTAACTCAGGCAACATCTTGTGTCTTTTTTTGCACGAGGTACTGTCTGTCCCATTGAATTAGTTTAGTTTAGAGATACAACCCAGAAACAGGCCCTTCGGCCCACTGAGTTCACACTGACCAGCCATCCCCACACATTAACACCATCCTACACACACTAGGGCCAATTTACAAAATATCCAAACCAATTAACCTATTTGGAGCGTGGGAGGAAACTGGAGCACCCGGAGAAGACCTACACAGGCTTACAGACAGTTCCCGTAGTCGGGATCGATTCCGGGTCAATGGCCCTGTAAAGCAGCAACTCTACCGCTGCGCCACCGTGCTGCAGAATTACTCCAGCACTTTGTGAACTTTTGTGTACATGTTCCATGTATATATATCCAGATCATACATATGAATCAAAATAATTTGCCAAAGAAGATCAAAAAAATCACCCTGGGCAAAGATATGGTGGTAGATAATCTAGCATCACAAGTTAATGCCGTCACACTTTACACTAGATGTTTCAGCTGTGCTTATCCTAACTTCAAAGAAATCACCTAATTCAAAGAGAAAATTGTCAGTTGTTGCCTGCTTGGGTGAGCGGGGGCTAATGAAGTTGTAAGGCGACTCAGATCAGTGAGACAATGCATGATGCCAAAGTATAACGACACAGGGCTGTTTGCATGAGTAAGACAATGCTCTGTAACCTTTACGTCTCCTCCTCAGGTGATCCGGGTTTCAGCGGCCCTCTGGGTCCTCCTGGTCCACCAGGCACACCTGGAAGGAATGGTAAAGGCCGCCCAGGTCCACAAGGCCCCCCTGGGTTGCCGGGGCAACCAGGTAAGATCACCATCGAGTGGGAGTGGGCTCAGCCTGGTCTGAATACCTGACGTTATCATCATCGGTTCAATTCGTTGACTGCTAGCCAACGTTGCAATGATTTCCTTGGGTGTCACCAGCCATTTCCTGACACATATACCACTCAAAGGTCCCATGTAAATGCACAAAATACAAAGGAAACATGAATAATGGAGAACTCGATTACAGCAGTGGAGGATTCTTCAAGGCAGAAAATGCAATAAAATGTGCAGATATTGGAAATCTTAAATAAAAATAGAAAATGCTGGAAATATACTGCAAATCAGGCAGCATCAACGGAGTTAGCATTTCAACTCAATGACCTTTGCACATATCTAGACAATAGTTCGGACTCAAACATATTTTAAGTTATTGAGAAAGGGAAGGGGTGGAGAGAACAGAGGAAATGTGTGAACATGAGTGGAAACTAGAGAACTGAACGGCACATGTGATGATGTCTGGTCTCCACCACCCCTCTGTTCCTCTTGCTGGACAGTGACTCCACCCAGAACACCAGGCCATTGTCTCCCAAGCTGTCACAGATGACATTACTTGTGAAGATCTTCCTTCTACAGCCCCCAGAATCACTGTCCTCAGCCATTTCTAACCCTTCTCTTTGTCAACTTCTCTCTATCTCCATCTCAGGGAATAGCTATATGAAAACTATCTATTGTAAGCCCATAGACTGCACCACCCGCCACCCTGGTTTCCCTATGCACTCCGTTCTCTTCTTCCAGTATTTCTGTCTCCATAATATCCATTCTCACAACAACACCTTCCGCAACAGCGCTTCCAAATGTCCTCCTTTTCCCTAACATTTTCGATTTCCCGCTGCCATGGTTGAGAGAGAATTCAATGATGGAAGTTCCTTGTCCTCATCTTCTAATCCACGGGTCTCCACTTGCAATAGATTGTCCTCCATAATTTCCACAACCTTTATGGAGATGCCTGCACCAGATTCACCACTCCCCTTCCAGCATGTCAAAGGAACAATTCCCTTGCAAATCCATGGTTAACTCAGCAATCTCTGCCTATGTTTACTCCCTTCTAACAGAATCTACCCATTCTAATGACAGTTCTGATGACAAATCACTGGCCCAAAACATCAGACTGTTTGCAGTAAGTAAGATACTTTTCAATAGGGTTGCAATAATCTTTCCTGCTAAGGTTGTACAACCAAATAAAAAATATGTCCAAATGATTCAAGAATTATATAAACTAAAGTTGTTTACAGCAGATTATTTCAAAGTCCTCTTTAGTTAATGGCAAATGAAAGGAAACATAGCTGTTCTGTATTGAAAACATAAAAGTTAGACTGGTTACAGTAATGCCCCTGTCCCACTTAGGAGACCTAAACAGCAACCTCTGGTGACCTTGCCCGCCATCCAAGGTTTCCATGAGGTCACCGGAGGTTTTGGTCACTCTCCCTAATGGTCGAAAGTGGTTTCCACGTGGTCGAGGCTTAATCTGGGTTGCTGCTATGTTTTCATCATGATTAAAACCGGCCTCGATTAAAAATAGGTTGCCGTTTTAAAAATCGATCATTTTTTAGTCGCAGGTCTAGTCGAAGCCGGTTTTCTTCATGGTCGAGGAAGGTTTTCAACATATGCGTGGGAGGTGGTAGAAGGTTGCAGGTCACCTCGACCTTGATTTATTTTTGGGTGGTGGGCAAGGTCACCAGAGGTTGCTGTTTAGGTCTCCTAAGTGGGACAGGGGCTTTAGTAGAAAACATTTTCATACTGTTTTAAATAACTTTTCACTGAAAGGTTGTACAATCAAACAAAAGTTTCTGTATGATGCAGGATTCTCTTGAATCCCTTGAATCTTGAATCATGAATTGCATAAACTACATCAGGTTGTTTCAAGGTAGACACAAATGTTGGAGAAACTCAGCGGGTGAGGCAGCATCTATGGAGCGAAGGAAATAGGCGGCGTTTCAGGTCGAGACCCTTTTTCAGACTGATGTGAGGGGGGGGCGGCGGGAAGAAGAAAGGAAGAGGCAGAGACAGTGGGCTGAGGGAGAGCTGAGAAGGGGAGGAGAAACCAGGTACTACCTGAAATTGGAGAAGTCAATGTTAATACCGCTGGGGTGTAAACTGCCCAAGCAAAATATGAGGTGCTGTTCCTCCAATTTACGGTGGGCCTCACTCTGGCCATGGAGTGAGAACTTCTTCAAAGTAGGCATACCTTGAGGAGATTTCGCAGTGTGAGAACTTGTTCAAAGTAGGCAGGTTGTTTCAAAGTCACTGAGTATTTCCAGTAGCATCTATTTTTATTTAGTCATTTTAAGTTGTCTTTCTGCTCAACTTGCCCAGCATTAGCTCACCACATCATATACTACTATTTAGACATTTTCCCACAAGGAAAGTAGACCCACAAATCCACAGGCAATCACCCAAGAATTTCCATTGTGATCATATACCACCTTTGATCCCTGCCATTTGTAATGTCCATGTATGGACAGTCCATTCACATGGGACAAGTTAGGTCATTGGGACATGTGGCATTACTTGTAGGTCTTGGGATCTACTTAGCTCAGCCAACATCAAGGGAAGTTCAAGTCCGCAGGCTGCCATTCTACTGCTGAGCAACAAATTAAAATTAATTATTTCCCTTCTGTTGGAAAGCCCCTAAGAAACATAAAAGTTAACCAAAAGTGGAATGAGTAAAAAGGTTCCTTTTGGTGTGATAATCCCCATTTTAGTTTTATTAGTTTAGTTTAGAGATACAGCGCGGAAACCCACCATGTCCGCACCGACCAGCGATCCCCGCACAATAACACTATCCTACACACACTAGGGACAATTTACACTTATACCAAGCCAATTCATCTACAACCCTGTGCATCTTTGGAGTGTGAGAAGAAGTCGAAGATCTCGGAGAAAACCAACAAGGTCACGGGGAGAATGTACAAACTCCGTACAGACAAGCACCCATAGTCAGGATTGAACCCGGGTGTCTGGAGCTGTAAGGCTGCAACTCTACCCTCTGTGCCACCATACCGCCCTGTCTTGCACTCTTACACTTGTAGCTGAGGTTTATATCTCACGCCTTCTCCCACTCATTCGCGTTAATTGATCTCCCACTGCTAGCGGCCACTTGTAAAACTGGTCTGTAGGTGAAGCTTGAATGCAATGTGGAAAACACAAATACCAAATACGATATGACACAATACGATACGATGGAACTTTATTTATCCCAGGAGGGATATTGATCAGCCAACAGTCATAAAACACAAAATGTCCAAAGAGGGAAAATCTGTGACCATAATTCTGAATGAATACCAAACCTAGGGACTGAACCAGCACACTTGTCCAAAACTGTGAGAAATTTGACTTTTTACTTTGGGATTATTTGGGATTTACTCAGGTTATTTATATGGGGTAATTGTATTTGTTAATTTCATTTTCACACTCTGCTGAGAATGTGCTTCCAGCTTTTAAGAGTTAAAATGTTTCAGGTAAGTTGTATGAAGTTGGCTCTGACATACAAACTTGTTTGGCAAACCCTTTATCTGTGTTGGAGGGGCTTTTAGCATCACAAAACTATGCATGGGATTCACCGGTCTCATTGTATTTGTAGAGTACAGGTCTGTAAAAACATGTACTGGTACACAAAGAAGATTTGCCAAGCAGGAAAGTCAGTGCCAATTACCATGTAATTTGTAATCACTGATATTTGCTTGGCTCTGCATGATTAAAATCAGTCATGCCAAAATCAGTTTGTTATCCACGTGCAAAGTTTGTGCATGTTAGAGATTCCCACACACAATCAGCGGTGGCTCATAGACACGGTAGGGAGATGTTCTTAGAATGTGGAGCGAATGTTCAATTAATTTGTTGGAATGACATGATTGACTCACAACTGTAGAATCTGCAATGAGAGCAAGAATTGCCAATCAGCTGCCCACTCCAGTTCTGTGCAAGTAGTTTCTTTCTCTTCCAAATTGAAGAAAGAATGGACCTTTCCTTATAATCCTGAATGCTCTTTACACTGCAAGAATAATGGATGCAAGTTTTCATTTGCATGTTTAAAGCACAACTAATCAGTTTAAATATTATACGCCTGTAGTGCATGACCAGTGGTTGCTTTTCTTTTTCCCTGTTGATTTGTCGCATATCTCCTCACTGGTGGAAAAAATGTCAAGTACCAATACTGGTGTAAGTTGGTGGATGGCTTTTTGTACCCAGAGGTTATTGAATTGCACTGGTGATGCTGTTCACCAGTTGATGACTGAACATGGTAGGATCTCTCAGCAGTTTCTCTGTGCAGTGAAATTCTGCCCACCCGTCCTCTCTTCCCCCTTCCTACTCCCAGAAATATTCATCATCTGGAAACCCAGATTTCATGCAAAACCTGGTAGAATTAGATGTGTCGGAAGGAACTGCAGATGCTGGCTTAAACCAAAGATAGACACGATAAGTTGGAGTAACTCAGCCGGGCAGACAGCATCTCTGGAGAGAAGGAATGGGTGACGTTTCGGGTCTGAAGAAGGGTCTCGACCTGAAACGTCACCCATTCCTTCTCTCCAGAGATGCTGCCTGTCCCTCTGAGTTACTCCAGCTTTTTGTGTCTAGATTCTGGTAGAATTAGAGCTGTCCAGGACATCCATTATTGGAATTTTTGTTCTTGGCAAGACAGTGGTGTTTGTAAGGGAATTAGGGTCCTGGTGGTAACTTGGAAAGGTATCGGGTGTTGGCTGGTATTTTTCTCGAGCCATCCACAAACACCAACACGTTTATAAAACAGAACTACATCAGAGAGTCTCTTCATGCTTCCTTTCTTTCACCAGTTGATGTGAGCTGGGAGAAAGGGAAGTGACAAAAGAACCTATACATTGGAGTTTGTCATTTTATTGGTTCTAGTCTCCAACAAGTGCCTTCTTCACTGTCCTTGTCACTGATGTGCCTCTTTGTTTTCTTCTTTCATCCAGATCTCTATACCACACACTCTTACTCCAATTATATTCTCACACCAACTCAATCATAGTCATAGAGCTCTATGGGCTAGTGGAATCAAGGGATAGGGGAGAAGGCAGGCACGGGTCATTGATTGGGGACGATCAGCCATGATCGCAATGAATGGCGGTGCTGGCTCGAAGGGCCAAATGGCCTCCTCCTGCACCTATTTTCTATGTTTCTATGTTTCTATAGAGTGATATGGTGTGGAAACACGCCCTTCGGCCCAACTTGTCCACACCGACCAACATGTCTCAGCTACACTAGTTCCACCTGCCTTTCTTATCCTTTCCTGGGATCTCCAAACTTTGGAAGCAGTCACCTTGCTGTGCTATTAATTACTTTGCAAAGCCTCCATCTTGTTATCACCCATTCACTACCTAATTTTTATTTCACTTCCCTTCCAAATTCTGTTCAGTCTAAATGATACTCTGCGCAATATGCTTGGCCATTAAGCTAGACTTCCAAATTTAATGGATTATATTTTTTTGAGGAGGTACATTTCTATGGATGATTCCTTGACATCACTTGCATTTGACTTGGAAAGACCAAAAAATGAGATGATTTCTTTCCTGAAACACTTTCCCACGGGATGTGACTCCTCACCAGAAGTGTGCATTCATGAAACTGCCTAACATCACTTAATCAGTGGTAGACAAAAAAGCTGGGAAACTCAGCGGGTGAGGCAGCATCTGTGGAGCGAAGGAATAGGCGACGTTTTGGGTCGAGACCCTTCTTCAGTAATGCATTGGCTATCTTTTGAATCAGACTTTAATTTGAACCTCAACTGCATTTCCGGGAAGATGTTAATGGTTCCCATGGAATTTTCCAAAGGCAGATTGGGCTTTCCTGCTTGTGTCATGGTCACCATGTATTAACATAACTAAATGAAACAGTCCTTCCAGTCATTTGTTATTTTGTAAATACTTTAACGTAAAGAATTTGGCAGCCAACTTTCCAAATGCAACAGGGTATTTTACAAAAATAATTAATTTAGCCACTGTCAGTGTTTGAGAAGCCACCGCACAATGTGCTTGTGACAACGGACAGTAAAGTGTTCAAGGCCATTCAACCATTCTATGGTCAAGGTTATTCCAAACAACAACACCAATATTGAACCTTGGGATTTATTTAATTTTCTTTAATCAATTGCAGAAGCATAAAATGTTTGATTAACCTGTATTTTACATTGTTGGACATTGTTCATGGTTTCTTTGTCTAACCAATGACTGGCATTCCTCTCATATGCAACTTGTAACTGCTTGGTGACACGTCTCCCTGACGACTTCAATATGGTGAACCTTGATCCCCTTCAGGTCCAAAAGGTACTTGCATCAATAGCTTGGCTGTGGTTTAATGGGTTGCTTTTGAATGTTTTGTGGGAACATTGACCTATCGTCGTAGGCATCTTGTTCTGTAATCCTTTGAACAACTTTTCTTTCTCTCAGCTGGTTCCTTGATTTCCAAGAAACTACACTTCTGGAGTACATTTCTCTGCATGAATAACTAGTCACGATTATGCTTGCGTAACATTGGAGCTAATGCATATTGTTGGATTGTTGTAGAGAAAACCATAGCCCAACAGTGGTCTGGTTATATGCTCCACCATACCCCACAACCAGGATATACCTCTCCTGTCCCTGCCTCAAAGATGTGACAAAAAATACAATGAATAATAGCCCAGTCCCACGGTGCGAGTTCATTCCAAGAGCTCTCCCGAGTTTAAAAAAAAACTAACTTGTGGTAAGCACGGAGAATGAATGTAGCAGGTACGTCGGAGCTCGGGGACGTCTCTTAGCGCTAACGGCAGGTACTCGGGAAGACTCGTTAACGGCAGGCAAGCACGGGAAGACTCGTGAAGATTTTTCAACATGATGAAAAATATCCATGAGAGCCCCGAGTACCGACGAGTGGCCATTACCATAAATCTCCGAGTTCGAATCAGGGCAAACTCGGGAGCACTCTTGGAATGAACTCGTACAGAGGGACAGGGGTTTAACACTGATAACTTGCATTATGACAAACAAAATTAGTTTTTTAAATAAAAAGGGTCCAAAATGATTTACAAGAATGTTCGCAGGTCTGAACGGCTATAAGAGAGGCAGAATAGGCTAGGTCGTGTTTCCCTGGTGCAGTAGGAGGTTAAGTGGTGGCCTCATGGAGGCATATAAAATAATGAGGGACATAAATAAGGTGAATGACCGCAGTCTTTTCACCCAGGGCAGGCAAGTCGAACACTAGAAGCCGTAGATTTTAAGGTGAGAGGGGAAAGATTTTAAAGGAATCCGAGGGGCACAGAGAACGAGCTGCTAAAGGAAGCTGCAGAGGCAAGTACAATTACAACAGTTAAGCAGACATTTGGACTGAAGCACGGGTAGGAATGGTTGGAGGGATATGGACCAGGCGCAGGCAAGTACGACCATCTTGGTTACTCATCTTGGTCAGCATGGACAATTTGGGCTGAAGAGCCAGTTTCCATGCTCTATGGAGCTCCATGACTCTAAACATGTTCATGATTCTTCCAGTGTTCGAAAGGAATATCAAAAAGAGGATTTAATTCACATCAAATGTTAGCTGTTCTTTCTTTATTAAATAAAGGCAGGATGAGTGAAATACATAGTAGGGTAACTCAGTGGGTCAGGCAGCATCTATGGAGGGAGAGGTCAGAAGAGATAGGAGCAGAATTAGACCATTTGGCACAACAAGTCTACTCCACCATTCAATCATGCCTGGTTTATCTCTCCCTCCTAACCCCATTCTCCTACCATCTCCCCACAACCCCTGACACCTGTGCTAATCAAGAATTTATCTATCCCTGCCTTAAAAAAATATCCATTCATGACCTTTACAGCCTTCTGTGGCAATGAATTCCACAGATTCACAAAAATTCCTCCTCATCTCCACCCTTTAAGGACCTCTAGTCCTAAACTCTCCCACTAGTAGAAACATCTTCTCCACATCCACACTATCCAGGCCTTTCACTATTCGGTAAGTTTCAATGAGGTCGCCCCTCACCCTTCTAAACTCCAGACCCAGTGCCGTCAAACGAGTTAGATGTCTCCAGACCATCAAATTACTCCAAATTACTTGGCCTCCACCGCCTTCTGTGGCGAAGAATTCCACAGATTCACCACCCTCTGATTAAAGAACTTGCTCATCATCTCCTTCCTAAAGGAACGTGCTTTAATTCTGAGGCTGTGACCTATGGTCCTAAACTCTCCCACTAGTGGAAACATCATCTCGACATCACTCTATCCAAACCTTTCACTGTTCGGTAAGTTTCAATGAGGTGCCCTATAATCCTTCTAAACTCCAGCGAGTACAGGCCCAGTGCCATCAAACGCTCATCATATGATAACCCACTTATTCCTGGGATCATTCTTGTAAACCTCCTCTGGACCCTCTCCAGAGCCAGCACATCCTTCCTCAGATATGGGACCCAAAATTGCTCACAATACTCCAAATGCAGCCTGACCCAAACACTAGTCAGTATCTTATACAGCCTCAGCATTACATCCTTTTATTGTACTCTAGTCCTCTTGAAATAAATAGGAAAGGATAGGCAATGTTAAGGGTCAGGGCCCTTCTTCAGGTTAAATATTTCAGGATTTATTTTCTTTCTAAAACTACTCAAAGAATACATGTTCAAGGAATTTAATACACCTGGTATTTCGTACAGAACACATAAGTGTGGAATTTACAAAGTTATAGTGCCTTTAACCATATGATATTACCACAAAATAGATACAAATGCTGGAGTAACTCAGCAGGTCAGGCAGCATCTCTGGCGAAAAGAAATAGGCGACGTTTCGGTTTGAGTCCTTCTTTCCAGTCTGATCGCTCAATGAATAAAGATAGGGCAATGTGATCAATGTGTGGGTTGTTTGATCAATACTGCAATAGTAATGCTTGATCAACAACACTCGAGTGGGTGTGGCGGCGCCTAACGGCAGCGGCTCGACTACAGTCGTCCGTCTTTTTTAAAATTATTGTCTTGTTAAATGTACGTTTTGAGCTTAGTTTTTATTATTTTTTAGCTGTGTATATGTGGGGGTTGGAGGGGGGGATGTTGGGGAAACCGTTAGTCTCTTCCCCGTTCGGGGACCCGACTTTTTCCCTGTCGGGTCTCCGATGTCGTTGGGCCTAACATTGTGGAGCAATGGCGGCAGCCTCCAGCCGGGACCAACCTGAGGGCTCCAGTCGCGGAGCCTGCGGACCTGACATCGCGGAGCTGGCCGGCTTCGGAGCGGGGAGAGCTGTGGTGGCGCTCGGCTGCGACCCGACTTTGGAGTTTCGGAAGCTCCGGCTGCGGGCCCGGTGGACAGGAACATCGGGAGCTCCAGATCCCTGGTGGGAGACGGCTTTTCGGAGCTCCCGCAATGGCAACTTCTCCCGATGGGCGGGGTTTAAAGGACACGGAGCGAGGCCTAACATCGCCCGGCGCGGGTTAGCGGCCACGGGACTTACCGTCGCCCGCCGGGGGCTCTAACATCGGAGCCCCAGTTCGCCTAGACGCTGCAGTTGGACTGTGGGTTGGACTGCTTGAACCGCGGGGTTTGAAGGACACGGAGCCGGGGCCTAACATCGCCCGGCGTGGCTGAATGGCCACAGGACTTACCATCGTCCGCTGGGGGCTTTAACACCGGAGCCCCAGTTCGCCTCGACGCTGCAGTTGGACTGCTGGACCGCAGGTGAAGAATAAAGGGAAGAGATAAGACTTTGCCTTCCATCACAGTGAGGAGGTGTTGGAGACTCACTGTGATGGATGTTTATGTAAACTGTGTTAAGTGTGGGTCTTGGGTTTTCTTGTAATGTAAAAAACTGTAGTAATGAAATTTCGTTCAAGCCTTGGTTCGAATGACAATAAAATAGCATTCAAAACAGGTTATTATCACACAAATATTTGTCAGGTTTTCACAGATTTGCCTCTCCATTGATATCAAATTTCTGTGTGGAGAAGGGGGTTCACTATTTTTATTACTGTCTGGTGGAAATGGAAAGTAATAAACATATGTAGGCATTTTTCCATATCAAACTAAATGAAAGAAAGTTCTTTCCGTACATATTTTCACACGTGTGCATAGAAACTGTCCAAATATTAAAGATGCTAATTGATTTTATGATTTGCTTTGGTAAATTTGGTGGTCCTATTAATATCTAAAGGGAGGTCCGAACACAGGGTCAAAGAGTTATTAACACTGCAGTATTGTTGGTTTGTTTCAACTTTTGTTTCCCTACTTTATGTGTGAAATTGAGTCTTTATTAACAAAACTTGTACTGTTTAACACCATTTTTCAAACATTATATAAAGGCAAATTTATTGCAGTCCTGAGTTAGTTGCATAGAACATCAATCCAAAAATCCAGAAGCTACCACCTCCAGACAAACAGTAATAAACAAGGGTGAAGATGAGATCAATGTACATAAGAAAGAACCAGTTAGCAAAGAAAATGCTTTGAAAAATATTGTTGGTTTGAAATGTTGAATCCGCAAGTACCATTTGCTGAATTTGTTGTTGATAACCTGTTTCCTTGATGTAAACTAGGACCACCAGGCCAGTTTGGTGATAAGGGAGACCCTGGTCCTCCAGGCTTGGATATTCCTGGCCCTGCTGGAGATAAAGGACATCCAGGGTTACCAGGCGGTTCAGGTCAACCAGGTCCCCGAGGACCACCAGGTCAACCGGCAAGAGATGGGCACCCAGGTCCACCAGGTAAGACCCACGTGGAATCTGTGAAATATAGGACTTTGCAAATAAATTCCAAGCAGTCTTTCCACGAGATGCATACCAGGAAGAATGTATTTTACTGAAATCATTCATTTTGTTTTATTGTTCCACTGCCTGATCACTGTTTCATTTATTAGGGAGGGGTGGGCCTTTGCTATCATGAGAGAAGGGTGTAAAAAAATATTTCCTTCCTCATCTCACTCACGACATCCTCTACACTTTACAGTAAAAAAACGTTTGGAGTGTATGTTTGCTAAACTTTGCTGATGGTGCAGGGATAAGTAGGAAAGTTATGAGGAGGACATCATGAGGCTATAATAGGATAGAGATAGGTTAAGTGAGTGGCAAATTAAATGTAACGTGGGAAAATACCGTATGACATTCTCAATTTCTGCAAGAAAAATATAAAGCAAAGCCTAAAAGTAGGTTTGTACTTAAATTACATTGGAACCACCTCTGGAGTATAATGACAATTGTAGTCTCCTTATTTAAGGAAGGATGCTAATATTTTGGCCAATAATTCAGAGAAGGTTTGCTGGCCTAATAATACCTGGTATGCGCAGGTTACCGAGCAGAGAAGGGTTGTACAGGTTAAGCCTGACGTTTATAAAATGCTGAACAGTCGTGGCAGGCTGGATGTGGAGAGAAGGTTTCTTCCTGTGACAATCTAGAACCTGGAGATCGTAATGTAAAAACAAAGGGCCCACTTAAAAGAGAGGCATGGGAAAGGTTCTGCACTCAGAGTAAATTCGGTGTTTGGAAGCCTTCCTCAAAGTATAGTGGAAGTGGAATCTTTGAACATTTTCAAGGCAGAAGTGTAGAAACGTAAGGAAGAGAATGAGATGTTTCTGAGGATGGATAAGAATGCAGATTTGAGATTACAATCAGATCTGCATGATTTTGTTGAATACTGGGAAAGGTTTGATGGGCTGAATGGCCTCCTCCTGCCCCTAATTGACATTTGTATGAATTATTTGTTGTCTCGGTTGTGTGGGTGTCAGAGGTTATGGGGAGAAGGCATGAGAATGGGGTTAGGAGGGAGAGATGGGTCAGCCATGATTGAATGGCGGAGTGGACTTGATGGGCCGAATGGCCTAATTCTATAAATCACTTATGATCTTATGAATGGGTAGGCTGAGCAGGAGGGAGGGATTGTTGAGGAGGGTTAAAAGGATTGGATAATGTGCAGGAAGATAGACAAAGCAACAAATTTAGGTAAGTCTATCAGGGATGAAGACACTTCCTGACAAGGATTAGAATAGCTTTTCAATTTACTATGAACTTTCCAGTCCTTTGTAACATAGACCCTATAACATATATAACATAATATAACATAACATAACATGGACCTTTTAACCAGACCCAGCAATCTGTGGTACATAATGTATGACTCCTTTTAAGATAAACACTGTGTTCTACAGTAAGTTTTCCACCTTAAGCAAGCTTTTACTGTATTATGTGGTAATTCACATAAGGTAAGAAACACAGCAACAAACTTGGGCAACTGGAGCTTCAGAGAATTGTGTTGACTAGGTAATCTATACACCTCGATTGAAGAATAATTCTTCATTTTTTAAAAATAATATCACCAGATCTTTCACCTCTACATGAGAATAAATGAGGACCTGGTCTAACATTTCAAAGAAAAGACGACACATTCAGCAAGCATTAGCCAAGATGATTGAGCTCAGATCTTTGGTGTGGATCTGAGTTCCATGACCACTGAGCCACAGGTTGTGTAAAATATCTCTCAGTACATTCACCGTGGATTCACAAGATGGGAACAACTCCTAAAATGTAAATTGTATGTAAAATAATGTCTGTTCATTAATATCAAGAGCATCTAAAATATTTGCAAAAATCTCAGGTATTCAGATGTTCAATAGTTGGAAGCAAATCTGCATATAAATTGCAGGTACTTTCCTTTAGTTGAAATGTTCGGTACCTGTGGAAATTGTATGAAGCACAAATATTGGCTGCATAGGGACAGTGCTATTAATTTATCTCCTAGAAGTATTGATGAAGCTTTCACATGAGTTAAAAAAGGTGAATTTCTAATTCCTGAGAAACTTTCATGAAATATTATTCCCATGTAGTAAACTCAAAACAAAAATGGTCCCATTTAACTTTTGACTTAAGGAGAAAGAGCATAAACACAGAAGGATGAAAGTTGAAATTAGGTACGTTAGTGGAGATTGTTTATATGCCGAGGTGCAACTTGACAGATTAGTGGGCATTGTTCAGTAGTTTCATTCCCAATCTGTACTTTCTCCCCAGGTCCAAAGGGTGATATGGGTGTGATGGAACACCTGGTCCTCCTGGAGGCCCCAGTTCTCCTGGAAGCCCTGGCTTTCAAGGTCCGAAAGGTAAGTGTAACTGAAGCCTCACCCGGCCTCGGGGCGCCACATAGTCGGGGGAACTTCCGGTGGAGATTTCAAAGTGCGCTCTTGTAATATTCCCCAGATTAAAGGAGGTACCAGACCATCAGTTGCCAAAAATTTGGTGGTGGACACGTAAAACTAAAAATCATTCAATTTCTACTCTTGTTCTGTGTTTGGCAGTTGCAGGACTTTTAAGTTACCACATCGCTCATCCCCCATTTTAGTTTTGCACGGCCCAACATTCTGCTGCCAACCCTGGTCTGAAGAAGGGTCTCGACCCAAAAACGTCACCCATTTCTTCTCTCCAGAGATGCTGCCTGTCCCGCTGAATTACTCCAGCTTTTTGTGTCTATCCTGGCATCAAAATTGTTCCCGTTTCCCAGCATCACTGCCAGTCCCCCTCATCAATTGATTGTTGGCTTGTAAATAAGACCATTGAACCGTTGAACAGCTGATTACCAGGGTTCTGTTGAGATCTGGCATGTTTTTGCCACTGTTATTCCCAATTGTTGAATTGTGATTGGTTATCAACACTATGGAAACAATAGACTTGCCTAGAAATCAACTCCAATGTGTAACACCAACTATGCTATGTGTATACTCATATGACTACACTGTTCTCAGCCTCAAATCTATTCACTCAATGATAATGTATATTAAGTGGAATCTAGACATTGCAACAGATAGATCCTGGCAATATTGGTGGAAATTTACATAGAAACATAGAAACATAGAAGCCCCTAGAGCTCTATCTAACTCTCTCTTAAATCCATCCAGTGATTTGGCCTCCACTGCCCTCTGTGGCAGGGAATTCCACAAATTCACAACTCTCTGGGTGAAAAAGTTTTTTCTCACCTCAGTCTTAAATGGCCTCCCCTTTATTCTAAGACTGTGGCCCCTGGTTCTGGACTCGCCCAACATTGGGAACATTTTTCCTGCATCTAGCTTGTCCAGTCCTTTAATAGTTTTATACGTTTCTATAAGATCCCCCCTCCATTTAGAATGGACAGTGGATAAAGTTTCAATCTCCCTTTAGATTTTCACTAATTTTTCCACTCACTTTGGCTTAATACACGTTGTCATATTTACTGCATGATTCTAGAGGTTCGAGTTGAAAATGATCAGTGGCTAATGGGCAGAAAATGAATATCACCATCTCCGAGTCATTTTATTTTGGCTTTTTTTAAAATTTCTACCTACCCCAGGTAATGAAGGATTCCCAGGTGGTCCTGGAGGCCCAGGTGGCAGTGGACATAAAGGCAGTAAAGGTGATCCTGGATTGCCAGGTCTTCCAGGAGAATTTCAACCAGGACCGAAAGGAGAGCCCGGATTTCCAGGTATGTCAACAATTCTTGTGGAGAAACTATGTGAACTTAACACGTCTCCATTATGTTGTCATACATGATTCATGGTGACTTCAGTGTAGCTCCAGAGAGATGGAAGGAGTAAGAAGGCAACAGGTAATGGTAGAGAAATAAAATCTCCTCTGTCTTATTCCTATGCTTATTGAGATTGCAATAATAATTTGCGGACCTTCTGCCATCAGAAAGCCTGTAACACTGGTGTCACGGTAACTGATGATGTTATTTAATGTATCACGTGTTACTATGTCAGAAAGGTCGGCGTGCACATGTTGCCAGGATGTACAGGAATGGAAGTCGAACCAAAGCTTTTACGTTGTGTCCTTGAAGTGGGTTTATTATATTCAGATCAGAGCGAGGATCTGACAACTGGATGTACCAGATTTGTGTCCATTTGTGGAAACAGTGGTGCATCAATTTGATATCCAACATTTAAGCATCCCTTGATGAATGACTATAAAAGAGGTTTCAACTTGGAAGGGGTGCAGAAGAGATTGTCCAGGATGTTACCTGGACTTGAGCCCTTGAGTTATTGGGGAGTGGTTAGATAGGCAGGACTTTTTTCTTTGGAGTGTATGATGCTAAGGTTTATCATCTGAATAAAATCATGAAAGGCATGGATGAGGTGGACACTCGCAGTCTTTATCCCACGGTGCAGGATTCTAAAATCAGAGGGCATAAGGTAAAAGGGGAGAGATTTCAGAGAGATCTCAGGGGCAACTTTGGCACTCAGATGGTCCATATCTGGATAAAGCTGCCAATGGAAGGTATGGAAGCGTATACAATTACGACCTTTAAAAGACATTTGGACTGATATATGGATAGGAAGGGTGGGTCAAATGCATACAAATAGCCCAATGTGCCAACTTGGTCGACATGGACAAGGTGGGCCGATAGGCCTGTTTTCGTGCTGTACAGCTCTATGACTATTGGAAATGGGATTCAATATCTTTGATAGTTAATGTTAACCAGTGTTTAGCAGCAAACACCAGGGAATTGACAGAAGAGAGATCAAGAAGTATGGAGGAGCTTTAAGGGCCTGTCCCACGAGCATGCGACTGCATGTGGCAAGCGCGACCTAACGTGGTCGCTTGAGCCGTACGGCCTCGCGGGGCCGGTCCCACTTCGATCGCCGGAGCCGTATGGAGTTGTGCGGAGATGGTCCCGACATCGCGCGGGGCTCCGAAAAACTGACACTGTGCAAAAATTCCTCGCAGCAACGGCCTGCCGGCCCGCAGCCGCCTCGACGCCGTACGCACCGCCTCGACGGGCGTGCGCAGCGTCTCGACGCCGTACGCAGCGTCTTGAAGCCGTACGTCACGCGCGAACTTCCCGCGGACTTCGCTCGAACTTCACGTCACTCACTCGACCTCCGCACGGGCCCCGCTTCCGGTTTGATCGCGCTCGCCGCATGCAGTCGCATGCTGGTGGGACCGGCCCTGTACGGGGATCACTCGACCTCCGCGCAGCCCCCGCGTCCGGTTTGGTCGCGCTTGCCGCATGCAGTCGCATGCTCGTGGGACAGGCCCTTTAATTGTCAGTATAAAGGAAGGCCGCTTTCCAGTTCTTCTCATTTATTTTACTCTGAATATTAATGTAAGGCAGGATATAAAAGCACCAATTCCATCTAAGTTCACATGATTACAAAAGCACATGATATTTGTGAATAGATTGTGCTTTTTAAAGCAGAGTAAAATTTTCATACACATCTTGACATATTTCTACTCAAGTATGTGGTTAATTTTGATAAACGGTGAAATGTCTGGTCAGATAAACACTTACGAGGTAGGATGTACATGTGAAACATGTTTTATTTTTTCTCAGGATCATCTGGACTTCCAGGTCCAAAGGGTTTCTCGGGTTTACCTGGCAATTCAGGAGGACCAGGACAAGATGGTTTGCCAGGTTTACCAGGAGGTTCAGGTAAGGACATCCAACTCTGTGCTATTGAGTGGGAGAAGCAGATGTAGGATGTCTTAAGACCACTCAGGTCTACCAAAGGCTGAAGTTGTTGAGATTATTGTTATGCATTTGTGTTAAGTGTTATCTGTCTCTATCTGATTGATTTTAGTTTGTTCCCACAGTATATTATTACATAGATATTGTGGTGTTAGATCATTAGTTGTTTACAGTTGCCAAGTGTGTGAGATTCTTACTGCATTGAGGGAGAAAGTTTGTATAGCCTGGGAGGTTAATCGCATTGCTCATTGCTGGAAGGAATTTTGTACCTGTACCATGAGTCTGAATTTCACGTGGGGCTCGGTTACCTTCTTAATTACGGCTCAAATAGAAACAGACATAAAGAACATCTCGCAGAGCACTGGTGAGTTTCTCAAACTAGTCTGTTTATTCAAGGCCTTAACAGTGCACACTGAGAAACACTCTGAGAGAACGATACGATAGAACTTAATTTATCCCAGGAGGGAAAGTGATCTGCCAACAGTCATAAAAAGTCATAAAAAAACACAAAATACATGAAACATGAAATTAAAGTGACCCAAAGTGTTTCAAAGGTTTCAAAGGTTCCCCTCTTCTACTATAGATGAGGCTCTCACCAGGGTCTCTTCTATACCCCGCAACTCTGCTCTCACTCACCATCCCCTCACTCGTAACAAGGGCAGAGTCCCCCTTGTCCTCACCTTCAACCCCACCCACCGTCACATACAACAGGTAATCCTCCAATATTTTCGCCACCTCCAACAGGATGCCACCACTGGCCATATCTTCCCATCTCCTCCCCTTTCGGCTTTCCGCAGAGACCTCTCCCTCCGTAACTCCCTGGTCAATTCGTCCCTTCCCACCCAAACCACCCCCTCCCCTGGTACTTTCCCTTGCAACCGCAGGAAATGCTACACTTGTCGCTTTACCTCCCCCCTTGACTCCATCCAAGGATCCAAGCAGTCTTTCCAGGTGCGGCAGAGGTTCACCTGCATCTCCTCCAACCTCATCTATTGCATCCGCTGCTCTAGGTGTCAATTGCTCTACATCGGTGAGATCAAGTGCAGGCTTGGCGATCGCTTCGCCCAACACCTTCGCTCAGTTCGCAATAACCAACCTGATCTCCTAATGGCTCAGCACTTCAACTACCCCTCCCATTCCGAATCTGACCTTTCTGTCCTGGGCCTCCTCCATGGCCAGAGTGAATCCCACTGTATATTGGAGGCGCAGTACCTCATATTTTGCTTGGGTAGTTTACACCTCAGCGGTATGAACATTGACCTCCAATTTCAGGTATTCCTTGCTTTCTCCCTCTTTCCCCTCCCTTTCCCAGCTCTCTCACAGCCCACTGTCTCTGCCTCTTCCTTTCCTCTTCTCACCCCCACATCAGTCTGGAGAAGGGTCTCGACCCGAAACATCACCTTTTCCTTCGCTCCATAGATGCTGTCACACCAGCTGAGTTTCTCCAGCATTTTTATCGACCTTCAAAGTGTTTCAAAGATTCGCAGCACCGACAACGTTTCAACATTCTCATGACACAGTAGTTACATGTGGATTTTACATCTTTGAAACAATTCACCATTGATCAATGTTGAAATCTTCAGTTTCCTGTTAGTAGAAAACAATTCCATTTACTTAACAAATGAGTGCAATAAAGGACATCGTTATTTCCTGTTGCACGTGGAATTTACAACTGATAAATCTATTTATTGCCTCTCCTAACATCCTTAGGTTCCCTTCATTATGATGCCATTTTTTCCCATTCTACTTTCCCAGTGCATAAGCTCTTGGCTTTAACATATTACAAACTATTCATCTTTCTAATAGGTTTCAGAATTTCCTACATTACTTATTAATGATAAAATAATTTAAAATATTTGTACAGGCATCAAAGGAGACCCTGGGTTCCCAGGACAACCTGGATCTGCAGGAAGACCAGGACCAAAAGGATCAATGGGTGAAATGGGTTTTCCAGGTAAGTTTGGAAGGAATTATGTTTTTAATTTAACACAACACCTTTCCTAATCAACTTATGGAGCGCCAGCTTCTGATTCATCATGTTTTATATAATGGACCTTCTGGAAGTAGTTTTAGAAACATTGGGAGATATTTGACCTTGGTTTGGACATGGAACATAATAGCATCTGTACATTGCACTCTTTTCTGAAATTTAATGCTGTTGAATTCATTTCTACCCCACTGGCTTTCAAGACCTGAATATACAGCAGGATGTAGATCAGATACAGAAAGGGTGAAGAAATAGCAGATGGAGTTTAGTCTGAGCAAGTGTGAGGTACTGCACTTTGGGAGGTCGAATGGAAAGATCCTTAACAGCATTAATGTACAGCAGGATCTTGGGGTCCAAGTCTATAGCTCCCTGTAAGTGGTGACACAAATGGATAGAGTGGTAAAGAAGGCATATGGTATGCTTGCCTTCCTAGCCTGGGCATTGAGTTTAAAGGTCATGAAGCCATGATGCAGCTTTATTGGACTTTTGTTCAGCTGCATTTGAAGTATTGAGCATGGTTCTGGTTGTCCCTATACAGAAAGGATGTGAAGGCTATGGAATAGCTTTAAAGAGGTTTCTCAGAATGCTGTCTGGATTAAAGGATATTAGCTATAAGGGAAAGTTTGGATTGTTTTCTCTGGAGTTTCAGAGGCTGAGTGGAGACCCAATAGAAGTATATAAAATGATGAGAGGCATAGATGTGGTAGACAGGCAGAACCTTTTCCCAGGATGGATATGTCAAAGCCTAGATGGCATGGCTTGGAGTGAAAGTTTAAAGAGATGTGCAGAGCATGTGATATATTGCCTGCAACACACTGCGGGGGGTGGGGGGGGGGGTGGAAGCAGACAGGATAGAGATGTTTCAGAGGCTTTTAGATGGGTGCGTGGATGTCCAAGGAATGTAGGGGTATGAATCATGTGCAGGCAGATGAGATTAGTTTAGCTTGGCATCATGTTTGGCACAGACATTGTGAGCTGTAGGGCCTGTTCTTGTGTTCTTCATTTTTATGTTCTATCACAGATGAAGTGAACGTCTGTGAACACCAACATGCTATCATTTGGTTTGTTTGGGCCAGTTTTGTTTCCAGTTCTACAAAATGAACGTTTACCTTACTAGAAAGCCACAGGGAGTACATCTCCACTGTCTGTACTCCCAGCCATTTAATAGGAAGCAGGCATGGACTCCAAAACAGCAGAGCTTGCAAACAGTTGGCAGAACACCCATGCCAGATTATTTTACCATCCAACAGTCAGAACATTAGCAATGAGAGGCAATTTGCTTCCCTATTATCTCTTTTCCATGTCTATTGTAGCGTAGGTCCATATGCATACATTGGAAATTCTGGTACAGTAGAAAATAAATCCTTCTTTTAGGTAGTCACCACATTTTTCTTAGTCCCCACTCTTGGGGAAAGAAGCGTTGCCCAAGGCAAATCAATGGGGAACAGGGATTATAAATTTCACTTTGTGGAAGAAAAGTCAAATTATGTGAAAGTATTCCCCTGGTGGGCAGCAAACAAATCTGCTGCTCTTTACCTGGCAGAAGTTTGAATGTATTACAAAGAAACCATGCCGAAGGATGAGGGTAGCTGTTAAATGGGTATCAGAAAAGCCTCCAAGAAAATGGATCAAAATGGATCAAATAACATTTCAGTGACTAATGGGCATACACTGAAAGATCCCTCTGTTCCTGTATACCTCAACATGCTATACTTTACTGTGCATTTCCCCTCTCTGTTTGTATTACTCCAATACAGTACCTCCCAATTCTCTGCATTTTATCTCCGACCTAGTGAGAACAAGTTGTTTGGATTGGAAGGCAAAGTCATCGGCTGGTAAAATGGCCACGTCCAATGGGATCTCAACTCAGGGTCCCCAATGAGAAAAAAAAAATTCACCCAGAGAGTTGTGAATTTGTGAAATTCCCTGCTACAGAGGGCAGTGGAGGCCAAATCACTGGATGGATTTACGAGAGAGTTAGATAGAGCTCTAGGGGCTAGTGGAGTCAAGGGATATGGGGAGAAGGCAGGCACGGGTTATTGATAGGGGACGATCAGCCATGAGCACAATGAATGGTGGTGCTGGCTCGAAGGGCTGAATGGCCTCCTCCTGCACCTATTTTTCTATGTTTCTTGCCATCAACAACATTGTTAATGCTGGCATCATTATCAATGTTTTTCTTATGTGTCCCGTATTTAAATTCAGTTCATTAATGTACGACGTGGGTCTAATCACTGATCCATGTCAGGTCCCACTGTACAGAGACATCCACTAACCAAAATGCCCCTTTCTGTTTGATTCGGTGACAAACCCAATTGTGCATTCAATCCTTGTGTGTGGGTTATCTATTTCATTGTAGTGACATTGAACATTGCAAATGGGAACATCACGTCTAAAGGTTTGCTAAACAAATACTTTGCCAAACACTTTAACTTCCCTTCCCATTCCCATAGTGACCTTTCTGTCCAGTGCCTCCTCAACTGGCAAAGTGAGGCCCAATGCAAATTTTGCTTGGGCTACTTACAACCCAGAGGTGAGAATATCGACTTCTCCAACTTCAAGTAGCCCCATGTTTTCCCTCTCTCTCCATCCCTCCCCCATCCTATTTCGATCTGACTGTCCCCTTGATTAAATGTTTATCTTTATATACTTCGTTGTCACCTTCCCCCAGCTAACAATCATCTATTAATTTAGTTTAGTTTAAAGATACAGTGTGGAAACAGGCCCTTCGGCCCACCGAGTCCGCGCCGACCAGCGATCCCCGCACATTAACACTATCCTACACCCACTGGGGACAATTTTTATATTTACGTCTTTGGAGTGTGGGAGGAAACCGAAGCTCTCGGAGAAAACCCACGCAGGTCACGGGGAGAACGTACAAACTCCATACAGACAGCACCCGTAGCCGGGTTCCAACCCGGGTCTCCGGCGCTGCATTCGCTGTAAGGCAGCAACTCTACCGCTGCACCTCCGTGACCGCTCTTTTTCCTTGAACTTCGTCCCCTTTGATGTCTAGTTTTCACACCTTACCCTTCCATATCTCTGTGTCTCCCTCTCCCCTGACTCTCAGTCTGAAGACGGGTCTCGACCCGAAATGTTACCCACTCCTTCTATCCAGAGATACTGCCTGTCCCGCTGAGTTACTCCAGCATTTTTTTGTCTATCTAAAAGTTCACACCCTCTCAATAATACTGAACATAGTGACATCGGTGCATTGTACTCCACACCCATATTTTGATGCAAACAAGTGGAACAGACGTCTTTGTGTGAATATCCCTCATTAAAACAAAAACCAAGTGTAAGTATTGTAACATAAAAGAAACACTGTCTGAAATAAAACACAATATTGGGATTATGAGCTCCTTTGTGCAACTGGAGTGATGATCATGAATATGTACACGTATTTCTATAATGATTCTTGTTTGATGCTGGTTGATGTGACAATGTTTCTTTTAACACAGGTCCACCGGGCGGCAAAGGTTCTCCAGGAGGTCCTGGAAGCCCTGGTCAGCCCGGCTCCCCCGGACCGCATGGATACAGAGGTGAGAAGGGCGATTCAGGTGGACCAGTCACTGGATTTCCAGGCCCTCCCGGGCTAAAGGTTCGTCTTTCCCCTCCTCTGAAATGAAAAGCCCAGTATTTCTCATGCTTGGAAATGACCTAGTAACTTGCTTTCAGGCAAATAGCAAAATGGTTCAGCGTTTGTAAAAAGGGATTCCGTTTTCTGTTGAGTCATAGAATGATACTGAATAGAAATGGGCCTTCTGTCCAGCACGTCCACATGCAGAACTCTTTAACCATCTACACTAATCTCGTTTGCCCACACCAGGTCCACATCATGCCTTGCCTATTGAAGGGCCTGTCTGAATGTCTCAACCATAGTGATTTTATCTGACCCTATCACCAAATTATCAGCAAGTTTCAGATATCAACCTCTCTCTAAAGACTTCCCTCTCAGATTCCCCTTGAATTTGCCCCCTCTCAACTTAAACCTATGTCCTCTTGTTTTTCTTTCCCCAACCATGGGGAATAGATTCTGATTACCTACCCTAACTATGCCTCATAGCCTTTTAACCTCAACATATCTCAGGTCACCCTTCCACCTCCTACTCTCCAAGGAAAACAAACCCAGCCTATCCGATCTTTCCCCATAACTAAAGTCCTGCATTCCATGCAACATCCTGATGGATTTCCTCTGGCTCTCTCTCCAAAGCAGCAACATTGTTCCTCTCGTGTGGCAACTTTCACTTTCTGTACCCTGACCTATGAAGGCAAGCATGCCATAAGCCTTCTTCAGCACCCTCTCCATCGAAACGATCACTTTCAGTTCAGTTTAGTTTATTGTAACATGTACAGAGAAAAGCTTTTGCATAAATCCTACCTATGAGGATTTTCCCCAACCATTTCCCTTTAGCCTGTGGCTACCTGGATTATCTCTGTTGCTCTTCTTGAATGAAGGGACAGCATTAGCTATCGTCTAGAGCCCTGCACTTCACCTGGGGCCAATGAAGATGGAAGAATCTCTCTATCCAAGTTTCCAGATATCTCCTCCCTTGATTCCCACAGCAACCGGGAATAGATCTCATCCATCCCATGGGATTTATCAACCCTTATGAGTCACGTAACATCTATCATTTCCTTTTATTTCATACTGACTCGCTCATTCCAGGTGCAAGGTTGTGAGTGCCCAGGGCAGAATTTATCCTTGGAATGACATCTCTAAATATCGGAGGTAGACAAAAAGCTGGAGAAACTCAGTGGGTGAGGCAGCATCTATGGAGCAAAGGAATGGTTGACGTTTTGGGTCGAGACCCTTCTTCAGACTGATGTCTCCCTCCTCTTGGACTCCCCCTCATGGCCATCTATCTGCTTTCCCTCCTCTCTCTAAATACCGGATTGGTTTGCATTTATGCATGTCCTACACTTCTGAGATTTGTTCCCTTGGGCTTCAGTGGAACGAAATTTGAGAAGCAGATGCTGTTCGATGATGCAGTTAGCAATACCATTCTAAAGTTTAGTTTCTGAAAACCTTTAATAATGTATACCCATTGAGATTAGTGATGAATCTGTGAAGCTGTTGATGACTTGACAAATTACATACATTAACTACTATTGTACTGAGTGGAAAGGAACTGCAGATGCTGGTTTAAACCAAAGATAGACACAAATGTTGCCAGCACAATAACCTGGCACTCAATACCTGCAAAACCAAGGAACTGATTGTGGACTTTGGAAGGGGTAGGATAGGGACCCACAATCCCGTTTATATCAACGGGACGAGGATGGAAAGAGTCAAGAACTTCAAATTCCTGGGCGTGCATATTTCCGAAGATCTTTCCTGGTCCCAGCACACTGTTGCAATTATAAAGTAACCACATCAGCGCCTCTACTTCCTGAGAAGATTACGGAGAGTCAGTATGCCAAAGAGGACTCTCTTGAACTTCTACAGGTGCACAGTAGAGAGCATGCTGACTGGTTGCATCGTGGCCTGGTTCGGCAACTTTGGCGTCTAGGAGCGGAAAAGACTACAAAAAGTTGTGACCACTGCCCAGTCCATCATCGACTCTGACCTCCCTTCCATCGAGGGGATCTATCGCAGTCGCTGCCTCAGAAAGGCTGCCAGCATCATCAAGGACCCACACCATCCTGGCCACACACTCATCTCTCCGCTGCCATCAGGTAGAAGGTACAGGAGCCTGAAATCTGGTACATCCAGGTTCATGAACAGCTTCTTCCCCACAGCCATCAGGCTATTAAACTCGTCATCAAACAAACTCTGAACTATATCAACCTATTGCACTTTATCTGTTTATTTATGTGTATATATATATGGTCTATGCTATATAGACACACTGAACTGTTCTGTATTTATGCTTACAATATTCTGTTGTGCTGCAGCAAGCAAGAATTTCATTGTCCTATCTGGGACACACGACAATAAACTCTCTTGACTCTTGACTTGACTTGAAAATGCTGGAGTAACTCGGCGGGACAGGCAGCATCTCTGGAGGGAAGGAATAGGTGACGTTTCAGGTCGAGACCCTTCTTCAGACGAAACCTCACCCATTCCTACTCTCCAGAGATGCTGCCTGTCCCACAGAGTTACTCCAGCATTTTGTCTACAATTGTACTGACCCATACACATTATGGATTTTCATTTAATCAATCATTTGCTCAGTTCCCTGATATCAGCTGAGGCAGTGGTTGGCAGTTTATTTGGACTCTCCAACCCCGGCTATTGGAAGTCCAATGAACCCTTGGTCATCTATAAGCTGTTAAGAACAGTAAAGTGATCTTAGCTATTGTACATCCCACACTGCAAATACTATCTTGGACAAGATGCCATTAGTTATGGAACTGCAACGCAAAATTGATACTGCCTTCAGGAGGATTGACAGCGTAAAATCAAAAGAAGTATGTAGTTCACTTCTGTTTGCTATCTAGTAAAGCGAGCATTTGCTCAAACACGTTTCAAGAGAATTACAACAAGAATAATTTCAGGAAGGGAAACGAGGGGAAACCAATCAGTTTTCACGAGATGTGCACCTGTTTTAGAAGTTGTAATGAAATGTCTGCACATCTTTTGTGGCAAGGTAGTCATCATTTTGACCAAAGATTGGTCTTTGATGTCGTACATGATATGTGTGAGCAAACAGAGGAAGGCCCCATTCCTACACGTGCATTCTGCAATTCTTGGTGAAAATTCACCAAAGTCTTGATGTGCGGAAGTTTCTGGGACGGGTGTGCAGGGGGCCCTGTTTTCTTCCCTCTGCAATATAAGGGCAGCTAGGGGTAAGTTAAGAACTTCCTCCGGTGGAAATGTCCAGCAAATGTTTGCAAAGGTAAAATTAATGAGGTGCCTATGATATTTTGTGGGAACTATTACATTTTTCTGCTAATTGCATGAAGCTCATATTTTAATGAATTCAGCCATTCAAATGAGCAGCGGTAGAGTTGCTGGCCGAAGGGCCTGTTTCTGCGCTGTATCTATAAACTAAATGAAAGACTATGAAGGATTCATAGTCTTTGTTGCATTTGATTTTTAAACCCTGATTACCGAACTGAACTATTTTCAGTTTGGGCCATTTCAGCTGAAGCCTGGTAGTTTTCAAAGCAGACATTAATTATCCTCTCGATAGACACAAAAAGCTTTTGAAGAAGCAAATTCTTCTTCAGACTGAGGAGGCGTCTCGACCCAAAACGTCACAAATTTCTTTTCTCCAGAGATGCTGTCTGACCCGCTGAGTGACTCCAGCTTTTTATATCTATCTTCGGTTTAAACCAGCATCTGCAGTTCCTTCCTGCACATTAACTATCCTCTAGCTCTGCATTCACATGCTTCTTGTTTTTGTTTTAAATCCAGGGTGACAGCGGTGCTCCTGGTTTGCCAGGATCCCACGGAATTAAGGGAACTCCAGGTACACCTGGATTTCCTGGAATACCTGGTTCAGCTGGTCATAAAGGTGATCCCGGTCAACCAGGATTCCCAGGTAAGTCCTTGCCCATACAAAAACTGTTTTCCAAACAAATTCAGCCTTGTGTGCAATTAAAATATGTCACATTACAACTTGAATTAACATCTTGAATATTCAGCACAAATATTGCCAACCAAGCTGAAGACTGCAAGTGATTTGTTGACGTGGACTCGGGTATTAGCGTTAGTCATAGAATTAGATTTACGAATAAGCGGTAAGCCATTTAGAACGGATACGAGGAAACACTTTTTCTCACAGAGAGTTGTGAGTCTGTGGAATTCTCTGCCTCAGAGGGCGGTGGAGGCAGGTTCTCTGGATGCTTTCAAGAGAGAGCTAGATAGGGCTCTTAAAGATAGCGGAGTAGGGAGATATGGAGAGAAGGCAGGAACGGGGTACTGATTGGGGTGATCAGCCATGATCACATTGAATGGCGGTGCTGGCTCAAAGGGCCAAATGGCCTACTCCTGCACCTATTGTCTATTGTCTATTGTCATAGAATCATTTGAGTGGGACAGCACAGAAACAGACCCCTTTGGCCCATCTGGTCAACGTTGACCATCAAATTCCCATTGACACAGGTCACAAGATCATGTGATAGGAGTAGAATTAGGTCATTCGGCCCATCAAGTCTACTTCGCCATTCAATCATGGCTGATCTATCTCTTCCTCCTAACCCCATTCTCCTGCCTTCTCCCCATAACATCTGACACCTGTACTGATTAAGAATCTATCTATCTCTGCCTTAAATATATCCACTGACTTTGCCTCCACAGCCTTCTGTGGCCCGGATTCACCACCCTCTGACTAAAGAAATTCCTCCTCATCTTCCTAAAAGAATGCCCTTTAATTTTGAGGCTATGATCTCTAGTCCTAGACTCTCCCACTAGTGAAAACATCCTCTCCACATCCACTGTATCCAAACCTTTCACTATTCTGTACGTTTCAATGAGGTCCCCCCTCATTCTTCTAAACTCCTAAAGTCTTAAATTAAATCAATTTTTTCTTCTCCCCACATTCTCATCAACCCCACCCAGGTTTCTGCCACCTATTCCTCATGTGGAGTTAGAGTGGCCAACTAACCTAGTAATCCGCACACCTTAGGCAAACCCACGTGGTTATAGGGAGAAGGTGTAACATTTATTCAGTCGGCACCCGTCTTCAGGATGGAACCTATGATTCTGGAGCTGTGAGGGAGTGGCTTATCTTGCTGCACCACTCTGCTGCACTGTCTGAACTCATCCTTGCCCTATACCAGTCAATGTCCGCCTGTCCAGCGATGTCCTTTGACTATCAGTTGGAACTGGGATACTTGCAGACTTGTTCAGCAAACTTGCAGATCAGCCCAAACTGCTGATTGGTGAGCATGACTTCAAGATCCACCACTGTGACTGGGGTATTTAAATTCTGGAAAACGACTAATAATAGTGGATTGAAAACTACTGGTGTCATAAAGAAAATTGATGCCCTTAGGCAGTCGGGCCCCAGTGTGATTTCAGATACAGCCTTTAATGAAGTTGACTGCAGTGTCCTCTGAATTAGCCTAGTGACTGCTCATTTGTAGGAGAACTTGGGGTTGTGCATTAAAGGTTGGCCTTACACTGGCCATGATCATATTGAATGGTTCGAAGGGCCGAATGGCCTACTCCTGCACCTATTTATTATGTTTACACTGGCATCGAAAAAATATAATATTAGCAACACGGTGAGAGACGTTGTCTATAATGACTTTAGAAAGGCAACGACAAGGTCTCGCATGGTGAGCTGGTCCAAATGATATGTCACCAGGATGTTGCCTTGAATGGAGGACTGTAGTTAAGGGAGAGAATAGGAGAGAAAAGCTACATTTGTTCTCCCCGAAGCAAAGGAGGCTGAGGGGAGGCCTGATAGTGATGAAAAATAGGGTAGATAGACAGATTATTTATCCCAAGGCAGGAGTATTAATAATAAGCGTCCATGGGTTTAAGGTGAGAAGAAAGAGTTTCAAAGGAGATCCAAGGTGAAATGGCTAATTGGATACAAAATTAGCTTGGTGCTAGGACAGAGGGCACAGGCTTTACTGATTTTAAGTCTGTGTGACTGATGGTGTACCACAGAGATAGGTATTGGGACCCTTGAAGCTTGTGATATTTATTAAAGACTTGGATATGAATGTTGGAGGTGTTATTAGTATTTTGGTTAATGACGCAAAAGTTCGTGGTATTGCGGAGAGCGAGGAGGGTTATCGAAATTTACATCTGGATATTGATCATGTGGAGAGTTGGGAAGAAGGTTAGCTGGTGGAATTTAGCCCCAGAAAACCCAAAGACATGCAGTTTGTGAAATAAAGGGTTGACATATACTGTAAGTGTATATCTAACAAAACACCAATACAAGGGCTTAGAAATGTTGATGAAAAGAGGGACCTCAGAGTTCAAGGCAATAGTTGCCTAAAAGTGGCAATAGAGGTAGATAGTGTTACAAAGGCATTTGACAAACGTGCCTTCATTGATCAGGATGCAGAATGTAAGATTTGGGATGTCATGTGGCAACTATACAAAACACTGGTTAGACCGCATTTAGGATATTACGTGCAGTTCTGGTTGGCACACTATTGCAAGGATGCAGTTGCTCTGGAGAGCTAGCATTTATTTCAAGAGGGCTAGTATACAAAAACAGGAATGTAATGTTGAGACTCGATAAGTCGCTGATAAGGCCATTTGGAATATTGTGAGCAATGTTGGGCTGTGCTGGCCCTGGAGAGAGTCCAGAGGAGGTTTACAAGAACGATCCCAGGATCATCATCATAGGGTAAATATGATGAGCATTTGTCGGCGCTGGGCCTGTACTCGCTGGAGAATGAGGGGGGACCTCATTGAAACATACAGAACAGTGAAAGGCTTGGATAGAGTGGATGTGGAGAGGCTGTTTCCACTAGTGGGAGAGTCTAGAACTAGACGAGCCTCAGAAATAAAGGACGTTCTTTTAATAAGGAGATGAGGAGAAATTTATGTAGCCAGAGGGTGGTGAATCTGTGGAATTCTTCGCCACAGAAGGCAAAGTCAGTGGATATTTTTAAGGCACAGATGGCTAGATTCTTGATTAGTGCAGGTGTCAGAGGTTATGGGGAGAAGGCAGGAGAATGGGGTTAGGAGGGAGAGGTAGATCAGCTATGATTGAATGACGGGGTAGACTTGATGGGCCGAATGGCCTAATTCTACTCCTATGACATGATCTTATGAACGAAAAAAGGCAAAGCATGAATGGGTGTGGACATTATGTGGCAATGGGCATTAAGGGCAGATGGACATGGCAGTTCAAAGAGACTGTCTAACTTTTGTTAGACTCTATCATGCATTAGTTTTGTAGAATCATACAGCACACAAACAGCCCCTTCAACCAACTCATTCCACTCTGATCGTCAAGCACCCCAAACTAACATCATTGGACAGGGTTAACAAAGTAGTATATTCATAGGAGTTTCTGATATTATCAATGCAACGCCTTGGTTTCTGCAGAATCAAGGTGCTCAGACAGTCAAAAGAAATCATCCATGTGAACATCAGGGTAACCTTGATCTTCACTTGAGTTTGAGTCTGAGTTTAGTTTATTGTCACATGTACCAAGATACAGTGAAAAGCCTTCTAAGGAAGTAGAGGCGTTGCTGTGACTTCTTGACCATTGCTTCAATATGGGTGGACCAGGACAAGTTGCTGGTGATATTGACTCCTTGGAATTTTAAGCTTTCAACCATCTCTTCAGTGCCGTCAATGCAAACCAGGGTATGTATACCGCTTCGATTCCTGAAGTCTGGCTGCCATTGAGAGAAAGGTTGTTTTCATGACACCAGGTCACGAGCTTCTCAATCCCCTTAACGTACTCCGTCTCATTACTTGATGGTGGTTTCCCTACTTGTCTCCTGTTACGTAGCATCAGCAGGAACATCGTCTATTGTGGGGGGATGATTTTGTGTGTAGTGTGTAGTGTCTATGTTAGTCTATGTCCAAGATGGCGCTCACTGTTTAACCTAGACCAGAATCTATATTACATCCACGAGTAAAATGAAGAAATAATGAAATATCTTCAATCCTATTCATACAAGCTGCAGTTAACAAAAATGTGCTGCCTCACCTCTGGTTCAAATGTCGTAGTTCCTCTTTGAGCCATCAACATGTTTTATCCATTAACAATTATGGGTTGAATATATGGTCCATAAAATCTGTACTGACTCCAGTGCAGACTTTGGATGAAAATGTTATCCCTCTTGTCTTTGAGATGGAGCAGAGGCAGGAAGATATTAGTTCACGTCACTGTGAATTGGATATAAAGTTCAAGGACACGGAAAATGTATTCTACAGGCCAAGATTCCTGATATTCTGTTAGTTAATTGTTCATTATTTTGTTAAATCCTTTTAAATTCCATCTTAAACAGCTCAAAAAACAACACTCATGACTACAACAAGAAAAGGCTTAGAATTTAATGCATATGTATTTTTGGTTAAATTTCAGACAGTATTTCTGGTATTGTTTGAAGTTTGGTCAAAGTTTAAAAATAGCGTTGCAGTTCAATCCAAGATTTGAGTGGAACATGAATGGGAACATGAACTTATGTCATGTGTGAACTGATTACAATGAGCAACAGTATTTACGAAGGGATGGAGTTACGAAGGGGAAATCATGCTTCACTAATCTTCAGGAATTTTTTGAGGATGTAACTAGGAAAATGGACAAGGGAGAGCCAGTGGATGTAGTGTACCTGGATTTTCAGAAAGCATTTGATAAGGTCCCACATAGGAGATTAGTGGGCAAAATTAGGGCACATGGTATTGGGTGTATAGTGCTGACATGGATAGAGAAGTGGTTGGCAGACAGGAAACAAAGAGTAGGGATTAACGGGTCCCTTTCAGAATGGCAGGCAGTGACTAGTGGGGTACCGCAAGGCTCGGTGCTGGGACCACAGCTATTTACAATATACATCAATGATTTGGATGAAGGGATTCAAAGTAACATTAGCAAATTTGCAGATGACACAAAGATGGATGGCAGTGTGAACTGTGAGGAGGATGCTACGAGAGTGCAGGGTGACTTGGACAGGTTGGGGGAGTGGGCAGATGCATGGCAGATGAAGTTTAATGTGGATAAATGTGAGGTTATTCACTTTGGTAGCATAAACAGGAAGGCAGATTACTATCTAAATGGCATCAAGTTGGGAAAAGGGGAAGTACAATGGGATCTGGGGATCCTTGTACATCAGTCTATGAAAGTAAGCATGCAGGTACAGCAGGCAGTGAAGAAAGCAAATGGCATGTTGGCCTTCATAACAAGAGGAATCGAATATAGGAGCAAAGAGGTCCTTCTGCAGTTGTACAGATCCCTAGTGAGACCACACCTGGAGTATTGTGTACAGTTTTGCTCCCCTAATTTGAGGAAGGACATTCTTGCGATTGAGGGAGTGCAGCGTAGGTTTACAAGGTTAGTTCTCGGGATGGCGGGACTGTCATATGCTGAGAGAATGGAGCAGCTGGGCTTGTACACTCTGGAGTTTAGAAGGATGAGAGGGAATCTCATTGAAACATATACGATTGTTAAGGGTTTGGACACGCTAGAGGCAGGAAACATATTCCCGATGTTGGGGAGTCCAGAACCGGGGACCACAGTTTAAGAATAAGGAGTAAGCCATTTAGAACGGAGATGAGGAAACACTTTTTCTCACAGAGAGGGGTGAATCTGTGGAATTCTCTGCCTCAGAGGGCGGTGGAGGCAGGTTCTCTGGATGCTTTCAAGAGAGAGCTAGATAGGGTTCTTGGAAATGGCGGAGGCAGGGGATATGTGGAGAGGGCAGAAACGGGGTACTGATTGGGGATGATCAGCCATGATCACATTGAATGACGGTGCTGGCTCAAAGGGCCGAATGGCCTACTCCTGCACCTATTGTCTATTGTCTATTGTATTACTGTATATAACAGCTGTACAGAACTGTTGCTGAAGAGATATTTTGCACGGGTTAGATAACATGAGCTAAACACATTTTGTGTTCCTTGTCTTGCAGGTACTCCTGGAATTGCTGGTCCAAAGGGTGGCGATGGTTTTCCGGGTCCTCCTGGTCTTGTTGGACTTCCTGGTGCTCCAGGTACAAAAAAGATAGTATAGAGTAATAGAGTAAACCATTTAGATTGAACCTTAGCTGGAAATGTCCATTCATCGGAATTGGTGGCCATCACAGCTAAATTGTTGATAGACACAAGAAACTGGAGTAACTCAGTGGGACAGACAGCATGTCTGGAGAAAAGGAGTAGGTGATTTTTCTACTCTAAACGTCACCTATTCCTTTTCGCCAGAGACGCTGTCTGGCCTACTGAGTTACTCAAGCTTTTTGTGCTTACCCTCAGTTCACACCAGCATCTGCAGTTCCTTCCTGCACGGCCAAATTATTGTTGACTTATGTATCCTAAATAAAAAGTGGGCGTGTAAATAGGAGCTAAAACGACATGCTATAAGATTAATGTACATATGCCACTTAATGTTAGTTGCTCCAATGTGTGTGTTGGCACCAGTGCCAACCAGATCAAAAGTGACTTCAGCAGACTCTTTCAAACAGATCCTTTTACTTGACCAGAGTAGTCTACTCCTTAAAAGGAGAGGGACACTTGTTTTCCTTAACCCATGGTGACGAAGAGTAGAAAAGAAAAATTACTGCAAGCTGTCCTGACTATCTTCTCAAGATTAGACTCAAAGCAACATTTAAAAAAAAAAACACATCTTCACTCAACTGTATACAGCAAAAGGGTAGACCAGAAAAGAGAGGCACTCTTTTGAATAACATATGTGTATTGGTTTAATTTCTCCTTTGGATTGTTCCAACTTAATAACAGGTTTGAATGAACTATTTTGCCAACAGGTGAGGTAACCGACCCTGGGGCATCCAGGTCCATCGGGAGAGAAAGGACAACCTGGGCGTGATGGGATTCCTGGCCCAGCTGGTCTGAAGGGAGATGCAGGTTACTTTAATTCCTCAAAATCCAATGCTTCAAACAGAATTTGTACCTTACACTTAGAGATAGATCATGCAAGACATTCCAAAGCGCTCTGCAGAAAAATAAGCCAAAAGGAGGCTTCGCCATGGGAGGAAGGTCAGACGGACGATAGACACAAATGCTGGAGTAAACTCAGCGGGACGGGCAGCATCTCTGGAGAGAAGGAATGGGTGACGTTTTGGGTCGAGACCCTTCTACAGACTATAGTCAGGGGAGGGGAAATGGGAGATAAAGACGGTGATGTAGAGAGATATAGAACAAATGAATGAAAGATATGTAAAAAAGTAACGATGATAATGGAAACGGGCCATTTTAGCTGTTTGCTAGGTGAGAACGAGAAGCTGGTGCGACTTGGGCGGGGGAGTGATGGGGAGAGAAGGGAATGCAGGTCAGAACAGACCACAGGACTCAGTCATTGTGAAGAATTTAATAAGGACAGAGAAACAAAGGTGGAGCGGCTCGAGCATTGATTTCAGAGCGGTGCTGATGCCTGCTGTTCATGATGAAGCAAAAACGCTGGGAGACGTATGCGAGGACAGAGTTGAAAGATCAAAGGAAACAGGAGGGAAGGGGTTTGTCGATTGGGAAGGTAGGGACTGATTGAAAACTACGAAGAGGGATTGTAAATTAGGTGAATTAGGGACTGTTCTACTCAGTAAAGCTGAGTGTTGAATGAGTGTGACATAATGCGGTACAAGCTGGAGACAGTGAAGGTGACTGGTGGTTTTCTGACATAACAGGTTAAATTGTCTAATGGTTCTTCAACCTTGCTGTTTAACAAAGGCAAGGAAGAGAGGACAAGAAAGCATAGTTCATGGAAGGCTACAAGTTCCTTATTAACAATGCTGATGGTATTACAATTTATCAAAATCATACTATGTGATACACTTGTTTTTCAAATATACCCTTTATATTTTATATACAATTGATGGTACAATGATGTATCAAAATCATGCCACAGGAGATATACCTGCCTTTAAATATGTCCTTACATTTTATATCTGACAGAGTTTTCCCTTTGCAGAGTGAATAAACCAATACAAAATAATAGATTACAATATGTTTACATTTGTTAAAATATTTAAATAGGTATTCACAGGTACAAACTCATCTGGGTTTCAATTCAATTGATCTACTTGTCAATTTAATCTCAAAGATCTCCTCGACTGCAAAGGTGCATTATGGGCCTGTCCCACTTGGTGATTTTTTTAGACAACTGCCAGCGACTGTCATGGTCGTAGCAGGTCGCTGAAAAAACGGCGACAACCTACATCATCCTGGCGACAACCTACGACAGCACCTACGTCAGGAGAAGTCAAACTACGCTCATTTAGCGGTGACCGGAATGACGCCACGACTTTTTGCGCAACTGAGGACACTAGACAAACTAGACGCCCTTAGTTGCTTAAAAAATCGCCTGTGGGACAGGCCCATTAGTCACACTTCAGGTGCCCTTGATTCTGCTGGATTGTCTTCGTGCCCGGCCCATGTGTCGTTTAATAGTTTCTGCTCTGCTTCAGTGTGCAGTGAGAAATTTACCAAAATGATTTGGGGATGAACATTTTATGTTTCAAGTTTTGCTCTAAGTTAATGGAAAAGAAAATGAGGATAGATACACAACAAGTAAGTGAATCTGTACCAATTATTTACATTAATACCCAAAGTCGATATCATGCCTCACGAGATTCGATAACTTATGACTCCCAGATTGAGTTCAAGGATCAAATGCAAAAGCTCTCTCTCGAAGCTGCCTTATTCCACATGTTGAGCAGTTGAGATAGTTGATGCAGATCGTCTGCCCTGACGCTGCGATGGGAACTCCTGAAACAAACAGCAATTTTGCTTGAGTGCAGTTTTTTGTTTCTCAAAACCAACAGGACAAACAAAATCTCTAATCCATAACAAGCTGAAACACAGGGCTGCATGGAGGTGCCGCAGTAGAGTTGCTGCCTTACAGCGCCAGAGACCCAGGTTCGATCCTGACTACAGGTGCTGCCTGTACAGAGATTTACGTTCCTCCCATGACCATGTGGGTTTTCTCCAGGTGCTCCGGTTTCCTCCCACATTCCAAAGGCGTACAGGTTTATAGGTTAATTGGCTTTGGTAAATTGTCCTTGGTGTGTAGGACACACACACTTAGTTAGTGTATGGGGATCGCTGGTTGGCACAGGGTCTCTTTTGCGCTGTATCTCTAAACTGATCTAAATGTAAACACAGCCTTTGTTTCATGATTATCTTCATTTTGCTATCTCCAGGTCCGCCGGGTCATGGCCACCCAGGTTCCCCTGGTCTTTCAGGAATCCCAGGTAATTAAGAACTCAGAAAATAATCAATTGCGTAATTTAGTGAAACACGTCTTCTAATGTCACAGCATTAGAATGCTGTCGATTCCTATTAATGTTCAATTGAGTGAGGCTTTTAATACAAGTAAAGATTAATTGTATCTTCTTAATGATAGATGTCTGCACATGAGAACCTACATAGTAATCAGATCGATGTACAGTGGCTTGCAAACGTTTTCATACCCCTTGAACTTTTCCACATTTTGTCACGTTACAACCACAAACGTAAATGTATTTTATTGGGATTTTATGTGATAGACCAACACAAAGTGGCGCATAATTGTGAAGTGGAAGGAAAATGATACATGGTTTTCAAATTTTTTTACAAATAAAAAACTGAAAAGTGTGGTGTGCAAAAGTATTCAGCCCCCCTGAGTCAATACTTTGTAGAACCACCTTTCGCTGCAATTACAGCTGCAAGTCTTTTGAGGTATGTCTCTACCAGCTTTGCACATCTAGAGACTGACATTTTTGCCTATTCTTCTTTGCAAAATAGCTCAAGCTCGGTCAGATTGGATGGAGAGCGGCTGTGAACAGCAATTTTCAAGTCTTGCCAGAGATTCTCAATTGGATTTAGGTCTGGACTTTGACTGGGCCATTCTAACACATGAATATGCTTTGATCTAAACCATTCCATTGTAGCTCTGGCTGTATGTTTAGGGTCGTTGTCCTGCTGGAAGGTGAACCTCCGCCCCAGTCTCAAGTCTTTTGCAGACTCTAACAGGTTTTCTTCCAAGATTGCCCTGTATTTGGCTCCATCCATCTTCCCATCAACTCTGACCAGCTTCCCTGTCCCTGCTGAAGAAAAGCATCCCACAGCATGATGCTGCCACCACCATGTTTCACAGTGGGGATGGTGTGTTCAGGGTGATGTGCAGTGTTAGGTTTCCGCCACACATAGTGTTTTGCATTTAGGCCAAAAACTTCAATTTTGGTCTCATCTGACCAGAGCATCTTCCTCCACATGTTTACTGTGTCCCCCACATGGCTTGTGTCAAACTGCAAACGGGACTTATGGCTTTTTTTCAACAATGGCTTTCTTCTTGCCACTCTTCCATAAAGGCCCGATTTGTGGAGTGCACGACTAATAGTTGTCCTGTGGACAGATTCTCCCACCTGAGCTGTGGATCTCTGCAGCTCCTCCAGAGTTACCTTGGGCCTCTTGGCTACTTCTCTGATCAATGCTCTCCTTGCCCGGCCTGTCAGTTTAGGTGGACGGCCATGTCTTGGTAGGTTTGCAGTTGTGCCATACTCTTTCCATTTTCGGATGATGGATTGAACAGTGCTCCGTGAGATGTTCAAAGCTTGGGATATTTTTTTACAACCTAATCCTGCTTTAAACTTCTCCACAACTTTATCCCTGACCTGTCTGGTGTGTTCCTTGGGCTTCATGATGCTGTTTGTTCACTAATGTTCTCTAACAAACCTCTGAGGCCTTCACAGAACAGCTGTGTTTATACTGAGATTAGATTACACACAAGTGGACTCTATTTACTGATTATGTGACTTCTGAAGGCAATTGTTTGCACTGGATTTTATTTAGGGGTATCAGAGTAAAGGGGGCTGAATACTTTTGCACACCACACTTTTCAGTTTTTTATTTGTAAAAAAAATGTCCTTCCACTTCACAATTATGCGCCACTTTGTGTTGGTCTATCACATAAAATCCCAATAAAATACATTTACGTTTGTGGTTGTAATGTGACAAAATGTGGAAAAGTTCAAGGGGTGTGAATACTTTTGCAAGCCACTGTATGTGTTGAAAAATTAACAGTGAAGATGTAAACAATGCTGAACCTGAGATTTAAAGTAGCCTCCCCCAAGCATTACACAATGACATTATGTTTACCTCTGGCTCAGGACAATAAATATCGCAGTGAAAACGGTAAACTGAAGTGACACTGACTAAAACTGGAGGTCACTGTAAGGTCATTGGTGCAGAATGCTATTACATTATTCAGAGGGCAGTGTTGGACAGAGAGTAGAGTGATTGTGAGTTACAATCTGTGACTAAACAAATTGTGCGGGTAGACAAAAATGCTGGAGAAACTCAGCGGGTGAGGCAGCATCTATGGAGCGAAGGAAATAGGCAACGTTTCGGGTCGAGACCCTTCTTCAGACCCAAAACGTCGCCTATTTCCTTCGCTCCATAGATGCTGCCTCACCCGCTGAGCTTCTCCAGCATTTTTGTCTACCTTCGATTTTCCAGCATCTGCAGTTCCTTCTTAAACAAATTGTGCAAGTGCATTTATTTTCAGATTAATGATTATTTCAGAGTAGTATTTGTCTACAATGTAGTGAAGAGATTTAAAATGTGTGATAGCTGAGTCTGAGGCAGAGGTTGCATTATAATCCAGGTGTTCAAATAATGTGCATGGAAAGATCCAAGGTTTTATGGTACGTGTGTGTAACACCCGAGATAGTTTGTGTCTAGCGTTATTCCTGTTGGTGCTGTTTTGGAGAGACCAGTGTTGGACGTAAACATGGAAGTGGTTATAAACATGGAAGAGACATAAGTTCAGAATCTTTTGAAAACCCCAGACCTATTGTAAATAAAGCCAGTTACCTGAAGGTGTCATGCTAAGGTCCTCTTGCCATTTGTTGAATGGGAGAATTGTGGTGACTCTGAACACTGAATGTGTGGATTGCAGGCACAATGCCACCAATGATCATTTAAGATGGGGGAATCATGTCCTGGCTGACAGCAGCCCACTGCATTGTGTTAAAGCCAAGAGATGCATTCCCGCTTCTTCAAGCAACATGAAAATATAATACAAAAAATAATATTATGATGCAGATTTTAAAGAGCCACATCAAGGGCTTTTAAGAAATGTTGTTTCATTGGCCCATAGTAAACAATAAATGGATAGAGCATCAACAACATACTCTCACCTCTCTGCAGTTTACAATTACAATACATATTCCAGCTCTAACCAATTAATGTAATGTATAACCTATTATACTGAAAAGTAATCCTGTCATACAGTGGCGCTCAGTTGCTAGATCATAAGATCTTATGAATTACTCCTTGATGATCTGTGATTGGAACCCTGTAGCCATGAACATCAGTTGATTCACTAAAGTGAATAACCCTGTTGCCAGTGGCAGCCAACCTTTGAACCATTGAAGAATATTGCAACAACAGAAACATGAATGTGCCTGGAGACAGCGCTGTTGAGATTCCATTTATATTTGTGCATGTATTATGTTCTAAGAACATCAAATTCCACCAATTGAGTAAGGACCTTTTAAAATTTGTCCACAATATTTAGTATTATGTGAGAATCAAGACAGTGAAGATTCTGGCAACGGCTGAAAAATGGCCGCAGATGGGAGCCATGAATTGTTTCTCTTTCCACGGATGTTGCCTGACCTATTGTTTATTCGGTATTTCATCGAAAATTCTGAATTGTTTCACACATGGATTACTTGCATTGCTATTTAAATATGTAAAGGTCGTTTATTAGCTGAGGAAAGAAATGACCTATTTAAGAATAATTAATCTTATGTGCATTTCAATAGCTCTCAAGTGCCTCACCATCTATTGTTTTCCTATGTAGGATCAAAAGGAGATCCAGGTACTCCAGGTATCCCGGGTTCTCCTGGAGCACCAGGTCTTAAAGGTGACCCTGGTTTCCCTGGATTTGGAGGACAGCAAGGCCCACCAGGTCCACCTGGACAGCCAGGACATTCATTGGAAGGCCCAAAAGGTGTACCAGGAACTCCAGGCCAGTCGGGTCGACCAGGTAAATCTGGGAGAAGGGGAAGATGAGGACACTGCCTTCTCCTACACACTTGTGCACTATTTGCATGTGTGCAAAGTTGCTGTTTAATTTGTAGCAGAGATCACTGAAATCACAATTGTCCGCCATGTTTGTACCTTCTCGTTACCACACACAGGCACATGTTTCTTGGCATATGTTACATCATTTGTACATTTGACTTTCAGAATGTTATGTGCACATTCTCTTCAATGTTTTCACTGGCTTGGTCATATTCTGATGATTGCACTTTATGGATTATGGATATATATATATATATATATATATATGTATATAGTTATTTAAAATGTACCTGAATGCTGGATGGAAAATGGAAAATGGACAATGGAAAAAGGAGGAGGGCAGATAGTGAAGTCAAGAAAATAGCCTTTGCTCTTAATTGAAAGGAGGAAGATGTTTCGTTAAATATTATGCTCCTCTTCAAGGTTGTATTTTTGTATCAGCATGTGGATTGTAAGTCTCATATGTTACCAAATGAAATGGTTTTCTATGCAGTGTCGGAATATAAATATATTGCACATAGGTAGGTAGCGGAGAGACTTCTACTTTTGCTTGTTCGAGGGTAATGGGCCTGTCCCACTCAGGCGACTACAAGCGACTGCTGCAAAATTTTCAACATGTTGACAATTTTTCGGCGACAGTGGCGACAATTTTTGTTGTCATAGGTTGTTGTAGGTTGACGTAGGTGCTGTCGTAGGTTGTCGCCAGGTGTCGTAGGTGAATTCCATTAAAACTAGTCCCTGGCAGTCACCTAAAGCGTCGCCTAAGTGGGACAGGCCCTTAAGAGTTTCCTGAAATTCCATACTGGTTTGTTGGGGATGCAGCTTGATAAATGTATGGTGAATGGTTTCAGAGATGGTTAGTTTCTGTGGGACACACTATGTGGGAAGGATGTGGAGGAGTGCAAAGAAATCGTGACTATCCTGGAGATGGGAGGTCTTGCTGAGCGTACCTCTGTGTCGCTGTTATAAGTTTCATTCTCTATTTCCTATCCAGCAGCTCACCAGTCTGAGCGGTTGCCAATTGAAATATCCAAGAGCAGGGGATGCAGTTTGAGAGGTCTGGGGACAGCCCTCAGCGGTCACTAGGGGGTGTAGGTTGGAGATGGACACAGGCGGATGGCTGATGATAGCAAGGCTGGAGATCAGTGGCCAATAGCTTCCGTAGGGGGGCTCAGGATGGCGGGGGGGGGGGGGGGTCTTGCCGCTCCTATGCTCCTAGATCTGCCCCTCGAGAACCAGCAGCTTCCTCTATTATCCTAAGCATCACGATATTTGCTAGCATGTTACATTTCTATCAGGCTCCCGACACACTCTGCCAGACTTGGTTCAAATAAAATAACACGGCAACATGGCTCATAAGCACATGGGATTTCCATGAAAAAACGCATTGGTTGAAGGTTGTGTTTCATATTCTCTTTAGCCCTCAATCCTGCCCGCACATCCAGCCCACTTCGTGAGAGAGTCTTTCCCACGTTGTTCTTATTGATAGGGGACAAAAGTGCTTCTGAAGATTGCTCATCTCACAGCAGAGTGTCCAAAAAGCATAATATTGCAGATGCCAGAAATCCAAAACTAAACCCCAAAATGCTGGAATAAGCTGGGTAGGCAGTGTCTGAGAGTTACTGTTTTATGTCCATCTGAAACATTAAATCTCTCATTCTTTCTCTCCATAGATACCATAGATTTTAATTGACCTGTCAATAATCCTTGCACGTTTGGTACTTTAGGTTTTTATTACTGGGGAACGTGTAGTTGTCAGTGAATAATCTTTTGATATGATGTCAAAATGTAGGAGTTGGTCATTCTGTTGAGACTATTGAAGCCAACAATAAGAATTTTACTTTAGAGTTTAGATAATTTTAAGTCTTATTTCCAAATGAGGAAACCCATGGGTTAGGGAAATGTATCTGTCATGTGACAGAGGAGTGTCGTTGTTCTATCTTTGATTTGATGAATTCCAAGATGGCGCCCTACCCAGGCGACTGTTTGCATGCTAGTCACAGAAGCAGCTTTATATATTACAATTGCTCCACACTTTTAAATCTCTACTCCTACAGCAACATTCCTTATTCACTTATCGTGTATCTATACACTGTAAATGGCCCAATTGTAATCATGTATTGTCTTTTTGCTGACTGGATAACACGCAACAAAAGCTTTTCACTGTACTTCAGTACACATGACAATAAACTAAACTGAACTGAAAAATAAAGAATCATCACAAGAGCACGATTAAATGGGAACAGCACGCTAGGCCGCTAAAGTCTGTATGACTGTTCATTACGATCATGGCTGATCTATGCTGGCCTCACTGCTCTTCTGTACTAGTTCCTCACACCCCCAGTTCCTTAGTCTTTCAAATATTTATCCATCTCCACCTTAAATGTATCTAATGAAATGGCTTCTGGTCCCCATGAGGGTAGGGGATTATAGAGATCCCCAAGAAAGGGCGGTAGAGTTGCTGCCTTACAGCAAATGCAACGCCAGAGACCCGGGTTCGATCCCGACTACAGGTGAAGTCTATACAGAGTGTGTACTTTCTCCCCGTGACCTGCGTGGCTTTTCTCCAAGATCTTCGGTTTCCTCCCACACTCCAAAGACGTGCAGGTTTGTAGGTTAATTGGCTTGGTAAATTTGAAACAAAATTGTCCCTAGTGGGTGTAGGATAGTGTTAATGTGTGGGGATCGCTGGTCGGCGCGGACCCGGTGGGCCGAAGGGCTTGTTTCTGCGCTGTATCTCTAAACTAAACTAAAAAAAGAGATGAAAGAGGGAGCACAGATATGAACAAAGAGAAAATCTACTTAAATTACCAAGCTAGCTCATTCTGGCTTCTGAGCCACATTGGAAAATAAACCTCAACTAAAAAGCATTGAAGAAGTATTGTAGGGATTAATCACTCAGTGAGGTAAATCAAGATTCAAGATTCAAGAGAGTTTATTGTCATGTGTCCCAGATAGGACAATGAAATTCTTGCTTTGCTTCAGCACAACAGAATATAGTGGGCATGAATAAATACAGAACAGATCAGTGTGTTCATATACCATTGAATATATATATACACACATAAATAATCAGATAAAGTGCAATGGGCTATTAATGATCAGATTTTTGTTTGAGTTGAGTTTAATAGCCTGATGGCTGTGGGGAAGATGCTATTCCTGAATCTGGATGTTGCAGATTTAAGGCTCCTGTACCTTCTGAAGGCAGCGGGGAGATGAGTGCACGTGGAAGCTGTTAATACACTTATGCTCCTATTTAACAGCTGGTGGCTGTCTTTGAAATAACATCACTATTGGATTTGTTTTACCTTCCTGACTTTAAAAGAGGAACTCAGCCTGACGTTCAGATTTTATTAAGTGTTTAATCAATAGACCAAAGACACACTCTGGCAAGCCTTCTGAAAAGTTTAGATTTGGGTTAGGATGTCCAGTCTTGATGGCCGTCAAACCTTTAGAAATTGGTTTGTTTCCACCAGCCTGCAGTGACCATCAAGTGATTGCCTCGTTCACCCATTGTGACAGGATCTTCTTGTTCTGTACACAGTGTCTTTAGCCAAGCAGTCACAGTGGCACAGCGGTAGAGATGCTGCCTTACAGCAAAATGCAGCGCCAGAGACCCGGGTTCGATCCCGACTACGGGTGCTGTTTGTATGGAGTTTGTACGTTCTCCCCGTGATCTGCATGGGTTTTCTCCGAGATCTTTGGTTCCCTCCCACACTCCAAAGACGTGCAGGTTTGCAGGTTAATTGGCTTGATTAATTGGCTTGATAAAAATGTAACATTGTCCAGTGCTGAGTGATGCCGTACCTGGAGCTTCTCAGCGTACTACATCCAGATCCAGCCCTCGGTGCCTACACTTACAGCACTACAATCGGGTATTGGTTAAAAAGCATCCCATAGTCAACCATCCAGTCAGCATTTCCTCTTTAGACTTGCATAGAATGAGTAGCCAAAATAGGCAAAGTGCCTGAAGGTTACTGACCACTGTAATATGTTCTTTTGCAATATGTTTTTCAGAGACATTGAGAAACTGTGTGTCTATGCTTTAGGAAATTAACTTTTCTTGTCATTGGCTTCCAAATTCCACAGGAAAGATGTGCAAAATGTTATATATTTAAATCCCCTTCTCTCCATTATTTGTAATTGGATCAATGCGTTAAAAATCCTGATATTAAAAAAAGTAGTCGCTCCACATTTTTTACTTCTACAAGAGAAGTCTTTTACTTCTACAAGACGATCTACAAAGCACTGTAAAAAATAAGTAAACTGATGCATGGGATCACTATAGCTTGCAAGTTTTCTCCATGTAGGATGCCATCCTAACTTAAAATAAATCAATGTCTTCACTTTTTCTTGGTGCAAATCACAGCATATCCCTCACCTCCAATGACACAGTGGGAGTATATATTCCACAACAAAAAAACAACCAGTTTAAATACTGGTCATAAGGTCATAAGTGATAGGAGCAGAATTAGGCTATTTGGCCCGATCAAGTCTACTCTGCCATTCAATCCTGGCTGATCTATCTCTCCCCATTTTCCTGCCTTCTCCACATAACCCCTGACATCCGTACTAATCAAGAATCTATCTCTACCAAAAAATATCCATTGACTTGGCCTCCTGTGGCAATGAATTCCACAGATTCACCACCCTCTGACTAAAGAAATTTCTCCTCATCTCCTTCCTAAAGGAACGTCCTTTAATTCTGAGACTATGACCTCCGGACCTAGACTCTCCCACTAGTAGAAACATCCTCTCCACATCCACTCTATCCAGGCTTTTCACTATTCGGTAAGTTTCAATGAGATTCCCCCTCATCTTTCTAAACTCCAGCGAGTACAGGCCCAGTGGCATCAAACGCTCATCATATGTTAACCCACTCATTCCTGGGATGATTCTCTTAAACCTCCTCTGGACTCTCTCCATAGCCAGCACACCCTTCCTCAGATATGGGTCACAGAATTACCATCAATGATCTTATCCTGTAAACAATTAAAATAATGAGGAAAATCCACTCAGCAGAACTTTTAACACAAAATGGAAAATTGTGCAAAGCCATCTAACTATTAATCTAAGAATGGCTGAGTTCCACTTTTTCTGCTTATATTGAGTCTTTGCTGCAGTTATACATTGTTATTTTAACTGACTTATTAAGTTTCCAACCAGCAGTATTGTTTGTCATATGGTATATCTGACGCATCTAATGATGAACTTTGGTTGAATCTTGATCCTCCTCAGGTCCATCAGGTTAGCACTTTAAGCAATAATTAACTTGCATGAATTAGAATTATGACAACAGTAATGTACAGAATATTGAGCAATAAAGTGAGATGAATTTTCATTGCCTTTTAACTAAAATGTGGATCTTTTCAACACATTTCACAGAAAATCCTGAGCGCTGTTGTTCCAAACTCTATTAATTTTTGAAACTCCTGTCTCCAAAACAAATTACATTCTCTTCCAAACAGGAGTGAGATTTTGGATTGTTCAATTAATTTTTAACAGAATACAACTGCACGACTGTGGAATGTAAAAAATAAATGGTACAAACTGTGTAGGTGGAGAAAAGAGTCCAGGAATGGATAACTTACCAATTTGTAGGTTTACCGTATAACTCAATTTGCACCAAGGACCTGATTTCCCTTTAAAACTCCTGTGGACTGTGTGAAGAAGTTCACCTTTGTCACTTGCACTGGCATATCATCATATAAATCAAATTTGCTTGGAGCAGAGTACATGCGATTCCTGATTTTCAGTCATGAGTTTAACTCTTGTGACCAAAGACAAATTTCTCCCACCCCCCCACCCCCCGTCCCTTTTAAACAGAGGCAATGACAGGAAAGCTAGGCCTCACTTTTAGCCAATTTCGGGTGACATTTGAAAGCATTGAAGGGAGGTACTGGGATTTTGTGTTCCTGTACATTTAAAGCTTTACAAAGGCAAATGGACTCATCGACAGGGCCTGTTAATGTCAACCGCAGGGAGTCTACAGAAGATCGTTCTAAGATGACTTTCCATTAAGATTAGCAGAGTACTCTTTTTAATATTCCTGACAGACTTTTACGAGGCTATTTCTGCTTTTCTCATCACCTATCATCTTCCATTGCATGGCCAAACATTAGAAATTGAAATTAAAAGCATTTAAAAAATTGAAAGTAATACAGGCCATTTCCCACCACAAAAAGTGGGGGGATATATCCCCCATCCACCCCTCCCCCCCGGGATCGACGCCAGTGCCTTCCACGGTATAGAACATTTGACAAAAAAACTTTTAAATGAGTTATAATTTCAAGTGCTATTTTTTTGTTTGTAGTTGGAAATTGCATTAGAATTATACATTTCAATGCACTGCCTCTTGCCCAGAGTAGGTGAATCGAGGACCAGAGGACAGATTTAAGGTGAAGAGGAAAAGATTTCATAGGATTCTGAGGGGTAACTTTTTCCACACAAAGGGTGGTGGGTGTATGGAACAAGCTGCCAGAGGAGGTAGTTGAGGCTGGGACTATCCCAACATTTAAGAAACAGTTTGATACATAGATAGGACAGGTTTGGAGGGATATGGACCAAAAGCAGGTAGTGTAGCTGGGACATGTTGGTGGGTGTGGGCAAGTTGGGCCGAAGGGCCTGTTTTCACACTGTATCACTCTATGACTAAATTATACCTCCACCATGCATGAATCCTTCAAAATCAAGTGGACGATATTTATTGCCATGTACTCAAGCATTGAGTGATGCATTAAAGGGTTATTGCAGGGTTTCAGCAGTCAGATTTCTAAGAAGCATGCAACACATGGATACGTATAGCAGGGGACATCTAAAAATTAATGTGTGAATCTTCATGGTAATGTTGTTGCATTTAGTTTAGATTAGTTTAGTGTAGAGATACAGCGCGGAAACACGGCCTTCGGCCCACCAAGTCCCCACCGACCAGTGATCCCCGCACATTAACACTATCTTACACACACTGGGGACAATTTTACATTTACACCAAGCCAATTAACCTACAAACCTTTACGTCTTTGAAGAGTGGGATGAAACCGAAGATCTCAGTGAAAACCCACGCAGGTCTCGGGGTGAACGTACAAACTCCGTACAGACAAGCACCCGTAGCCAGGATGGAACACGGACCTCTGGCGCTGTGAGGCAGCTGCTCTACCGCTGCACCACCATGCCACCATACTGTTTTGTTAACAGTAACCAATTTATTAACATGGAGGATAGTCTATACTTTCAGTACTGTTCTAAATGATCATTTATGCCCAGGGGGAGGAAAATCAGGCCCTTGAATACATGAGACTCTTCTTTGCAAATCCTGTGTGGTCCAAAAATGTGTAAATCTTCAGTACACTGCCATTCCCAATAACTGCAGATATTGTGTGCAGTTAATCCATCAAATACTTCACTCCACCATTTTAACAGTGGTGCTAACTTGCTCATAATTTTTTTTAACGTTAGAGAGGAGAATTGATGGGAATATTTATCGGCAGGTGTAGTCACAACATTCTTGTCACAAGGCCAGCACGATGGCACAGCGGTAGAGCTACTGCCTTACAGTGCCAGAGACCCTGGTTCAATCCTGACCACAGGTGCTTGTCTGTACGGAGTTGTACGTTCTCCCCGTGACCTGCATGGGGTTTCTCCGAGATCTTCGTTTTCCTTCCACAATCCAAAGACGTCCAGGTTTGTAGGTTAATTGGCTTGGTATAAACATAAATGTAAAATTGTCCCAAGTGCGTGGGGTGGTGATAATGTGCGGGGATCGCTGGTTGGTGCAGACCCGGTGGGCCGAAGGGCTTGTTTCCGCGCTGTATCTCTAAGCTAAACTAAACTAAATATTTTTCCTGTGCATAGAAGTTAATAAATAGAACTTTACTTTTTGGATTATTTAGTTTACCTGTTTCTTCTTACTGATTTCAATATGGTGAGATTATTCTGAGTGGATAGCTTTGGGTATTTCTGTTGCATGCTTCTATAAAGTGAATAACATTATACAGCTAAATCTAAACAGCTGTTGGTATTTTATGGACTAACGTAAACTTTTCCTGTTTGAAATAGTCCTTATTTTCCCTTTGCTCAAAAGGATATTGCAATCCTTAATCTTCTGGGAGTGCCAGTGTCAACCAATTTAGCATTTGATAAATGAAGCAATAATGTTGCTCTGTATGTGTAAAGCCTAGAAGAATTGTGTTTGTGGAATAGTTTTGTAACAGGCTTGTGAAGTTTCTAACCACCATTCTCATTCTGTACTGTGCAATGCACTGACCATTCCAACCAAGAATCCGGATCTTAATAAACTTTGACAATCCGAGGTCCTCAGGTTAGATTCTTAACTGTCAGCAATTATTATAGACAATAGACAATAGGTGCAGGAGTAGGCCATTCGGCCCTTCGAGCCAGCACCGCCATTCAATGTGATCATGGCTGATCATCCCCAATCAGTACCCCGTTCCTGCCTTCTCCCCATATCCCCTGACTCCGCTATTTTTAAGAGCCCTATCTAGCTCTCTCTTGAAGGCATCCAGAGAACCTGCCTCCACCGCCCTCTGAGGGCAGAGAATTCCACAGACTCACCACTCTCTGTGAGAAAAAGTGTTTCCTCGTCTCCGTTCTAAATGGCTTACTCCTTATTCTTAAACTGTGGCCCCTGGTTATGGACTCCCCCAACATCGGGAACATTTTTCCTGCCTCTAGCGTGTCCAAACCCTTAACAATCTTATATGTTTCAATGAGATGCCCTCTCATCCTTCTAAACTCCAGAGTGTACAAGCCCAGCTGCTCTATTACTTGGCATGCTGTTGTTGTTTGCTGGGCTGGTGGTGGGACGAACTGTATAAACTTTGTTTTCATTAACAGAATTTGCCATGAGGAGCAGCAATGACTTGCAATAGTCATAGAGTGATACAGAGTTGCAACAGGCCCTTTGGCCCACTTGCCCACACCGGCCAACATGTCCCAGCTGCATGAGCCCCACTTGCCCGCGTTTGGTCCATATCCTTCCAAACTTGTCCTATCCATGTATCTGTCTAACTGCTTCTTAAATGTTGGGATAGTCCCTGCCTCAACTACCTCCTCTCATACACCCTCCACCCTTTGTATGGAAAAGTCACCCCTCAGATTGTTATTAAATCTTTTCCCCTTCACCTTAAAACTATGTCCTCTGGACCTTGATTCATCTACACTGGGCAAGAGACTGTATGCATCCATAAACAAGAAGCTTTGGATTATTTATTTATTAAAGAGAGAGTTATATTTAATTAATGGTTTGATAGTTCTGCCATTCACAGTTTATCAATTAAAAATATATCATTTTAATACATATCAAGATTTGCTGGTACTTGTCTGGTCTTGTAACAGCATTAAGCAAGTGTGGTGGGGTGTTCTAGAGCAGCGCTTCTTAAACTGGTGAATGGTTCACCCAAGTGCAAATGAATTATTTTGGGGTGAATGAAACTAGAGGGGTGAATGAAGGGTGAATGACTTAATTCATTCAGATATTTATATATTTTTTCTATACTTAAAAAAGGCATTGCCATTAAAGTGGTTACTAAGCTCTTATTGTTTTTAATGGCAGTGGAGCTGGAAATTTGATGTTTTTTTCTCTCTACCTATGGTGTTCTAATTTCAAAGTAGCGGCATATTTCCCAAATTTACTGTAATATAACCTTTTAGGGAAGACCAGACGAGCTAGTGGGATCATAAATATATAAATGGCAACATGGAGGATCGCCGTAGGCAACTGTTGTACTGTAACTTTATTTTGTGCAACAATTTAGCGACCAAAGTTGATATTTGGTGGCATTATGAGCTTTCGTCAGGCAGAGTTATATTAGTTGAATACTAATATATTAAATCACATACTCCATGGTTTTTGAGCTAGTTTTTCAAGAAAAAAACTGCAGTAATCAAAGCCCGAAAGGGTAGGATGGGGCTGAAGCCCAGTTTTAGACGTTGGAATGTTTTTTTTATCATTCTAATAGAATGATTTTCCAACTCCAGTGGTAATTAAACTTTTTTTTCACTCCTAGTTTTCTTTACATATTTTTGGGATGTTCAAAAAGTTGAATAAAATAAGTACTTAAGAAATGAGTTAATTTATGTTTTTTGCTCATGTGACAAAATAAATTATATATAAAATTATACACAAGGGAGAATAAGACGAAAATTACCAAAAAAACATAAGAAAATTTAGTCGATTAAATTTTGTGATAAAGACTCAAAGGTGAATGACACTGAAATAGTTTAAGAAGCATTGTTCCTCCAGTTTGATGACCTCGAAAATTTGACAAACAAGTCAATGCCGTGGTAAAAGCTAGCTTCTTTCAGCTTCGGACGATAGCTAAAATAAAACAATTCCTCCAGTTTGATGACCTGGAAAAGATCATCCACACATTCATCTCCTCCCGCCTAGATTACTGCAACTCCCTTTACACTGGCATCAGCCAATCTTCCCTGTCCCGCCTGCAACTAGTCCAAAACGCCGCAGCGAGACTCCTGACGGGCACCCGAAAAATCACCCCGATCCTGGCCTCTCTCCACTGGCTCCCTGTGCGGTTCCGTATAAACTTCAAGATCCTCCTCCATGTCTACAAAGCCCTCAATGGGCTTGCCCCCACCTACATAAAAAGTCTTCTCACCCACCACTCCACCTCCAGGCCCCTCAGATCGTCCGACTTGGGGTTGCTGAATATCCCACGGTCTAGGCACAAGCTCAGGGGCGACCGCGCCTTTGCGGTTGCAGCCCCTAGACTGTGGAACAGCATCCGCTTTCCCATCAGAACTGCCCCCTCCATCGACTCTTTTAAGTCAAGACTAAAGACTTATCTATACTCCCAAGCCTTTCCTGACGTCCTCTGAATGAGGGCTACATGTATATATGTATGTAGTTTGTTTTGTTGTGCGAGGGCTTTATGTATGTAGTGTTGTATGTATTTAATCTATGAACCACTGTTGTATAACGTTTGTCCCTCCACCAATGTAAAGCACTTTGGCCAACGAGAGTTGTTTCTAATTTTTTTTGTATTTTTTATTTTATTAGAAGTATTGTACATTACAATAATCTGCAATAACGTAAGTTTATACTTTTCTTGTACCACTTCTTATTTTAAACTTTAATAAGAAAAAAGGATAGAAAGAGTTAGTAAAGATAGTAAGTGAGTGATTGAAAGAGTGGTCCAGGAACACCCATATGGACCTAAACCACAAGAAATAGTTAGAGGAAAAAAAAGAGAAAAAAAGAGAAAAACCAAAAGGAGGAAAAAGAAAAAAGCAAACATAAGATAAGATAGGACAATATGAAAGGGATGTACCTACTTCATATCTTTACTCACCCCTCGCCAGGTCCTGAAACCATTTATTATCAACATTTTGTTGCACCCTATGTTTGTAATAAGTCGATAAATGGAGACCAAATCTTTTGGAATTGGTCTTGTTTACCTGCTAAGAGGAATCTCATATCTTCTAGGTGTAACAATTCCGACATATTAGAAGTCCACATTTTTGTCGTTGGCGTGGGAGCATTTTTCCAAAATTTCAGTACAAGTTTTTTTGCCGTTATTAAGCCATAATTAAGGAAACTCCTTTGAAACGAAGTCAGCTCCAAACTTGCTTCTATTGTTCCAAAAATAATCAGTTCTGCATTCGGTTTCAGCTTTATTTTAAATAATTTAGTGAAAATGTCAAAAATTTCATTCCAGAATTTTTGGATTTTTATACAAAAAACAAAAGAATGTGCTATAGTTGCTTCTAGGGTTAGGCATTTATCACAGATAGAAGAGGTATTTGGGTAAAATTTACTTAATTTAACTTTCGAATAGTATAACCTATGTAAAATTTTAAATTGAATTAGAGTACGTCTTACGTTAATCGAGCATTTATGCACATATAACAGGTGTTTATCCCAACTCTCTTTCGAAATTTTTATAGCTAGTTCCTGTTCCCATTCTCTTCTAATCCCATCAGATGATGGAATTTCTATGTTTAAAATGGAATTATACAGGTATGATATTAAATTAGCTGATTCTGCTTTTATATTCATTATCTCATCTAATAGGTCAGGAGACATATTTTGATATTCTCGTGTATATTTTTTCAAATAGTCACGTATTTGAAAGTATTTAAAATATTGATTACTACTCAAGTTGTATTTAAGTTGTAGTTGGTGAAATGTTAAAAAACTTCCATTATCATACATATCTCCAAACGTTTTAATTCCTAATCTATCCCAATTTATAAAAGCTTTATCTATCATAGAAGGTTTAAACGAAGGGTTATTCATTATAGGTGAGAGAAGTGATAGATTTCTTAATTTTAAAGTTAATTTTATTTGTTTCCAAATTCTAATTGTACTATGAATAATTGGGTTTTTACTGTATATTGTATTCTTCATTTTTGTTGGTGAGAGAAGGATCGCTCCTATGTTAAAAGTGGAACAATCCTATCTCCCCATTACTATCCAATCCACCTGCTGGGCCGAATTGTCCAACAGGTGAATCATATTTTTGACATTTGTGGCCCAGTAATAATATAAAAAATTAGGGAGTGATGATCCGCCAGATTCTTTAGGTTTACACAAATGTTTTCTTTGGATTCTGTGGGATTTATAGTCGTCCTGCTTGCTTGATCCCATCCCTACTGTCCTGGTTAAATCCTGTCTGCCCTCTATCTCACCCATCATAACGTCCGTAATTAACTCCTCCCTATCAACTGCTACTGTCCCTACATCTCTCAAAACAGCTTCTGTCACCCCGATTCTAAAAAAAACAGGTTCTGATCTAAACAATCCAAATAATTACCGCCCCATCTCCAACCTCCCATTCATCATTAAACTTCTGGAAAGGACTGTAGCGACACAACTTTAAGTCCACCTTCAAAACAATAACCTCTATGAACCATTTCAGTCCGGTTTTCGCCACAATCACAGCACTGAAACAGCTTTGGTAAAAATTACAAATGATCTCCTTCTCGCAGCTGACACCGGCCACTGATCCTCCTCGACCTCACAGCAGCCTTTGACACCATCTCCCACCCAATTCTTCTGGAACGTCTATCTGCCACCGGCATCAACAACAATGCACTACTATGGTTCAGGTCCTATCTACACGACAGAAAACAGTTTATCCAGGGAAACAAAGTCACATCCACAACTGCCACAGTCACCCATGGTGTTCCTCAGGGATCGGTGCTGGGGCCACTGCTTTTTATCATCTATATTCAACCTCTTGGCAATATTCTCCGTCACTTTGGAATCAATTTTCACTGCTACGCCGATGATACACAACTTTACCTCTCCACAAAACCAAACACCTCCCTTCCCCCAACTGCCCTCACCACCTGTCTTCAAGCTATCAGCAACTGGATGTCACTCAACCTTCTAAAACTCAATGGAAATAAAACAGAAATCATGCTAATTGGCTCAAAGTCCACACTCTCCAAAACCCACCCGTTCACCATTTCAGTTGATGGCTCACCCATACCCACCTCCTCCCATGTCAAAAGTCTCGGCGTCATTCTGGACAGTACACTTTCCTTTGGCCCCCACATCAGTAATATCACACGCTCTGTATATTTTCATCTCCGCAACATCTCCAGACTCCGCCCCTCCCTCTCCAAAGACAATACAAAAGTCCTCATCCACACTCTGGTCACATCCCGCATCGATTACTGCAACGCCCTCCTCACTTGCACCTCCAATAAACTTCTTCATCACCTCCAATGCATTCAGAACTCTGCAGCCCAGATCATCACCCGCACCAGATCATCCATCGGACCACATCACACCCATCCTCACTCAGCTCCACTGGCTCCCTGTGCACCACCGGATTAACTACAAGATTTTACTGCTGACCTTCAAAGCCCTACACCACCTTGCTCCCCAATACCTCTCTGACCTGCTGCTACCATACACTCCTTCCCGGTCACTTCGTTCCTCCTCAGCTGCAATTTTAACTGTCCCCACATTTAGACTCAGCACCATGGGTGCCAGAGCCTTCAGCTGCTCTGCCCCACGTCTCTGGAACACTCTCCCACCTCCCATCCGTCACCTGGACACTATTGATCAATTCAAATCACAACTCAAAACACACCTGTTTAGATTAGCATACCCGACATAACTTCCACCATATTCACCCTGATTTTAATGACTTAAAATGTTTTGTGTATTTTGGGGTTTTTTGTTTTTTGTTTTTAATCAACTAGATTTTAATATTGATAAATGTAACATAGAAACATAGAAAGTAGGTGCGAGAGTAGACCACCAGGCCCATCGAGCCCGCACCGCCATTCGCTCATGGCTGAACACTAAACAGACACCCTTACCCACAAACAGTAGACACAAGACACAGAACACAAGACACTACCCTCCCCTTTATATCGCTATCACCCCTCTCCACCCCAAGAACCGCGTGATCTCCTGGGGGAGGCAAAAAACCGGATAAAAACCCAGGTCCAATTCGGGAAAAAAATCCGGGAAATTCCTCTCCGACCCCAATCCAGGCGATCGACACTTGTCCAGGAGATCACTCAGGTCTTACTATACTAACCATACCTAGGTCCATATCCCTGCCCTCTCCCCGTAGCCCCTTATCCCCTTGGCAGCTAAAAAACCATCTATTTTAGACTTAAATATATTTAATGTTTCTGCTTCCACTGCTCCCTGGGGCAGTGAATTCCATAAATTAACCACCCTCTGGGTGAAGAAGTTCTTCCTCATCTCAGTTTTAAAAGAGCCCCCTCTTATTCTTATTCTTATTCTGTATTGTGATTTTATGTCCTGTAAGGTGTCCTTGGGTGTCTAGAAAGGCGCCAGCAAATAAAATGCATTATTATTATTATATAAAGTTTGAAATATCAGCATCCAATTTAGAAAAAAATTGTTTTGGTAAATATATCGGTATTGACTGGAATAGATATAAAATTTGTGGTAAAAAGATCATTTTTATAGCATTTATTCGGCCTATAAGAGACATCGGAAGAGTTTTCCAGAATTTAATCAGTATTTAATTTATTGAGTAAGGGCATATAGTTTGCATTAAATAAAGATTTATATTTTCTAGTAATTTCAATTCCCAGATATTTAAATTTTTCTGAAACGATTTTAAAAGGGAATTTTAACAGGTGTGTTGGGTCTTGAGGTTTAATCGTCATAATTTCACTTTTATTCCAATTTATTCTATATCCTGAAAAGGATCCAAATTCCTCTATTAAATTTAATATATTTGGTATACTGATTTGTGATTTTGTGATATATAGTAGTACATCATCTGCGTATAATGATATCTTATTATTTGAGTATTTTGTATTATACCCATGGATATTCGGATGTATTCTAATACTTTCCGCTAACGGTTCTATTACAAGAGCAAATAGCAGAGGTGATAATGAACATCCCTGTCTATTTCCCCTTGATAATTGAAATTTCGGGGACAAAATATTATTAGTTAATAGTTAATATTCTTAGTTAATTAGTTAATATTCTGGCAGTAGGCCTATCATATAATAATTTTACCCAAGCGATAAAATTCTCTCCCGTTGCTGAATATCCCGCGGTCTAGGCATAAGCTCAGGGGCGACCGCGCCTTTGCGGTTGCAGCTCCTAGACTGTGGAACAGCATCCCTCTTCCCATCAGAACTGCCCCCTCCATCGACTCCTTTAAGTCTAGACTAAAAACGTATCTGTACTCCCAAGCCTTTCCTGACGTCCTCTGAGCGAGGGCTATATGTATATATGTATGTAGTTTGTTTGTTTATACTATTCTTATAACAAATGTAAAGCACTTTGGCCAACGAGAGTAGTTTTTTAAATGTGCTATATAGATAAATGTGACTTGACTTGACTTGACTGTAGTTCTTCTAGTGTTTTACCTTAACAAACATTCTTCCTTTGTAAATCCCTATCAGCTAGAAAAATCAATAGAGGGAGGCATCTCAATCCAACTCAATGCTTGAAAGTGTAATATTAATTTTTTTTTCTTCTACTTGTTGGAAAATTGCTGTACCACTTGCATTGCTTTAGGTTACAAAAACATTCCAGTGTTTGAATGGGGTCCTACTTAGGAAAAGGTGAGATCTCTGGTTTGGAATCAAGGGAAGTATTCTCAGGGTAAGAAGTCAATGAGTCAGGAAAGAGATGAGAGGTTCCTTTGTTCCGGGCCGTGAACCTTGGAGTTCCGAACATTAGAGAGCTGTGGCTGCTTAATAATTGAATTTATTAATAACTGATATTTATAGTTGTTTGATACTAATAGCCCTGTCCCACAGTACAAGTTCATTCCAAGAGCTCTCCCGAGTTTTAAAAAAATCAAACTCGTGGTAAGCACAGAGAATGAACGTAGCGGGTACGTCGGAGCTCGGGGACGTCTCTTAGCGCTAACGGCAGGTACTCGGGAAGACTCGTTAACGGCAGGCAAGCACGGGAAGACTCGTGAAGATTTTTCAACATGATGAAAAATATCCATGAGAGCCCCGAGTACCGACGAGTGGCCATTACCATAAATCTCCGAGTTCGAATCAGGGCAAACTCGGGAGAACACTTGGAATGAACTCGTACCGTGGGACAGGGGTTTAAGGAAGTCATGAGGACGGGCAAGTATGTCAGCAAAATACTGGGATAGCCGCAAAAACCTGGAGTAACGCAGCGGGTCAGCCAGCATCTGTGGAGAAACGAAATAGGTGACGTTTCGGGTCGAGACTCTTCTTCAGCCTGAAGAAGGGTGTCGACCCGAAAAGTCACATATTCCTTTTCTCCAGAGATGCTGCCTGACCCGCTGAGTTACTCCAGCTTTTTGTGGCTATTGTCAGAATAAACCAGCATCTGCAGTTCCTTCCTACAGACTGGGACAGTCACAGTCCGTTTGACTGGATACCCAAGATCAGAAACACCTACTCTTGTTTTCACTTCAACTCTGGTTTTGATCCCTTGAGTTGGGGTAGAACATCAGCTGATGGGTCAAAGAACCAAACAGAGGTGAGAAGGTTATTTTGTCACTGTGATCCAGACAATTGATCTGAAAAGATGATAGAAGCATATTCAAACAGAATTAGATAAATATTTGAAGGAAAATTATTTTGCAGGGCATTAGGAAAAGGGCACTATTTTGTAGTCCAGAAGAAGCCTCCTCTGTATATTGAATATTGTAGCCAGTTGGGGAGACATCACTAACTCCCAGGAATGATAGGGTTAATGTATGATGAGCGTTTGAAGGCACTGGGCCTGTACTCTCTGGAGTTTAGAAGGATGAGGGGGTACCTCATTGAAACTTACCGAATAGTGAAAGGCTTGGATAGAGTGAATGTGGAGAGGATGTTTCCACTAGTAGGAGAGTCTAGGACCGAAGTCCATAGCCTCAGAATGAAAGGATGTCCTCCCACTGAGCTGGAATTTAGACGGATGAGAGGGGATCTTACAGAAACAAATACAATTCTTAAGGATTGGCAGGCTAGATGCAGGAAAAATGTCCCCGATGATGGGGGAGTCCAGACCAAGGGGTCACAGTTTAAGAATAAGGGGTAGGCCATTTAGGACTGAGATGAGGAGAAACTTTTTCACCCAGAGAGTTGTGAATCTGTGGCATTCTCAGCCACAGAAGGCAGTGAAGGCCAATTCACTGGATGTTTTCAAGAGAGAGTTAGATATAGCTCTTAGGACTAAGGGAATCAAGGGATATGGGGAGAAAGCAGGAACGGGGTACTGATTTTGGATGATCAGCCATGATCATATTGAATGGTGGTGCTGGCTCGAAGGGCCGAATGGCCTACTCCTGCACCTATTTTCTATGTTTCTATGGAAGATGCATGCCAGGTAGGAAAAGATCAGGTTGAGTCTCAATACTTTCTATGCATTGACTAGGAGGCAAGATAGTCAAGGGCACCTTTACATACAGCATAAACACTTTCCTTTAGACATCTTGGGAGAAATTTGGAAAAATAAGTGTAACTTATACAAATGGTTTATATGTCCTAATTTTTTGATACAATGTATATTGATTTATTTTGTTTGAATCCAATTGTTCGGTGTGAAAAAACAAGAGCTGCAGTTATGATTGTGCAAAGTTAATTGTTGAAATTATGGCCAGTGATTTATCTTACTCCAACACTATTAAGCACTAACAACATGTAATGTTTCATAGGCTCCCCAGGTCCAGTTGGTCGCCCAGGAGCTCCGGGACTAGGGGGCATTAAAGGAGATAAGGGCAACCCTGGTCTTCCAGGAGGCCCAGGATTTCCCGGACCAAAAGGAGACAATGGTGCACCAGGACCACCAGTAAGTGAAGATTCAACGGCCTGAGATATATGTTCAAAAACATGATGATTGTGCCTTGTGCAAGTTTCTCTTGCTCTGGACTTTATCTCCAAACACTGGCATTTAACAAAGAGATAGGCGATTAGTGGGCAAAATTAGAGCACATGGTATTGGGGGTATTGTGGCAAAAACAGGAAGGCAGATTATTCTCTGAATGGTGTCATGTTAGGAAAAGGGGAAGTATGGTGCACGGACACCACCATCATCGAGAGTCACTGCTCAGCTAACCTAGAGTTCCTCTTGGTTAGATGCAGACCGTTCTATCTGCCCAGAGAGTTTACCTCCACTGTTGTGACTGCAGCCTATATTCCTCCTGATGCTAATGCCAAGCTTGCAATGAAAGATCTGCATTCTGCCATTAGCAAACAACAGACTCACAACCCCGAGGCAGCCTTCATTGTTGCGGGTGACTTCAATCACTCCAACCTGAAGACTGTACTCCCCAAATTCCACCAACATGTCTCCTTCGCCACTAGAGAAGGCAAGACACTGGACAAAGTCTACACCAACATGGCTGAAGCTTACAAAGCCGTCCCCCTCCCCCACCTTGGACAGTCTGATCACCTCTCATTGTTCCTGCTCCCAAAGTACTCCCCACTCATCAGACGGGTTAAACCCACTGTGAGGACAGTTAAAGTCTGGTCAGAGGATGCGGACTCCACACTTCAGCAGTGTTTTGGAAACACTGACTGGAAGGCGTTTGCAGCCCAGGCCACCCTTGACTCCCACACGGACATTGACTCCTATACATCATCTGTTCTGGACTTTATAAACTCCACCATCAACAGCGTCACCTCCCTCAAACAGGTGACCATATTCCCGAATCAGAAGCCATGGATGAACAGCGAGGTCAGGCTACTGCTGAAAGCACGGGACACCGCTTTCAGGTCAGGCGATGCCCGAGCCTATAGTTCATCCAGGGCTAACCTGAAGAAGGGCATAAAGAAGGCCAAGCACTGCCATAAACTCAGGATTGAGGAGCACTTCAACAACAACTCCGACCCCCGACGCATGTGGCAAGGCATCCAGGCCATCACGGACTTTAGACCCACCAACACCACCCCCACATCCAGTAACGCCTCCTTCCTTGAGGAGCTCAACCACTTCTATGGCCGTTTCGATAGGGACAATCGGCAGTTGGCCATCAAGGTGGTGCTCCCTGCCGATCACCAGCCCCTCTCACTCACCCCCTTCGACGTGTACGTGGCACTGAGTAGGACTAATGCACGTAAGGCTGCTGGCCCCGACGGCATCCCCGGGCGCGTCCTCAGGGCCTGTGCTGCGCAGCTGACAGACGTCTGGACTGACATCTTCAACCTGTCACTTGCCCAAGCAGTTGTGCCCACGTGCCTTAAATCCACCTCCATCGTGCCGGTGCCAAAACACTCCACTGCGGCAAGCCTCAACGACTTCCGCCCAGTTGCACTTACTCCCATCATCGCCAAGTGCTTCGAGAGGCTGGTCCTGGCACACCTCAAAGGCTGCCTACCCCCCACGTTGGATCCCTATCAGTTTGCCTACCGCAAGAACAGGAGTACGGAGGATGCCATCTCAACGGCACTTCACTCCGCCCTCTCCCACCTCGACAACAGAGACACTTACGTAAGAATGCTGTTCATCGATTACAGCTCAGCATTCAACACCATCATACCCTCTAAACTGATCACCAAACTCGGTGACCTGGGCATCGACCCCTCCCTCTGCAACTGGATACTGGACTTTCTAACCAACAGACCCCAGTCTGTTAGGTTAGACAAGCACACCTCTTCAACCCTCACCCTGAACACCGGCGTTCCACAGGGCTGTGTGCTGAGCCCCCTCCTCTACTCCCTCTTCACCTACGACTGCACACCTGTACATGGTACTAACACCATCATCAAGTATGCAGATGATGCAACGGTGATTGGCCTCATCAGCAACAACGATGAGTCGGCCTATAGGGAGGAGGTCCAGCTCCTAGCAGCATGGTGCGCTGACAACAACCTGGCCCTTAACTCCAAGAAGACCAAGGAGCTCATTGTAGACTTCAGGAAGTCTAGGGGCGGCATGCACACCCCCATCCACATTAACGGGAGGGAGGTGGAACGTGTTTCCAGCTTCAGGTTCCTGGGGGTCAACATCTCCGATGACCTCTCTTGGACCAACAATACCTCAACTCTGGTCAAGAAGGCTCACCAGCGTCTCTTCTTCCTGAGGAGACTAAAGAAGGTCCATCTGTCTCCTCGGATTCTGGTGAACTTCTACCGCTGCACCATCGAGAGCATCCTTACCAACTGCATCACAGTATGGTATGGCAACTGCTCTGTCTCCGACCGGAAAGCACTGCAGAGGGTGGTGAAAATTGCCCAACGCATCACCGGTTCCTCACTCCCCACCATTGAGTCTGTCCAAAGCAAGCGTTGTCTGCGAAGGGCGCTCAGCATCGCCAAGGACTGCTCTCACCCCAACCACAGACTGTTTACCCTCCTACCATCCGGGAGGCGCTACAGGTCTCTCCGTTGCCGGACCAGCAGGTCCAGGAACAGCTCCTTCCCTGCGGCGGTTACACTACTCAACACTGTACCTCGGTGACTGCCAATCACACCCCCCCCCCCCCCCCGGACACTCCTCCCACCAGGATTTATTAGATTAGATTTATTTATTTACTGCTCATATTTATGTCGCTCTTCTAGGGAGATGCTAACTGCATTTCGTTGTCTCTGTACTGTACACTGCACAATGACAATAAAGTTGAATCTGAATCTGAATCTGAATCTGAATCTGACAATGAGATCTGGGAGTCCTTGTTCATCAGTCACTGAAGGTAAGCATGCAGGAACAGCAGGCAGTGAAGAAAGCTAATGGCACATTGGCCTTCATAACAAGGGGAGTTGAGTATAGGAGCAAAGAGGTAATTCTGCAGTTGTATCACACCTGGAGTACAGTGTGCAGTTTTGTTCTCCAAATTTATGGAAGGACATTCTTGCTATTGAGGGACTGCAGCTTAGCTTCACCAGGTTAATTCCCGGGATGTCGGGACTGTCATATGTTGAAAGAATGAAACGACTGGGCTTGTATACTCTATAATTTAGGATGAGAGGATATCTTATTGAAACATATAAGATTATTAAGGGATTGGACATGCTAGAGGCAGGAAACGTGTTCCCGATGTTGGGGGAGCCCAGAACCAGGGGCCACAGATTAAGAATAAGGGGTAAGCCATTTAGAACGGAGATGACGAAAAACTTTTTCACCCAGAGAGTTGTGAATCTGTGGAATTCTCTGCCTCAGAAGGCAGGGGAGGCCAATTCTCCAGATGCTTTCAAGAGAGAGTTAGATAGAGCTCTTAAAGATAGCGGAATCAAGGGATATGGGGAGAAGGCGGGAACGGGGTACTGATTGTGGATGATCGGCCATGATCACAATGAATGGCGGTGCCGGCTCGAAGGGCCGAATGGTCTACTCCTGCACCTATTGTCTATTTTGTCTGTTAATAATAAGAAATGTGCGGTGTAGCATTTTTGGAAGTCTAACATGGGCAGGACCTACACAGTGAATGGTAGGACTCTGGGGAGTGTTGTGGAGCAGAGGGATCCAGGAGTGCAGGTGCATGGTTCCTTGAAGGTGGAATCACAGGGAGATATGGTGGTCAATAAGGCTTTTTGTACAGAAGGCCTTCTTCAGTCAGAGTATTGAGTATAGAATTTGAGAGGTCATGGTACATTGGTGACGCTGCATTTAGAGAATTGTGTTCAATTCTGGGCACCATGTTATAGGAAAGATGTCATGATGCTGAAAAGGGTACAGAGAAGATTTACAAGGAAGTTGCCAGGCCTCGAGGGTCTGAGCTATAGGGAGAGGTTGAGTAGGCTGGGTCTCTATTCCTTTTAGTGCAGGAGGATGAGGGGTGATCTTATTGAGGTATATAAAATCATGAGAGGAATAGATTGGCTAGATGCACAGAGATTCTTGCCCAGAGTAGGTGAATCGAGGACAAGAGGACATATGTTTAAGGTGAAGCAGAAAAGATTTAATAGGAATCTGAGGGGTAACTTTTTCACACAAAGGCTGGTGGGTGTATGGAACAAGCTGCCAGAGGCTGGGACTATCCCAAGGTTTAAGAAACAGTTAGACAGGTACATGGATAGTAAGTAAGTAACTAAGTAAGTAAATTGTATTTATATAGCACGTTTAAATCAACTCGCGTTGAAACCAAAGTGCTTTACATAAAAGAAATAATAACGTTTCTGTACATCCATAGAAAAATAAAAAATCGGAAAAATGACATAACACATTATAGAATTCAACAAGAACGTTGAATAGGACAGGTTTGGAGGGATATAGACCAAACCCAGGCAGGTGGGGCTAGTTTAGGTGGGATATGTTGGCCGGTGTGGGCAAGTTGGGCCGAAGGGCCTGTTTCCACGCTGTATCACTCTATGACTCGAAAGCAAATCCTGCTGTTGAGCAGCAAAGGAATCATAAAATTAAAGTTAAACTGAACCAAATAGATAATCTTCACTTACCAAAGTGGTAAAGAGTCTGACAATTAATTTGGAAAAAACAAAGGCCCCTTCAATCTGCTCTACCATTCAGTGACACCATGATTGATACAATCTCGCCTTTAACTCTAATTTCTGCCCAAGCCGCATAGTTCTTAACAAATGTAATAAAGGTAACAATATAATATACAATATTCAAACCTACAAATTGATAGTGGAAATAAATCAGTCGGTCTCCCAAACGTAACACTGCTCTCTCTCCCCACCCCCCCCACCCCCCCCACTGGGGCAGAGTCCCCCTAGTCCTCACCTTTCACCCCATTAGCCGTCACATACAACAAATAGTCCTCCGTCATTTTCGCCACCTCCAATGTGACCCCACCACTCGCCACATCTTCCCATCTCCCCCCCTGCTTTCCGCAAAGACCTCTCCGTAACGTCAATTCTTCCCTTCCCTCCCGCACCACCCCCTCCCCGGGCACTTTCCCTTGCAACTGCAAGAGATGCTACACTTGTCGCTTTTCCTCCCCCCTCGGCTCCATTCAAGGACCCAAGTTCCAGGTGCGACAGAGGTTCACCTGCATCTCCTCCAACCTCACCTATTGCATCCGCTGCTCTAGATGTCAGCTGATCTATATTGGTGAGACCAAGCGTAGGCTTGGCGATCGTTTCGCCGAACACCTCCGCTCGGTCCGCATTAACCAACCTGATCTCCCTGTGGCTCAGCACTTCAACTTCCCCTCCCATTCCGAATCCGACCTTTCTGTCCTGGGCCTCCTCCAAGGCCAGAGTGACTCCCACCGTAAATTGGAGGAGCAGCACCTCATATTCCGCTTGGGCAGTTTGCACCCTAGCGGCATAAACATTGACTTATCTAATTTCCGGTAGCCCTTGCTGTCTCCTCCCCTTCTCAGCTCTCCCTCAGCCCTCGGGCTCCTCCTCTTCCTTTCTCCTTTCTTCTCCCCGCCCCCCCCCCCCCCCACCCTACATCAGTCTGAAGAAGAGTTTCGGCCCGAAATGTTGCCTATTTCCTTCGCCCCATAGATGCTGCTGCACCCGCTGAGTTTCTCCAGCACTTTTGTCTACCTTCGATTTTCCAGCATCTGCAGTTCCTTCTTAAACAGTAAATCCTATCTGTTCTCCATGATTTTTCAGCAATGCATATCAACTTGAGTGCCCAATATGTACAGGTACATATGTTTGTTTCACTGATAAATTCTTGGGATTTTTTTAAAAAGTCAGAAATACTTAACAGGCCTGGCACCATCTGTGGAGAAACAGAATTAATGTTTTAAGTCTCATTTTTCATCAAAACCAGTTAAATGTCATTAGCTCAGTCCGCTCTCCAGACATGCTGCCTGTCCTTGTTGAGTTGGTACAGCATTTTCTTTTTTTATTTCACTTTTATTTTCTGGTACATTTTTGGAGACTTTCTTGATTTCTAATCTTTAGTGAATCCTTACACATGTTAGTGAGGTTAGTGAGAGAAGTCTGTGTTAGGGCGGGCCAGTGGTGCAGCTGTTGGAGCTGCTGCCTCACAAACCCAGAGAAATGAATTTGGTCCTGACCTCAAGTGGTGACTGCGTGGAGTTTCCTCCAGGTGCTCTGGTTTCCTCCCACGTCCCAAAAGTTGTGGGGGTTTGTCAGTTAATTGGCCTCTGTAATTTGCCCTGAGTGTCGGGAGTGGATGAGAAAGTGGGATAAAATAGTCTTGTATGTATGTGCGACCGGTGGTTGGCATAGATTCTGAGCCAAAGGGCCTGGTTCCATGCTTTATCTCCAAACTGAACAAAACAAAACAAATCTGAACTACTCTGAACACAGTGAGTGTTTGGAAAGAACCTATAATCATGTTAAATAAATGATACTTCCAGATTTCATCTGTCTAGTCATTTGGTAACAGGTTAACCTAACCATTTGAAAACTGTTTGCTTCTCATTATTTTTAGGGTAACCCAGGATCATCAGGGTATGATGGAACAAAAGGAGACCCCGGTTCCCCAGGTCTTCCAGGATTTCCAGGTAAGAGAGAAGCTACCAGTGTTTCTCCAAGAGTCCTTCCTGCAGGGATCTAGTCCAACAATTCTTGAAGAAGCATTTGAAAGACGTTTGATGAGGTTCTGCATGGTAGGCTGCTCTGGAAGGTTAGATCACATTGGATTCAGGGAGAGCCAGCCCACTGGATAGAGAATTGGCTTCATGAAGGGAGCAGAGGGAGATGGCGAAAGGTTCTATTATTGGACTCAAAGCCTGTGACTGGTGGTGTGCCTCAGTAATTGGTGCTGGGCCCATTGCAGTTATGGTATGTGTTGGTGATTTGGATGAGAATGTAGAAGCCATGAATAGTATGTTTACAGATGACACCAAAATGGGTGGTATCGTAGATGGTGAAAATGGTTATCAAATATTACAGCAGGATCTAGATCAGTTAGGCAAGTGGGCTGAGCAATGGTTGAGACAGTTTTATGCAGATAAATGTGAAGTGTCGCATTTTGGGAGTCAAACTAGGGCAGGATCTTCACCGTGAATGGCAGTCGTGGGGTGTGTTGTACAGCAGGGGGGTCTAGGAGTGCAAATACATAGTTCCTTGAAAGTGGCATCACAGGTAGATAGGATGGTTAAGAAAGCTTTTGGTACATTGGCCTTCGTCAGTCAGGATATTGAATATAGAAGTTGGGATGTTACGTTACAGTTGTACATCGGTGAGACTACTTTTGGAGCATTATGTTCAGTTTTGGACACCGTGCTGTTGGAAGAATGTTGTTATGCTGGAAAGAGTGCAGAGAAGATTTACCAGGATGTTGCCAGGACTTGAGGGCCTGCGCTTTAGGGAATGCCTGTGTAGGCTAGCTTGTTATTACTTGGAGCACAGGAGGTTGATGGGGTGATCTTATAGAGGTGTATAAGATCATATGGTGAACAGATACTAGATAATAGAGTTTTTTACCAAAAGTGGGGGAATAAAGAACCAGTGGACACAGGGAAAATATTTAATAGAAAACTTAAGGGCAACTTTTTAAGTTGGTGGTGGGTATATGGAACTAGTGCCAGAGGAGGTAGTTGAGATGGGTACTATAACAACATTTGAATAGGTACATGGATAGGAAAGGTTTAGCAGGATATGGGCCACAAGTAGGCAGGTGGTACTAATGTAGATGGAGCATCTTGGGCCAAAGGGCCTGTTTTCATGCTCTATGACTCTATACTTACTATAAGCTGCAGCTAACATTTCTACAGTATAGCACAACTTCTTGTGCATTTAAAAAATCTAAAATTGCTGAACATATAATTAATGTACTATGATGGGACAGCATACTTGTACAGTTAGTTGAGCTGCTGCCTCACAGCTCCAGCAACCTGTGTTCAATTCCTGACGTCCAGTGCTGTTTGTCTGGAGTCTGCACCTTCTCTCTGGAACCAAGTGCCATTAACCCAGTTCCTCAGTTACCTCCCACTTCCCAGAGAGGTGCTTGTTGCTTGGTAAATTGGCCACAATGACTTGCCCCTAGTGTGTGGATGACTGGTGGTATGTCAGATAGACACAAAATGCTGGTGTAACTCAGCGGGACAGGCAGCATCTCTGGATAGAAGGAATGGGTGACGTTTCATGTTGAGACCCTTCTTCAGACTGAGAGTCAAGGTAGAGGGAGACATAGAGATATGGAAGGGTAAGGTGTGAAGATGAGACATTAAAGGAGGCAAAGCTCAAGAAAAGGTGTCTGATGTAATGGGGAGAAGGCAGGAGAATGTGGTTAGGAGGGAGAGATAGATCAGCCATGATTCAATGGCGGAGTAGACTTGATGGGCCGAATGGCCTAATTCTACTCCCATCACTTATGACCTTATGAAAATGTCAAATAGATCATTGTTAGCTAAGGGAAGGTGACAACGAGGCATACAGAGATAAAACTTAATCAGGAGCACTGTCAGACTGGTTGGAGAATTAGGATGGAGAGAGAGGGAAAGCAAGGGTTACTAGGTTAGAGAATCAATATTCATATCTCTGGGGCGTAAGCTGGTGGACTGAGCGGAGGTGAACATGAGGACAATTGATGGAAATGTTCGGGCTATTTGTTGTTGTTTTTCTTTTGCGGACACACGTTAACAACATTCACAAAGTAGAACAAGGCAAAACAGATCTATGTAACTACACCATAGCTGCCTTCTTCTATTACTTGTACAATGTTATGCAAGGCATTATGCACTATGCACATATATGATGTAGCGCAGCCTGCATAGTATGCATATTGTGTGTTCAGTGCAGCGTGTGCCTGGAATACAGTGTCACAAATAACTCAATACAACAATCAATCAATCAATGTATTTATTTATTTGTCACAGGCACCAATTAAGGTACAGTGAAATGTGAGTTACCATACAGCCTCTCATTAGCCTCAAACTAAACTACTGGGTTGTGCCGGCTCCATCCCTCTCCCCCTTTCCCTCTCCCCCCTCCTCCTTCCCCCTCCCTCTCACTCCACCATCTCTCTCTCCCTCTGTTCCCTCCCACTCCCTCTCTCCTCCCCCTCTCCCCTCCCCCCTCCCCGCCCCTCCTTCTCTCCTCCCCCCTCCCCTCCTTCTCTCCTCCCCCTCCCCCCTCCCCATTCTCCCACCCCCTCTCTATCCCCCTCCCCTTATCTCCCACCCCCCTTTCCCCTCTTCCCTTCTGTCCCACCCTCTTCCCCCTCTCTCTCTCCCACCCCCCATGCACCCTCTCTCTCTCCCGCGCCCCTCCCCTCCTCTCCCCTCCCTCCCTCGCGGCGTTGGAGGACCCGCGGCGGGGGGGGGCAGGGGGAGGCGTGGGCCCGGCCCGGAGCGGTGCCTGGTTTCGGCTCACAGTTGCTGCCAGGACTGGGTTCAGAGTCAGATGTTCCCGCTCAAGGGACAACGGTCTCTCCGGACCGCCCGCCGGCAGCGGACCCGCTCCCTGGACGCCAGGCTGACCGGCGACGAGGCTCCGACGTCGCGGATGGAGGCGATGGACTGGGCGGGCAGACACACAGCGGGCCCGGAGAAGCTTGACACCCCTGATATAAAACAAACAGGCTCCCCGTCCCCCAACTCAATATCCCCAGCCCCACTCATCCAGTCGAGGCCCGGGGCGTCGAGGTGATGTATTAGCAAAAATGGTGGTGATCTGATCTCGCCCGGGCCCACTGCGCACGCGCGGGTAGACGGCGTCATGTTGCGTCCCTACCGCATCACCGGCCACCCCAACTGCGCTGGCGCGGATGGTCGCAAATATTATTTTTCTCCCAAATCATCCCGCGAGTCGGATTTCCGGAAATTATTTCATTTCCCCAAAATTACCCGAAGACAACCAGAATACCCCGAATTTCGGGTAATTTCCTTCAAAGTGGATACACTGGCATGGACTCAGTGGGCTGCAGGGCCTATTATGTGTTTGTATGAAGGTTTGTTTTGCCAGGCATCTTACTGTATATATACACATTTTGCAGGCACTGGACATGGAAATTCATCTTAACCAAAGATTGTCTGCACTGACATTTGGACCCAAACAGTTCTACATGTTCTGCGTTGCTAACTAAGTACAACATGTTTGTTGATTTAGTTTTAAAGCAGAGGATTTGAGGCAATAGAGGGGAGCCAAGCAGCACAACTAAAACAAACACTGAGAATAACTACCATGAGTGGTGCTGATCTTTCACTTATAATGTGGGCACAAAATTAAAGTTTTTTTTGTTTTAGTTTTCAGTTTGAGAGATGCAGCGCAGAAACAGGCCGTTCGGCCCTCCCAGTCCGCACCGACCAGTGATCCCCGCACATTAGCACTATCGTAGGGACAATTTTACATTTATACCAAGCCAATTAACCTACAAACATGTGCGTCTTTGGAGTGTGGGAGGAAACTGAAGATCTCAGTGGAAACCCACACAGGTCACAGGGGAGAATGTACAAACTCCGTACCGACAGCACCCATAGTCAGGATTGGACCCGGGTCTCTGGCGCTGTAAGCTCTGTAAAGTAGCAACTCTCCCGCTGCGCCACCATGCCTTCATGGTGTGGTGCTGTGTCCATATGTTCAAGTATTGACCATACTATTCAATTCTTGAGTAAAAACAGAGAAATAATCTTGAAATAATCAAAATGTTATGCAGCATCTGTAGAGAGAGATACATTTACTATATCAGAACGAGTCCTGAAATACTTCAACAACCTGAAGTATTAATTCTATTTCTCTCCCCATTGATGTTGCCTAATCGGTTGAGTATATCCAGCACTTGCTGTTTTGATTTCTGATTTGCAGGGCAAAGCATGTATACAACACAGAATAGACCCTGCAGCCCAATGAGCCCATGTTATTAAATGAATATAAACATGATTGACCATATTTCCCTGTGAGAAATGATGAAATGGTTCCTGCAACCTTGGTTTTGGGGGAGTAAGTTTGATATCTTCAATTCCAAACAGATTGTGTGCATATTCCTCATACTCTTCCTCTGCTGTGATTAGTGTCCGTTCTTTGGCAATGTCCTCCACACAGTTCCCAAGACCTTTACCCACTGCTGCACTCATGTTATTGTTTTAATTTTGATATATTCCTATACTCCTTATTCTATTTTACTATGTCTTCTCTGGTCCAATGCATTCGCTAGTAGTAATCTGTTCCCAGAGTTCTGCATTCATCTCCCTAGTCACCAGTCTCCTCGCCACACTGAGAGCAGCACAGTGTCGCAGCGGTAGAGTTGCTGCCTTTCAGTCCTGGGTTCGATCCCGACTACGGGTGCTGTCTGTGTGGAGTTTGTACGTTCTCTCCGTGACCATGTGGGTTTTCTCTGATATCTTCAGTTTCCTCCCACACTCCAAAGACGTACAGGTTTGTAGATTAATTGGCTTGGTATACACTAAATCAATTGGCTTGGTATAAATGTAAAATTGTCCTTAGTGTGTGTAGGGCAGTGTTAGTGCGCGGGGATCGCGGATCGGTGTGAACCCGACGGGCCAAAGGGCGTGTTTCTGCACTGTATCTCTAAACATGAACTAAACATCACAATTCTCATCCCCATTTATCCACTGGTCAGTAATACTTTAAATAGTTGAATTATCTTTCTACCAAACGTTTTGATTAGTTAGTAAAGGGAGACACAAAGTGCTGGAGTAACTCAGCAGGATGGGCAGCATCTCTGGAGAAAATGGTTTAGGTTATGTTTGGGGGGTGGTAGCCCTTCTTCAGCCTCTTGATTAGTTAGTATCTAGTGTTGGTTATTTGGGTGCAGGGAGAATAAGTAAATATCCGTACATTAGACATGCACGATTCAAACCGAGCTTTCAATATATAGCAAAATAAGAGGCTTGCTTTCCAAATTACCTTTCATGATCTCGGGACACCTCAATGTGTTTCACGGTCAATTAAGTATTTTTGAATTATGTTCATTGATCTAACATCTTAACTGCTAGACATGCAAAATACGAACACAAAACGTTGGCCATTTAAAGTTGGCAGAATAACCTGTGTCTATATACACAGAAGATAAACAATGTGAAGCAGTTAACTTAAGTGTATTGTACCATTGTACCACCATGCAGTCATTGTGTGGATTACACTCAAATCAACCTGCAAACCAGCGTCCCTCCCCACATTAAACCCACAGCTGCATGGATCAAGCTATGAATATGGACCAGGCCTTTATACAACATAGTGGTGCAGCTGGTAAAGCTGCTGCCTCACAGCGCCATTGACCTGGGCTCAATCCTGACCTTGGGAGCTCTCTGTGTGCACGTCTTCCCTGTAATTGCATCGGTTTCCTCCGGCTATTCTGCTTTACTCCCACATGCTATAGACGTGTGGGTTTGTAGGCTAATTGGCCTCTGTGTAAATTATTCCTAGTGTGTAGTGAGTGGATAGGAAAGTGTGATCACGTAGAACTAACATGATCAGATGATCGATGGTCAGCGTGGCCTCGGTGGGCCGAAGGGCCTGTTTCCATGCTATTACTTTCTGTCAGTCAATCAAAAACAGAGTTGTCCCTTGGTTACGTAACATCCCTTAACTCCACAGTGAGTCCAGAGTACAATGTGTGATCGCCCCTTCAGTGTGACGTGGCCCAATATCTCTGTGGCTCTAACTCTCAGTGCGATGTGTAACCATAGACATGAAATGGCTTTGGATAAATATTGAATTGTGTTGAAAGATGTGGTTTCATCCAGGTTCCCACTTACTTTGCAGGGGTGAAAGGAACTCCCGGACCTTATGGATTGAAGGGACATCCAGGTCAACTTGGTCCACCTGGTGGTCCAGGTAGGTTTTAATTAGCTTGGCATTATTTACATTTGATTAGCCTATGTATGCTGAGAAAGGTAAGCCTGTCTGTCCACTGAGGTAATTGTATAGAAGAGGTCTCATGGCGGGTGCCTGAGAGCGAAATACATAGATAGATACATAGAAAATAGGTGCAGGAGTAGACCATTCGGCCCTTCGAGCCTGCACCGCCATTCAATATGATCATGGCTGATCATCCAACTCAGTATCCCGTACCTGCCTTCTCTCCATACCCCCTGATCCCTTTAGCCACAAGGGCCACATCTAACTCCCTCTTAAATATAGCCAATGAACTGGCCTCAACTACCTTCTGTGGCAGAGAATTCCAGAGATTCACCACTCTCTGTGTGAAAAAGTCTTTTCTCATCTCGGTCTTAAAGGATTTCCCCCTTATCCTTAAGCTGTGACCCCTTGTCCTGGACTTCCCCAACATCGGGAACAATCTTCCTGCATCTAGCCTGTCCAACCCCATAAGAATTTTGTACGTTTCTATAAGATCCCCTCTCAATCTCCTAAATTCTAGCGAGTATAAGCCGAGTCTATCCAGTCTTTCTTCATATGAAAGTCCTGACATCCCAGGAATCAGTCTGGTGAACCTTCTCTGCACTCCCTCTATGGCTATAATTTCCTTCCTCAGATTTGGAGACCAAAACTGTACGCAATACTCCAGGTGTGGTCTCACCAAGACCCTGTACAACTGCAGTAGAACCTCCCTGCTCCTATACTCAAATCCTTTTGCTATGAAAGCTAACATACCATTCGTTTTCTTCACTGCCTGCTGCACCTGCATGCCTACTTTCAATGACTGGTGTACCATGACACCCAGGTCTCGCTGCATCTCCCCTTTTCCTAATCGGCCACCATTTAGATAATAGTCTGCTTTCCTGTTTTTGCCACCAAAGTGGATAACCTCACATTTATCCACATTATACTGCATCTGCCAAACATTTGCCCACTCACCCAGCCTATCCAAGTCACTTTGCAGACTCCTAGCATCCTCCTCACAGCTAACACTGCCCCCCAGCTTAGTGTCATCCGCAAACTTGGAGATGTTGCCTTAAATTCCCTCATCCAGCTCATTAACATATATTGTAAATAGCTGGGGTCCCAGCACTGAGCCTTGCGGTACCCCACTAGTCACTGCCTGCCATTGTGAAAAGGACCCGTTTACTCCTACTCTTTGCTTCCTGTTTGCCAGCCAGTTCTCTATCCACATCAATACTGAACCCCCAATACCGTGTGATTTAAGTTTGTATACTAATCTCTTATGTGGGACCTTGTCGAAAGCCTTCTGAAAGTCCAGATACAACACATCCACTGGTTCTCCCCTATCCACTCTACTAGTTACATCCTCAAAAAATTCTATAAGATTCGTCAGACATGATTTACCTTTCGTAAATCCATGCTGACTTTGTCCAATGATTTCACCACTTTCCAAATGTGCTTCTATCCCATCTTTAACAACTGACTCTAGCAGTTATTAGACTAATGTCTACCGATGTTAGACTAACTGGTCTGTAATTCCCCGTTTTCTCTCTCCCTCCCTTCTTAAAAGTGGGGTTACGTTTGCTACCCTCCAATCCTCAGGAACTACTCCAGAATCTAAAGAGTTTTGAAAAATTATCACTAATGCATCCACTATTTCTGGAGCTACTTCCTTAAGTACTCTGGGATGCAGCCTATCTGGCCCTGGTGATTTATCGGCCTTTAATCTATTCAATTTACCCAACACCACTTCCCGACTAACCTGGATTTCACTCAGTTCCTCCATCTCCTTTGACCCGCGGTCCCCTGCTATTTCTGGCAGATTATTTATGTCTTCCTTATGGAAGACGGAACCAAAGTAGTTATTTAATTGATCCGCCATATCCTTGTTCCCCATGATCAATTCACCTGTTTCTGACTGCAAGGGACCTACATTTGTTTTAACTAATCTTTTTCTCTTCACATATCTATAAAAACTTTTGCAGTCAGTTTTTATGTTCCCTGCCAGTTTTCTTTCATAATCTATTTTCCCTTTCCTAATTAAGCCATTTGTCCTCCTCTGCTGGTCTCTGAATTTCTCCCAGTACACTCTCCTTAATGTGATAATGAAGAAAGAGGACAATAAGTAGTTCACATGGAGATTAATTATTCAAAGTTCATTGGTGTCATTTTAAGAAGTGTGAAAATGCATAGCTGCAGATTCAGGGACAGTTACTTCCCAGCTGTTATCAGGCAACTGAACCATCCTACCAACAACTAGAGAGCGGTCCTGAGCTGCTATCTACCTCATTCTAGACCCTCGGACTATCTTAGATCGAACTTTACTGGACTTTATCTTGCACTAAACATTATTCATGTTATTCCCTTCACCATGCATCAGTTCAGTGTGGATAGCTCGATTATAATCATGTATTGTCCTTCCGCTGACTGGTTAGCATGCAACAAAAGCTTTACACTGTATCTCGGAATGCTTGGCAATAAACTAAACTTAACTCAAACCCAAGTTTGGTCATAGACCTGAAACCAATGGCTGTCAATAATGTAGCCTCACAGTTTCCACTGTTCATTTAGCCTGTGATCATGTGAAAGTTTTTAATGAGATGAATACCTGGTGTGATGACCAGGATAGAGGCCGCATTACCCCATGAGGTGAGCATTAAACAGCCAAGTTGAATATTAGCCCTATGGCATCTAGTGAGGATGATTGGCTGCAGTAAGACCTGCCCACTATATTCACAGCCTGTTCATCTACCTACAAACCCATAATGAAATCTCACTACACACTGCTCAGTGACGCATATAACAGAATGGTGATGGTGCAGCTGCAGCTAAGATGGTGTTTGTGTTTTGACAAAAACAAAGTTCAACATGCTATGCTTGACTTGGTACAGAATTGACAAAATCAAAATAATCCATCCGCAGTAGAAGTTTGGGTTAATGCTCATATAGGGGATCTTTGCTCCCACTGGCTATCCAGCTCATCACAATAACAGTGGGATACTTAAGACCTCTATGAAGAGAGGAATTGTAAAATCTCTAGAAACCCAGTGTGTGTGGTGAAACTGTGGGAGTACTATCCCACAATCCAAGAGTCAAGAGTGTTTTATTGTCATATGTCCCGAAATGGAACAATGAAACTCTTAATTACAGCGGCACCACAGATATGTAAACACATCGCATACAGTATATAATCCTCCAACACTTTCGCCACCTCCAACGAGATCCCACTATTGGCCACATCTTCCCATCTCCACCCCTTTCTGCTTTCTGCAACTCCCTGGTCAACTCGTCCCTTCCCACCAAAACCACCACCTCCCCAGGTACTTTCCCCTGCAACCGCAGGAGATGCAACACTTGTCCCTTCACCTCCCCCCCTCGACTCCATTCAAGGACCCCGATAGTCTTTTCAGGTGAGGCAGAGGTTCACTTGCACCTCCTCCAACCTCATCTACTGTATCCGCTGTTCCAGGTGTCAACTCCTGTACATCGGCGAGACCAAGTGCAGGCCGTTTTGCTGAACACCTCCGCTCAGTCCGTCTTAACCTACCTGATCTCCCGGTTGCTCAGCACTTTAACTCCCCCTCCCATTCCCAATCTGACATTTCTGTCCTGGGCCTCCTGCATTGTCAGAGTGAGGCCCAGTGCAAATTGGAGGAACACCACCTCATATTTCGCTTGGGTAGTTGTAAACATTACCTTCGCTAACTTCAAATAGCCCTTGTTTTCCCTCTCTCTCCATCCCCTCCCCCTTCCCAGTTCTCCCACCAGTCTTACTGTCTCCGACTACATTCTATCTCTGTCCCGCCCACTCCCCTGACATCAGTCTGAAGAAGGGTCTCGACCCGAAAAGTAGCCCATTCCTTTTCCCCAGAGATGCTGCCTGTCCAGATGAGTTACTCCAGCATTTTGTGTCTACCTTCGATTTAAACCAGCATCTGCAGTTCTTTCCTACACAGATATGCAAACATACTACTCTGTAAACACTGTAATACACAAGAAAAAATACATTCAGAATATAAAAAACAAAAGACCAATAATAGTGTGAAGACAAAAACAATGGCATCAAATCTATGTAGTCTAAAACTTAGCTGGAGTTTGTAGTGTTTAATAGTTGTTGGGGAAAAAGCTGCTCCTGAACCTCGATGTTACAGTTTTCAGGCTCCGATATCTTCTTCCTGATGGCAGGGGAGAAATGAGTGTGTGGTCAGGGTGGTGTGTGTCTCTGATGATGCTGGCTGTTTTCTTGAGGCAGCGACTCCTGTAAATCCCTTTGATGGTGGGGAGGTCAGTACCCATGATGGACCAGGCAGTGCTAATGGCTTCCATCATTTCCCTCCTTACCCAATCATCTCTCAGGAATTCATCCATTATAAAATAAAGCAGATGTTGTAATTCTGAAAAGAATCCATGAAGTGTTCTTGTTGCATCTAACTATCAAGCTGCAGCAAGTAGGAATTTCATTGTTATGTTTCATATCCGGTGCATATATGACAAATAAACAGTCTTGAATTGTGAAGAGAGATACAAAATGCTGGAGTAACTCCGTGGGACAAGCGGCATCTCCGGAGAGAAGGAATGGGTGATGTTTCGGTTCGAGACCCTTCTTTAAAGGGAAACAAGACATATACTATAGACGGTGATGTAGAGAGATATAGAACAAATTAATGAAAGAATATATGCAAAAAAGTAACAATGATAAAGGAAACAGATCATTACAGAAATTACAGATTACAGGAATTACGGATTTAATCTTGAATTGTGAATCTCTTGAATCTTGAAGTGCCAATATGCATCTCAGTAGATTAGTCAGGTTTCATGGGGAGCAAATTTCAACCCACACACCATTTTAACCCATGACCTTTGCCTTGCAGGTCCGCCTGGTCAACCATCCGATATACACTTTATTAAAGGAGAAACGGGTCCGGCAGGAGGACGAGGTTTGCCAGGTTCTAACGGAGTACCAGGCTCACCTGGCTCACCAGGACCTCCAGGTAAGACAACGACAACTTGTACATCAACAACTTATTGAACGTCGGTCTGTATGTGAACCTGCACGCACACATTTTCACTCTCAGCAGCTAGGAATTTATGCCTGCATCATTGCTCTTCTCTAATGGTGTTTGAGAATGCTAAATAAAGAATAAGCAGATGCTGAAAATCTGAAATGAAAACAGAAAATGCAGGAAACATTCAACAGGTCGGGTAGAATCTGTCGAAAGAGAAACAGTTAATGAATCAGGTAAAAGATCATTCATCAGAATTGGCTCAGTTCTGGTGAAACGTCATTAGTCTGGAACGTTAGCTCTGCTTCTTTCCTCTGATATTGCCTGATACGCTGAGCATTTTCCTGTTTTACTGAATGTTTTGTAAATCTGAATTCAGTTTGTGAAAATGTTTCTTCTTCCCAGGTCCTTTGGGACCACAAGGTGATTCCGGACAGGATGGTCTTCCTGGATTTAATGGACCAAATGGACAAAAGGGCAAGCCCGGCCCTTCAGGGGGACCAGGTAAGAGCTTAGTTTAGTTTAGAGGTATAGAACAATTCGGCCCACCGAGTCCACGCCAACATTTTCACTCTGAACAGCTCGGAATTGATGTCTGCATCATTGCTCTTCTGTAATAGTGTTTGATTAACTACCCGAGACACACTAGGGCCAATTTACATTTATACCAAGCCAATTTATTTACAAACCTGTATGTCTTTGGATTGTGGGAGGAAACCGAAGATCTCAGAGAAAATCCACGCAGGTCACGGGGAGAACGTACAAACTCCGTACAGACAGCACCCGGGGCTGCAAGCAGTATAAGGCAGCAACTCTACTGCTGCGTCACTGTGCCACCCTAGATAGCATAGTTCTTCCAGTTGGTTTGCCCACTTCAAGATTAGTACCTGTTAACATTCATGTTGAGGAGTTATCAACCCAGACATGAGAAAGATAACCTCTCCCTTTCCTTTGTCACTGGTGCTGTCACACAACCCATGTTGAAATGTATGAAGAGCTAGGATGCTGGTCAATTTTTATCCCCCTCATATTTGTTTTCATGAAACAACAGCTGAGCTTTGACCAAGTTTGTAGAGATCTTGAGTCGGAGACATTGGATCCACTTTGGCCCACTTTTCCTCTAGAATCTTTTGCCCTGACAAAATGATGATCTGAAGAACGGATACCAGATTGCATACCGTGAAAGAGACATTCTTTATCTGCTATCTAAGACAAATCACCAAGCCATTTAGTCATGTGAATTATTTGTCTCCACTAAGATCAAGCAGTGTATGACTTGATGCCTATGGATCTGGGTGGCCTTAGGGGCAACATGCAGGCATAGAAAGCTATGTGGAGGGCAAATGGTATGCTGGCCTTTATAATGAGAACATTTGATTACTGAAATAAGGGCATAGTGGGAGCTTACCAAACTGCCACGTGGATTAGAAGGTATTATCTGTAAGGAGAGGTTGGACCAACTTGGATTGTTTTCTTTGGAGTCAGAGATTGAGAAGAGACATGATAGAAGTATGTCAAATTATGAGAGGTTAAAAATAGGGTAGACAGTCTTTTTCCTTGTGTGGAAATGTCAAAGTCCAGAGGGCATAGCTCTAAGATGAGAGGGCCTCTTACCTACAGGGCAAGGTTTTAACACAGAGTGGTGAGTGCCTCAACGTGCTGTCAGGGATGGTGGTGGAGGAAGGTACAATAGTGGCATTTAGAAAGCTTTTGGATAGGCACATGGATATGCAGGGAGTGGATCATGTGCAGGCAGAGAAGATTAGTTCAACTTGGTATCATGGTCAGCGTGGACAATGTGGGCTGAAGGGTCAGTTTCTGTGCTGTACTGTTCTATGTTCTGAATGGTAGTGCAATTGACAAAATGGTCTTGATGGGAGTGCATCTGGATTAATGTCTCTCCTTATCCAAGGAAGGTATACTTGCCATAGAGAGATATTTTTAAGGCAGAGATAGATAGATTCTTGATAAGTACAGGTGTCAGGGGTTATGGGGGGAAGGCAGGAGAATGGGGTTAGGAGGGAGAGATAGATTGAATGGCGGAGTAGACGTGATGTGATGAATGGCTTAATTCTGCTCCTATCACTTAGAGTCATAGAGAGTCATAGAGTGATACAGTGTGGAAACGGCCTTCGGCCCAACTTGCCCAATCCAGCCAACATGTCCCAGCTACACTTGTCCCACCTGCCTGGGTTTGGTCCATATCCCTCCAAACTTGTCCTATTCATGTACCTGTCCAAATGTTTCTTAAACATTGCAATAGTACCTGCCTCAACTACCTCCTCTGGAAGCTCGTTCCATACACCCACCATCCTTTGTGTGAAAAAAGGCTGACTTTTTGACCATATAACCTTATGAGAGAGAGTCCAGCAAAAGCTGGTTTCAGAGATGGCAGGTTTATATTGTGAGGAGATTTTCAGTATCTTGTAACGTTTAGAATAATGAAAGAAATCTCATTGAAACATTCCAAATTGGTAAAGGGATTGACAGGGATAGATGGTGTGCCTCAGGGTCCGGTGCTGGGCCCGTTACTGTTTGTCATCTACATCAATGATTTGGATGAGAACATACAGGGCAAGATTAGCAAGTTTGCTGATGATTAAAAAGTGGGTGGTTTTGCAAATAGTGAAGATAGTTGTGAACGATTGCAACAGGATCTGGATCGATTGGCCAGGTGGGCGGAGGAACGGTTGATGGAATTTAATACAGAGAAGTGTGAGGTGTTGCATTTTGGGATGTCAAACAAGGGCAGGACCTACACAGTAAATGGTAGGCCTCTGGGTAGTGTTGTAGAGCAGAGGGATCTAGGTGTACAGGTGCATGTCTCCTTGAAGGTTGAGTCACAGGTAGATAAGATGGTCAAAATGGCTTTTGGCACTTTGGCCTTCATCAGTCAGAGTATTGAGTATAGAAGTTGGGAGGTCATGTTGTAGTTGTATAAGACGTCGGTGAGACCACATTTAGAATATTGTGTTCAGTTCTTGACACCATGTTATAGGAAAGATATTGTCAAGCTTGAAAGGGTTGAGAAAAGATTTTTGAGGATGTTGCCAGGACTAGAGGGTGTGAGCTATAGGGAGAGGTTGAGTAGACTGGGTTTCAATTCCATGGAGCGCAGGAGGATGAGGGGAGATATTATAGAGGTTTACAAAATCATAAGAGGAATAGATCGGGTAGATGCACTTCTGCCCAGAGTAGGGGAATCGGGGACCAGAGGACATAGGTGAGGGGGAAAAGATTTAATAGGAATCCGAGGGGTAACTTTTTCACACAAAGGGTGGTGGGTGTATGGAACAAGCTGCCAGAGGAGGTAGTTGAGGCTGGGACTATCCGATCGTTAGACAGGTACATGGATAGGACAGGTTTGGAGAGATATGGACCAAGCGCAGGCAAGTGGCACTAGTGTAGCTGGGACATTGTTGACCGGTGTGGGCGAGTTGGGCCGAAGGGCCTCTTTCCACACTGTATCACTCTATGACTCTATGTATGCAAATGTTTTTCCTAACTGAGGAGCTCAGGATCGGAAGGCACTGTTTCAAGTTTTGCGTTGCCTGGATCAGTTCAGCTAATTCAGTTAAATCCAAAGAGAGGAGAATTCCATTTACCTGTATATATGGTAAGCATTTTAGGACATAGATGAGAAGGGGATTCTTCGTGCAGATAGTGGTGAACCTTTGGATTTCTCCACTGGCCTTGGATTGAATTAATTACAAACAGGGACACATATTGATTTTTAGATATTAAGGGTATTGTGCTGGAAATTGGTGCCAAGCTTGATCATCCATGATCTTGGTGAATGGTACATCAGACTCAAAGGCCCATATGGTCTATGCCTGCTTTTTTTACTATCTTCTTTTGGACGGATGTCACCAGATTTGAAAGTGACAACACTAGCATATGTTTAGTTTAGTTTAGAGATACAGGGCGGAAACTGACCTTTCAGCCCACCGAGTCTGAACCGACCAGCAATCCCCACACATTAACACTCTCCTACACACACTAGGGACAATTTTACATTTATACCAAGCCAATTAACCTACGAATCTGTACGTGTTTGGAGTGTGGGAGGAAACCGAAGATCTCGGAGAAAACCCATGCAGGTCAAGGGGAGAACGTTCAAACTGCTTACAGACAAGCACCTGTGGTCAAGATCGAACCCAGGTTTGTGGCGCTGTAAGGCAGTAGCTCTATCGCTGTGCCACTGTGCCGTGTTCTCATGGATTGAAAGTGGCAATGCCAGCTTGTGTTCTGCTCTGCCCTTTGCATTACCCAGCTTAGTCTGACAAATTCAATTCCATCCCAAGGAAGGAGCTTGCACATATATTTGGTGTATTTCATGAGCCATTCCAAAGCATTTGCACGTTTCCTTACCACGGCAATAGGTAAGGTTGGTATCACAAAATGTTCACAACACCTCAATATTGTGTCATCTATAGCCTTGGCAGTACTGGGCATGTTTCAACCCCAATCAAGCATGGTAATGGATTGCTGTCTGCATGCCTGCTGTGACCTCCCCTGTCCCCTCTCCCCTCCATCTTCTACACCAACACCAATAGTTCCTAGAAATTATTGGTAAGCACAAAAAATGAAATGTATTGCAGGTGAAAAATCTCAATCGTCCTTTTTTCTTTCCAGGTCAAAGTTCTTTTTTTTCTCTCTCAATTTCTGTCAGAAATGTTATGGAATCCTGTTCCATCATTTGGAAAGATTGTCCTTAATTTTAGCAAAGTTGTGCCAACATTTCATTCTGCTGCCTCCCAACTATGATGTGCTCTCCAACAGGCGGGGTGGGTTTTCCTGGACCTCCTGGTCCGGATGGCATCCCAGGAGCACCAGGTCTTCCTGGATCTGGATCCTCAGCTCATGGATTCTTGATTACTCGACACAGCCAGTCAACTGAGGTGCCACTTTGTCCTTCGGGAACTTCTGCCATCTACGATGGGTACTCACTGCTCTATGTGCAAGGCAACGAGAGGGCACACGGGCAAGATTTAGGTAAGAGCTGTCTCATTAATGTGCTGTAAAAATATAGCCATTTCTTTACACCTAACTCGTATGTTACAATTTCTACAAAGAAACTAAAGCAGATTGCATTGTTAGAGGATGATTGCACCAATTACACTTTAACTTAAATCCCTTTCATATAATCTGGGGCCAATATCCACTATAATATAATTGTATCGTCAATTTGATAAAGCCAAAGTGCCAAGGCACATCACCAAACTGGATCTGGCCAAAAAAGGAGCATAACAGAAATGGAAGTTAGACACAAAACATTGGAGTAACTCAGGGGGTCAGGCAGCATCTCTGGAGAAAATTGGCAGGTGACGTTTGAGGTCTTTCAGACAGGTGATGTTTCAGACTGAAGAGTCCCAACCCAAAACGTCACCTATCCATTATCCCCAGAGATGATGCCTGACCCACTGAGCTACTCTTGTCTCTATCTTTTGCAGCATCTGCAGTTCCTTGAAATGGAAGCGGTCTTTTAGACTTGATGTATGATCTGTTTGAGTGTGTTGTCGGACTCTATGTGATGCTGCTACAAGTATGATTTCCACTGTACCTGTACCTCACCATATGTGTGCTTATGACAATAACTCGGCATGACTCAAAGAAGAATCTAAAGCAGAGTCTCGAACCGAAACGTCACCTGTAGACTCTCTCCAGAGATGCTGTCTGTCCCGCTGTGTTACTCCAGCATTTTGTGTCTATCTTCGAAGCAAACCACTGCCCATGTAGAAACGGAAGGATTTCACAATATACTGGAGTCTGCATACTGATGATGTCTGTTTCTCCAAAGCTGGTTTGTCCATTAATGTGTACAGTGGTGCAGCTGGCAGAGCTGCAGCCTCACAGTGCCAGAGGCCTGGGATCAATCCTGATCTTGGCTTCTGTCTGCGTGAAATCTGCACTTTGTCCCTGTGACCCTGGTAGGTTTACTCTGGGTGCTCCTGTTACCTCCCACATCCCCAAAAAGATGGGTTTGCAGGTTAACTGACCTCTGTAACCTGCACTTTGTGTGTGGGGTGTGGAAGAGAAAGTGGCATAGCATTGAACTAGCATGAGCGGATGACTGATGGCCAACATGGACTTGATGGGCTAATGTGTTGGAAGGAACTGCAGATGCTAGATTACACGGAAGATAGATGGCTCTCAGTCTGAAGAAGGGTCTCGATTCGAAACATCACCAATTCCTTTTCTCCAGAGATGCTGTCTTACCCGCCGAGTTACTCCAGATTTTTGTGTCTCTCTGATGCGCGAAAGAGCCCGTTTCCTTTTAGAGGATGTAATCTTTTAATCAATCAATCAGTCTTTAGGCAGACAGCATAGGTTTAAGATGTGGCAAAAGACCTGCAGACAATATGCAGGAATGTGTTTTTACCCAATGGTTATTACCCAGTAATGCACTGCATGAGAGTTTGGTGGAGTTCTATAAAGTGGTCATTTCTAAATGGAAATTGGACAAATACTTGAAAAAAATTCTGTTGGGGAATGGGGAAAAAAAACAGACAAATAGTGTAGTCAAAGCTCTTTTTAAGAACCGGGACCTGCATAATGGTACAAATAGCTATCTCCTCTGTAGGAAGGAACTGCTGATGCTGGTTTATACCAAAGATAAACGCAAAATGCTGGAGTAACTCAGCAAGAGAGGCAGCATCTCGGAAGGAGGGTCTTAGACAATAGACAATAGGTGCAGGAGTAGGCCATTCGGCCCTTCGAGCCAGCACCGCCATACAATGTGATCATGGCTGATCATCCCCAATCAGTACCCCATTCCTGCCTTCTCCCCATGTCCCCTGACTCCGTTATCTTTAAGAGCCCTATCTAGCTCTCCCATCCAGAGAACCTGCCTCCACCACCCTCTGAGGCAGAAAATTCCACAGACTCACCACTCTCTGTGAGAAAAAGTGTTTCCTCGTCTCCGTCTTAACCCAATCCTTCCCTCCAGAGATGCTGCCTGTCCCGCTGAGATACTCCAGCATAAGAATACTGGGGCATTCTCCAGCATACTCCAGTAGTATTAGCTATCTCCGCTGCTGTGTGACCTTGCAGGTTGATTTTTGTTTTGTTCTTCTCCAGGTACGGCTGGGAGCTGCCTGCGGCGCTTCAGCACAATGCCATTTATGTTCTGTAATGTCAACAATGTCTGTAACTTTGCCTCGAGGAACGACTACTCCTACTGGCTCTCAACCCCTCAGCCAATGCCAATGACCATGGCCCCAGTAAATGGGGAGAACATTCGCTCCTTCATCAGCAGGTAAGTCAATCTGCTTGCAACAACCCAAGCTGACCATGGCTATATCATAACAAGAGAGTGGTGCTCCATGCCATACATGTATTGAAAGCCATATCTCAAAGTTACTTGCTGTACGCTGTTCTTCTCCACGCTCACCATGAACCATCACAATGTTTCGTTATCCACACACACCTCATTGTGCAAGACATTCCAGAGAATTGTGGACGCAGCCCAGACCATCACACAAACCAAACTCCCTTCTATTGACTCCATGTATACCTCACGCTGCCTCTGCAAGGCCAGCAGCATAATCAAGGATGAGTCACACCCTGGCCACTCCCTCTTCTCCCCTCTCCCATCAGACAAAAGGTATAGGTGTGAAACATAGAAACATAGAAAATAGGTGCAGGAGGAGGCCATTCGGCCCTTCGAGCCAGCACCGCCATTCATTGTGATCATGGCTGATCGTCCCCAATCAATAACCCGTGCCTGCCTTCTCCCCATATCCCTTGATTCCACTAGCCCCTAGAGCTCTATCTAACTCTCAAATCCATCCAGTGACGGCCTCCACTGCCCTCTTTGGCAGGGAATTCCACAAATTCACAACTCTCTGGGTGAAAAAGTGTTTTTCTCACCTCAGTCTTAAATGGCCTCCCCTTTATTCTAAAACTGTGGCCCCTGGTTCTGGACTCGCCCAACATTGGGAACATTTTTCCTGCATCTAGCTTGTCCAGTCCTTTTATAATTTTATATGTTTCTATAAGATCTCCCCTCATCCTCCTAAACTCTAGTGAATACAAGCCTAGTCTTTTCAATCTTTCCTCATATGACAGTCCCGCCATCCCAGGGATCAATCTCGTGAACCTACGCTGCATTGCCTCAATCACATGGATGTCCTTCCTCAAATTAGGAGACTAAAACTGTACACAATACTCCAGATGTGGTCTCACCAGGGCCCTATACAACTGCAGAAGAACCTCTTTACTCCTATACTGAAATTCTCTTGTTATGAAGGCCAACATTCCATTAGCTTTCTTCACTGCCTGCTGTACCTGCACTCCAACTTTCAGTGACCGGTGTACAAGGACACCCAGGTCTCGCTGTACCTCCCCCTTACCTAACCTAACCCCATTGAGATAATAATCTGCCCCCTTGTTTTTGCTGCCAAAGTGGATAACCTCACATTTATCTATATTATACTGCATCTGCCACGCATCTGCCCACTCACTCAACCTGTCCAGGTCACCCTTCAGCACACATTCACAGACAGTTTCTTCCCGGCTGCTATTGGACATCTGAATCATCCTACCACAACCAGAGAGCAGTCCTGAACTACTATCTATCTCGTTGAAGACACTCGGACTCTCTATGATAGGACTTCTCTGGATTTATCTTGCACTAAACGTTATTCCCTTATCATGTATCTGTACACTGTAAATGGCTGGATTATAATCATATATTGTCTTTCCGCTGACTGGTTAGCACGCAACAAAAACGTTTCACTGTAGCTCGGTACACGTGACAGTAACCTAAACTGAACTATACATCGTATCACTGGCAAGACAGCATTTAATTGTTCATCTCTGGCTCCCCCTTGAGTAAGTAATGAGGAACTGCCTTTTTGGAGAAAGCTGTTATGTGAAGGTGCTGCCACGGTGCCATTAGATAGAAAATTCAAGAATATAAACCAACCATAGATAAAGGAAAGGTAATGTCCAGAACCTGCATTAGAATAAAGCCATTTGCACCTTGTTTTTCCACAAGCAATTCAAGCATACGATGTGATACTTTGCACCCATTTGTAGCACAAATTGGCTGTGTCATTTCCCCTTTTGAATCTCTGTAACATTGGTATCAATTCCCTTATATTTCATGCACACGATGATGTAATCGTTGTACGTGACGCTCATTTAAAAATTACAAAAAGAAATTGGATTAAAAATATAGCCAGGAGCAAATAACAAAGACATTTGGAAATCAGCTGTGATATGAAATGTACCTTCTATTACATTATTTTTAGATGTAAAGAATAATCAAGAGCCACCACTCTCCCATCCCAGTTATTCCAATGTAATAAAAAATCTGTTTGTAGCAACACCAACCACAGATCTCACCCGGGCGCTGATCTCACTAGAGGCCATTGTCGCCATTTTGAATATTGTGGCTTGGACCACCTGCGAAATTGGCTTATTTCCTATTTCAGACTGAAAGGGGTGGTGGTGGAGGTGTCTCCCCGGGGCACCAGAGCACCCACCCACTCAACAATCATCTCTGTTTTTATTATATGTTTCTGCTCCCCCATTTCCCCTCATTTCAATGGCAGTCCCACTTGGACAGCATTGATTTATTTCCCACCAGGCAGGCCAGCTGCTTGCTTAACAAACACCCACTGTTTGTGACTGCAGAGGTCATATTCCCCAGCATCCAAAAGGAGGAAAAGCATGAGAACATTCTGTGAACAAGATTATTTGATGATTATTGTTCCGTGATTCTCAAATCAGTGTTAGTAGACCAAGCAAAGAGGAATTCCAATTTCTAGACACATGTATTTCCAAGTCAGAGTAGTAGGTGACTCGAAGGGCAGCTTGTAGGTAATGTTCTTTTTGGATCCAGTTACTGCTAATAATCTATTAATGATGCCTAAATGCCCTTATAAAAGGTGGCAGTGGCATCTGACTAGAACTACTATAGTCCCAAACTGTGGCTTGATAGTGAATTCCAGGATTGGGAAGCAGTACAAAGAAGATTGAGGAAATAGATTTTCAAATCAGTATGGTGTGTGACTTGGAGGGGAACCCATTCAATGAAGGCATACAATAGAGAACCATGGTACTCGCCCTGTCTTAGACTCTTGTCAATTGAATCCAAATTCTAAGGGCTCAAGGATGTACATATCATATCATGTGGAAAAAAAAAGCTTTCCATTAAAGGTGGGTCTGCATGTATCCTTTGACATCAGGCTGACTACAAAGATTTATAAATTATGCCAGGGTACTCATTGTTTTGTGTCCCAGTTTCTCAAATCATTAACAGTTTAGAATCTTCTGCTGTTTCAACAGAGGTGTTAATGTATTTAAATAAATAAGTTAATATCTGGCAGACTGCTGATTTTTAACCTAAGCCACTCGCTATAAACATGAGCTTCATAAGAGGAAAAGTGAGACAAAATGAGATGTCTGCCTACTTTAAAAACACATTAAAAGCCACGTTTTCCAGTCCTGGGGTATTAACATGGGCAAAAGAGGAAGGACACTAGATGAACAAAGAAAAAAACAGATATCAGTCCTGTGACTAATTCCCATCAAGACACTAACCTTGCAATAATTAGTTAGTTAGTTAGTTAGAAGTTGCTAATCAAACATTTCTGACAAAAAATGCCCAGCTATTTCATGAAGGCATTCAATATGGAAGCTGATTTGATGGGAATGCCACAGTAATCCAACCAATTTTGCACCTTTTCCTAGTGTTATTTTGCTCCCAAAGACATATCAGTGTAGCCCAACTGAGGGTGGATCCTGTGCGGAAACCCACTCCAAATGACTCCCATCTCATGCTAAACACATGGATTTTCAAAAGTGCTATTTTAAGTGAATTACTTTTGTTTTCTGTTTCCTTTAACCAGTTTGCTTGGGATGTTATGCTGCTGCAGAATTGTGGGGAAGGAGAGCTTTCAACATCGGATCTACCCACGTAGATTTACCAACCTGTTTGCTAATTGTAAATCAATTATCCAACTGGTTGTTAAGTGTTGGCCAATTTGGCCTCAGTGGAGGAAGCCCAGCAAGAGAGAGGAAACATAAAACATGCAAACGCTAACTCTGAATTTATTCTCTGTTATAGGTGCTCTGTATGTGAGACCCCAGCAATGGTGATAGCTGTTCATAGCCAAACAATTCAGATCCCAGTCTGTCCAGAGGGTTGGGCCTCACTGTGGATTGGTTACTCCTTCATGATGGTATGATTCGACTTCAACTTTTTCCTTCTATTAGCCATTGAGTGTGGCTCCTACATCCAGGGGGACCCATAGCATCATTTGGACTAGGAATGTACTACAGGCTGACAGAGGTGCTGGCTATGACTACTATAGTCTTGTAATAGGAAACAGAAGGCAAATACATCTGTGCCAGGCGTAGACTGCCTGGATCAGTATATCGGTGCCAGGCATAGACTGCCTGGATCAGTATATCGGTGCCAGGCATGGTTGCCTGGATCAGTATATCGGTGCCCAGGCATAGACTGCCTGGATCAATACATCTGTGCCAGGCGTAGACTGCCTGGATCAGTATATCTGTGCCAGGCGTAGACTGCCTGGATCAATACATTTGTGCCAGGCGTAGACTGCCTGGATCAGTACGTACCTTTCAATGCAGTAACATTTCACAAAGGCAATTTGAGTTTATTCCCGTTGTATTTTTCAGGGAAAGTACAGTTCCCTTTTAGCTGACCACAAGAACAATTTTACTAAGATCAGAACCAAATTAATATCAAAATGGAGACACTAATCTTTTTCAGTTTATTACCGAACAATACTGCAATAGATTATCATCGTAATGATTGTTTATGAAATAGAAAAGTAGATGACGTAAAATTAAGTAAAAATCAAGCTTGCACTAATGCAATATATAATTCCCAACCTTGCGTTCCTCAAATCGATTGTTGTGTAAAAGGAAACAAAGCTTTCCCAATGCAGATAATGGCACACAACCACCCAGCAAGCAATATATTGTCTAATTAGATGCCACTCTTATCATACTCTTGTCTTCAGTTCCAACAATAGTTCAGCCTGTTAAAGAAGTACAAGACTGATCCAGCAGGATCGCAGCTGGTGGGTTTATGCCTACTCAGTACAAGTAGCAGGAAGTCCACTTAGTTACCATCCTGGCCCAAATGTTCTGAATCAGTATTAACTCTTCATACAGACAGATTGCACAGAAACAGGCCCTTCAGCCCACCCTGTCCCTGGTGACCAAGTTGACATTCTGAGCTAGTCCCACTTGCCTACGTTTGGTCCATATCCCCTTAACCCTTCCAATCTATATATCTGTGCAAATCTCTTTGAAAGTTGTAATTATAAATTCATAATTCCCATCACACCGTGATTGAGAATATAATAAATACTAATGTGTCAACAAATCTTGGAGCTTGCTCTGGTAATGCAGGGTTAAATAGGTTTGAACTGGCCAATTTGGTTTTAGATCTCGGGCAAGCTGATTTAACAAATAATAAATGAATGAAAGGCAATTTTTTAGTCTTACTGTCATTTTGTTGGGGTTGGAGGAATTAGCTGGGGGGAATGGAGTGGGCAAGTGAATGGATGACAAGCTTGAACACAGTAATCGGTGTACATGAAGAAGCTGGTTTTGTGTATCAGATAATGTTGCCCAGAGGTGCCAGGTAGTTGAGAAATGGAGGGGGCTGAGGATAGATGTTTGAGGGATCAAAGGCAACGGAAGATAAGCCATTGGACATATTTTACTGGCTGCAAATGGATAATTAAGAATAGAAACAAGTTAATGCACAGAGTCTCTTGCCCAGAGTAGGTGAATCGAGGACCAGAGGACATAGGTTTAAGGTGAAGGTGAAAAGATTTAACAGGAATCCGAGGGGTAACCTTTTCGCAAAAAGGGTGGTGGGTGTATGGAACAAGCTGCCAGAGAAGGTAGTTGGGGCAGGGACTATCCCAACATTTAAAAAACAGTTAGACAGGTATTTGGATAGGACAGGTTTGGAGGGATTCGGGCCAAATGCAGGCAGGTGGGACTAGTGTCGCTGGGACATGTTGGCTGGTGCGGGCAAGTTGGGCGGAAGGGCCTGTTTCCACACTGTATCACTCTATGACTCTAATGTGATCCTACCCATAGTGATGGAGAGAATTGGAGGCCATGTCAGTAAGGATAAGGAAGGGCATATGACCTTTGACACAATATAATAACTGAGGCAAAGTGCTGTCCATCACCGTGCTTTGCTGCAGGTGACAAAACAGTGTGAGACAAATAAGCTCTTCAGCCTGCTGAAGGAGCCACACATAAAACCGAAGGGTCAACTGGCAAAAGCCATTCACACAACGCAACTTCCCCCTCTGCAATAATACGTGAAGTAAGTCCTGAAATGAGCAATTTCCACAATGTCTGTTGCACAAGAGTAGAAGAGTAATGTCACATTGTTCTTGCTCTGAATTCTAATCACCTTGTAGACATAGAGGAACCGAGAAGAGCCTACCATCAGTACCATCAGCCCACTGTCTCCGCCTCTTCCTTTCTTCTTCCCGCCCCCCCCAACCCCCACATCAGTCTGAAGAAGGGTCTCGACCCGAAACGTCACCTATTCCTTCGCTCCATAGATGCTGCCTCACCCGCTGTGTTTCTCCTGCATTTTTGTCTACCATTAGGGTGAAGCTCAGGTGGTAATATATCAAGCCACATTCCATGTAATACTGGATAAACAATCCAGTTAAGTTGACAAATTGGGGCTTGTTATGAAGAATTGTAAATGAAAAAAAAGGACACACAGTTCCACGGCATCTTTCACATCCCTCTTAGGATGCTGTACAGCCAATGAAGGATTTTTTGAAATGTTGATTCTGTTGTGTGCATGGGAAATGGAAGCAGCCTTCTGCTGAATTTTCCCCACTGCAACCAAGTCTTGTGTGGTTATATTGCTGGAACTAAAGGACTTACAATCTCCTGCTGAAACATGTCTAAAACATACACCAGTGTTTTGGCATTTTGGCATTCCATCCCTATACACCTTTACACAATGACAATAACATGCTTCATTTTAATTCCTGTGATGAATAGCTATGTTTAGCTTCATTCAAAGATCAGCAAAAAGTACTCTTGGCAGTAAGACATTGATTCACTCATTGGGTCGAGATGTCAGAGTTTAGAGATACAGCGTGGAAACAGGGCCTTCAGTCCACCGTGACTGCACCGACCAGCAATCCCCACACATTATCATTATCCTATACTAGGGACGATTTTTGCATTCATACCACGCCAATTAACCTGAGGTTGTCGGGGAGAAGATACAAACTCCATACAGATAGCACCAATAGTCAGGATCGAACCCGGGTCTATGGTGCAGTAAAGGCTGTTAGGCAGCAATTCCACTGCTGTGCCACCGTGCCGACCTTGTCCCTTCTAACCACTGCTGTTGTTTTTTACAGCACACAAGTGCTGGTGCTGAAGGATCTGGCCAAGCACTCGCATCTCCTGGTTCCTGCCTGGAAGAATTCCGATCTGCGCCATTCATTGAATGCCACGGCAGGGGAACTTGTAACTATTATGCCAACTCCTACAGTTTCTGGCTAGCCACAGTTGAACCTTCGGAGATGTTCAGGTGAGGAATAGTAGAACCTTCTAAATGTGGTGAGCAAATTTGACTGCTTTGGGTTTTAGCCGCTGTCACAATCATTTAACAAATAAATGCTTTTGTTTTATTTTCTCATCATGAACACTATTTTCAGAATTAATGGCTTGCGTTCACTGGCAGTCATTAGCTTTAAATTCACATAGACAATCCCTGTATAGATGAATCTTGACATTAAACACTGAGCAACTGTTTAACATCACGGATTTAAACATTGAAGATACATTCGGCAGCACTAACTGTTCTTCAAAGGTATTCTTCACTCTGATATCATTACAATAACTACTACTCCTGACCAGAGCCTGCTCCTCAGGGTAATCTATTCACGCCTTCAAGGTCAGTGCCTTGTGCTCAACTCTGAAGCACATCCATCCATTGACCCTAAGATATCTGGGTTGGATTTCACCACACATTGCCTAATCAGCAATATCAGCACATCAGTATTATCTCGGTTATCAATCATGTCAGAATATTTTACCCATTGCTCTGATGGGTGGCAAAAGGTTGCAGAAAATTCAAAGACATAAATTAGAAACAGATTTTAAATTGCCTCCACTGGTTGCTCTTGTTCAGGTGGTTCTGCTGCAATGCAATCATTAGAAACATCATGTAGTAGAACATTACGTTGTGACTACAATTGTTTCAAAGAAGAGAAAGAGGTTAGGGGCCAAAGACTTTCAGATTCTCAAAGGTATTTTTCCTGCTGGATTTTCAAATATAAAAATACTTTTAATAGTTCTAAATTTACTTTTGTTACTGCAATTTACAAATACTAATGGCTATATGTTACATTGTTTAACAGAGTATCATTGCACAATAGTCAATAGAAGCAATTGTTTGCCAATTTCCGTGGGCATCTGTGATGAAACTAATAGCCTGTCGTCTTAAGAGATAATGGTATCTGATTAATGCAGGAAGGTTACATGAAAACAGTTTTTCCCAGGCTGTTTTTTCCAAGACAGCTTTCTTTTTCATGCTTATCAATTTACAAATGAACATTTAAGTGGTTCTTTAGTTCCTGATTGAAATCTTGTAATGACCAATTCTGCCCGTGTAATACAAATTATTGTCCATAATTCGTCCATCATGTTATATCCACTAAGCATTATAGAACCATGTTTTGTTGCAGAACTATCTGTACTTCATACTGTAGCAGTACAATATAAGGATTCAGTGATACTCACAGGAGGCTGGGGTGACCCAGCAGATCAGACAGCATCTCGGGGTGGAAGATTGCAACCTTCACGTGGTCCGCCCTGTTTCGACGAATGCAATCAACCCGGCGTGCACAATCAAATAAGACCAAATAGAAAGTTGTCCTCCAACTTTAGGCTGTGCACGCCATACGCAAGAAGAAGAAGAAAAAGACAGCATCTCCGGAGAAAAGGAATAGGTGACGTTTCGGGTTCAGACCTATCCGGTCTGGAGAAGGGTCTCGACCCAAAATGTCACCTATTTCTTTTCTCCAGAGATGCTGCCTGTCCCACTAAGTTACTCCAGCTTTCTGTGTCTACCTCTGGTTTAAAGCAGCATCTGCAGTTTTTTCCTAAACATAAGGATCCAGTTCTATATTCTGAATGTGGCAGCAATTGGTTCACTGACATCAGAGGTTTGACTTGTGGAGGACAAATCCAGACCATTCCCCACTTATGGCCATTGCCTTCTAACCTTACTGGGAAATGCATGAATGGATATAATGTGCTACTTAAATTGGGATCTACTGTGATCTACTGTATTCAATCAACCTGAAGTCGTATCTGACCTTTCAGAAGGTCTGGGGGAGGGGAGGGGTGGGGGAGGGGGGGGGCTACGTTGCTGTGATAAGCGGAAAGAATGCCCATTTTGCTTTACGAGTTCCTTGCTTATTGCTGGTTACTTCGAATGTTGTGTCTTCTATTATTGCTTCCTTTCTCTTCAACAGTAAACCACAGTCTGAGACTCTGAAAGCTGGAGAGCTCCGAACACGTGTCAGCCGTTGTCAAGTGTGCATGAAGAGGACGTAATGCATTGGCTCCCGGTAGTGAGGTATCAGCCAAGATCGAGTGAGAAGAAGGAAAACAGCTCAATAAATAAAAACTGTAGGGCGCTTTGTCTTCCATTTACATTGGTGCTATTGTGCAAAGCAAAAACAAACGCAAAAACAAAAAAAAACAGTACACGCATAATATTCGTTTGTACGTACCTCATGTAAAGAGCATTCAGTGCATTTTGGAAAGGAGTATGTGAGAAACTGAGCATTGTGGAACAAGAAACAGTGGTGCCTCCAGTTCTTCTGTTTCAGGGTGATCTCCATACGGCACTTTCTGTCAATGTTAGAGTAATGGACTGAAACATAACAATGCGATGGCTTACATCTTTTTATTTTTGTTCGTTTGTTTTTGAGGCATTTTTTCCATGGTGCTACTAACCAACTACTGCATCCCAGGTTCTTAAATATTAATAATTAATAATCAACTGGTTATTTCCTTGGTGTTTTTATGTAAGTACTGAAAATGTGTATATGATGTATCCAGGCTGTTTATCACTTCAAGAATTACACTTACCACCAATAGTATCAATTTTGCTTCACATATCACTCGCTGAGTTAACATTTTTCCCTCTGTCTTGTTAAAAGTAGCAGAATTGACAAAAGAAATTGCAATATGTTATACTATTGGAATCACTTTACGGGATATCCCATTCTACTACCAAACTACTGATTGGAATTGGAAAATAGTCCCTTTTCCTACCCCAATTCCTCCCACTAAAAAAATTATACACTTCACATTTCAATTAATAAAAGGATTTTTTGACATTGTAAAAAGTTGTAGTTATTGTTTTCATCAGGGGTTTTTAAAATGCAAAAATATACAGCATACTACATAATTACAGCTTTCCAAAGGGGCCTTCATTGTTAAATATAACTGTCTTTTTGTATTGTCTTAACTATGTAAAATGATTAGCCATAAGAAGTACTTGTGAAGAGAGATCAAACTGTTTATAAACTATTTTCTATCAATCCAGATCCTCCATCGCTAATGTTCTTCTTTTCTCCACTGTTGTTATACCCCAGAGCAAACATAGAAGTTACCAAAGGTTCACATATTTCACTTCAGCAAAGTGGTATCTCTCTCCAAAAGTGTTCTTTCTTGTATAATTTCAAGGACAGGTGCAAACAACTTATTAAAACAAAAGAAAAATATTTTAAAAAAAAGCTGAAATAAAGGAAACACTGACTTAAAGATTCATGTGTCTTTCAACTATTATTTTATTAGCTTGTAAAATTAGGGCTCCAAAGTAATTTTGCCCTCCTGCTTTATGAACCTGGGATTTTAATATATGCTCCCATCTCCAAACACATCTATTTCTATTGCCTGGAAGATTTAAAATGCAACATTTTGGTAAAGGGCGAAAGCAGTCCAAAAGACAACATTTGTATCTTGCAAGACTGGGGGAGGCACGGTGGCACAGCGGTAGAGTTGCTGCCTTGCAGTGTTTGCAGCACCGGAGACCCGGCATCGATCCCAACTACGAGCGCTGTCTGTACGGAGTTTGTACGTTCTCACCTTGACCTGCGTGTGTTTCTCTGAGATCTTCGGTTTCCTCCCACACTCCATGGAGGAACCTCCATAGAGGTTAATTGGCTTGGTATAAGTGTAAATTGCCCCTTGTGTGTGTAGGAGAGTATTAATGTGCGGGGATTGCTGGTCAGTACGGACTCGGTGGGCTGAAAGGCTGTACCTCTGAACTAAACTAAACTAAATTCAATGTGCCTCTCTGACCATTACTTGCATCTCCTGTAATAAACCTGTCTCAACGAGTATCTGCTCTATAGTGCGTTTGGCCCAGCAACAAATGTTGAACATGAAGGGGAACACACTGGGTTACAGGCTATGGCCAGGTCTTTGATCCTATTTGGTCATCGGCTATTGCTATATGGCCCAGAAAATAGTTAAAGTTCATTAAAGTTCATAACATCTGTGGTCCCTGGGGTCAGTGGCTGAAATTGGATCTAATATCCATTACATGGAAAAGGTCCAGGCATCTCACATAGTTTAATATCCAACACCAATACTAAAATGATGGTGGTAGTTCTTGTGCAATAGTGTGGTGGAGGACAGTAGGATCAATGAAAGCACCCCTGCCTCCACAGCAATAACTCATTTTGCACATTGTGATTTCAAAGTTTGTCAGGGACCTACTGAAGATTACTCATTCATTTACAGTAAATAACAGAACCAAATCCAGTTGCAACGGGCCAGCAGAAAGAGAGCCTGACTCACTACAGAACGGGTATCACTCAGACATCCTTGGGTGTACAGCATCAGTCACTGAAATTGACCAACATCTTAATACAGACACAGTAACTAGCCTTAGGAAACCAATGCCATCAACAGAAAATAAAAACAAGTGCTGGACGAACTCAGCGAGTCAGGCAACATCTGTGGAGGGAGATGGATGGGTGACATTTCAGGTCAGGACCCTTCTTCAGACTTCTCCAGCACTTTGTCTTTTACTCAGGATTCTAGTCTCTTGTATCCCCCTGTCACTGGGATGTGGCTTCTTAAAGGGCCTGTCCCACTTGGGCGACATTTTCGGCGACAGCCTGGAAAGAGGTTGTCGCGTCGTGGTCGGGGCGTGATGCGTGGTGAAGCATGTAGTGATGCACCGACCACGACGCGACAACCTCTTTCCAGGCTGTCGCCGAAAATGTCGCCCAAGTGGGACAGGCCCTTTAAGAAGCCACATCCCAGTGACAGGGAGATACAAGAGACTAGAATCCTGAGTAAAAGACAAAGTGCTGGAGAAGTCTGAAGAAGGGTCCTGACCTGAAATGTCAAAATCCAGGGGCGACATTTGGGTGTCTCATCATGTTGTGCTCGCTGTCACACGTATGCTGTCCTGCGGGTGACGCCCGGTTAGGGTTAGGGTTGGGGTTGGGGACCACAGATGTGCTGTAAAATATTCTTCCTTCAATGCATGGATTTTAAACATTAATATATTCAAATAAATACAATAAAATCAATTGTGCAAATGAAAAGATGTCGGAATCATTCAGTTTTATTTATAGATGTATTGGTCCGCTTCCAGATCCAATCACCATCTCTATAACTTTTCACAGGGATGGATTCAGTGAGTGTAGACTGAACTCCCCTCCCCCCTCCCGCCCCCATCCCTCCTTCTCCACTCCCCCACCCCCTTCTCCTCCTCTCCCTCCCTTCTCCCATTCTCCGCCCCCCCCCCCTCCCACTTTCCCCAACATTTGTGGACCCAGCCTGTGACAGCTAGATCCCACTAGTAGTACTGCCCAAAGGCCATATCATCTGTTTTAGTAACATTGACTATGGGATAAATCCAGACTTTGGGAACAAACCCCTCCACCTCCCCCCCACCCCCCCGCCCCTTTGCCTTGCTTCAAAATGGGTGGTGGGTATTTAGATTCAGTGGCCGGAGCAGGTGGGTGGCACTGGTACATTGACAACATTGCCTGTACCCAGTTGAAAAGCCCGCTGCCTCTGGGGGGTTTGGAGAGACCATTGGAAGAGAGATCTGCCTCTGGGACAACAGTTTAGTTCCCATGAGGAGCAGGCAGAGGGAGGGAGAGGGGAAGAAGGGGATGTGAGGGGAGGGGGGAGTGGAGAAGTGGGAGAAGAGTGGAGCGGGGAGAAGGGAGGAAGAGGGGGATGGGGGGAGAGGGGAGGGGAGAAGGGTAGGGGGGAGTGGAGAAGGAGGGATGGGGGCAGGAGGGGGAAAGGGGAGAGGGGAGTTCAGTCTACACTCACTGAATCCATCCCTGTGAAAAGTTAGAGACGGTGATTGGATCTGGAAGCGGTCCAATACAATAAGTGAAACTGAACGACTCAGACATCTGTCCATTTGCACAATTGATTTTATTGTATTAATTTTAATATATTATTTAAAATCCATGCATTGAAGGAAGAATATTTTACAGCCCATCTGTGGTCCCTAACCCTAACCAAGCGTCACCCGCATGACAGCATACGTCAGCGTGTATGTCGTGCAACTTGACGGTTTTATGGACGTCAGTCACTGACGCTCCGCAGTCGGCGAAAATATCGCAAAGTGGGACAGGTCTGTCTCCTCAGTGCCTGAACGTACATAAGTCTCTTACATAATCCATATCATCTATAAGACTTACAATCCACAACTCATTGGGGTAATTACTTGCAAGAGTTGATAATCCAGTGCGTTACAAAATGTCTCCTTGTCTCAATGGCTGATTCTTTACTCAAAGAGGATACACTCTGGTTCTTGATTCTCTGTGTCTCAGTCCCATCGGCCGCCCATTACATGGCAATGGCTCTAGTAAGTGCTCCTTCAGAGTGTGGCTCACCCACAATATGCTACTGCCAGCGTGTGGCTCTCTCCTCTATACCAGGAATCAGCCAGAGGGAGGAGGAAACATTTTGTGACCCATTGATATTACACATAATTACCCCCAAGGCGCTGTAAAGGTTTAGTTATTGAGTCCATTTATGAAAGAGACATAGACTCTCACATTGTGGAAATATACTGCATACTCAACTGTGCCTTTCCAATCTTGAATTACCATACTTCTTCCAACAAATATGTCAATCTTAATCAGCCTCCGAGGGCAACCCACGCATTTCTGCCCAGTGAGAGATATTGATCAATATTGTGATTAAATCAATGTTTCACTCTGAATATTTCTTTCCCCCATGGTGTTTTCATCTTATGATTGAAAAGTTGATCCTCTTCACATGTGCATGCACCTTCACCCACAGACACGCACACACGGCCACACACACACGCCCACACATGCACGCCCACATGCACACACGAACATATACCCATGCACACACGCACACGCCCACACACACGCCCACACACGCACGCCCACACACATTCATACCCACACATGCACACACACACGCCCACATGCACACACGCACATGCACACACATACCCACACACGCACACACACAATCATACCCACACACGCATGCACACACACGCCCACATGCGCACACTCACATGCACCCACATTTGCACACACACACACATATCTATGTGTAACCACACGCGTGCACATACACAGACAGTTGTAAAGGCCTTGCAAACAATTGTTTCCTGTCATTGTGATGTTGCGCTCAATACCATTCGGATAAAAAATAAAAGCATCCTTTTCCTGCCCTCTTCTGGGCTGCAGTCCTTACATGGTAATTACTTTTCCCCTTAAAACTCAATACTATAAAAATAATTGAAATAAAGAATCTTATAATATAAACAGCTCATAAAGTCATACAGCACAGAAACAGACCCTTTGATCCATCAAGTCCACACTCAAACACCCATTTACACTGATTCTACATTCTAACAACATGAGGCCCACATGGTGGTGCAGCGGTAGAGGTGCTGCATTACAGCGCCAGAGACCCGGGTTCCATCCCGACTAACAGTGTTGGTTGTTCGTTCTCCCCGTGACCACGTGAGTTATATCAGAGATGTTCAGTTTCCTCCCACACTCCAAATACGTACAGGTTTGTAAGTTAGTTGGCTTGGTATAAATGTCAATTGTCCCTGGTGTGTGTAAGGTAGTGTTAATGTGCGGGGATCGCTGGTCGGTGCGGACTTGGTGGGCCGAAGGGCCTGTTTCCATGCTGTATCTCTAAACTAAAACTAAAACTCAAAGTGACAAATTACAGCGACCAATCAGTGTATTAATCCACACTGGAAGATCGTGCACAGTGGTGTAGCTGGCAGAGCTGCAGCCTCACAGTGCCAGAGACCTTGTTCAATCCTGACCTTGGGTGTTGCTTGTGTGGAGTTTGCACGTTCTCCCTTTGACCACAGGCGTTCCCTCTGGGTGCCCCGGTCTCCTCCCACAACCCAAAGACACGTGGACTGGCAAGTTAATTGGCCACTCTAAATTGCCCCTGGGGAGTAAGTGAGTGGTAGGATATGGGAGAAGTTAAAGAGAATGAGGGAGAATGAAATACGGAATTCATGTCAAGATGGTTTAAAATGGGTGGTTGATACACAAATTGACAGGGTAGTGAAGAAGGCATTTGACATTCTTGCTTTTGATCAATGTATAGACAGTGCAGTCAGGGGCGCCCTGGGTGGTCAGGGTGGTGCAGCAGTAGAGTTGCTGCTTTACAGTGCCAGAAACCCGGGATCGATCCTGACTATGGGTGCTGTCTGTACGGAGTTTGTATGATCCCTCCGTGACATGCGTTCATTTTCCACGGGAACTCCGGTTTCCTCCGACACTCCAGAGGCATAGGTTAGTAGGTTAATTGGCTTCAGTAAATATTGTAAATTGTCCTTAGTGTGTAGGATAGTGCTAGTCTATGGGGATTGCTAGTCGGCGCAGACTCATGGGCCGAAGGGCATGTTTCTCCACTGTATCTCTAAACTAAACTGAACTAATTTGAGTCGAGGAGTTGGAACATTATGTTACATCTGCGCAAGGTGTTGGCAGAGCCACATTTAGAGATTCTGTGCAGTTCTAGTTACCCTGCTATTGGAAGGATGTCATTAAACCGGAAAGAGTGCAAAATGATTTACAAGGATATTACCAGACCTGGAAGGTTTGAGTTATGAGGAGAAGCTGGATGGATTAACTCCACGGGACAGGCAGCATCTCTGGAGAGAAGGAATGGGTGACGTTAAGGGTCGAGACCCTTCTTCAGACTCATGCAGGTATAGATAAGGTGAATAGCCACAGTCTAGAGGAGTCTTAAATTAGAGGGCATAGGTTTAAGGTGCAAAGGGAGAGATTTAAAACAAATCTAAAGGGCAACTTTTTCACACAGGAAATGGTGTACATAGGAACAAGATGCCATGAGGATTGGTGGAGGTTGGTAGAATGACAACATTTAAGGGAGGTCACAGTGGCGCAGCGGTAAAGTTGCTGCCTTACAGCGCTTGCAGCGCCAGAGACCCGGGTTTGATCCCGACCATGGGTGCTGTCTGTACAGAGTTTGTACGTTCTCCCCATGACCTTGGGTTTTCTCCGAGATCTTCGGTTTCCTCCTGCACTCCAAAGATGTACAGGTTTGTAGGTTAATCGGCTTGGTGTACGTGTAAATTGTCCCTAGTGCGTGCAGGATAGTGGTAATGTGCAGGGATTGCTGGTCGGTGCGGACTCGGTGGGCCGAAGGGCTTGTTTCCATGCTCTATCCCTGAACTAAACAAAACCAAAAGGCACTTAGACAGTTACATAGATCGGAAAGGTTTGGAAGGATATGGGCCAGGTGCCAGCAAGTGGACCTAGTATGATTGAGCAACTTGGTCAGCATGGACAAGATGGGCTGAAAGGCCTGTTTCCATGCTCCACCTCTCTCTTACTGCTTAGGGATGTAGACATAACCCACATGATACAGGGAGAATGTGCAAACTCTACATTGCTTTGGGTGTTAATGAGCCTGCAACTGGAGCATTCTGTGCAGTGTTGGTCTGTTTAGGAAAGGACATAGTAGCAACAGAGGAAGCCCATAAACAATTCACCAGACAAATTCCTGGGATGAGAGGTGAACCTCTGGAATTCTCTGCCACTGGATCACTGGAGGCTGGATCACTGGAAGTATTTAATGTGGAGGTGGATACATTTTTGAAAGATCTGGGAACTGAAGGGCATGGGGAACTGACACAGAAGAAGAATTGAGGCATGGGGCAGGGCAGCCATGATCATATTGAATCACAGGGCCTGCTGGCCTTCCCTATTCAGATTTTCTTCTGAAAAACAACTTTGAGATGAATGGCAGCTCCAAAATAAGATTTGACTGCGGTATTTGGAAATATCTATATAGCACTCTATGGAGGAATACAGTAAATTGCCCATAGAGTGTGGATGGGAATGCAGGGATGGGGAGTAAGGGATGGGGAGTAAGGGGTGAATAAAATAGGCTTAGTGTATAATTAGTATTAGGACTTGATGGTCAGCATACATTAGATGGACCAAGGGACCTGTTTCCACATTGTATGATTCTACTGCTAGGAAGTGGATTTTAAAGAGTTCTTGCAATGAGAGACGGAAAGTTTAGAGAGCAAATTTTACACATGCTTCAGGAGTTAGAGCCAATTCTGTGGGATAAGCGGAGGCGGAACACATATGTGGTTGAAATAAGAACTGAAAGCTTGGATCAGGCAGAAGCTGCAGCAGAGATTGGGAGGGTGAAGCCCAACCAGAAACTTCAAAGAATGGACATTTCAACATAACATTTTGTGAGAATGGGATTCAATGTTCGTCAGCTTAGGCAAAGTCATGGGGTATTAGAAGATAGACACAAAGTGCTGGAGTAATTCAGCAGGTCAAGCAGCATCTCTGGAGACAAAGGATGGGTGACGTTTCATGTCGCTACCCTTCTTCAGGCTGATAGTAAAGGGGAGGGAACTAGAGGTAGGCGAAGGCTAAAACAAATCAGTGTTGGCAACAGATGACCAAGGAAGGGTGGTGCCCATAATGGTACATTGTTGGCTGGGGAAGATGTGCTAACTGGAGTGTAAATGAATACATTACACAGCCTGGAGTTTAAAGTCATCTTTAATTGTAACACATAGTATAGCGGTACAGCAGGTTGTTAGTTGTTAATTCATCATCACCGCTTCCAATACTACTTAATGTAGGAAGTGGGTGTTAATATAAAGCATACAGTAAGGTGGGGTTAGTGATGTTGCTCTACACATGCAATAACCAATCTACAGGGAGGGATACAAGAATGCAAACAGTGGAACAGTGGGTGGGGAGGGGGGAGGGAGAGGGAGAGGGGGGAGGCAGGGCTGCCAACTCATGCTTTCAGCGTGAGAATCACGCCTTGGAGTAGGTATGTTACAAAACTTACCTTCAGTCATGCTGCAATTCTGTCACTGGCCGTGTGCGCGATTTTGGCGCCTTTAAGGGGGGGGCGGGGTTAAAACGCGGTTTCTCCTCCCTTGTCCTGAATTATATTTTGTTGGAGTACAAGCGTTCGCTGAAAAATCGTTCCTAGGGGCATTTTGTGAATTTTTTATTTTTATTAAATCATCAATGTCAGCGCTGGAGTACTTTTAAAAGCAGCTCCTGAAGCGTCAACGCCGATAACGGGGACGGATTTCACACACGGGACAGGTAAACAAAAGTGGTTTCTTTAAATGTATAAAAGTGCTTCTTAAGAAGCCTTTAATTCACATTTTTTCATGCGAAACGGTGATTTTATTCCCCGAACTAACGGCAGTATTTTTCATGCCAATACGGGGTTAAATTCACCGCAAATGAACGTTCCAAAAGATCGCGTTCCAGAAATCCTCACTCACAAGATGATTTAAATGCCCATTAATTTACAGGTATTAAACATTCAATTCCTTCCATTTGGAATGTAAATTCATGAAAATGAGATTTTAAAATTATGTTATATTGTGAATTCTTGTGTGAATGTTATTTGGACACTTAGGCTATTTAAAAATGTTAATCTATTCTTAAGAAATTGATAGATGTTTAGATCTAGTAATTGAATTTTGTAATTAGCTACAATTAGGTAACTAACTAATTATATGCTTAAAAGGCCTGTCTCACGAGTCTGCGGTCATTGGCGGCGAAACGGGAAGAATCTGCCGCCATAGACCGCGCACTCGTGAGAACGTACAATTCCCGGGCCGTGCGGCGGTGTTCCCAACACCGCGCGGTGCTAAAATAAAATCGACAATGTCGAAAACAAAATACTCACCGCACAACCTCCACCAGTGATGCACAAGTGCGGCACGGCCGCTTGCACGGGCCGCCGCCAGTGTGGCTCGAGCGCCGTGCGTCAAACCTCCACTGCCACAGCCTCCGCCAGTGAGGCACGTGCCGCCGCCAGTGACGCAAGTGTGCTGCACGGCCGCAGGCACAGCCACCGCTACAGCGCCGCGATCAGGATGGCCGCCGCCACAGCCGCCGCTGGTGAGTCACGTGCGGCGGGCCGACGTCATCGCAGTCGGCCCGCCCTTTTTTTACTTACCGCAAGCACGTGGGACCCGCCGTGTTTGAATTAACTCGGCCCCCGCGCAGCATCCGTGCGGCTCTCCGGTGGATAGGCTCAACGCTCTCGCCGTTGCCGCGCGGTCCTCGCTACCGGAGACGCCGCGCTTCACCGCCGATGACTGCAAACAGGTAAGACAGAGCCTTTACTTTCATGTCTTCTAAGTACGATTGTTTCATATTTGTTTCAGAATGCTTCAATCTATAATAACTGAACATTTCTTTCAGTTATCTTAATTTTTAAGAAAGTTATGGGCTTTTAACTGTCCTCGACACAGCTTTTGTGTTGTCAATGGAAAAGCAATAGGGAACAAAATGCTAATTTCCGAGTATGAAAATGGCCATAACCTCTTTAATACTGAAGATATGAAAGTGAATTAGGTGTCAAATTAAACTTCCTTTTATGCTTTATCTGATGGGATAAATTGCAGACTTGATTTTTAAAATCTCAAAATATTGGAGCAAATTCTCACGCCCTCACGCTCATAACCGAGTTCTCACGCTGAGTTCAGTCCCTGCAGTTTGTCCCTTTGCGCTGCGTGCCAGGGATCTGCACGGTCGGTTGATGCTGTGAGTGACGCCGCGTGTCTTCTCTCTTGGTTGGATGTGCAGCCGCCGGGTGTCAGCAGCTCTATGTACCGGCTGTGAGCGCTGCGCTGCCGGCCGCCGCTGCAGCCTCGCTCCCTCCCTCCCTCCCTCCTGCCCTTCAACTCACGCGGCAGCGGCAGCGCCGCCAATCCACGCTGCACCGTGCCCGTCAGACTCCCCAGTGGGCGGCCGGGGAGAGAGAGGGAGGGGGAGAGAGAGAGAGGGAGAGAGAGAGGGAAAGAAAAAAAGGGAGGGATGGAGGCAAAGCGAGACAAGGGGAGGGAATGTAGAAAGGGATGAAGGAAGGAAAGGAGAAAGTGGAGAAAGAGGGAGGGGGAGGAAAGAGGGAAGGTTGGGGGCAGGAGGGAGGAAGGGGTGGATGGAGGGAGGGGGAAGAAAAGGTGTGTGTGTGTGCGCTTGTGTGTCTGTCTCCCTGTGTGTGTGTCTCCTTGTGTGTGTATGTGTGCCTCCCTGTGTGTGTCTCCTTGTTGTGTGTGTGTGTGTGTGTGTGTCTCCCTGTGTGTGTGTGTCTCCCTGTGTGCGTGTGTGTGTGTGTCTCCCTGTGTGTGTGTCTCCCTGTGTGTGTGTATGTGTGTGTCTCCCTGTGTGTGTGTGTCTCCCTGTGTGTGTGTGCGTGTGTCTCCCTGTGTTGTGTCTCCCTGAGTGTGTGTGCGTGTCTGTGTGTCTCCCTGTGTGTGTGCGTGTCTGTGTGTGTGCGTGTCTGTGTGTCTCCCTGTGTGTGTCTCCCTGTGTGTGTGTGTCTCCCTGTGCGTGTCTGTGTGTCTCCCTGTGTGTGTGTCTCCCTGTGTGTGTGCGTGTCTGTGTGTCTCCCTGTGTGTGTCTCCCTGTGTGTGTGTGTCTCCCTGTGCGTGTCTGTGTGTCTCCCTGTGTGTGTGTCTCCCTGTGTGTGTGCGTGTCTGTGTGTCTCCCTGTGTGTGTCTCCCTGTGTGTGTGTGTCTCCCTGTGCGTGTCTGTGTGTCTCCCTGTGTGTGTGTCTCCCTGTGTGTATGTGTGTCTCTGTGTGTGTGTGTGTCTCCCCGTGTGGGTGTCTGTGTGTCTCTACGTGTGTGTGTCTGTCTGTCTCCCTGTGTGTATGCGTGTCTGCCTGTGTCTGCCTGTGTGTGTGTGTGTGTGTGTGTGTGTGTGTGTGTGTGTGTGTGTGTGTGTGTGTGTGTGTGTGTGTGTGTGTGTGTGTGTGTGTGTGTGTGTGTGTGTGTGTGTGTGTGTGTGTGTGTGTGTGTGTGTGTGTGTGTGTGTGTGTGTGTGTGTGTGTGTGTGTGTTCCTTTGTGTATGTGTCTCCCTGTGTGTCTGTTGTCACATCCTGGCGTTAGACAGGGCAGCCAACTCTCACGCTTTGAGCATGAGAGTCACGCATTTCAGCCAATGCTCACGCTGATGACAGAATTCTCACGCTGTCTTCAGTCCCTGCACAGTTTGTCTCTTTTGCGCCACATCACAGCGATCTGTGCAGTCTGGGGAAGCACGTCAGTTGGCGGCTGTGAGTGACGTCGCATCTCTTCTCTTCTCTTCTTTCTTGGTTGGATGTGCAGCCGCCGACAACATTAAGCAGCCGGAGATAGAACTAACCAGGTGAATTGGTTGTAAAACATGGGGGGGGACCACAATGAGGCCAAACATCTAGGACAGTGTTCGGCAACCTACGGTACACGGGCCAAATCCGGCCCATAACCCGAAAAAACTTGTTTTTTTTTCAATTCGTTTTCACGGGGTCGGGGCAGGCAAGCCGACCTGAGAACTGCAGCCAGTCCCTTGGGACGCGAGCTGATCTGGGAATGGCAGCCAGTCCCTGGGCACGCAGAATGCCAACTTGATTATTATGGACAAATTGGGCCAGCCATGTACATGTTGTATAACTCTGACTCTACGTAGATCTGAATGGGCTTAGAATGACCATTTAAGCAAAATTGCCCTCACTTTCCCCATTTTGATTCTTGAGATTAATATCCCTTTGCTCTGTTAACAGCGTTAAAGTACGTATGAGGTAGAGTCAGGAAAGGGAACATGTTATTTTCTTTTAGTTTGCTTTAATTTGTTAGTTGATGTTTTGTTGACTGCCATAATTTCGGAAATGGTCTTAATGTAACTTAACTGTTATAAAGCAGTAATAAGTGATTTTTGTCCAAACAATTGGAACTTGCATAAAATGTTTGCATTATTAGCAGGGCTGCCAACTCTCACGCATTGAGCGTGAGACTCACACATTTCACAAAACTCTCATGCTCTCACGCTGATCACAAAATTATATAATGAGAATAGGACCTGTTTTGCTTAACAAATGGTGTAGGAAGGAATTGCAGATGCTGGTTTAAACTGAAGATAGACACTAAAAACTAGAAAAACTCAGCAGGACAGGCAGCATCTCTGGAGAGAAAGAATGGGTGATGTTTCGAGTCAAGACCTTCAGCCTGAAGAGGTTGAATACCAGCCATAAAACACAATGACTGGACATGTGTGTTATCCAACTAAGGGCAGAAATCAGAATCATGTGTTCATCTTTATTCACATGATACCATAATAAATATATTACAGAAAAAATAATTTAATGGGGTGGCACGGTGGCGCAGTGGTAGAGTTGCTGCCTTATTAACACATGGGTTTTCTCTGGATATTCCGGTTTCTCCCATATCCGAAAGAAGTGCAGGTTTGAAGGTTAATTGGCTTCTGTAAATTGTCCCTGGCGTGATGGATGGAATTGGTGTATGATAGATTGCTGGTCGGTGTGGACTTTGTGGGTGGAAGGGCCTGTTTCCATATATATTTTTACATATAACGCCTTGGGTATTAGAAAGGCGCTATATAAATCCAATCCATTATTATTATTATATATATTTTAATTTCATTGAACCATATATGATTGAATATGTGGCATTATTTTCGTCTTGTTTCTATATTCAAAGGGTAAGGTTGAAACCGTCTGAAGAAGGGTTTCAACCAAAAATATTGCCTATTTCCTTCGCTCCATAGATGCTGCCGCACCCGCTGAGTTTCTCCAGCAATTTTGTCTACCTTCGATTGATTTATTTGTGCAGAACAGTGATGGAAGTCCAACTTTTGCTTTGTTTCTCTGAGTTTTTCTCTATATATATACATAACAGCATGAATATAATCTGATTTCCATATATGAATACAGTCATTCATGTGCTGCACCTATTGATCAGAGCCTGGCTCTATTGTGGAATGTAATTAGGAATGTAATTTAGCCTAACCTTATTCATACCTAATCCAATTTAAAGCATAAATGTTGCATTCAAATGCAAGTTAAAAGACTCGCTAAAGTATGCACCAGATTGCACAATTTCAAGCTGAAAAATGCAAAAACTCCCTACCGTGGGAGGGGGAACACCCCCCCTCCCCCCCCCCTCCCCCCGCTATGCTCCCTCGCAATTTCTCACTCTCAACTCTCACCCAATGTTGGCAGCCCTGGGGGGGAGGGAATGCAGGAGTTACTTGAAATTAGATAAATCAATGATCACACTGCTGCCCAGGCGAAACATGAGGTTCTATTACTCCAATCTGCTTGTGGCCTCACTCTGAAAGCAGAGGAGGCCCAGAACAGAAAGGTCAGTGTGGGAATGGGAGGTGAAGTTTCAGTTCTACTTATGAGGTATTAGATTGGTTAAGCATTTAGATGAGCTAAGTTTGTTGTTAATTTTGGAGAATGGGAAGCCTATCATAGAGCACTGGAATACCAATCCGAGAGGTAACAAGCTCAGGGCACATTACACCTTCAACTGTTCCAGTTATTTTTCTCCCCCTGATTCAGCACGTTAGCATTGAGAAGACGAAATCGTAGCATGGGTCCAAAATGGCAACTTTCTTGTCCCATAATTCTGGTTTATAAATGCATGAAACCGAGTGAAATCTTTCCCAACAGTTAAAAAAGACATGGCCTGAAATTTTTTCAGAATTGAAGAGGTATTTTCTGCAAAACCAGTCATTTTTAGAGTAAAGTTTTGGAGTGTAAACCAGCAGTGGGATTCTTCATCAGCTCATGACCTTGGAAAAGTTAGGCTTTAAAGTAAACATTATTCATGCACAAACCCTCCAAGGAACTTTGGTAAATGAGCAATCTGCCTGACTCATTCAAAAGATTCAAACAAAATGTGACATTATTGCCAACAATCTGAAACATTCACCACCATAGCCTTGTGAGGTATTCCAGTCCAGGCTTCTTAATATCTGTTTGTGATTTAACGTTTAGGCATGCCTTTGAATTGGCTCTGTTTCTTATCATCTGGCGGCAATAATGAATTTTATCCAAGTTAATAGTAGTCAGTGGGCAAGTGCAGAATTGTACGCAGGATGAATCGGCATTTTTGATGGGGATGTTCAGAAAGTTAGAAAAACAGAAGTACAAGGGTCTTCAGAAATTGTTTTGCTGAACAGATGAGGAATGTGTCCATTTGTCTCAATCATAACGTGACTTAAAATAACAACTGCTAATCCAGCTTTTCATCCTGCAGTGTATGTAGCCTTGAACATTTTCAAAATGTAATTTAATCTGACCAAAATCTGACCAAAATCTTTTCTCTATGTATAATTGAGTACGAGTGAGCTGAAGCATGGATGGCTGACATAGCAGGCTTATTCACATGCTAGTGTATAATAAGTCTGGATATACAGTAGCAATGTGATATGGCCCAATTATTTAATTGTTAACATTCAATATGCTTCAATGCATTGCCAAATTCCAGATCATCAGTGGGACACATTCCTGGGATTCTTAAACTATCTGTAAAGAATATTTTTGAGTTTATTTCTGATAAACAGAGCTAAATTTCTCTATGATTTACAAATTAGTCTTTTTTTTTAATATTCACTGGCAATTCGGCTAAATGAAGATTTCGAGGACCATATTGCTTGACAAATCAATCCCATAGTTTGCAAGACTGAGCTGCATTTCATTGTTCTTAATCCACCGCTATATATAGCAAATTGAATGTCAGCTAAGGGGCCGCATTTAGTGCAGGGTAAAGGGTGTGGCAGCCAGCCAGCGGAGAACATGCATAATACAGGTCGCAAAAACATGGAGAGCTAAGCATGTGATAGGAAGCATGCAAATGTTGCAGGCTTGTGCCACAGACATTTAAATCCGGACTTCATTGCACAAAACAGACTGGGCTGAAAACGATCTTATCCAAACAACATTGTAGAGATCATTTTAAGCCCATTAAGTCCACGCCAGTTCACAAAGCAATGCTATTCCCTGCTAATTTTCTTTGTAACCTATTCCACCCACATTCCCCTCAAATCCCCCAGATTCTAACACTTGTCGATAGACACAAAATGCTAGAGTAACTCAGCGGGTCAGGCAGTAAAGGGCCTGTCCCACTAGGGCATCATTTGCGTGTCACACAGATAGCGCGCGAAGATTTTGTACATCCCAAAATCCTGGGGCGCCATGCGCGATTGTGCATCACTGCCTACGCCACCAAGCACCATGCACGTGATGCGCGCTCGTCATGCGTCGTGACGCGAAAATGATGTCGCGTAAATTACGCGCAAATGACGCCCAAGTGCTTCAGGCCCTTTACTGAGTTACCAGCATTTTGTGTGTATCTTCAGTGTAAACCAGCATCTGCAGTTCCTTCCGACACATTCTAACATTTGTCGACAAATTAGGGGCAAACTAGGGTTCAAACCCGAAACATCACCTATCCATGTTCTCCAGAGATGCTGCCTGACCTGCTGAGTTACTCCAGCACTTTGTGACTTTTTTTTGTAAACCAGCATCTGCAGTTCCTTGTTTGTAGATAGGGGGCTTTTCACAGCGGCCGATTAAACTACCTACCAGAATGGGGTCAATGGAGAATAAAGTGGTGTTACTGCGGGAAGGCCGCATGATAACTGGAAGAACCTGCAAACTCTAAACAGACAGCACCAGACATCAGGACTGAACCAAAGTGGTTGTAGCTGGAGGGCAGCAGCATTACTACTCATTGCATTGTGCTGTCATTGTGTTTAAATGTTAAATCTTATTTTGAGTTGGAATACCGCAATCAATACTACCATTTTTGCTGCAGGGTTTCTATTGCAACCTGTCATTGAGGGAGTTACAACCGTAACTAGATATTAATTATCTGCAATAAAAACATCTCAATGAAGGAGATGCCTCTGCGACTAGATATTAAGTTTTGCTAAACCCAATAATACAAGAGAGCAAAATTGGTTTTCATAGAGGCAGCTCTAAAATCAGGTTGTTTCAGTAGTGAAAGGTCAATACATTCATCATCCTGGCCTATTGAACTCAGAAGCCATCATACCAGGGCTTCTGGTTAATAAACAAAAATATAAGGAAAGGAAGAAATGAACTTGAAAGTGAATATCCCTTTCACAATCTCAAGATTTCCTTAAAGAACTTTACCGACAATGAAACAGTCACTGGCGTAACCGAGATTGCGGGAAGTAAAGTTTTAAAAATTCAAATATTAAATCATTTTTAAAACACTTCTGAAGCAGCTCCAAATTGAGTTATCGTGTGAGTGAAATAAATGGACTTAAATAATAATTTTACTTGGGAGTCACTATGAGTGGCTATGTGAAGAAGTCCGCCAGCCCACATGCGCCTCATTACGTCTAACGCATGGCGCAACGACTGGCTGGCAGGCGCGTCGCTCCTCCAGCGGTCATTTTCCAAATCCTGCAGGTACGTTTTCAAACTTAATTTCAGGTTGTGCTTTTTCCTTGCAGGAAGCTCTTTTACAGAGTTCCTGCTGGATGACATTTAGGGGTCGAAATCCTGATGAGCCACGGGGAAACCCGGCTACGGAGACCGCGGAGAAACCCGGCTCGGGGAATCCCGGCTCCGTGGAGAGTACCGGCTCGGGGAAACCCGGCTACGGAGACCATGGGAAATCCCGGCTCCACGGGGAGACCCGGCTCGGTGGGGACACCCGGGTCGGGGAAACCCGGCTACGGAGACCGCAGGGAATCCCGGCTCCGCGGGAGTACGGGCAGCCGGCGATGGTCGGGTTCGCTACCCAAGTCGCTGACAGGGCGGTCAGCGACTCCAGACTCCAGCAGCCCCGAGAGGCTGTGCAGCCGAACGGAGTCCGACAGGCCTGGACTGGGACAAGTCAGGCCAGGAGGGGTCAGTGTGTGACTGACTCCAAACTCGGAAGTATGTCCGTGAAACATACTGGAGTGCATGCGTGAGGTTCAAGAATTGTCTGTCATGGCATCACGGATGACGATATCCTCGCAAACGGAGGAGCCGCTGCAGGAAGAGTTGGCTTCCAACCTATGGCAGAAAATCCGGAGGGGTGGGGGGCAGAGTTTCCCTCACATTCCAAGCTTGGTAACCATCAGTGACCTCATGTCACATCATTACAGGAACATACACCTGTAAATCGTGCATTCCTGAAAGTGCCGGCAGTGAACAGCGCTATCTGGGGAGACTATGGATGGCGAGGCCAGCAATGTCCAGCTGCCGAATCTTCTCCTTGGAGAAGACCTAGCCAAACAGGTAAAAAACCTGGATGAGGAAGCAAAGCTATCGGACTAATCAAGGTACCAGCGACGAGCAAAGCTTCACCGTTTCGGCGACAAACACCCCTACACCTCCATCGGCAGTAAGCGGTTCACTGAAGCTGGTGGCAGCTTGAAAGCTGATTCTCTGGGCGGAGGTCTTCAGGCCTAGGCCCAAGCCGGCCCTCATGGAAAATGTGCAATCCAAGCACCCCAGCAGTCCTACCCACCAAATCAAGGACATGAATAGAACCCACATCATGGGCCTTTGGGCTTACCGTAAAACCACCAGTAACCATGCAGGTACATGGGGGCTGGTTCTTTCCGACACATGGGTTGTGTGGATCGGTTACAAGTTGGTGAGATTACACTTGTTTTGAATGAAAGGCGTTGGATAACATCAGATTCGTTTATACTGCACAGTATACAATGTTTCCAAATTGAATTCAATTCATTGCTACCCACACAGCATACGCCAAACCGGACATTGTCCATTCACAAGAAGGGTTGGATGTACAAGCTGAAAATCAAAAGTTACATGCTAAAGGGGTAATTCAGTAGTCGAGTCTTGAACCAAGTTGTTTCTAGTATATTTTGACTCGACTTAATTCATTTTGTGCAGTATAGACATTTCAAAATGGGAAACTTTGTTACTGCCAAACGACTGGTTTCCATAGGATGTTATATGGCATGCATCGATCTCAAAGATGCATACTATCTCGGTACCCTTTCGCTGGGATCACCGGAGATATTTGAAATTTAGCTGGATGGGGCAACTGTGGCAGTTTAAAGCATTGCCTAATGGGTTAACTTCAGCCCAGATTATTTACCAAATTATTGAAGCCAGTACTTGGGCTACTTCGAGCTCAAAATCATATTGTTATGGCATATTTAGATGATATTCTAATCATAAGGAAAATCCTGGAGTTGGCTAAATTAGCTGTTTCAGTCACTAAACTCACGTTTGAGAGATTGGGGTTCTCATCCATCCAGTTAAATCAAAGTTGAAACCATCCAGAATTATTGAGTATTTGGGATTTACCATTAACTCTATTTTCACATATCTGTGACTCTGCCTTGGGGCAAGAGATTAGAATTAATAGAAGCCTGTAACAATCTCGTTGTTATGGAGCAAACTTCTATTCGACAATTAGCCAGTGTAATTGGCAATTAGTGGCTGCTTTCCAGCTGCACAGCTTGGGCCTTTGCATTATCAGAATGAGCAAAGGAGCAAGCACTAATATACCATGCAGGTCTCTTTAATCAGACCTATGCGATTGCCAGCTGAAGCCATTTCTCAGTTTGAGTGGTGGATGACCAATATTCGGCATTGCTCCAGTAACATTTTGGTCAGCAAATCTTCAGTTAAATTACATACTGATGCTAGTGCTCATGGTTGGGATGCTACCAATACCATCTCTAGCTACGGTGGAAGATGGAATGTGCATGAGTCATCAAGCTTTCAGTCACATGGTATCAACTATTTAGAGGTGCTGGGAGCACTCTATGAGTTGAAGGCTTATGGTGGGAATATGCATCATCTGCATGTTCAACTACAGATTGACAACACTACAGCGGTGACATAAATTAATCACATGGGAGTCAGGATCTTGGGATAAACTGGCTAAACTTATTTGGCGCTGGTGTATTGCAAGAAACATTTGGGTTTCAGCTACCTACTTACCAGGTAGGTTTAACATGATTGCGGACACCAGGTCACGGAAATGTAATGACAACACAGAATGGATGTTCCATCATAACGTGTGAACGACATTGTTGCTCGGTATGGAACACCAGACAGCATGGGAGCCAGACCCAGGGGCAGTAGCGATGGATGCATTCTCGCTACACTGAGGAGGAATGTTCTTTCAGGCATTCCCCTCCATTTTTGCCTCATCAGTCGGTACTTGCAAAAATCCAGCAAGACCCCGCGTCAGGCATGTTGGTAATGCCTGACTGGCCTACGCAGCCATGGTTCCCACTGATACTAGGAATAATATCAGAGCCTTGTATGGCCGTTCCCAAACGCAGAAATCTACTGGTTCACCCCGTGACTGGGGAGGACCATCCACTGCATGATCAAATCAATTTGTTGGTTTGCAGACTCTGAGAAGACCTTTTCTGGGGCTCGGACTGCCAGATCGTATGGTGGACGTGATCACTGCGGCCTGGAGAGATAGTACCAAGAAACAGTACATCTCCTATATCAATAAATAGGAAGTGTTCTGTTACAGTCCTACATATCGTATGACTAGGCATTTATAACAGATGGGTTGGAATTCCTCTCAAAACTATATTTTGATGAGGGATTGAGTTATAGTGCCATAAATAATGCCAGAAGTGCCTTGTCGTCATACTTGTTGCTGGGATCGGGACACCACTCTGTCGGGTCTCACCCTCTGATATCCAGGGTTATGAAGGGTATCTTCAACTGTAATTCCCCCAGGCCCAGGTATTCGGTGATATGGGATGTTAACGTGGTGCTCACGCTGCTTCACCGGTGGGCTCCAGCTACATCTGTGTCCTTGGTCAAACTCACTTACAAAGTGGTTATGCTCATGGCGCTGGTTTCAGCGCAACGGGTCCAGTTGATGCATGAGCTGCGACTGGACAGGATGGTTACATCTGCAAATATTATAACGTTTTAGGTTTATGACTTAGTAAAGCAGAGTACACCAGGGGCGTTCAGTCTCAGACTAGTTTTCATGGCATACCCCATGGACCTTCGGTTGTGTGTGGTCATTTATCTACAACAGTACGTTAAGGTCACCAAGAGCCTTAGAGGCTCTGAACTAGCAAGGTTTGTTAGTTACAATAAACCTCATAAACAGGTATTAGTACAGACCATCTCCAGGTGGTTAAAACGGGTTCTGGCTCATGCAGGAGTGGATACTGATGTTTCAAATCTCACTCCACCTGGGCTGCAACAACTTCAGCAGCAAGGGTTATGGAGGTTCCACTCGACCATATCCTAGTGACTGCAGGATGGTCAAATGAACGAGCTTTCCTAACATTTTATAACAAACCCATTGCCAGACCGGGGGTATTTGCCAATTCCAATTTAAGTTCATTTGCTCATTAACAAGCATCAGCATGTTTGAAATCTATGTCATGTCTGAATGCATTATTATTTTCACTCATCCTTGGTCAACTGATTGAATTGAATGCTGTTTATTGTCATTCAAGCCTAGGCTTGAACGAAATTTCATTCCTACAGTTTTGTTTTACATTACAAAAAAACCCAAGACCCACACTTAACACAGTTTACATAAACATCCATCACAGTGAGTCTCCAGCACCTCCTCACTGTGATGGAAGGCAAGTCTTATCTCTTCCCTTTATTCTTCACCCGCGGTCCAGCAGTCCAACTGCAGCGTCTAGGCGAACTGGGGCTCCGGTGTTAAAGCCCCCGGCGGACGATGGTAAGTCCCGTGGCCATTCAGCCACGCCGGGCGATGTTAGGCCCCGGCTCCGCGCCCTTCAAACCCCGTGGTTCAAGCAGTCCAACCCGCAGTCCAACTGCAGTGTCTAGGCGAACTGGGGCTCCGATGTTAGAGCCTCCGGCGGGCGATGGTAAGTCCCATCCGTGTCCTTTGAACCTCGCGATTCCAGCAGGAGAAGTTGCCGTTGCGGGAGCTCCGAAAAGCTGTCTCCCACCAGGGACCTGGAGCTCCCGATGTTCCTGTCCACCGGGCCCGCAGCCGGAGCCTTCGAAACTCCAAAATCGGGTCGCAGGGGCGCGCCACCACAGCTCTCCCCGCTCCAAAGTCGGCCAGCTCCGTGATGTCAGGTCCGCAGGCTCCGCGACTGGAGCCCTCAGGTTGGTCCCGGCCAGAGGCCGCCGCCGGCTCCACAATGTTAGGCCCAACGACATCGGAGATCCGACAGGGAAAAAGTCAGGTCCCCGTACAGGGAAGAGATTAACGGTTTCCCCAACATCCCCCCCTCCACCCCCCACATATACACAGCTAAAAAACAATAAAAACCAGACATTTAACAAGACAAAAAATTAAAAAAAAGACGGACGACTGTAGTTGAGCCGCTGCCGTTAGGCGCCGCCACTCCCACTTGCGCATGTGTGATGCAGTGTGTGACGCATGGACTCGTGTCCACGGCATGAATTCACAGATCTTTGAAATCTTCACGTAGTCACTCACGTGATTCCGAAGTAAAATAGTAAGATTAAACGAGAACTTACCAGTTTGAAGTTTGATCTTTATTTTATGAGGAGTTACGATGAGGGATTACGTGCCCTCCGCTCCCAACCCTCTCCTCATAAAGGTCAGCTGGTTGTTCTAGTTTCTCGAATCTTACTATATTCAGGTCAACAACTGTTATCTGTGACTTTACCCCGCTGCTTTGAAGGTTGACGCGCATGCGGGCTGGCGGGCTTCTTCACGTAATCCCTCATCGTAACTCCTCATAAAATAAAGATCAAACTTCAAACTGGTAAGTTCTCGTTTAATCTTACTATTTTATTTCAAAGTCTCGTGACGAGACTACGTGAAGAACCCGCTAGCCCGCATGCGCATCAATACGTCGTTACATGGCGCGAGATACGGATGCATTCGGGAATGCTCCGTCAGAGTTTTAACGGTGAAGGTAAGGCTTTTTTTTTGCAGGAACGGTGCTTCTTGTTTCAACATGGGTTTGATTTCCAAAAATGGACAAACCCAGAAACAAGAAATGATGTGAGTGATATCGGTGGCTGTTGGTATCGAGCTCAGAGACGCCAACAGCGGGCTCGTAGATGCTGAGAGGCGCAGCCTGCACATCAACCACTGCTAAAGCTCCGAAAGGGAGCAGGTGGCCCACCCCCATCTCGGATTAGCTGGCAGGGGCGACCTGAACAGCAACCACTGCTAAAGTACCAAAAGGGAGCAGCTTGTCAAGCGGGGTTCGGAGACGAGAACAGACGCGGCCTGCACAGCAACCTCCGCGATAGCTCCAAAAAGGAGCAGCTTAACAGACCCGGGCTCGTGGACGCTGGCAGGGTGGCCTGCACAGCAACCTCCGCGATAGCTCCGAAAAGGAGCAGCTTGGCCACCCCGGGGCTCGGGGAAGACCAAGTCGGAACTGGCTGTCAAAAAGGACTATACTGGCCAGGGAGGCATTGCCTCAACATCTAAGGGTGATGTTATCCGTCAAGTCACAAAAGTGGGGATAACTGAGTGAGAGGCTGGTGATGGGGAGGTGCACTGCACTGATACAGGCAGTTCAATTCAGATATCAGGATATCTCCCACTCAGTGGCTGGGATTTGAGTATTCCCTCAACAAATGGATAATACCTTTCAGCTCACAACTATAAAAGAGCTGCCGGCACTCTGGATCAAAATTTGCCATCCCCTCGGGGATAGGTGAACCAGTAGAGGCAGAACTGGCAAGTAGCATTATATACTTGACTTCGCACCAGCTGAATGAGGAGAACATGTAGGACAATGCTGGAAAGTATGTTCATCCTGATAACTGCCAGACTCGTGATGTACCGAAAGTTAACATCACCACCTGGGACATTCTGATTGGCTAAACGAAGCCTAAAGATCTAAAACTCCAGCGAGTTCAGAAAGCTCTCACAAGAAGGATTTCGGTGTTTGCGAGGTCGTGGATGGAACACAACGTTCTGAAGTGCAGCAAGAAGCCTTAGCACTGCTGTGTAAGGATATCATCCCTACCAAGTTAGTGGCTGAAACTGCAATACTGAGGCTGGTTGGAGCACCAGGCCTACAGAACCAAGACAGAGCCACAGGGCTTTTTTAGGCACAGGTTCATAGCACTCTCCATGGAGACAGCGCGTGCCACACACTCAGTCTCAACCCCCAGCAGGCCACGATGTCAGTCAGAGGGAAGGGACAGAACAAAAATTGGTGTCAGTAGATGCTGTCAATCAACCACCTAATTCCGTAGAGGTAGGTGAGTATTATTCCTGCAGCTGCATGAAATGTATGGAGGATATTCAAGTCGGAGGTATATTGATGTTGTTCTAAAGTAAGTGGGGAAAGATAACCACTGACCCTTTGACTTTACTAGCCATAAATGGCTATAAATCTGATGTTCTGTCTGACCGGTTTCCTCCACGGCAAGAATAGCCCAAATTCCCGTGCAAAAGGTCTAAAGAGGAATATATAGCTATCCGAGTAGAGGTAGTGAAATTACACAAAAGGATATGATTGAGGAGATTGTCCATGAACAAGATGAATATATTTCCAATATCTTCACCACGTCTAAGGAAGATGGAGTATACTGTATCATTCCTGATTTGGTTAGTCTGAGCGTAGGCTTGGAATATAACCATTTTAGAATGGAATTTCATTCAGCAAAACTGTTGATTATTGCTTTATGGCCTCAATCGATCTCAAAGATGCATTCTTTCCAGTACCAATACATGAGAATCACAGGAAATAGTTGACATGCTCATCGTAGGGAATACGATATATGACACAGATGTAGCTGTTTTAGCAACCTAGACAATCCTAGAAGATCTAGGATTTGTTATTCATCCAGGAAAGCCCAGGCTTGAGCTGACAAAAACGATCACATATCTAAGCTTTCTCATAAATTATTCAGATAGGTCTGTGACCCTACCTACAGATAAGAAACAGAATTTTGTAGATGCATGCACAGGCTTAGTTAAGAATGAGAAGTCTAGGATACGACAGGTTGCGAAGGTGATAGGCAAGCTGGTAGCTGCCTTCCCAGCTATGGGGCCATGCATTATAGAAGCTTGGATCAGGAGAAGGTTCTCGCCCTAAAATTGAATATGGGACATGTTGATAGATGTATGAGGCTAACGACAGTCGATATCCGAATTCCAGTGGGGGATTGAGCATACACGAGGTACAGGGTTCATTACACCTAGTAAGCCCGCATTTTCACTACAATGTGAGGGCTGGGGTGTAACTGACACCTATACTAGTTGTGGTGGTAGGTGGAATGAGGATGAGTTGAGACATGGCCATAAAATAAGGAATCAACTATTTGGAAATGCTAGCAGCATTCCAGGGATTGAGAACGTATTGTGGGAATGACCATGATATGCAAATCAGGCTACATAGGGACAATACAGCAGCAGTATATTAGTATATGAATAGCTGTAAGTCTCAAACATGTGATGCACAAGCAAAGTCCATTTGGGCGCGGTGTATAAGAGGAAAATATGGGTGTCAGCTGCACATCTGCCACGTAGGTACAAAATTGAAGCAGACACCAGGTCAATAAATTCCTCATTCTGTCCTATCAGAAGATGCCTCCAAAAGATAATTCAAGACAAGGCAACAGGTATTATACTAGTGTCAAATTGGCCTACTCAACCATGGTTTCCATTGTAAAAAGACCTGCTGAAAGAAGCTCCTATATTTGCTCACAGACACAAACAGTGGTTGGTTCAACCTGTCACTGGGTACCGCATCCACTGCATGATCATATTGATTTATTAATTCGCAGGATTTAAAGAGACCCTTCGAGCTTATAGGATTATCCAGCAGGACAGTTGACGTGATCACTGCAGCTTGGCGAGATGGCACAAGGAAGCAGTATGCTACCTACATAAAACAGGGGGAAAGTTTTGTAAGGAGACACATGTGAACCACTTTTAAGCAGATGTAGCAGAGGTTTGGGGGTTTCTTTCAGATTGGTTTTATGAGAAGCGACTAAGTTATAGCGCAATTATCACTGCTCGCAGTGCCTTATCAACGTATCTAGTGCTAGGAGTGGGGGAACAAACGATTGGCTCTCACCCACTGGTGACAATGTTTATGGGAGGTGTCTTTAATATGTTTAAATGGGATATGGGAGGTGTCTCTAAAGCCTAGATACAAAGTAGTGTGGAATGTTTAATCAGTATTATATTTTTATGCAAATTCGCACCAGCTGCATCGCTAACGTTGGAGCAGCTACTCATCAGTTAGGCACTTATTTCAGCATGAAGAGCTCAGTCTTTACACAATCTCTGTCTGGATAACTCGGTCAAATCTGACAAGAGGGTAGCATTTTATGTGAATGAACTCATAAAGCAGAGCAGGCACGGTTGGGTACAAGTTGGAGCAAGCAGCATACTCACCAGATCGGAGATTGTGAGTGTTAATTATGTGAAAAAGTACATTAAGGTTACTAAGAACCTACGACATGAAGGAAAAGTTTTCTTCATAGTTATAAAAAGTCTCACAAGAGAGTGTCAGTGCAGACTATTTCTAGATGGATAGAGTGTACGCAGTCGAAAGCAAGAGTGAATACAGATATTTTCAAGTCACACTCTACCAGGGCTGCTCGCACGTCGGCAGCCAATAGAATGGACGTTCCTATTGATCACGTTCTTGCAACAGCAGGATGGTCAGATGAACGCACTTTCGGAAGTTTTATAATAAACCGCTTAACAGGTCTGGCCGATTGCAGATAGCATTCTGGACAGTGTTACATGAGCTGTTTTGTCTGTAACTCCAAGGCAAGGCAAGTCCCGTGGTCTTGTTAAGGGTGATGTAGATATATGCAAAGTTAGCATCATGTGTTATTGGCCTATGTCTTTCTACCATTTATGGTTTATCTGTGTAGTGTGTTCACATACAGATTTGTTTACTGCATGAAACCATAGAGCTTCAAAGGCTTCACGTAGTCTCGTCACGAGACTTCGAAATAAAATAGAAAGATTAACGAGAACTTACTGTTTGAAGTTTGATCTATATTTGATGAGAAGTTGGAGTGAGAGACTACGTGCCCTCCACTCCCAACCCTGAATCTCATCAATTTCATTCGGTAAGTCAAGGGTTCTTAATCTTTCTATAGCTTGATTCTGGTTCAAGTGGACCGTGGTTTCATACAGTGGCTCTGAAGATTGATGCGCATGCGGACTGGGGGGTTCTTCACGTAGTCTCTCACTCCAACTTCTCATAAAATAAAGATCAAACTTCAAATGGTAAGTTCTCGTTTAATCTTTCTATTTAATAGCATCCTCCTTACAGCTGACACTACCACCCAGCTTTGTGTCATCCGCAAATCTACATATAGACTGGGCCAAACAAATTGGTAACAGTGCTGAGGAGGTGGATTTACTGGAATGTATACGGGATGGGTTTTTAAACCAATATGTAGAGGAACTGACTAGGGGGCAGGCCATCCTAGACTGGGTATTGTGTAATGAGGAAGGATTAGTTAGCGATCTTGTTGTGCAAGGCCCCTTGGGCAACAGTGACCATAATATGGTGGAATTCTGCATTAGGATGGAGAGTGACACGGTTAATTCAGAGACTAGGGTCCTGAACTTGAATAAAGTAGATTTGATGGTATAAGACAGGAATTGGCTAGGATAGACTGGCAAATTATACTTAAAGGGTTGACAGTGGAGATGCAATGGTGAAGATTTAAAGACCGCATGGATGAACTCCAAAAATTGTTCATCCCTGTCTGGCGAAAAAATAAAACGGGGAAGGCGGCTCAACCGTGGCTAACGAGGGAAGTCAAGGATGGTGTTAAAGCCAAGGAAGAGGCATATAAATTGGCCAGAAGAAGCGGCAAACCAGAGGACTGGGAGAAATTTAGAACTCAACAGAGGAGGACAAAGGGGTTAATTAAGAGGGGGGGAAAAGAGCATGAAACAAAGCTTGCGGCGAATATAAAAACTGACTGTAAAAGTTTCTTTAGGTATGTAAAAAGGAAAAGATTAGTGAAAACTAATGTAGGTCCCTTACTGTCAGAGACAGGTGAATTTATAACAGAATACAAGGTAATGGCAGAACAGTTAAATGAGTACTTTGGTTCTGTCTTCACTAAGGAAGACACAAACAATCTCCCAGAAATACTCGGGGACCAAGGATCTAGTGGGAGGGAGGAATTGAAGGGAATCCACATTAATCAGAAAATGGTGTTAGGTAAACTGTTGGGACTGAAGGCAAATAAATTCCCAGGGCCTGATGGTCTGCATCCCAGAGTACTCAAGGAGGTGGCCCTAGAAATCATGGATGCATTGGTGATCATTGTCCAATGTTCTCTCGACTTTGGATCAGTTCCTGTGGACTGGAGGGTAGCCAATGTAACCCCAGTTTTTAAGAAAGGAGGGAGAGAGAAAACGGGGAATTATAGACCGGTTAGCCTTACATCGGTAGTGGGGAAGATGCTGGAGTCGATTATTAAAGATGTTATAGCAGCGCATTTGAAAAGCAGTGATGGGATTGGTCAAAGTCAGCAAAGATTTATGAAAGGGAAATCATGCTTGACTAATCTTCTAGATTTTTTTGAGGATGTAACAAGTAGAATGGATCAGGGAGCACCAATGGATGTGGTGTGTCTGGAATTTCAAGACTTTGACAAGGTCCCACACAAGAGATTAGTGTGCAAAATTGGAGGTAGGGTATTGACATGGATAGAGAACTGGTTGACAGACAGGAAGCAAACTGTAGGAATTAATGGGTCCTTTTCAGAATGGCAGGCAGTGACTAGTGGGGTGCCACAAGGCTCGGTGCTGGGACCCCAGTTGTTTACAATATATATTAATGATTTAGACAAGGGAATTAAATGTAACATCTCCAAGTTTGCAGATGACACGAAGCTGGGGGGCGGTGATAGCTGTGAGGAGGATGCTAGGAGGCTGCAAGGTGACTTGGATAGGTTGGGTGAGTGGGAAAATGCATGGCAGATGCAGTATAATGTGGATAAATGTGAGGTTATCCACTTTGGTGGCAAAAACAGGAAAGTAGACTATTATCTGAATGGTGGCCGATTAGGAAAAGGGGAGATGCAACGAGACCTGGGTGTCATGGTACACCAGTAATTGAAAGTAGGCATGCAGGTGCAGCAGGCAGTGAAGAAAGCGAATGGTATGTTAGCATTCATAGCAAAAGAATTTGAGTATAGGAGCAGGGAGGTTCTACTGCAGTTGTACAGGGTCTTGGTGAGACCACACCTGGAGTATTGCGTACAGTTTTGGTCTCCTAATCTGAGGAAAGACATTCTTGCCATAGAGGGAGTAAGAGAAGGTTCACTAGACTGATTCCTGGGATGTCAGGACTTTCATATGAAGAAAGACTGGATAGACTCGGCTTGTACTCGCTAGAATTTAGAAGATTGAGGGGGGATCTTATAGAAACTTACAAAATTCTTATGGGGTTGGACAGGCTAGATGCAGGAAGATTGTTCCCGATGTTGGGGAAGTCCAGAACAAGGGGTCACAGCTTAAGGATAAGGGGGAAGTCTATTAGGACCGAGATGAGAAAAACATTTTTCACACAGATAGTGGTGAATCTCTGGAATTCTCTGCCACAGAAGGTAGTTGTGGCCAGTTCATTGGCTATATTTAAGAGGGAGTTAGATGTGGCCCTTGTGGCTAAAGGGATCAGGGGGTGTGGAGAGAAGGCAGGGACAGGGTACTGAGTTGGATGATCAGCCATGATCATATTGAATGGCGGTGCAGGCTCGGTGCCGAATGGCCTACTCCTGCACCTATTTTCTATGTTTCTATGTTTCTATGTAATGAGACCTGGGTGTGCTTGTACATCAGTCACTGAAAGTAAGCATACAGGCACAGCAAGCAGTGAAGAAAGCTAATGGCATGCTGGCCTTCATTGCGAGAGGATTTGAGTTTAGGAGCAAGGAGGTCCTACTGCAGTTGTACAGGACCCTGGTGAGACTGCACCTGCAGTACTGTGTGCAATTTTGGTCTCCTTATTTGAAGAAGGACATTATTGCTATTGAGGTTCACCAGGTTAATTCCCGGGAATGGCGGGGGACTGACATATGATGAAAGAATGGGTCGACTGGTCTTGTATTCGCTGGAATTTTGAAAGATGAGAGGGGATCTTATAGAAAACATATAGAATTCTTAAAGGATTGGGACAGGCTAGATGCAGGAAAAAATGTTTCCCCATGTTGGGGGAGTCCAGAACCAGGGGTCACAGTTTAAGAATAAGGGGGAGGTCATTTAAGGACTGAGATGAGGAAAAAACCTTTTCACCCAGAGAGTTGTGAATCTGTGGAATTCTCTGCCACAGAAGGCAGTGGAGGTCAATTCACTGAATGTTTTCATGAGAGAGTTAGATTAAGCTCTTATGGCTAACGGAATCAAGGGATACGGGGGAAAAAAGCCAGAACGGCGCCACTGATTTTTGGACGATCAGCCATGATCACATTGAATGGTGGTGTTGGCTCGAAGGGCCGAATGGCCTCCTCCTGCAAACTATTTTCTATGTTTCTATTTATTTTACATTTTCATTGAACTTCGTCCCCTTTGTTCTCTCATTTTCACACCTCACTCTTCCAAATCTCTATGTCTCCCCTCCCCTGACGCTCAGTCAGGAAGAAGGGTTCTCGACCCGAAATGTCACGCATTCCTTCTCTCCAGAGATGCTGCTTGTCCCACTGAGTTTACTCCTGCACTTTGTGACTATCGTCTGAACCACCACCACCTCCCAGTGACATTAGAGATGCTCCCTGATTCTGAGTGGGATTCCATCCATTCGGCGGAAACAGTGGGTATGATCTTCACCTGGTGACAAAAGCCAAGCTAAATGCAGGAGCAAAGGCCCACTATACCTGTTTTTTTTTAGAGATACAGCATGGAAAAAAGTCGACCAGCGATCCCCCGCACTTTAAACACCATCCTACGCACACTAGGGACAATTTTTACATTTACCAAGCCAATTAAACCCACATACCTGTACGTCTTTGGAGCGTGGGAGGAAAACCGAAGATTACGGAGAAAAACCCACGCAGGTCACGGGGAGAAAGTACAAACTCCGTACAGACAGCAACCCGTAGCCCGGGATCGAACCCGGGTCCTCTGGCGCTGCATTCGCTGTAAGGCAGAAAACTCTATTGCTGCGCCACCATGACCGGTCTTGCACAAGAGAGTCAAGAGTTTATTGTCATATGTCCCAGATAGAACAATGAAATTCTTACTTGCTGCAGCACAACAGAATATGTAAAACATAGTACGCTGTAAACAATATAATAAACGAGAAACAAAAAGAACAGTGTGTGTGTGTATACATCAAACAGGAGACATTTTTGATCACCCTTTCAAGTTCAGATGCCCACAAAAATGTATCTCCATTTTGCACTGGAATCTGCCAGCAAATCAGCTCATTGCAGATTAAATAATTGACCACTTGTCAATTATTGTCACATCTTTATTTGAATAGTGTTTTTCAATGTTACCCTTTCTTCCCCTTCATTGAAGGGAAATTCAGGGATAAATAGTAAAGTTACATACATGACAAAGTTGACCAGAGTCCAAAAATATCTGCACCATGCTTTCCGGTGATTTGGCAAAGTACTTCTTGGTTTTTAGTATTTTCTATTTTACTTCAGATTTTCAAGCTTCTGAAGGATTTATTTTGCTTTTAGATTACATTTTTTGCCAAGCCCAATGCTTAGAGATTCCCACCTATGTACATCCTTTAGAAATTATTGCGTTTGTATTCACTGGAGTTTAGAAGGATGAGGGGGTATCTTATAAAAACATATAAGATTATAAAAGGACTGGACAAGCTAGATGCAGGAACATTTTTTATAATGTTGGGCGAGTCCAGAACCAGGGGCCACATTCTTAGAATAAAGGGGGAAGCTATTTAAGACTGAGGTGAGAAAAAAACTTTTTCACCCAGAGAGTTGTGAATTTGTGGAATTCCCTGCCATAGAGGGGCAGTGGAGGCCCAAATCACTGGATGGATTTAAGAGAGTTAGATAGAGCTCTAGGGGCTAGTGGAATCAAGGGAAATGGGGAGAAGGCAGGCACGGGTTTTATTGATAGGGGACGATCAGCCATGATCACAATGAATGGTGGTGCTGGCTCGAAGGGCCGAAATGGCCCTCCTCCTGCACCTATTTTTCTATGTTTTCTAGGTTTTCTATGTTGCTTCTGATAATGTCAACCACTGAGGTAAGCTGTAGGCGGGTTTCTCATTATGAATTTTCCTTTTCTGTCCTCCCCACTCCTTGCTCAGCGGAGGGCCCCAACACAAATTCAGCAAACAGACCATGTTCCCATTGCCATGTCAGTGCGTGTTAGTGCTTCAGCCCTTTGTGCCAGCCACTGTGCTTCATGAAACAAGACAAGAATGAGTGATGCAGAAAGAATGCGTTGCTAATGCTTCATTAAATTACCCACTCTGATGATCATTTCTATATTAGAGCTGGAATACTCCCTTCCACAAGATTTTCACAGCTGCAAGCTTGTTGCTATTCCCCGAAGCTTAAACTGAAATTGATTAATGTTTTTGAACATCAGTTCCCCAGTGCAGAGTCTACCTTCACGGCACAGATTTAGAATGGAAACAGTATACACGTCCACAGTGGTTAACTGAGATGCGGCTAAATAATATCTGGAGGTTACATGAGGTCGGTGCTGTCCAAATGTCTTACTTTATATCACTGCAATGTTTATGCCCTTGGTGCGGAGACCAAACACATGACCAGCAGCAATACACAGTTGCAGCAGCTACTAATAAAGATGCCAAGAATATTCAAACATGTTATGCATATATATATATATAGCAAAAAACATCAATCCCTAACTTTTCTATCCAAAAGGACCTGTGGACTTAAGACAAAATACATTTTTCAAAAAAATCAAACCTCACATTTTTGCCTAGTTTTGAGCTTTTTGTCTTGGAGTGGTTATGTTAAGAGTCAAGAGTGTTTTCATTGTCATATGTCCCCAGATAGAACAACTTGCTTACTTGCAGCAGCACAACGGAATTTGTAAAAGAATATGTAAAACACATTACTCTGTAAGCGATATATTAAATGAGAAAAAAAGTTCAATATATATATGTATATACAGTGCATTCAGAAAGTATTCAGACCCCTTCACTTTTTTCCACATTTTTGTTACGTTACAGCCTTATTTTTTAAATTGATTAAATTATTTTTTTTTTATCATCAATCTACACACAATACCCTATAATAAAAAAAAGTGAAAGCAGGTGTTTTAGAAATTTTTGCAAAGTAATTAAAAAGAAATAACTGAAATATCACTTTACATAAGTAATTCCGACCCTTTACTCAGTACTTTGTTGAGGCACCTTTGGCAGCGATTACAGCCTCAAGTCTTCTTGGGTATGACGCTACAAGCTTGGCACACCTGTATTTGGGTCATTTCTCCCATTCTTCTCTGCAGATCCTCTAAAGCTCTGTCAGGTTGGATGGGGGAGCGTCGATGCACAGCTATTTTTCAGGTCCCTCCAGAGATGTCAATCGGGTTCAAGTTCGGGCCTCTGGCTGGGGTCACTCAAGGACATTCACAGACTTGTGTCACGAAGCAACTCCTGCGTTTGTCTTGGCTGTTTTTCATGATGTGGTATCGTGTGTAGATTGATGATTATAAAAAATGTATTTAATCCATTTTAGAATAAGGCTGTAACGCAACAAAATGTGGAAAAACTGAAGGGGTCTGAATACTTTCTGAATGCACTGTATATACACACACAACGATAAAACCAATGTCCCCCAAGGTCTATGTAATTCAGAGCTTATTTGGAGGTTGCAGTGTTTAATAACCTGATGGCTGCAGGGAAGAAGCTGTTTCCTAAACCTATACATTACAGTTTTTCAGGCTCCTGTACTTTCTTCCAGATGGCAGGGGTGAAAATGTTTATGTGGCCAGGGTTGTGTTGGTCTCTCATGATGCTGGGTGTCTTTTTGAGGAATTAATTCTGACTGTTTCCTTCTACAGCCAGCCGATAGGCAGGACTGGCCACCAACTATCCTGGGAGAGCCTCAGGGATTCTTTTGGAGAACTATTCCCCTGCAAATTAGATGTAGTGCTCATAGCACATGTTTCTCGGCAGGACAGAGCTTCATGGCCCAAATGAGCTTTGTTAGTTTCCATCCCTTTCTCTTCACTCTCAGTGCCAAAGCAGGATCTTCCTTGGCTTTGAGTACTTAGAATCATAGTCATAGAGTCCTTACAGCGTGGAACCCTCCAAACCTGTCCTATCCATGTACCTGTCTAAATGTTTTCTTAAATGTTGCAATAGTACATACTCAACTACCTCCCTCCGGCAGCTCATTCCAGACACCTACCATCCTTTGCGTTAAGACGTTACCCCTCAGGTTCCTATTAACAGTGGACTAATTGAGGCACATGCATACTAACCCATCAAAAACTGGTAAAATCTAGGGGTTAATTAAAGCCACAATGGTACAGTGTATGCCCCTACTACTCCAAGACATCATTATGGAATTACAAACAAATAATTCTACCCTCTGTGGCATTGCTTCAGCTTGAAGCCCCGATCCGTATGATGTTAAACATTTTACAAAATGGATCCCCTGTCAACTTCAACCCAGTGCTCTTGGCAATCATAGATTAGTTTCATGGACACTTCGCTCCATGTCTCGAACATCTTCCATTTGTACAGCTCCCATTCACTCCTTTTTCAAAAACCATCTGTCTCAAACCAGAATTTAAAATGCTTTTCTTAAATCCTTCACCCATGATGTTGCTATTTGTACACTATACCAAACTCCTAACACACCACTGGTTGACGTCTCATTAATCTTGCCTCTGTAAAAATGCCTTAGCAAAAATAAAAGTTATTTGTCCATAAAACAGGAAGTGGTGTGCACTATTATTCTTCTCCATACTGGAAGTGGTTTATGAATTCTTAAATGTAATACAGCTATGCCTTCATGTGGCATTAACTGTAACTGCGCTAAATCAAAACACAGGAGATTAGGCTGACCCACAGTATCAAAACTAGACCCTAGAGGGCATGATTTCAATGCATCTGCATCGCACACTAATTGGCACATTTAAAAGCATGGGAATGATAGGAATTACAATGAAAAATGTGATATTAGTGCAAAACAGATTAAAGAGTTTGTCAATGTTACAGGCAATACTGTTATTGACTGCTCCAGTCTCATAGTTTTTGTAGCTAAATGCATAGTGTAGGTTTTGACCTCAGCAAAACAACCTCAGCTGTAATATTCAATTGATACTTTAAATGGGGACCTAGCTGCAGGGTATCAAGGAGACATATGTGACAGCCCTCATCTATGATGGAAGGGCGGGAATCCCCGTTCTCCCTAAAGAATGAGGGACATCTCGGATGTCCTGGTATAGAAACACCTCACATTGGGCGCATATGCGGTGTAGACGGAGGAATTGGGAGTAGGGTATAGAGTTTTTTGCAAGAGGCAGGGTGGGAAGCAGTGGTCCAGTTTACTGTGGGAGTCAGTGGGGTTTATAATAGATGTCAGTCGATAGTCCTAATCTCCTGTGATGGAGACAGTGAGATCAAGAAAGGTGAGGGAGATGTTCGAGATAGTCCGGGTGAATTTGAGGCCAGGATGGAAGTTAGTGGTGAAGTTTTGAAGTCCATGAGTTTCTGCATGGGTTGCAGGAGGTAGCACTGATGCAGTCATCAATGTAACGGAGATGTAGTTCGGGGATTGGGCCAGGGTACACCTGGAACAGTGATTGGTCAACGTACCCTACAAAGAGGCTGGCAAGGCCAAGCATGGAAATCGCTCTCAAAACATGGGGGGGGGGGGTCACAATTTCTTGGCACACGCACACACATGCGAGGCTTTTGGCCATGGGCCCCTGTGGATGGTAACATCGGGAGCTGACTGGTTGGTGAACGACTCTAAAACTCCAGCAACAGCAGCTTCGTCCGCCCCGAATCGTGGGGCCTTCAATCGGCCCGTCCGTGCAGGCTTCAACATCGGGAGCCTCAATCGCCTCGATGCAGTAATTTTGACCGTGGGGGCAGTGGGAAGATCCCGCGGCCGGGCACGCCGGGCCGGGCGATGAAAGGCCCCGCGAACGGGCCGATTCAAGCTCCGCTCTATGATCTTTGATCCAAGGACGTCTCCCTCCTCCAATCATCGCGCTCTACCCTCAGTCCCACCCCCCTACTTCTGCCTCTGACCGACACCTCCCTCCCTCCAATCATCGCGCTGAATTATCATGGTCCTCCCCCCATTGCCTGCTGACCGACGTCTCTCTCGTCCAATCGGCGCCCTCGATCATCAGTCCCACCCCCACTGTCTCGCGGAAAGCAGAGATTTTTTAATAGATTTTTTTTTATCGAGTTTTTAAAAATACGGATTACAAAAACATGGGGGGGGGGGGGGGTTGTCCCCCCGCCTCTCAAAACATGGGGGGGGGGGGACGTGTCCCCCCCTGTCCCCCCCCCCCCCCAGGATTTTCTGCCCCTGACCTCTTGTGCCGCATAGCTGGGGCCTATACGAGTGCCCTATGGCTACACCTTTGACCTGGAGGAATGAGAAGTTGTTAAGGGTGAGGACCAGTTCTGCTAGGCAGAGGATAGTGTTTGTAGATGGAAATTGGCTTGGTCTATGGTCAAGGAAGAAACGGAGGGCCTTAAGGGCCGTGTAAAAGCAACTGAACATCCATAGTAGAGGTACACAAAAATGCTGGAGTTAGGATGTTATGTTTGCAGCTGTACAAGGCACTGGTGAAGCCACAGTTTGGAATATTGTGTTCAGTTTTTGGTCATCTTGCAAAAAGGAAAGATGTTGTTAAGCTGGAAAGAGCTCAAAGAAGATTAACAAAGATGTTAAAGAAGGAACTGCAGATGCTGGAAAAATCGAAGGTACACAAAAAATGCTGGAGAAACTCAGCGGGTGCAGCAGCATCTATGGAGCGAAGGGAAATAGGCCAATGTTTCGGGCCGAAACCCTTCTTCAGACTCGGGTTTTCGGCCCGAAACGTTGCCTATTTCCTTCGCTCCATAGATGCTGCTGCACCCGCTGAGTTTTCTCCAGCATTTTTTGTGTACCTTTAACAAAGATGTTGCCAGGACTTGAGGGCCTGAGCTATATGGGACAGGTTTGGGCAGGTTTAGGACGGTAGGAGGATGAGAGGTGATCTTACTGAGGTGCATAAGATCATAATGGAAATGGATAGGGTAGATGATTAAAATCTTTTTACCCAGAGTTGGGGAACCAAGAGCCAGAGGACATAGGTTGAAGTTGAGAGGGGGAAATGTTTAATAGGAATCTGAGGGGACAGTCTTTTCACACAGAGGGTGGTGGGTATATGGAATGAGCGGGCCAGAGGGGGTAGTTGAGGCAAAAAACTATAATAACATTTAAAAGACATTTGGGACAGGTGCATGGATAGGAAAGGTTTTTGGGGGGGTATGGGGCAAACACAGGCAGGTGGGGACTAGTGTAGATGTGGCACATTGGGTGGCATCGGTAAGGTGGGCTGAAGGGTCTGTTTCCGTGCTGTATGTCGCTATGTCCTCCGTGTTTGTGTAAATACAGTATGACAATGCTGGTTAAAGGTCCACTCATGGTGATAAATTAATTCTTCTCACAGGACTGGCAAAGCTGAAAATATCACACTTAACAGAGAGAATAGTACCATGTAAAGGCAGTTTTAAATCTAGTCTGCACTTTTTGTCTGCATGGACAGCATTTTTGTAACTATCAACAATCTCATTATAAACTGTTTTTTCTCGTTTGGCTGAACTTTGTTCTTTTTCACTCTCGTTCACATATTTTGCTTAGTAATAGGACACTTTTTTATTACGTTTTTTAAAGACATGCGGCTGTTTTCCGATCGTGAAGCGCTGAAAGCAGTTTGTGTCATGAACTAATCTGGTTTGGACTTACTTGACTCCAGGCATCGTGCCAGCTACAATCAAAATTAGTTTTTGGCCGAGCTGCAACTTCCGAATCAGATTGACTCAATTTGCTAAATGGGAATAGGAAGGGAGTTCCATCACTGAATGACTTTCCCTGTGTGTACTAATCTGGAGTGGAGTGCAGAACACAGGATACAATTATTACTTTACAAGATTAGCAGAGAGAAGATTTCCTGGGCCAGATTGTTGGCAGTGACTTGTTTTATAACAAGTTTTTTAGAAGTCATCACAGGACATTAGGATTACTGAATGGCTTGTTTACTGCTGCAGCAAGACAATATGAACTGCCAAAGTAAAGAATGCACTTGAACCTTCCATTGTTTAGAAGGCAGGCCATCGGTATAAGTAGAAATTCATGAAGGCTTCATATGCACATTATGCCTCCAGCTTTCACAACTTATGTTTTAAGGTAACGTGTTATACTTTGCAAGAAAGTCCCCTCTTCAAGTTAGGAGAGCCCTATAAAAGAATCAAAATGCTTTCAGCATGTAAAAGTTAGATGCTTCAGTTCAAGCTAACATTCATCTTCCTTAACCTTACTAAAGCAAAACATCAAGTACCGTAGGCTCATCAAGAAGTGTCCCAATCTGAAAAGACACGTGCCATCAAGGTCGGCAGAGGGAGCGGCAGGTGAAGGAGTGAGTGCGGGGATTGGTTGAGGAATTTCATTAGCAAATCGGTAAAATTAGCGAATTAGGTCCAAT